>OZ018317.1:224058285-225258285 GCA_963969495.1 Ceratothoa steindachneri
GGTAGTTTGTGTAATGAATGAGTACATGAGAAAGATAAAGACTCAAAGTGAAAAGAATATTAAGCTTAAATAATAGATTGCAATAGCAAAATATCAATACTAAATGTTGAAAACAAGAGGATGCAGCAAGTCTAAATGAAATAAAAAAGCTTTAAAAAAAATTATTTGGCTTAGGCTGTGACTTACAGACTTGAAAAACCACACTAACACAAATAGAAGGTGAACAGGTAATTTGAATAATTTAATCAATAATATTATATCATGTATTCAGCACAAAATTTAAGATGAGAAAAAGCAAGAAAAGAATCTATTTTTCATTGACACATCAATGACACTGCAAGGCAAGTTTAACTTTCATTATGTCACTCTAGTGCAAGTTTCGTATTAGTTAAATACAACCTTAGTCACATACTTTTATAAGTTGAATATTGTTCAAATGAACTTGTTCTCCCTGTGATCCAGTTAATATATAAACTGTTATTGGTGAGTTGCAGTTTCTATCACCACCACAGTCATCTTGTAAGATATCAAAACTTAAGCATGGGTCTCCTGCAAGGAAAATAGATAATTTATATAAGAGGATATACTTAGCTCTCCATATCATACTGTACTACAGTATGATACATTTTTATAGAGGGATATACTTAGCTCTCCATATCATTCATAATGCACTACAGTGAAGAGAGACTAACAATACCATTTAAATATTGTAACATTGGCAAAGTCCTATTTTACTTAAAAATAGATAATTCTACAAGAAAGAAATTAAAATTACCAACCAACTTTTCCTGTATGAAATAAAGTATATGCAGACAAGTCGCACTCAAGGGCATCTGGGTCTCCTCTATCTTCATCTTCATCCACTTCTATTTCATCATCAGTGCTTTCATAATCATAATTATCATCCATTTTATATAAACTTTGCTAGCAAAATAATTTCAAGGTTCAAAGTCTTCAAATATATAAAAATATAATTGGTTAATAATTATATATGCCAATAAGTTTAAAAGAATAAGGTAAAAATAAAAAGATTTAAAACTTGCGCCCCTCAAACAATCATCACAATAAGAAGGTGGACCTCTCTCCATGAGGTGCCCATGAGTAACTTTGGCATGGTCCACCCACAGACATGTAACAACCACCTACAGGCAGCATGGCAGACCATTGTACTCCTATCTCCCCACGCTTTCGCAAATTGATCTTAGTTTGTTTCCATCTAATGAGGTCCACTGCTCTTTCCATGCCTGAAGTAGGGTATAGCAGATGGCAGTTCAGAGATCACATGCTGGTATTGTGAGGCAGTTTGTGGACGGTCTTGATGCTGATGTCTTAGCGAGAGCATCCATCGGCTCATTGCCAGGAACCCAGTGCAGAATTGCACAGTGCAACCTCGGTTCATCAGATGGAGCCACTATAAGATTGATAGAACCAGCGGTTGGTCAGGATTAAAACAATCTATCGCCTGAAGGGCACTTAGGGAGTCTGAATAAATTACATAGGACATATCAGTCTTCAGGAAAATAAGGCTGAGGGCAGTCAAGATTGCAGTAAGTTCTGCAAGGAAAGCTAACTCCAAAACAGACTCATTCATCAGCCTTGGAGCCATCTGTGTAGACTGGTATAGATCGCTTATGCAAAATGCAAAGACTAATACTTTTTAACCTGGAGGAGCTCATGTTGTGGCCAGAGTGATCCTTTTCTCCCTGAAAGTCCATAACAAAAGGTGACCTCAGGTGCATCCCAGGGACCTAGTCTGGACTGCTCCTGCGGGCTCATTTGCAGTCAGGTCAGGGTAAGCATAAAGCAACACCCAGACTCATGCACCAAATGCCTGTGGAGAGGAGTCTGTACCAGGGTGTTGGGTGGCATTGGCATCAGCCCACACTCTTTGGTTAGCCAGAGAATCAGGCAGTCTTTTTAATTTGAGGAGCTATTCGGGCAACTGCCTACTTGGGCATAAGACGCTGTACTCACGGCAGCCTAGTACTAGGCTACATTAAAATAACAATATGCAAAAAAAAAACAATAAAAAAAAGGAAAAAGGGAACAAGTACACTCCGGCCTCCCCCTGGTGCAGGAAGGTACAACCTACAAAAAAAAAAGAACACCCCCAGCTAAATAAAGTGGGAGGCCAGCATCCTCCATAAAGGCATGAAGTCCACAAGTCAGTGTGCACGAATCCATCACAAGTACAAGGAACAAGCAGTAGCGACCCAGCCCATCCTAATACTGGGATATGTAATGTGCATGAAAATCACCAAGACGGACATTCAATGAGAATGTGCCAAACAGTCTGGGAGACCACACAGTCGTCACAGTAAGGCGCAGGTGAGCGATCCAACAAATGGCAGTGCGCCCCACAAGTGGGTCCAATTTGGAGACTACAGAAAACAACCTGAAGCCTGTGTGGCATTGGGGGATAGGTCCATGGGAACAGTCGTGGCACAATAGCACACAATTTTAGGTTCCTCTCAACCATCTCCCATCTTCTTTGCCAAGCAGCCCTGAGAGTTGCCCGTATTCCTACCATGGGGAAAAATATATTTACAAATAAAAATGACTACAAATGAGGATAATAAAAGGATATTAAGTGGAAAAACAAAATAAAAATTCAATTCATTCATTTCTGACATCAGACCCCCCCCCCCATTATAATTCCCCAAAAGATTAAAGTCGTAGAAATGTTAGAATATTATTCTATAAACAATTATGATTATATACTGGGGGCTGTGTCCCCAGATGCCCCCAATTGATTTAAACTCAGGATCATCATAGGGGGATCCGCCCGCAGTGTTTACACCCCCCATGAGCAGTCCCCTTAAATTTACTCCAAAAACATGAAACATATTGGAACACAGACAAAATAGTTTACGTCATCGTTCGCACCGCTGATCTACATATTTACCCCTACTACACTCTAGATGGTCAGAAATCCCCTTCTTAACTATCTTGTCAAGAATTTTACAAACGATAGAAGTTAAGCTTACTGGCCTAAAGTTATTTGAATCCTCTTTACTTACCTTTTTAAAAATTAGCACTATATTTGCTAATTTCCAATCATTAGGTATTTCTCCAAACTCTAGTGATCTAGTATATATCTTCTCAAGAGCTATTGCAATACTATCAACACCTTCTTTGAGTAACCTACAATGAATGTTGTCTGGGCCAGATGACTTACTAGTATTTAACTCCAATATAAGCCCTTTAATTTTTCATTAAGAACCTCTACTATTTCCTGATCAAATTCTTTCAAAACCCCTTCATACCTAATAGGCCCTATTTTATCAGTGTTAGATTTGTTATTAATTCTATAATAGCTAAAGAATTTTCTTGGATCTTTATTATTATTTTGAGTTAAATTAATTTCTGCCGCCCTTTTGCTCTTCTTAATAGTCTTATTGAGCTCATTTCTAGTCAATCAATAATGATTTAAATTCTCAAAAGTACTTTCTCTCTGTAATCTGTGGTATTCCATTTTCTTCTCAGAAATTTCCTAGCTATCTCCTGATTCTTCCCCCTGAATTCTATATCCCACCTAATCTGAAATTTTTTTGGAGTTTGTTGATGTTCTACATTTCACTATTCCCAAGTTAAAATGAACCCTCTGATGATCACTATAACATAACATAATTTCACAGATGACAAAAGCCACAAGGGCCTATCAAAAGGACATCCATATCCATCAAATCCCACCCACATAATGCATCCATAGGATTTTGTCAGATCATGCATCTACAATATACAATTTAAACCATCCATAGGATTATGTCAGACCATGCATCTACAATATATAATTTAAAGCCTCCATAGGAGTCTGTCAAAAATAAAATCAAAGTCCCCCAAAATATACAAAAGAAACTGAATCCACAGGAATGAGTCAATAAACATGACCCCATACCAAAAAGTAAGAAGTTAACCCTCCATCCCCATATAATTATCCAATCTGCGCTTGAAAACATTCAAGTTTGGGCTATCTACAGTCCCAGGTGGCAAACTATTCCAATAATTCACCACTCTGTTAGTGAAAAAATATTTTCTAACCCAGTCTGCACCTGTTTTTTAATCTTTAAGTGGTGACCTCTAGTCCTATTACTACCTTCTAACTCAAATAACTTGCTGAAATCCAATTTATCCATCCCAGAAGATTTTAAAAAGCTCAATCATATCTCCCCTCACACACCTTCTTTCAAATGAGAACATATTTAATACCCTCAGTCTATCTTCATATTCAAGGTGCTTCAGGGATGGTATTATTTTTGTTGCCCTCCTTTGAATGACTAACAAATTTATATCATGTCTAAAATGTGGTGACCATGCTTGTATACAGTACTCTAAATATGGCCTGACATAAGAGTTATATAGTTTAAGGATAACCTCCTTACTCTTGTAGCTAACATTCCTTTTAATGTAACTTAGCACCCTATTAGCTCTATTTTTTGCCTCAATACACTGCTTTGAAAACTTCAGTGACCTACTCCTAAGTCCTCATCTTCAACTGAATTAAGCCAATACCCATCCATCTCATAGCTAAATTCCCTATTATCTCTCCTCATAGAGAGATAAAAATGCTTCTCTGTCAGTCAATTTCTGAACCAAGTGATCATTTGAAAGAACCAGATCTAATATATTGGCACCCCTTGTTGGCTTATTAACAAATTGAGTCCAAAAACTATCCTCAAAGCATTCTATAAACTTACAACTTGCTTTATCCCTTTGTATCATATTTTCCCAGTCCACAGAATTTAAATTAAAGTCACCAAGAATAACTGTATCTACTTCACATCCTTTCCTTATTTCCCTGATCATTAGCTCATCAATACAGTCAGTATGTCTGGGTGGTCTGTAAAAGGCTCCCAAGTGTATTATCCTGACATTATTTAGTCTTTTTAACTACTTGTTACTTAATTTTCCATTGTTTAATGCTCGATTAAACCATATTTTGGTGTTGTTAACGAAGCCTCGCTTCTTAATTCTAACGAAAAAAAACACTTTTTCATTTTTTTGCTTCCGTAATGATTTCTCTTCTTTGATTTTTTAAAAAGGTTTTTTTCCAACTTTTATTTTGATTATTGTTCCAAAAGGATGCATTCAGTATTAGTGTTTTTATTACTATATATGTGTAGTTCAAGAAACACATTCTCAATTTCAGTAAAAAAAAAAAAGTTAACACTTTTCCAGCCACACGGGTCATATTTAAATGCCCACCCATGTGTTTTTCGGGCCATTCGTCAAAATGTCATTTTCCTATGTAGTGTGTTCACTTATATTTTCACCATTTAGGTGCTGTTTTAACCGACAACGATAAATGTGTTGTGTTTCTCGAAGCCCATGGGCTATTAAAATCTACATGCGAGTGTCCTAAATGTAAGGCAGAGCTTAGAATAAACAAAAATTTAGTCTTTATAATTATTTATTACTTAATTTTCCATTGTTTAATGCCTTGATTGAACCATATTTTGGCGTTAACAAAGCCTCACTTCTTAATTCTGACAAAAAAAAAAGACATTTTAAAATTTCTTTTTGCTTCCGTATTGATTTCTCTTCTTTAATTTTTTTAAAAGAGATTCCACAAGTTCTTGCTTGCCGTTGATAATCTACCCACCCGTCTGACGTAAGTATTACCGATTATTTTGAGCATCGGCTCGTTGTTGGAGACAGTTTGTCGTGGGGATGTACCTATGATGACCGAGTTTCAATCTTTTGGGGGGAGTCTGTAGAAGCAAAAATCGCCATAAACTTTAACGATTTCATCTCAGAAAAAGTAGCTATGAAAAGTAGCCAAAAATAGCCTAAAATAAGCTAGGCCTCGGATCTAGCCATACTCTACACAATTACCTTTTCTCACTTATTATACTGGTAAGTTATACGAGCATTGGTGCTTACTTTAGTGAAAATTAAGAGGCATGGGAGTCAGAGCTTGTATAAAGTGCCTCTTCTCTGGTTTTGAGTTTTGTACTGGTCATACCTATTTTTAAAGGTGTTAACACTAGGGCTACTACTATATACTTGGTGAGACTATTCCACTTGTTTGTAATCCTTGCATTGAAGAATTTGTTACTCTTGGTGGTCCTGTACCGTAGCTTCTTCAGTAAATATATAGATTAGCGACTCAGCCGAAAAAGCATTTTTGGAGTAAATATTTTTGTTCACCCCTGCCAGAATATTCATGCGCGTTTGAGTCGTCTGACGTCAGATCCCACCATCATTATAATTCGCAAAATGATTAAAGGCGCTGACATGATTTGATTAAATCATTCGGTAATACTTCAGATTCAGGGCGCACGAAAGATGGCGCTGTTAGTCAGCTACAATTTTGGGCTACAGCATATCTCTTATGACATCAGACGGTAGCGTCAGATGAGACCAATTCCTGCGTTATATTTTTTTGTTGTTTTGGGGATTTGTAACTTTTAGTCTATTATTTACTAAATATCTGCGCTCTGCTCATTTATAGTTTTTTTTCTAAGTTAGGTAAGGTTTCTTGATGTCTTTTATTGTTTTTTGTTTTGTTTTCGTATTTTTTGTTTGCTGAGAACGTTAACGGCTTCTTACTGGCAACATCGTAGCTTATAAATAGGACCCGTTTTGCAAATGTTTTTCCTTCGTTATTGTGTTTTCGTGCTCTCCATGTGCTTCTTTGTTATTCGAATATAAATATATGGATGAAGCTGCTAGATGGGACTGACTTTTTTTTATGTACATATGTATATATTTTTCTAAGGAGTGGGGAGATTATATTTTACATAACATAACATAATATAATTACACAAAAAGCCACAAGGGCCTATCAAAGGTCATCCGCCTCCGTCAAAACTCACCCACAAAAAGCACCATCACCAGGGAAAGACAAAATCAAAGTCCCACACAATATAATATAACAGATTACAAAAGCCACAAGGGCTCATCATAGGTCATCCAAGTCAAACAGCCTCTTTTTTAAGGCACCCAAACTCCCAGAAAAACTACATCCAGAGGCTTGCATCCAGAAACAAGGGTATCACCAATCAAGGCTTGTGAAGAACTAAATCATGCAGCTATAGATATATACAAACAATATTAATATATACAAAACTTAGGAACCATCACAACCTTCCCTTCCCATAAACTCATCCAACCTACTCTTAAATACATTTAGATTTGGACTACCTACTACCCTCTGCGGCAATTTGTTCCAGAAGTCTACCACTCTATTGGTGAAAAAATATTTTCTTAAATCCAACCTACACCCTTGCTTTTTAATTTTCAAGTGGTGACCTCTAGTCCGATTTCCATCATCTAACTCAAAAAAATTGCTAACATCCAATTTATCTATCCCGGAAAATTTTTTAAAGAGCTCAATCATATTCCCTCTCACACACCTCCTTTTGAACGAGAACATATTTAATACCCTCAGTCTATCTATATATTCAAGGTGCCTCAGGGAAGGAATAATCTTTGTTGCCCTTCGTTGCACTGACTCGAGAAGGTTAATATCGTGTCTAAAATGTGGGGACCATGCCTGTATACAGTACTCTAGATGTGGCCTAAAATAAGAGTTATAGAGTTTAAGAATAACCTCCTTACTTTTGTAACTGACATTTCTCTTAATAAAACCCAGCACTCTATTTGCCCTATTTCTTGCTTCAATACACTGCTTAGAAAACCTTAATGACTTATCTATTACTACTCCTAGATCTTTCTCATCCTCTACTGAGCTCAGCCAATGCCCATCCATTTCATAGTTAAATTCTCTATTATCTTTTCCCATGTTAATAACTTTGCACTTATCAAGGTTGAAAGTCATTTGCCACTTATGTGCCCAAGATAACAATTTATTTAGATCCCCCTGCACTTTAAAATTATCATCAATATCTTTAACTACAGCTGCTAATTTGGTATCATCCGCAAAAATTGACACTTTATTATTAACTGCCTCCCCAAGATCATTTATATAGATAAACAAAAATTAATGGACCGAGAACTGATCCCTGAGGAACCTCACTGATAACATCCCTCCACTCTGACTTTACACCATTTAGCACTACCCTTTGCTTCCTGTCTTTCAGCCACTCAGCTATCCAATTTGAAACACCCCCACATATCCCAATCATTTTTAATTTATGAACTAGTCTCCTATGTGGTACCTTATCAAATGCTTTACTAAAATCTAAGTAAATTATATCTACATTCTCTCCCTTATCTACTTGATCTGTTACAAACTCCAGAAAGTCTAGTAAGTTAGTTAAACATGATCTACCTGATCTAAACCCATGCTGAGCATCGCTGATTAACCCCTCCCTCTCTAGATGTTGGCAAATCCCTTTTTTAACTATTTTCTCAAGAATTTTACAGACTACAGGAGTTAGGCTAACCAGTCTAAAGTTATTTGGATCCAACTTTACTACCCTTCTTGAAAATGGGGACTACATTCGCTCTCTTCCAATCATCGGGTATTTCTCCATATTCCAGTGACCTAGTATATAACTTCTCCAGAGCTATTGAGATACTTTCTACACCTTCTTTAAGTATCCTAGAATGAATATTATCAGGGCCGGAGGCCTTGATAGTATCTAACTCACCTATTAGTCCTTTTATCATCCTCCGATCCACACTAATGTTAGTAAACACCTCTTTCCCTGACCTATGAGTACTATACATAAGACTATTTAGTTTCTCCTTTGTAAATACTGATGCAAAATGACCATTTAGTACCTCAACTATTTCCTCATCAGTTTCTCTCACAACCCCTTCATATTTGATAGGTCCTATTTTAACTCTGCCAGACTTGTTATTAATTTTATAGTAACTAAAGAACTTTCTAGGATCTTTGTTGCTATCCTGAGCTAATTTAATTTCTGACACCCTTCTGTTCTTCTTTATAATCTTATTTAACTCATTCCTAGCCATTCTATAATCACTTAAATTTTGAATATTATTTTGTACCTGTAATTTTTTGTATGCCCTTTTCTTCTCTGAAATTTTTCTAGCTATCTCCTGATTCCACCATAATGGTTTCCTACTTTTGTTCCTAATGGCCTTCATTGGGATACATTGTTCTTGGACTACATTTATTATATGCTTGAAAGTATCCCATATCCCATAAGCATTTTTACCTCTGAATTCTACATCCCAGTCTACCAAATTTAGCAAGCTTCGAAGTTTTACATAATCTACCTTATGAAAATTTGGAACTTTTTCAGCATTCTCGGTTATTTTACCCTTCTCAATTCCCAAGTTAAAACGAACTATCTGATGGTCACTATTTCCCAATGCTTCCCCAACAGTCAATTCTTGAACTAAATGATCGCTGTTAGAAAGTACTAAATCTAATATATTGTCCCCCCTCGTTGGCTCATTAACAAATTGATTCAAAAAATTATCCTCAAAGCATTCTATGAACCTGCCACTTGTTCTATCCCTACCTATCATATTTTCCCAGTCCACAGAGTTTAAGTTGAAGTCCCCAATAATAACTGCATCTGTTTCACATCCCTTACTTATTTCCCTTATCATTAGTTCATCCATATCATCAGTCTGCCCAGGTGGCCTGTAAAAAGCTCCCAAATGCACCATTCTATTTTTACTGAACCTAATATCTATCTAATATCTGTCCATTCATGCGGTTGCATGAATGGACATAATCCTCTGGATGCATTTTATGTATATTGTAGATTAGATCTGACAAACTCCTGTAAAGGGTGACAATGTTGATGACTTTTCTCTGGTAAGAAATCTTTTGTGTATTGACTGGAACAGGAGTTGCCAAGTGCAAGCCATGAATGGTCTTTTGCAGTCCCTTCTTTTCTTATGTTCTTATGTTAATTCGGCTTTACTTTGTATAATTGCGAAAATCTTTTAGATTATCTAGAGGCGCATAAACTAATCAAGAAACCTATAAAAGTAAGAATTGTTTGTTATTAGGTTAGGTTTTTCTGCCAGTAAAAAGCTGTTGGTGAGAAAAAAAACCCAGTAAACTCAAGGGGACTGCTTGTGGGGGAGATATCACTGCAGGGGGACCACCCTGTGATGATCCTGAGTTTCAATCAATTGGGGGGGTCTGGGGGGCGCAGCCCCCCAGTATATACTTGTATACAAAAAAATAGTACGCCGTGATTGTTTAAATCTGACGCTACTGTCTGACATCATAAGAGATATATTGTAGCCCAAAATTGTAGCCGACTAACAGCGCCATCTACCGTGCGCCCCGAATCTGAAGTGTTACCAATCATTCACCTCTGTAAACATAGGACAATAGTCTATAAACAATTAGGATTATATACTGGGGGGCTGTGCCCCCTAGACCCCCCAATTTAATGAAACTCAGGATCATCGTAGTGTGGTCCCCCCCATTGTGTTTACTCCCCCAGCTGGAGTATGCTGCTTGTGCCTGGAACCCACACACCTCAAGAAACTGACATCATTGAGAGTGTGCAGCGGCAAGCAGCTCATTTTGTCACCCACCAGTACGACCGGCAAGCAAGTGTGACCAGTATGCTGGATAACTTGAAATGGGACACCTTGCAGACCAGATGCACCCTACATCAGGCAGAGATGTTTTTCAAGGTGCATCAGGGATTGGTGAGCATCCATATGCCACAGGATATCACCAGGACAACAAGACCCCTAAACAGAAAATACAGCCAAGATGAACAGCACGCTTACAGCCACCAAACACAAGGGTGGACTGCTACTTGTACAGCATGTTCCCAAGAGCTGTACAAGTGTGGAAAAGGGTAAATATGTAGATTATCAGCGCGAACGATGGGACGTACTATTTCATCCGTGTTCCAAAATGTTTCATGTTTTGGGGGTACATTTAAGTTGACGGTCGTATGGGGGTAAACACAATGGGGGGACTACACTACGATGATCCTGAGTTTCACTAAATTGAGGGGGGTCTGGGGGGCACAGCCCCCCAGTATATAATCCTAATTGTTTATAGAATAATAATTCAAAAAGGACTCAAACGCGCATGAATATTCCGACACGAGTGAACGATAATATTTACACACAAAAATTTTTTTCGCCCAGGCTGCTAATCTACATATTTACCTGGAAAAGACTGCCACAAGAGGCAGTAACTGCAAGCAATGCACATCAATTCCAGAGAGAGAGAGCAGCACTCCCAGCCATCCGACAGATGGTGCCTCCACCCACCCTCAAGAGCCTGTAGAACCCAGGAACACCAAAGCTTGCATCCCTGGACTCCGGGTGATCACCTCTCGGAGCAAGTTGGAGAAAGCTCCAGTCTCCCACCTTGACCACACCCTCGAGTATTTTAAAGACAACATAACATAACATAATTAACGGATGACAAAAGCCACAAGGGCCTATCAAAGGTCATCCGCATCCATCAAAACCCACCCACAAAAAGCACCATCACCAGGTGAAGACAAAATCAAAGTCCCCCGCAATATAATATAACAGATGACAAAAGCCACAAGGGCTCATCATTGGTCATCCGAGTCAAACGGCCTCTTTTTTTAAGGCACCCAAACTCCCAGAAAAACTACATCCAGAGAATTGCATCCAGAAGCAAGGGTATCACCAATCAAGGCTTGTCAAGAACTAAATCATGCAGCTATAGATATATACAAACAATATTAATATATACAAAACTTAGGAACCATCACAACCTTCCCTTCCCATAAACTCATCCAACCTACTCTTAAATACATTTAGATTTGGACTACCTACTACCCTCTGCGGCAATTTGTTCCAGAAGTCTACCACTCTATTGGTGAAAAAATATTTTCTTAAATCCAACCTACACCCTTGCTTTTTAATTTTCAAGTGGTGACCTCTAGTCCGATTTCCATCATCTAACTCAAAAAACTTGCTAACATCCAATTTATCTATCGGCCCTCCTATCCCTGGTAACTTTTAAAATGTATACCTTCTGCTCTATCTCCTCTGCATCTCTTTCCTTTCCCTGCCCCACCCTGTACTCTTATATTTCCCTGAAAACTTTCATTTCGCTATCCTTATAAAGTACTTCTTCTGATCATTATATTTTGCGGTTGCATGAATGGACATAATCCTAGGGATGCATTTTATATATTGTAGATTAGATCTGACGAACTCCTGTAAAGGGTGACAATGTTGATGACTTTTCTCTGGTAAGAAATCTTTTGTGTGTTGACTGGAACAGGAGCTGCCAAGAATAGGCCATGAATGGTCTTTTGCAGTCTCGTAGGCTAAGTACAACCTGTAATCTTGTAGTGCGTGTTATTAATAAACATAAACAAGCATAATTGATAAACATAAATAATAAAAATCAGCGAGACTTAATCTCATAAAAGAAAAATGAATCAATCCAAAGATGATATATGTGGCACCTGTAGACGGCAAGTTAAAGAAAGCGATAATGGCTTACAATGCGAGCTTTGCGACCTATGGTTCCATTGTGGCTGTGAAAAAATAGGAAAGGAGCTATATGAAATATTAAGAAAATACAAGGATCAACTATGGTTCTGCAAGAAATGCAATCCAGAAGTGAAAAATGCAGTAAGAAAGATCAGCAAGCTGGAGATGGAAAACAAAAACCTAAAAAATAAAATACAAGAGCTAGAAGGTAAATTTAACGACTTAAAAGTGAATATAATAAAAGAAACAACAGAAATAATAATGTGTAATTTAGAAGAGATAAAAGACAAAGAAAGGAGGAAAAATAATATAGTAATATACAATGTACCAGAATCTAATAAAGAAAATGCATAGGAAAAGCAAAAGGAGGATGATGAAAGATGCCAAGATCTCTTTGTAAACACCCTAAAAGTGAACTGTAACAATGTAAAAACTGTGAGAATGGGAAAAAAACCTGATGGTGACCCAAGAAAAAGGCCGTTACTAGTTATATTAAATGATCAAAATGATAAATGGAGCATTATAAAGAATGCCAAAATATTAAAATATGAAACCGATCTAACAAAAAAAGGAATGGGAATTTCACCAGACTATACAAAGAAGGAAAGAGACAACAACAAAAGGATTAGAGATGAACTAAGACAAAAAAGAGAAAAAGGAGAACAGGGCTGGTACATCTACAAAGGAGATTTAATCAGAAGGAACAACTATTGACAAGATAAAAATCATATTGAAGAAATAAAAATAAAATTATTAAATATCCAAGGATTAACAAAAGTAAAGATAGGTGAGATAGAAAGTATAATAAAGGATAATAAGGAAATAAAATGCTTAACAGAAACATGGCAAAAAATAGACAGTATTGAGATAAGTAAACACTTAAATAAAATAGAAAATATGAGGAGTAAGAATGATAAAAAAGGAGGAGGCCTAATGCTAATAACATAACATAACATAACATAACATAACATAATTTAACGGATGACAAAAGCCACAAGGGCCTATCAAAGGTCATCCGTATCCATCAAATCCCACCCATATAATGCATCCATAGGATTTTGTCAGATCATAAGAACATAAGAACATAAGAAAAGAAGGAGACTGCAAAAGACCATTCATGGCCTACACTTGGCAGCTCCTGTTCCAGTCAACACACAAAAGATTTCTTACCAGAGAAAAGTCATCAACATTGTCACCCTTTACAGGAGTTCGTCAGATCTAATCTACAATATACATAAAATGCATCCAGAGGATTATGTCCATTCATGCAACCGCAAAATAATCTCCCCACTCCTTAGAAAAATATATACATATGTACATAAAAAAGTCAGTCCCATCTAGCAGCTTCATTCATATATTTATCTAATCTATTCTTAAAACTACCCAGAGAGGAGGCTTCTATCACATGTCTAGTGAGCCTATTCCATTCATCTACCACACGATTTGTAAACCAATTCCTCCCAATCTCCTTCCTAAACCTATACTTATCAAGCTTAAACCCATTGCTACGTGTCCTGTCATGTTCACTAAGTATAAGAACCTTACCCAGATCCCCTTTATTATATCCTTTTACCCATTTGAAGACTTCAATCAATCCCCCTCTGACTCTTCTCCTTTCCAATGTATGTAGATTTAGTTTTCTGAGCCTTTCACCATAAGGTAAGTTCCTTAGCCCACCAATCATCTTTGTCATCCTTCTCTGCACAGACTCAAGCAAATCAATATCCTTCCTATAATATGGTGACCAAAATTGTACTGCATAGTCTAGATGAGGCCTAACTAGCGCCAGATACAGTTTTAGAATGACGTCAGCACTCTTATTGCTTACACTCCTCCTAATGAATCCCAATATCCTATTAGCTTTATTCTTAGCATTTAGGCATTGCTTTCTAGGACGAAGGTCTGAACTTACCAAAATACCCAAGTCCCTCTCACAATCGGTCCTCCCTAAATTTCTCCCATTTAATTTATAACTATTCAGTGGATTATTTCTACCTATACTAAGTACACTACATTTGTCTATGTTAAACTTCATTTGCCATTTCTCAGCCCAATTGGACAGAATGGTCAATTCCTCCTGCATTACAACAGCATCAGAATCAGCCCTAATGGCCCTACCTAGCTTAGTATCATCAGCAAATTTACTCAGGTCACTACTTATACCTATGTCAAGATCATTAATATAAATTAAGAATAGCAAGGGACCCAAAACAGATCCTTGCGGAACTCCACTGCTAACACACCCCCACTCAGATTTAACTCCATCTATACTAACTCTTTGCTGTCTGTCACCAAGCCATGACTGAATCCACCTAAATATACTACCATCGATCCCGTGTGCTTTAACTTTGCTCAGAAGCCGTAAGTGTGGCACTCGATCAAAAGCCTTACTAAAGTCCAAGTATAAAATATCATAGTTTTCATCCTTATCTGCTGCTTCATACACCTTACTATAAAAAGACAGCAAATTAGTCAGGCAGGATTTACCCTTACTAAAGCCATGCTGTGATTCTTTTATCAACTTATGCTTATCCAAGTGATCCCTAATATTCCTTGCTATAATAGATTCCATCATTTTCCCTACCACTGATGTCAAACTTACTGGTCTGTAATTAGACATATTTGTTTTATCCCCTTTCTTAAATATAGGTATCACATTGGCTTTCTTCCATGCCACTGGCACAATGCCACTCTCCAATGATTTTCTAAAGATGCATGCTATGGGCTCACTTAACACATCCTTACATTCTTTCAAAATTCTAGGAAAGACCTCATCAGGACCGGGTGCTTTACTACTTTTGATTTTATCAATTTCCTTTGTCACTATCTCCTTTGTGCTTAAGATATCCTTTAATTTCTCTTCATCATTACCCCGAAAGATCATTGACACCTCGGGTATATTTAGAGTATCCTCCTGTGTAAATACTGAGAGAAAAAAGTCATTTAGCATTCCAGCCATTGAGTCCCTATCACTCACTAATTCTCCATTGGAATCTATAAGTGGGCCTATTTTATCTCTAACCTTAGTTTTGTATAATTGATAAAAACTTTTAGGATCTTCCTTTGCCCTATTTGCCACTTTAATTTCATAATTTCTCCTTGCTACTCTAACTAACTTTTTAACATCTCTTGCTAGTTCATTATATCTCTGCCTTAAGTGATCCTCTCCATTTTTTATTTTCCTATAAATGCCCTTTTTAATGCCAATATAATGCTTAATTTTATCTGTCATCCATTTTGGGTCATTATGTTTAGTCCTAATCTCCTTATAAGGAATGTTAATGATCTGACCTGTAATTAATTGCTCAATTATTCTTTCATACTCCTCTTCAATTGTAATCTCTTCCTCCTGGTGATTATTGTCTCCACTAACTGATATCATTGAATCTATTCCTGAATTGATTTCATTGCCTGGTTTCTGTACAACTGCCTCCAGGTAAGTCCTTAGCCCATTATAATTTGCTCTTCTAAAGTCAGGAATTTTAACATTGTTCATGCTACTATCAATACCATTCCATTTCATCTTCAATCTAATTTCACAATGGTCACTATTACCCAAATTTCCTCCAATCTCAGTATCCTTAATAACTTCTTCCCTATTTGTCAGAACTAAATCCAGTATATTATTACCTCTAGTGGGTTCGTTAATAATCTGCCTCAGAAAATTATCTTGGACAACATTCAAAAATTCCTCAGCCTCCTGATCACCCACAAGAGCTTCCCAGTCTATATTTCTGTAATTAAAATCGCCCATTATACACACATGCTTACTTCTACATGCCTGTTCAATCTCCTGCCACAGAAGATTTGAAGCTTCCTTACTAAGATTTGGTGGTCTGTATAATAATCCTATGACAAGCTTGTTTTTACCTTCCTTTACATTTAGCCATAATGACTCTGTGTTATCATCTAATTTAATTGTACTGTTTACACAACACTGGAGATTATCTTTAATATAAATAATAACCCCTCCTCCTCTCTTCCTATTCCTATCTGTATGGAACATGTTAAAGCCCTCAATCTCAACCTCAGGTTTAAAGTGATTTCCTGCCAAATCAAGCCATGACTCTGTTATCGCAATTATATCAAAATTCTCTTCACTCGCTAACGCTCTTAAGAGATCTATCTTATTCCTTATACTCCGACCATTTGTGTAGTATATTTTTAAGGTTTTTTTATTATTCCCATCTTCATTGCAGCATGCTTTTCTATTCCTAGTTATCTGCTCATTCACTTGTGCATTAGTCCCCCTATAACGCATCAGTATGCCCTCTCCCTTAGCTATTCCTCTATCTCTGCATCCCTTCCATTTCCTACACCTGCCCTCTATTCCTGTTATTCCCTTACCTCTAACAGCTTCTAGTTTCCCACCCGTAAGGACCTAATCACACTATCCAGCTCCCCCCATAGAACCTCAACACCTGCCCGACTAAGATGGAGCCCATCCATCGCATACAACCTCCTATTCCCGTAAAACCCTCCCCAGACATCTACAAACACCAATCCTAACTCCTCACACAGTCCTTTCACAAATTCATTCAAACCAATTGCACGCGACAACCATTCTACCCCCACATCCAATCTTGGAAGCACACCAGAAACAACACCTTTTACCCTGCTTTTACTCATCCTTTCAACTAACCTTTTATACTGCTCACGTAACTCACATGTACCCACCTTCTTTACATCATTCACTCCCACATGGGTAATCACAACTGCATCCCTCTCACACCCAGAAACCAGCCTATCATACCTCTCACAAACATCACTTACACCAGCACCCGGCAGACAAACTCTCATTCCCTTCCACTTGCTATCACTCAACTTTTTATCTAAATACCTAATCTGAGAGTCACCCATCACTAGCACCTCAGTCATTCTCCTATTCTGTCTTGGCCTAACATTACCCTCCCTCCTGCTCTCAGTCACACTACCACCCATCCTGCTTTCATCCACAATCACACCAGGCAAATCACTTTCACACTCTTCCTCTCTCAGGACATTGAATCTGTTAGTCAACCTAACAGGTTCTATGTCCCTCTCATTCACACACCTAAGTCCCTCTCATTCACACACCATGTCCCTCTCATTCACACACCATGCAGCTACAATATACAATTTAACAATCCATAGGAATGTCCAACCATGCATCTACAATATATAATTTAAAGCCTCCATAGGAGTCTGTCAAAAACAAAATCAAAATCCCATAATCCATAATAACACTAGGAAAATAACTGTAGAGAAAGTAAAAACAAAAACTATGATATCTTATATGGTAATCTGATAGGAAAACTAAAATTCAAAATAATACTAATATATTATCCAACAGGAGAAGATAAGAGAGATATAGATAAAAAGAAGAGTCTAATAGAAGAGATTGAGAAAATACTGGAAGAAAACAAAGACAATAAAGTACTTTTACTAGGAGACTTTAATGGACATCTTGGCTTTCTAGGAAGCCAAAAAGAAAATAAAAATGGGAAAACGATAAATAAACTAATAGATGAATACAATCTAATATTAATAAATTCAGACCTAGAGTGCAATGGTACATACACCTGGGGAAGAAATAATCAAAAAAGTGCTATAGACCTTGTACTAATGAACCAGAATATGTATAAAAACTTCAAAAGAATGACCATAGTTGACAATAAACAGGAAATAGATATATCAGACCACAACTTGATAACTATATATCTTGATTATGAGAAAGACAAAGAAGTTGCTGAAAATATAAAGGAAATAAAGTATCTAAAAAGAGATGAAACGGCAATGAAAATATTTGAAGAGATGGAAAAAAACAATAGAAAGGGAGGAGATAAGCAACATAGACAGTCTAATAGAGAAGATGAAACTAATAAGTAAAGTAAAGTTAACAAAAACATATTATACAACTGGAAGAGGTCAAAATGACAAAAAAGAAAAACCATGGATGAATAGGAAAATAAAAGAGGAAATAAAAAAACGACAATATCTGAACAGAAATAAAAGATACAAGAGAGGGGAGGAATATGAAGAAGCAAATAAGAAATATCTGAAACGAAAGCAGAAAGTGAAAAACTTGATAAAACATGAAATAAAATTATATGAAGAAAAGATACTGTTGGAGATAAAAAGTGCAGGAAGTAAAAAACTATGGGATCACATTAACAAGTTAAAAGGAAATAACAGTAAAAGTAATAAAGATATTGAATTGTACAAAAATAACAAAAAACTAAGTACTGAAGAAACTAAGGCCAAGGTAATAGAATATTGGAGGAAAATATACCAAAAGTTTGAGAAACAAATAGATATTATATGGAATGAAGACATTAAGAAATCATATATAGAAGAAATTAGGAACAGTAATGAGAATAAAACAAAGATTGTTTATAAAATAAAAGCCCCTAAACACGTAATAGAACATTTGGATTATGACTTCAAAACAGGAAATGGGGAAATAGTAAAAGAAGCAGAGATACCCCAGATAATTAAAGAACACATGGATATGGCATTTGAAATCAAAGAAGAAATAACAGCACAGAACAAAATAGAAATAAAAGAAGATGAAGTAAAAGCGCAGATAAAGATGTTAAAGAAAAGGAAGGCTGCAGGACCGAATGAATTAATACCAGAACTATTTAAAGCAATGGAAAAAAATGATAAATGCATAAGAAAAATTACTGAATGTTTCAACAAAATAATAGAAACTGGCAAAACACCAGATGATTGGAAAATTTCCAAAACAAAAATGGTACCAAAGAACAAGAGACCAGAAGCTAAAGACCTCAGACCAATAGCATTAACAAACATAGACTATAAATTATTTATGTCACTAGTAAAAAAACAGATTAGAAGATCATATAAAAAATATAGATAAAGACTCAGAACTGCAAGCAGGCTTCACAAAGGGAAGAATGATAGAAGACAATTTAATGGTTGTAAAATACTGTATAGAAGAAAGCTACAAGAACAAAAAAGCATTAGTAATATCGGCAATAGACTTCCAAAAAGCTTTTGACTCCATAAGAAAAGAAAACATGATTGAACACCTAATGAAATATAAAGTACACCCACAGATAATAGACATAATAGCAAAAATATATAATGATGATAAAACAAAAATACAACTAAGTGAAGAAAAAGAGCAAATCATAGAGGTCACAAGTGGAATAAAGCAGGGGTGCACCATCTCTGCCACCCTATTTAAACTAACTACTTATCAAATAATAGAAGAACTACAGAGAAGTGGAATGGGGTTCAGGGATGAAAACATTAAGATTAATACTCTATTCTTTGCAGATGATGGACTCCAACTGTCACAATCTTTAGAAGAGGCTGTAAAGAACATAGAGCTTCTAACCCAATCAGCAAGAAAAAATGGCTTAGAAATTAATAAAGCATAAAGCAAATTTATTATATTTAACATGAAAGAGCAACCAGTGGAAATAGAAGGGATAGAAGTAGAAAATAGTATAAAGTACTTAGGAGTGACCATTAATAACAAAAAAAAGTGTTTCAAAGATCACATCAGAGGAATACATAAGATGCAAACAATGGCAAATATGACATACCCAATAATTGCAAAAAGCTGCAATAAAATAGAAATTGGGAAAACATATTGGAAAAACCTTGTGATACCGAGTCTACTCTACGCCACAAATGTAATAGATCTAAACCAGGGAGAGATAGATAAAATACAAAAAATGGAGAACAAAGTTAATAGAATAATATTATCAGCCAACAAAAGAGCTCCCATAAGCAGCCTAAGAGGAGAGATAGGGACATCACTGGTCATCACAAGGATAATGAAAAATAAATTATCATTCTTGCAAGATGTATTAAAAGAAAAGAAAAGTCAATTGATAACAAACATAATGGAATATAAATTAGAAAACAAGAAAACAGACTATATGAAAGAGATCAATAAATATATGGGTAACCTAAATATAAATATTAGACAACTAGGGCAGATATCAAAGGATGACCTACAAAAAAAGATAAGACAATGGGATACCAATATCTGGAGACAAGATATCCAAGCAAAAACCACGTTAAACATATATAGAATATGGAGAAAGGAGATGGGAGGACAGGAGTACATATATGATAACACTTTTGCAGCAGGTCTGTTATACAAATGCAGAACAAATACATTAATTAGAGCTAACAGGATTGGCACAGGAACAAAATCAAGACTGTCCAATCTGTGGTAAAGCAAGAGAGGATGTAGAACACTTTTTACTAATATGTGAAGGATATTCAAATACCAGAGAGAAGTATGCTGAACTGCAGCAACCATACATAGAGAACAAAGAACATCTAATAGGCATGCTTTTATTCGACAATAAATTCAAAAGTAAAATAAAGGAAATTTTAGTCAAATTATGGAATCAAAGGAACAAGAAGATTAGAGAGACATAACTCTCTAAATATATATAATAAACAAATAAAAACTAATACTAATCTAATTATATTTCACAGGAGTGCCGTAACAAGGGCAATACTCCAACAACATCATCTGATCTGATCTGATCTGTTCTTATACATGTGCTATCAGGTTTGAATTCAGCTGAAAGTGAGAGATATCGCCTTTGCCTCGGTGCCCCTGACATTTTTTTATATCCAATTTAAGGTGCCTATAACTACTTGGTTTGTTTACCCGACTCTAGTATGGGAAACATGAAACGAAAAGCAAAGCGAGAAGAATTTTTTATTTGACGCACACGAGTAGTCTTGTTGCTTCGCGGCATTTTTAGCTGCATAATAAAATATAATCAATAATTACGCTGCAAGGCTTAAAATCATAACGAAAAATAGCATTTAACTTCCATGGCACAAATAACATACCCTCTCCCAGACACCAAAAGACGCCTGTCTATCAAATAACTAAAAAAAAATATAATTAATACTACAACCGTGGCCCCCCAAAAATCAAGAGTCCCTTGGTAGTGGTGAGAGCATTTATCTTCGAGGCATGCTCTACACGAAGGTGCGAGACATGAAGGGTGGGACACTGGCCCATTCTACGGTGATGACTAACTTCATTTGCATATTAGAGGCTTGCTACTTCTCTGAATTCATCGTGGCATCACAAACGGTGATGCGACACCCCCTAAACTGAACATACAGCCCTATACCATTCCAAAGTGAGCACCATCTCTTAATGTTGACAATATACACTCTCGATTCCACTGCTCATCTGGCTTCCTGCGGACTTTAGCGTTATCTGGAGTCAAAAACAACTGGAACGTGGACTATTTGGGCCATAGAAGATGTCCCCAATCATCCAATTGCGATGAGCACATGTCCAAACCAGTCGATGTGGTTTATCCTGAAGTTTGATCAGCTGCTTATGGCAGACTTTACATTAATTCAGGCTTTGTGGAAACAATCTACGACGGACTGTTTTGCTGAATGAATTAACCTGATGGCCCTCTGTCCATTCATATTGCAGCTGCATTGCGGGTTTATTGCGATCCTAAAGGATCCTGCGACGCAGAGACCTGTTGTCATACTGCGTACTGACTATGGGTCGTCCAGGAATAGGTTGATCATGGATGTTCCCACTTTCTCGGATCCTTTTCAACACTTCTGCAACCACAAAATGTTATTTGCAGACCTTCCATTCCAGACGATTTGTCGCCAAATCCTATTATCATGGTTACAGCTACCTTCTTAATCAGATCGATTGCTTTACGCGTGGTCAAAGGCTCTAGCTATTCCTGGTTTGGTTTCTCAATTTGGTGTCACGCTGACTATTATGACCAATTGTGGGAACCAATTTCAATTAAATCGAATGCAAGCGCTCATGTAATTTATTGGTTTTCCTCCTTCCGTACATCCAGTTTCCAGGCTCAGAGTAAGGCAATCTTGAACGTTTTCACAGACAGGTCAGGCTAGCCTACGCTCAAAGGATCACAATGTTACGTGAAGATAACAAACTGCCTCTGACTTTGTGAGGATTCGTTCATCTTTGCAAGATAATTTGTCTTGTTCTGCTACGCAATTAGTTTATGGTACGCACCTTCATTTTACCGGTCAATTCTTTTCTTCTTCTGACCAACTAGTGTGACAAAATAGATGGCATATTGTACACATTGTCGTAGAATGCTCCCCCCCCCCCTTTTGTTCTAAGAGTGCTAAGTGTCTAATATAGTGATATTATAATAATATCTTAAAGAATAGAGCCGTTGGAAACACGTAAGGATATGGAGAAACGCACAATAATTCCCAAAATTAACATATATTTTAACTTTAACAATTGAATACACAACATTTAAACATTAACTACAGCAATACTCTGAATATTATCATAAACAAGAATTAATTCAATTAGTTTGACTCTCTAAAATTGGTTAATTTCGCTACACACCTCAATAATATAAAATTTAGGCTTACGGACTCTACTGGAGTTTAAATCCCTCAGGAATGTTATTGTCTCACGACGCGTGCCGTCTGGCCAGATGTAGATGGGCAGGATCACGATGTCCTTTTGGCGAGGGTAGCAGCTGGGGGGTCCACACCGTATTCCGAGGGGGGGGGGTCGTCAAGGATGAGAACAATTACGGTGCTTTATGCGGCACCAAGGTAGTCGTGGTCTCTCTGGCGAGAGGGAGTCAAACTTGATTCTTAAACCAAGTTAACTTGGAGTGCGGTGTGACCACCTAGTAACGAGCTCGAGGGGCAGCTTTTCTCCTTCGTTACTTAATTCCTCATGGGCGAGGAATGAACTCCGGGAGGGTCTTCTTCAAGGGCGAGGATAACGGAGGGGGGTTTCTCTGGCGAGAATAAGTTGAACTTGAAGGTCGGTTTGGTAACCAGGAACTAGCTCGAGGCTGAGCTTCTTCTTAATTCCAGTCTTCTTCACGGGCGAGGATCGATGAGGGGGGGGGGGTCTCTGGCGAGAATAAGTTGAACTTGGTTCCTCACCAAGTTAATTTATGAGTTCGGTGTGGCCACCGAGTAACGCGCTCGAGGGGGAGCCTTTTCCTTCTTCTTTTCTTAATTCCTCAAGGACGAGGAATATCCCTGGTGTTTAAGATGCACCAGGATATGAGGAGTCTCTCTGACGAGAGTAAGTTGAACTTAACAAAGTTAACTTAACGTTTGGTTTGATAACCAGGGACTAGCTTGAGGATGAGCTTCTTCTTAGCCCCTTAATGTAGGTAGCCCTGCCTCTCTTGCAGGGTCCTTTTTGTCTGGCGAGCCAAGTAATCTACCTCTCCAGTCTCGGTAGCCCGATCTTAATTCGGGGACTTCGTCACCTAGAGACTGACATATACTACCACGATTTTCCTCAGTGTTCCTCATTTATACCTTGTCACCCCACTGGGGGAGTGGGAAGGGGGGGGGGCTTGAGGACGGCCCCAGGAGGGTTCTTATGCCAAACGGTTTTTCTCACCGAATCTTACATCGGCTCCTCGTTAGCCTTCGAGCTTGGGAGAAACACGTCTCCAAATTCTTATTTGACGTGAAATTGAATCTCACTCTCCTGGGGGAGATCTTGCATTTTGACCTTTAGGTCTTTCATGGCGCCGAGTGGTGCAACGCTGCGGTTAAGCGCTTGACCCGCCGATGCCTGGGACCGGATGTTTTTGCGGTATCTGCCTCGAGACTCCACCACGAGAGAACAGGGGGGGGGGACGATTCCCCTACACACATGTTTTCATACTTTGTAACTCAGCACGCTTGCTTAGGCAACTCAATTATGATGGACCTTTTCACGTCATTTACCCATGCCAAAATTATTCGTCCTTCAGTGTGGCACCCAAGTAAAATGCTCTTTGGTCCTCCAGAAACCACGATTTAACGATGTTGTTTACACCGAACAGCTTATGTCTCTTTATCCGTTCAGAAATTCCGTTCATAATTTATTTTTTTATTTCTCCCCCTGCCCTCTTATCACCCTACCCTCATATTCAAATGTTGCCGCCTGATCCGCTCTTGCAGGAACCCACGGCGTGAGCAGTCGGTGACAAAAAGCAAATTTCATCTTCGTCCGAGACTACATCTTCAGAAAACCAAATTTAGAACACTTCTGCCTCGCTACACGTCAGTTTGAAGAACGAGATAACCGCATTATGTAGGAGAAGATAATCGCCCACGTGCTAGTACCACGTCTACGTCTGAGGCATTATTGGTCCTATGCATTTTCCGGTTCGCAATTAAACCTTGTGCAATGTGATTTGCTCTAACTGATTTAAAGATAAGGGTTCCTCGTTCCACATATTGTCAATGCCAATATGCCCTTGCCAATGCCCTGGCACATATTGTCAAGGGGGAATTTTCTTTGGTGGGTGGATGATCTTCATTTTTCATTACTGAAATCCAATATTTTGTCTTGAAATGATATTACTATTCTTCTTGTAAATAACTCTTTAATATTTTATAATTATTATTTGTGTTCTTTGCAATGTCAGGGAAAATACTATTAATATGATTACTCCTCGAATCACCGCATGGTTCCCAGAACAACATTATTCACATCGCATATAAATTAAGTTTTGAACCTTCTTGGCTTGGCACAACTAAACTCACGAAGCATTTGTTTTGTTATGTTATCATCAAGCACATTAAGTAGAAAACCCCAGTCCCCCGTCGCCCTACTCTCCCAAGTCTATAACGATTTCACTGTTGGTGAAATTCTTCAAGCTAGGGCTAAGTTCCGGTATGTTTCGAAGAATGCTGCCGCTCTTCCTGGCGGGGATACATGTCTTCACTTAACGAGAAAACACCTCTTGCAGAAGTGTGGAAACGAGTCAAAAGGATTCGGAACAAGTTCTCACAGAACCACTCTCCCATTCTCCAGAATAATGGGACCGCAATCTCGGTCCACGCGTCTGTAGAGGAGTACTTCGCGACCACTTTCTCCGCATTCTCTAGCAGGGATGCTGCTCCGCCAGAATTCAATGCACTTTGTGATATCGAGGAAGGCCGCCGGCTGGAATTTACCTTCAGAGGCTCAGAACGCTCTGATGACAGGCTTACACTGAGTGAATTGCGTTCCACTCTCGCTTCGTGCACGGACACCGCTTCTTTTCCATACGATGTCTCGTAAGCTATGTTTCGAAACCTAGGTAAGCGAGGCATTTTTAATTCTTTTACGTATACATTGAATAATAACTCGTATTCTAATTTACATCTATTATATAACCAATCAATTATCGGTGTTCCACTTGTTAATTCTAAAATACATTATATTTTTCTACGATTGTCTATTTAAACCTCTCGTGTTCGTCGAATTCCGTCACTTAGCACAAATCTTAAAATTCAACTTTTATTTTTATCAATCTAATTTATATGTACAGGATATTGTATTTATATGCTATCTAGATAAACCATATAATAACCAGGACACATAAACAGTAAATTTCATGTATTTGTCTGAGAGAGAGAGAGAGAGAGAGAGAGAGAGGGAGAGAGAGAGATGGCGGCATCTTGATAAAGATTGAGGATCGACAAGGTGAATAAGTTCATTGGTCAATTTGTGACCTCCATACAAGAGAACTCAGCCTTTGTCATCAATTCCAAATCGTCGATGGGCTTAACACAGGCACTAATTCTTTCAAGGAACCGATATGGAAGTCTTTGTCAAAGGTGAAAGAGTTAAAATAGAATGAAATGTTCGTTCCGATAACAGATCGACCATAAATTCCGGTGACAAATGAAGTGTTGTCAGATTTGTCCTCTGATCAGAAATACCTTTTCCTCGTCCCCAAATCCATTCACAGCGGGAAAATTGATCCCCAACTGAAAGCTTTGAAGCCAGGACTCATTTCCTACTTGAAATGGTTGACCTTAGCCTGTCACCTTGGCCCAACTTACCTCTCCAAGCATCCTTTTAAAGGTAAAGTTAAGAAGAACCTGTAATATCTCATCTCCTACGTCGTCACCAACTATATTCCTTGTTGGTTTACAATTAAAACTCGACCACATATTTATGAGGCCGCTAATCACATTATTTTCCAAATCAAATGTATCCACCTTCTTCCGCAATCAACGCGAGACATAGTGTTCCCTTGCATCAAATCATAGAACGCGCACCTAGAAAAGCTGCTCGTCTCTCTCCTTTGCGACGATGATCCAAATCTCCGTGCCTTCGATGTTCGCAAGATCATGGATGGACCATCACCAAGGAAGCGATGTTGGTGACAAGTCGGTGAAAAATTTCGTTCCTTCTCCCCTCAACTTCAATGTGAACACAAATACTGAACTCATCGATTGAGATTCAGTTACGATTTACGAGTCTATCCTCTATTGTGATCTCACCATCGCCGAACTTCAGGATTTGATTGTCACTAAATTTGAATTGCCATCTTTCCCAACCCACACCGAATCGGTGGAGCGCCTGATTCGCAAATTAACAAGTGCATGCGGTAAATTGCTGGTCATAATGAAAGAGATGGGTATATTCGGCGAGAATGGTTTCCAAAGATTTTTTTCGAAAGCTGACACGAATTTTTTTTTTTTGCGAAAATGATTTGTTAGTTACAATCCCTCTATTTCTCATAGTGACGGCGATGATATGCATTTCCCATGCATTTCGTACTTCTTGCGTTCATTTGATTTGGTGTTCCATTAAAAAAGACGTTCCTTTTTTGGAGTTTAGTTATATTATTCAAACTTAATTTAGTAATAAGATTATGTTGGAAAAGGGTAAGCATTCTCGGTTTTTAAACCCCTATCCAATGAGCGGCTTTGAATACAGTCACGAGACCAACGATGACCAATCAGAATGCATGATATTGATTGGATTCCTAAATAGGATAATGTATTACTATGGTTGAATTTACCGGAAGTAGGTTTTTTCATTTTGTAATAAATTACTTATTGTTTAACCGATTGTTTTGTTTTTTACGACAACCTTTTATATTTAAAATAGGCCAATTTCATTCCCCTTTACTGCGTATGTCTTCACGGCCTAGCTGGTTGCAATATACCTCTCAGTATGACAGAACGCATCCTGCCCAGTTCGGAGTCAAGATTGTAATCTTTAGCGAATCACAAAGCGCCTTGAGTGCTCTCGGGTCATTGGAATATCCGCATACCCTGGTTCGCGGTATCCGTGACGCCACAGTTGCCGCGAGACGGGTGAATGTCGAGATTTTCTTGTGATGGGTTCCTGGACATGTGGGAATTTGGGGGAATGAGCGCACCGATGACGGCGCAAAAGAGTCCGCAAGGACTGGGTGACCAGACAAGCGTTTCTCTCTTCCTCACCCCGACTGCATGCCAGGAATCAGGGCAGTACTCCGAGCTGCTTGGCAAAGAAGATGGGAGACAGCCAAAGGCAACTTAAAGTTGCTTGTGAGTACGCCACGACTGCTCCCATGGAACTACCCCCAGCCTCCACGAATACCGCAACAACTTCAGGTCACTTTCTGTCGTCTTTGAATTGGGCACATCGCAGGACGCACTGCCGTTTGATGGAGCGCTTGACTGCTTTGTTCACCAGACTGTTCGGCACATTCTTTTTGAACGCCCCAGTCTGGATGATCTTCACGCTCTCTCGGTATCGAGACGAGTGGGGTCGCTCCCGCTTGTTCCTTTTACTCGGGACGGGTTCGTGTACACAGATTTGTGGACTATCTGACTTTTTGGAGTAGTCTTGGCTCCTACATGTTTTTTTACTCTCTTTGTTTTAGGTCACATGCTCCATGCCAGAGCGTGCTTTCTTGTTCTTCCTGCCTTTTTTGCTATTTTTTTTTTGTTTTTGCGAGCCTTTCGCACGTTTGTTTTAAATCTAGCCAAAAGGTAAGCTTTGGAAGAAGTACGGTGACTCATGCTTAAGTAGGCCATCTCCGTGTGCCCGATAAATTAAAAAAGTAAAACAACAAAATAAACGCATCGCAATTCTTGGTATATTGACATAACTACCACTACGCTGTCCAAACGGTTAACTGCACACATACAGAGTGGCGCCACCAAGCGCCACATCCAGGCATTCCATGGCATTGAGCTCACAATGATTATGCTCAATGAAAGCACCATAATGTTTATCTTAAACAGCATTGATAATATATAACAATTAACCAAAAAGTAGTGAGCACTATATTCGCTCAGATCAGAATTTTTTCGACACATAAGAAAACTATGAATTGTAGTTTATTGTAGTTTGGGGACGTTTATTGTAGTTTTGACGAAGCTTAATGAATCAATGTCAGCAGCATCTTCATGGACGCTGCTGAACAGATTTTGGATGTTAAAGACGACTGGAATAGTGTTATTCCAAACTGGCTCTTCAATTCAGTCAACACCTGGTCAGTGAACTGGTAAGGTACTTTCGCTCGCTGCGACTGCCGCTTACAAACTCGAAGCACAGGAATGCTTCCATGTGAAGAGCCGATATCCTGGAGGAGCTCATCTGCGTTTTTGAAGACCTCGTGGAAGCTGGTCAGTGCACCTTTCCGGGTCTTGTTGAGATAAGTTTCCACATTACCGATCGTAGCATATGCTGAGATCAGATCGACCGTAAGAGACTGCAGGGCTCTGCTCGGTTCCACGGTGTGAGCTAGAACCGACTCAGAAACGACGAGGCCAATCAGAAAGCGCGGCTCCGGGATTGCGATCAGTATGAGAGTAGGAGTCTCACCGTTGTCTCCGAGCTGCTCTCATCGTCAACGAAGATGTCTGTCGTAGAATGACTCCCGACGATACTATATATAACACTATTCGTTGAGGGAACTTCCTTTATTATCTCTAGAGTGCGTTTTTACTGTCTGGCGGCCGATATTATGTATCTTCAAAATGCTTAAGAAGTGGAACTGAGCTCAAGGATAATAATATTGCTATCATTAATAAAATAGAGTTTTATTAATAATAACTATAAACAAAACACAAAAACGGAAAATATTGACAAACAGAATGGAAAGGGTCGTGGAGACTCGGGCTAATCCAAGGATTTAAGGGATCAAAAAAGGTAAAACAAATATGGAGTTAAAGAGATGGGATGGTTCGATAAACCATTTAAAGCACAGGATAGAATTGACAAATAAGGGATCAATACTCAAAAGGTGACGCTTGGCTTACGTAACTTCATTAGGGTGCAGTGGAAGGTACTTGAAGGAATATTCGGTCCGCTGGCGAGTTCCAGCCGAAGGGGGGGGATAAAAGGATCCTGACGTGGCGTCTTGGAAAGGAGAACCGTTACTCGACGAACGGCTTGACGAACAATGGCTGTTCTAGGTTGTTCTCTTCTGAACAAAGGGGGGGGATGAGAACCGTCTCTTGTCTACGGGCTCAAGAACAATGGCTGTTCTAATGTTGTTCTCCTTTGAACAACAGGGGGGGTGAGAACCGTTTCTTGGCGAAGGGCTCAAAACGAACAATGGCTGTTCTAATGTTGTTCTCCTTGAACAACAGGGGGGGATGAGAACCGTTTCTTGGCGAAAGGCTCAAAACGAACAATGGCTGTTCTAATGCTGTTCTCCTTGAACAACAGGGGGGGGATGAGAACCGTTTCTTGGCGAAGGGCTCAAAACGAACAATGGCTGTTCTAATGCTGTTCTCCTTGAACAACAGGGGGGGGGATGAGAACCGTTTCTTGGCGAAGGGCTCAAAACGAACAATGGCTGTTCTAATGCTGTTCTCCTTGAACAACAGGGGGGGGGGGATGAGAACCGTTTCTTGGCGAAGGGCTCAAAACGAACAATGGCTGTTCTAATGCTGTTCTCCTTGAACAACAGGGGGGGGATGAGAACCGTTTCTTGGCGAAGGGCTCAAAACGAACAATGGCTGTTCTAATGCTGTTCTCCTTGAACAACAGGGGGGGGGGGTGAGAACCGTTTCTTGGCGAAGGGCTCAAAACGAACAATGGCTGTTCTAATGCTGTTCTCCTTGAACAACAGGGGGGGATGCCTTGGGGACTTGGCGTCACTAAAGGCTCGAACCTTTGGCACTCAAGGAATATTGTCCTCTTTCTGGACAAGTGATGGTGAATCTCGAGGTCGAGGTCCCTTGGCGCACAAAGGGAGAGAGGGTCGTGGTGATGTTTCGCGACGAAAATCTGGATCTCCAATCTGATCTTAGTGGTAAAGTTTCCATATAAATAGCCAGGACATCTCCTTGGCGTGGGGGAAAATGGAGTGAAAGCTTGGAGGGAACGCCCAGCCGGGCCGGAGAAAAATGCCTTATCTGTTCATAAGCCTAACTCGATCTGGCGAGGTCGGCGAATGGGGGTGAACGGCGGGACGATAACCTCCTTGTTTAAACATTGACGTCCGGTAGCTGTTGATAAGACTCCAAGCCTCGAATCGAAGATGCACGTGGGCCTCCTCGAGGTTTTAACTAATATGGGATAGGGGTTGAATTTAACACAGATTCAACTCGTTCTATCACACCCCTCCATTCCAGGGGAAGTTGTCACTTCGAAAAAAAAAGAGAGAAGGGACAACGATAGAGCTCCGTTGTAGGGAACTCGTTTTCTTGTACCAACCGTATCTTCCTGCACCTAACTAGTATTACCTCAATACATGATTATTTTGATCTTTAGATTACAGGGGAAAATAACCTTTAATACAACTTAATCAAAGAAAAAAAAAAGAAAAAAAAGGGCATGGAACAATGAAATGATATAAACTTAGGACATACGGGACAAAATAATTTATACGTAAATTAATAAGAACAAATATATAGACATACAAAAAATTAGACATTGAGCGTTACAAAATTCAGACATATACATTAATTAATTATATTACAAAAGAATCTTAAATTAAGTCGTACAAGACGGTATATACCTACATGGAGATACTAATCCTATGTATACAATTATTCTACGCTATTCGGTAACGCATTTCTACTGAGGGCGTCAGCGACCTGGTTATCGAAACCTTTAATCTAATTTATTTTAAACTGATACTCTTGCAAGAGTAAACTCCAGCGCATGATGCGGCCGTTTGAGTGTCTCAAATTCCTAATATAGGCTAACGGACGGTGGTCGGTTCCTATTTGAAATTCTTTACATATCAAGTACAGCTTGAATTTGTCTATGACCCAGATAATTGATAGAGCTATCTTTTCTCTAGTGGCATATCTCTTTCCGCGTGGTAATAATTGACGACTAGCATATGCAACTGGATGACTCGTTCTGTCATCCACGTATTGAAGGAGTACACCTCCAATGCCCTCGTTGATCACGTCGTACTTAACCCCAAAGGATTTTTCCGGGTTGGGCAACTTAAAAATGGGGGCAGAAATGAACTTACTTTTGAGCTGATTAAAATGGGAAACAGCGACATCATTCCAACGTAAACGATCGGGGAAATTCTTTTCCTGAAGGGGGCATAGGGGGGCCAAAATTGCAGCGAAATTCGGAACAAATCGCTGATAGGGAGAAGCTGATCCTAGGATCGATCTTAATGGCTTCTTTGTAATCGGGAGGGGCATGTCGGCGATTGCCTTAATCTTGTTCTCGTGGGGACCTGACTTGCTTTGTCCTATTTTGAAACCCAAATATTTAATGGGTTCGTGAGCAAAATAGTATTTGCTGGGGCCAATGGTGAGGCCATTTTCACGCAGTTGCTCGAAAAGAGCTAATAGGGCGGGTAAATGGTGATTCCATTTAATTAGCTCTTGTAGCTGACTCTTCGGACGTGGTGTCAGCTGCGCGTCACTATCCAGGTCAGAGGGTTCCAAAGACTCGCCTGGTAGAAAAGGAGGAGGGTACTCGGCATCAGGTTGGATGCACACTGTCTGGATTACATTAAGGGACTCCGCGGGGCAATCCTCTTCAAGCGCCGATGCTTCGTCCAGTTCTACGAAGGTATCTCCATGGGCGCGTTGGGGGTTCTTATTTTCTTGGGGTCCAGGGACAGTCTCCGTGTCCTTGTCTGGGGCCTTATCACCTAAGGGTTTTAGTGAATCACATTCCTCTTTTTCCGTCCTAAAGTCCTGGTTAGGGGTCTCCGAGAAATCGGACGGTATCGGGGTTCTGATGGGGACGGGCTCCTGGACTTCTTTCTTATCTCGGCCTTGAGGAAGGGCGGCCTGAAACACCGGGTCGAAACTTACTTGGGGGCTCTGTCCTATAAGTACGGAACAGAATTTTATGGGTGCTACAATGACTTCAGCCCAGCCATTATAATATTGACACTGCAGGTAACATCTAGCGACGGGGAATCTGTTCGCCCGCCCAAGTTAGTCACGTACCACCGCAAATTTTTCGTGGTTAGAGGCCAACGGGAGGAGTTCGTCGGACACGATGAAGCACGTACATCCTGTGTCCCTGACGAGAGTCAAAACTCGGCAGCTGTCCACGCTGCCCTCCTCATATTTCAAAGTTCCCGATGAACTTTTACCAAAAACAAAATTTACCTGGTGGCCTGACGGAGGGGGAGAAGTTTCTGCTTGGGTCTGCACCACCGGGGGAGCCGGGGTTGCATTAATCTGGTGAACTTGGTGGGCTGGTCCGCTCTTAAGCCTAGAATTTTGGGGGCAATTCCAGCTCATGTGGTTTTCTACACCACAGGTGAAGCATATGGTTGGTCGCTTCGGGAAGAGAGATGGAGGAGAAGTCTTAACGGGAGGTTTGGAGTCCCGTTGTTGGTTTTGTGGAAAGAAGTTTTGGGGTTTTACGGGGCTCGGAAACTTTGTCAGCTTTCCCGGGAAGGGGCGCGAATCCGTCCTTCTTTCTTCTCGTTGGATTACTCTTCCCCGTTCCTCTCTTTCTCTTTCTTTTTCTACCTTTTTTCTTTGAACTTCTGCTTTAATCCGAGCTAATTCAATTTGAAGCTCAGCTTGTCTTATCCGTTCCCCTCTTTCTTCTCGTTGGATTTCTTTTTCTCGTTCTATTTCTCTTCTTTGCTCCTCTTGAATGTACTCAATTAGTTCTTTTCCGGAAAGTCCACAGGACTCTCCTTGCGCTTTAAAGATTTCAAACTGAGTCATCTTTGCACTTGGGGGCGCACTAGTCAACCAACTAAAATTCCTCGCAACAAGAATTATGCCTCTATAGAATTAGCCTACCTAAATATGGGCACTGACCTATTCGTACTTGGTTTCTCAATCTAAATAACCACTGACTCAAATCACAAAAAAAAACACAAACAAATTATTATAACCGTTCCTTGAGCTACTCCAGCTTCTTAAGTTAAAAAAAAGGGGGATAGCAATCGTTAAAACAAAAGGGGACTACTATATTCTATTATTATAACGAATAACACTATGCTTTACTCGACTGACCAGTGTTTGCAAAGATATAGCGTTAAACCTTACACACCTGATACCAAATTTAAATAGTATATATATATATATATATGTCGTAGAATGACTCCCGACGATACTATATATAACACTATTCGTTGAGGGAACTTCCTTAATTATCTCTAGAGTGCGTTTTTACTGTCTGGCGGCCGATATTATGTATCTTCAAAATGCTTAAGAAGTGGAACTGAGCTCAAGGATAATAATATTGCTATCATTAATAAAATAGAGTTTTATTAATAATAACTATAAACAAAACACAAAAACGGAAAATATTGACAAACAGAATGGAAAGGGTCGTGGAGACTCGGGCTAATCCAAGGATTTAAGGGATCAAAAAAGGTAAAACAAATATGGAGTTAAAGAGATGGGATGGTTCGATAAACCATTTAAAGCACAGGATAGAATTGACAAATAAGGGATCAATACTCAAAAGGTGACGCTTGGCTTACGTAACTTCATTAGGGTGCAGTGGAAGGTACTTGAAGGAATATTCGGTCCGCTGGCGAGTTCCAGCCGAAGGGGGGGGGATAAAAGGATCCTGACGTGGCGTCTTGGAAAGGAGAACCGTTACTCGACGAACGGCTTGACGAACAATGGCTGTTCTAGGTTGTTCTCTTCTGAACAAAGGGGGGGATGAGAACCGTCTCTTGTCTACGGGCTCAAGAACAATGGCTGTTCTAATGTTGTTCTCCTTTGAACAACAGGGGGGGTGAGAACCGTTTCTTGGCGAAGGGCTCAAAACGAACAATGGCTGTTCTAATGTTGTTCTCCTTGAACAACAGGGGGGGATGAGAACCGTTTCTTGGCGAAGGGCTCAAAACGAACAATGGCTGTTCTAATGCTGTTCTCCTTGAACAACAGGGGGAGGATGAGAACCGTTTCTTGGCGAAGGGCTCAAAACGAACAATGGATGTTCTAATGCTGTTCTCCTTGAACAACAGGGGGGGGGATGAGAACCGTTTCTTGGCGAAGGGCTCAAAACGAACAATGGCTGTTCTAATGCTGTTCTCCTTGAACAACAGGGGGGGGGGATGAGAACCGTTTCTTGGCGAAGGGCTCAAAACGAACAATGGCTGTTCTAATGCTGTTCTCCTTGAACAACAGGGGGGGGGATGAGAACCGTTTCTTGGCGAAGGGCTCAAAACGAACAATGGCTGTTCTAATGCTGTTCTCCTTGAACAACAGGGGGGGGGGGATGAGAACCGTTTCTTGGCGAAGGGCTCAAAACGAACAATGGCTGTTCTAATGCTGTTCTCCTTGAACAACAGGGGGGGGATGCCTTGGGGACTTGGCGTCACTAAAGGCTCGAACCTTTGGCACTCAAGGAATATTGTCCTCTTTCTGGACAAGTGATGGTGAATCTCGAGGTCGAGGTCCCTTGGCGCACAAAGGGAGAGAGGGTCGTGGTGATGTTTCGCGACGAAAATCTGGATCTCCAATCTGATCTTAGTGGTAAAGTTTCCATATAAATAGCCAGGACATCTCCTTGGCGTGGGGGAAAATGGAGTGAAAGCTTGGAGGGAACGCCCAGCCGGGCCGGAGAAAAATGCCTTATCTGTTCATAAGCCTAACTCGATCTGGCGAGGTCGGCGAATGGGGGTGAACGGGGGGACGATAACCTCCTTGTTTAAACATTGACGTCCGGTAGCTGTTGATAAGACTCCAAGCCTCGAATCGAAGATGCACGTGGGCCTCCTCGAGGTTTTAACTAATATGGGATAGGAGTTGAATTTAACACAGATTCAACTCGTTCTATCACAATGTCAATAACCGGCAGGACTTCGATGAACACAATGAGTGAATCGTTTCAGTGTGGGGGATGTTAAAGTTATTCGCTTCATTTCTCACTATGGGCTAATGAAAGAATACATTTAGGATGGGGCGAGGGGGGGGGGGCTTCAGCCCCCTCAGCCATCCCCATACATATGTGCCTGCAACAAAGTTTTGTATACAGCTTCATAATGCGTTAATTATTTTGCATCCTCAAATTTGTTCTAAATATAAATCTTTCTGCATTGTATAGCGTATTCTTTCTAAATAAAATATTTTTGCTTTACTTAGTGCATCATACTATATTTATCAATAAAGTCTCGTTTTTATACCTATGCAAATTTGGAAGTGGTTAGTAATAGTGACAAAAAAAAGTGGAATATTTCAAACCACAAAGTTGATTCCTACTGAGTGAAATTGTAACGCCCATTGCAAGGTGATGTCTCACAAATGAATTGTCATAGAAATCCTATGAAGTCTTGAGATGGGCACGCAAATAATCATGCACATGCAGAGTGCACTACACTCTATCAATAAATAAGATAAATGCGTTATTTTTATAAAGATAGAAAATGTGCATTGCAAGGCGAAATAGGTTCAACAATGAAGCCTCACAAATGAGTATCATGTGAATTCTATAAGGGCTTGTAATAGGCAGCAAATAATTATGCACATACAAATAATCTAAAATATGTAGAGCAGATTTCATAAATAAGAATAACTTTGTGTAAATAATATATAACATTTTTGTAAAATAATAATGTATAGCTTTCGTCCATGTAAATAATAAGACAAAAGTGCATTGCAAGGTGAAATAGGTTCAACAATAAAGCCCTACAAATGAGTATCATGTGAATCATATAAAGCCTTATAACAGGCATGCAAATAAGTATGCACATACAAATAATCTAAAATAAGTATAGCAGTTTTCATAAATAATACTAACTCTTTGTGTAAATGATATATAACATCTTTGTAAAATAATAATGTATAGCTTTCGTCTATGTAAATGATAATATATATTTTGCTCGAGGCGAGAAGAATAAATTCGAGACGTTCACACGGCAACAAACATATGCACATGCACATATACATAAACAGTAAAGCGAAGCAAAAGTGGTTCCCATAGCCATAATAAAAGGACAGCTGTTCGAACAAGCTTAGCAGCAGGTGCAGAGTGAAATGGATAGTAGTGGACTGTATTTGCTAACGGAGAAGTAGGAAACGCAAAGTAGCATCTTTGGTATTTGAGGTTAAAACGAATCTAGCTCCATGGACGCCAATAACACGGAGTGGAATATGCTCCATCCAAACAACATCATTGGATAATAATAGGCCACGCCCACTGTTTCCAACACAAATATATGCCGCCACACTCAAACGGGGATCAGAAGGAGAAATAGATCAGAAGGAGTCAGAAACAGAAGCCAGAAAGAGACAGGGAGTCAGAGATACGTCATAGAGTAAGAGGCCCGCTTGAACACACTACACGCCCGTTTCAAATTCTTCTTACGCCGAAGCTACCCGAGTTGTCCGCTCTAATATAGAGTCCGAAATTCCTCCGTTTGGGATTCCCTTGCTACTGGTAATCCATATTGATCATCTTACGTAGCCTACCAAATCTCAAGCCTTGGTCAAGCGAATTCCTCTCCATTCCAAAACCTACCAAGTTCTACGCCACCTAAAATTAAAGGTCATTGAATCCTATACCACGAGAACACAAGAACGCTCGGACACATATTAACTTTGGGCATCCCATAACTGGTGCCCCCCATATTAACTCTCGAGCCCTATAACTGGTTATCCATTTATTTACATTGAACTTCCCATAAAAAAGCAAAAACAAAAATGATATTAGCGAACAAAGTGAAGTTTCACTGAGATCCACTTTATATCTCTTACTATGCTTTCCTTTTCAACCCTCTTTCATATCATCCTATTCCACTCGTCTCTCCTTGCCCACGCCGTTCCATCGCTCTCTGATCCACCAACAAGGAAGGGGGCGGCGGGGGACCGACAGGGTTGGAGCGGTGTCTTCTCCCCTACTGTCCCAATAAGAGCGAGATGGGGAGGGCCGCGAGCCAATTCATCTATCTCTTCCACACCATCATCCAGTATTCCCTGAAGATGACCGGAGATGGAGGTTACAGACGTTTTAGAAATATAAATATGAAAAATATTGGTCTTTTGCTCTTTCTTCTCTAGGCTCAACAGAAGGCTCATTTTTCGAAACCTCGAAAAGCTTTTAAATTAGCTTAACAACCTAAACTAGCTGTTGACTTCAACAAAGCATATATCTAACAAGACAGATACCCTCCTCCCTTATTAGTCTGCTTTTAAAAAGGGTCACATTACTCTTATGTACAATCGTGATGTTTAAGAAAATATTTTTATTTATATTCGAAGTTTTGCGTGAGAAATGCATGATTAAAAATAATAAAATTAAAGATAGTATAGGTGCTCATTAACTAGTATGTTTTACGTTATACGAGGGGCGGTCAATAAGTTTTGCGAATCGGTAGGGCAAAACAGAGGAAGGGGGATGGCTGTTTGTGGGGGTGTTCGGACAAGTTATGACAAGTCAGGACCTGCAGCCGCACGCTCCTGCCTCGTCGATTTAAGAAGCAGTAGCTGATCGCAGATCGTCACTCACAAATTTTTCAACAATGGAGAAGGTTAAGCACCGCGCAGTGATCATACTTTTGACCAAGGAAGGCAAGAATGCAAAAGAGATCCATGAACGCATGGTTGTAGTGTACACCGACACCGCCCCTTCCTATGCAACCATTGCTCGCTGGAATAGGGAGTTCCACCATGGTCATGAGTCCCTTGAAGATGATCCCCGTCCAGGCCGCCCATCAGACGTGACCAACGAGGACAATGTGGCCCGTGCGGAGAGGATGATCCTCGAAAATCGACGGGTAGAAGGTCGAAGAAATCGAGCGAGAACTTGGAATATCACATGGAAGTGTTATCAACATCATCCACGACAATTTGGCCATGACCAAGGTCTCTGCCCGTTGGGTCCCTAGAAACCTCACGCTCCATGATCGACTTCAACGTCGTCAAAGTCCACAAGACCAGAGTTGCACAAGATGCCCTGCGTGAGTGCGGATTCGAGGAGCTCAACCATCGCCCCTACAGTCCAGATCTGGCCCCTAGCGACTACTTTTTATTTTGCCAGCTCAAGGTTGCACTGCGTGGACGCCGGTTTGGGGACGATGAAGATGTTCAGCTCGCCGTCAAGGAGTGGATTGAACAGCAGTCGGGAGATATCTAGTTGTCAGGAATTCGAAGCCTCAGGGACAATAATAAAACACTTTTCCTCATATCTCGTTTCCTTATATCTGAATTGCAAAACTTATTGACCGCCCCTCGTATATTCTCATTACTGTAGCTCAAAAGATTAAAAATGTATTCCAATTCCTTAAGGCTTTGTGTGTGCGTGCCGAAGTGTTTACAAGCCTGCCACTTTGGGGACGCGGGCCATAGAATCGTCGAAATTCAGTAAAAGCTCATAAAACCTATGTCTGCTCTCTATTCCCCTTCAAATTAATAGTGAGAAAAAAGAAAATTGTAAACCCCTATGCAAAGATATAATATAATTAAATTTTATGTAAATTAAGTAATAATAATAATCTAAAGTCTTTGTCTTTGATGCCGATGTTAGATAACCCTGTGGGTTTGGAGTTGTGTCTTGGTTCTTGTTCTCTTCGGTTTCTTCTTACCCCCCTCCCTTTGCGGCGTCATTCTACCCGATATTCCATGATTTAAAGCTGGGATTAGCCGATTTTTATGGATCTCAATACGTATTTTAGGTGTTTGTATCTTACATGTTGATTAGTATCGGTTAAGTTGGGTTTATTTAAGTATTCAACCCTACTGACTTATCCCAGAGCAATCAACATGTAAAATACAAACATCACAATATACAGGGAGGCCCATGCAATTCACTTGATCTTAGAGCTTAGTCTGAGGCTGTAGCCAATTTACCAAATGATTAGAGACTAGTGTCTTAATGGTTGACTAAACCCCAATTAGGTTTTCTTCGGTCCTTTCCAGTTCATAATAATCTCTTGTGCATTCATTTATTTAAAAAAACAAAATCGATTTTATTTTGTATGAAATTGACAGAACACGTGATAAAGGTTTTAATTGGATATTAGTGTTTTATCCTTTTGAATTTTTGTCATTCGTTTTCCATAATATTTTTCATATAGTTGATATTTTAATATTTTCCTGTTTCCGAATACCTATGTATATAACGCATCCGACAACTGGCCAAGCAGGTAAGGAGGTCATGGTAATAACATCTATCTTTGTTTTTAGAAAGTTTTTTTTATAAGAATTACATTTTATTAAACAAGTATTACATATCACAAAATATAGCGGTTCAATTTAGCCAAAGCGACTTATTATTTGAGTCTAAAATGCGAGTCTGTACTACGTAGGAATGTAGCGAACATCAGCTCTAAAACCGCGTTCACCATCGGCTTCATAAGTGACCCTCCTGAAGAGACCGTCAGGCTGGAGGAATGAGTACTGACCCCTGACCCTGCCATCGGCCCCTCGTTCTTCATACACCGCCTTGTGGTCGCTGGTAGAAGGTGCGTTCACGGAGTAGCCAAAAGAGTACGGACGTAAGGGGTAGATCTGGAGGAGAAAGAGTGTAAGCACACGATTGGTCTAAGAAATGGGTAGATAGTAGTGTGCTCCAGGTTTGTTAGATGGTTGACAGAGTCTATGGCTTTCGTTCACTCAAGTTTTAGCAAAATAATATATGACAAATACCATTTTTCCATTTGGTAAATTGGTATATACTTTAATGATCCATTTTTTAGAGATGCAAAATTTTTCAAAGATGGTATCATCTGGTAACCCTGGGACTGTGCTTCTGCAAATGCATTGAAATCTAAAACTCTAACATAATTATTTGTCAATTACTTATAATTGTCGATAGAAAATAAATACTATGCAAATTTATTAGCTATAAAAATTTACTATCGAATTTTGCTTTTGTAGGAATGAAAAAAGCCATGAGAAGTCCGCTACAGAATAGGCCTGAGATAGCGTTTCAACCTAATGGAGGCGCTATTTGCAATGCCTTCATAACAATGTAACACCTACAGTCAATTTGTTGAATGAGGGCAGTCGATTTCAATGCTATATTGTAACATGAACAGAGTCCTCACCAATACGCGACCACTATGTAAATAATGAAAAAAGAGAATCGGCATCACGATGACCATTTAAATTATGTAGTTGAGGTGTCCGAAATTATCTAACTCGACAAACGGAAGAAATTTAATCAAATAAGGCAACACGAAACCTGTGAATTCAGGTAGATAAAAAAGTACAACTAGTCAGTAAAGTGTTAATTTTACAAAATTAGGAAATTCTTGGTAAGTTCTTACAATTTCCTTATATTTATAATGGCTCTTGAGGGTTTTTTTTATTACCTGAATAAGTGTATGTACTCGTATACCAATACTCCCCAGACAATTCAAATGATTTTCCTTGCGTTCTTTTTAAAAAAAACTATTTTTAGTCGCGGCAGACTCTTACTATGTGATCGGTCCATCGGTCCTGTTTTGCTTTTTCTTTGTTTTGGCAATAACATCATAAATATTTGGCCGATTCTAACGAAATTTGAAACAATTATGCTGTTTTACATTTTCTTTCGAATGATATAATTACTAAAGTTCTCCCAAGGATATCCGTGGAATTATTTGGCAATAACATCATAACTCTTCGGCCGATTCTAACGAAATTTGAAACTCCTATATTGTTTTACATTCCTTTTCGAATGATATAATTACTAAGGTCCTTTCTAGGATAGTCCGGGAATTATTGGAAGGTTTAAAGGTCCAAGGTCATAAATCAGAATAAGTGAGAGCACGCGACTTTGGTCAGCAGACTTTGTCTTTTGTCATCCTACCTTATTTTTCCTACAAAAGTTATATAGTTTCTCAGTATGGCAGGACTTTTTATTCAAATTCAGTAACTAACGTTCAGGAACAAGGACAAGGCCTCCGGATTTGCGTCATCGGAGCACACTGCTATACATGCCATACCATAATGGGAAGGAGCTGAGATGCATGACTAAGAGATAACATTCCAGATAAAAACAAATGGGCAGCACCATGGTTTAAAGAATATATATATATATATATATATATATCCAAAAAAGTACAGTAGCGTACGTGTAACTATAGGGATAAAACTACAGCAATAGGACTAATTTTATATGCGAAACTGGGTTTCGATGGAAACATCCGTCCCCGCCAGTCACTAGTGAACAAGTGAAATATAGAAGTTGCTTAACGTACAAACACAAATATCAGCGGAGATAAGGTGGAAGATGCGAGAATGTATCGGCATTTTTGAGAAACTGGGGGGAATATGGAAAGGTAACATAATATTTGTCATACACAAAGATTGTACTCAGCTTAGGCCGATAATTTCCAGCGTACGATCCCATGCGTACAAACTCTCTCAATGGCTAGCGAAAATCCTATCTAAATTAATTGGTAGCATTTCTGATGCTCACATTATCTATTCTGGTGATTTTGTGAATACAATTAAAGAGGTTGACCTATCGAATAAGCAGTTGTTAAGTCTTGATGTCATTAGCCTTTTCACAAAAGTTTTCGTTGATGAATCTCTGGATGTAATTATGAAAAACTTGCCTATGTCTAACCTAACATTACCCCTACTGTGTAATAAAATTGTGAAGTTAGTTCGTTTGTGTGTGACGGACAATGTGTTCAGAGCTGAAGATTGTTTTTACAGGCAGAAATATAGCATGAGTATGGACAATCCCCTTTCCCCGATATTATGCAATCTGTTTATGGAGGATTTTGAAAAGCACCTCCTCCCCCCCCCCATTTTACATAATCCCATAACGTGGTTCATCTATGTAGAAGATATATGTGCTACACGGCCTATCAATGATAACAGATTTGATTCTTTCTTTGAAAAATTTAATAAGATCCACCCAACTATTACATTTAAAGTAGAATGTGAACTGAACAACTCATTGCCGTTTCTGGATGTAAAAATATCTAAAATAAACGACAAAGCATATTGTTCCGTCTACCCGAAACCAACTAATTCTAATGCCTATATTCATTATTTCTCGTGTCACGATATATCCGTTAAAAGGTCTGTAGTTTCTTCCATGTTCCTGAGAACATATCGCAGTTGTGATCTTTGTTTCTTGCAAGACGAAATTAATACAATCATCCAAACATTCATTGAATTGCAATATCCCCTTTGGTTCATAGAAAAGTGTCATTATAAAGCCAGCACCATCTATTACTCCCCAGCTAATTATAAGGAAAACAGATGTGACAAATATTATGTTACCTCACCATACTTTCCCCAGTTAATCAATTTCAAAAAGTTGGCACGGACCAACAACATCATCAATGTTGCCTTTCAGTATGAGAATACGAACAGAAATAGCCTATCCAAAAATAGATTGATCGATACAGAACAGGGAGTTTATTTTATTCCATGCAAATCATTTAATTAATTATATATCGGTGAAAGCAGCAGATTTTCCAAGAGAATGAATGAACATAAATGCGATATCGACGTGGTGCCCTCTCCTCGAGTTTATTTCTACCTATGTCCAATGAAAATCAGCAAATTGATATTATAATGCTTAATTGAATCGGCACTTATAAAATATATTCCCAACTTAAATACTTCCGACGGCCAATTCAATCCTAATACTTTAATAAGCAAGAAATTCATACTTCTGTTTCTCTAAAATGCTGATACATTCTCTCATCTTCCACCTTAGCTCCACTCATTTGTTTGTTTGTACGTTAAACAACTTCTGTATTTCACTTGTTCACTAGCGACTGACGATGACGGATGTTTCCGTCGAAACCTGATTTCGCATTTAAAATTAGTCCTATTACTGTGGTTTTATCCTCATATATATATATATATATATATATATATATATATATATATATATATATATATATATATATATATATATATATATATATATTAAACCACATTGAAAGAGAAAATGGAATAATTTTTCCTTGCAGTAATATTTTTATTACCTATTTTCGAAAAAATCCATGCAGGGAAGTGATTTGAACCAGGCACACTGAGGCAGCGAGCACCGCTTTGATCACAGTTAAAAGTATGCCGTTAGTACTACTATGCTTCCCTGCGCGTATTTTTTCGAAAAAAGGTAATAAAAATATTACTGCAAGGAAAAATTATTCCGTTTTCTCTTTCAATGTTGTTAAATGGATTAATTTTCATCATTCTCTCGAGCTACTTTGATATATATATATATATATATATATATATATATATATATATATATATATATATATATATAAGATAGGGTAAAATTTCAAAGTGCACTTATCCTTTCTCCACACCACTGCTTTTTTTCGTGTTGCATTCGTCTACTTGTTTGTGAAATTTCATCAAAATTCAATGATATTTAGAGGTCGCCCCACTTCTAATCTTTTCTTTTTTCTTTTTCTTCTCAGGTTATTATAATCAGTTCTCGTTTGAGGCCAGAGAGTTTGCTTCTCGGGAAGCATATTGATGCCCTGGGATGTGACCGTCTTCCAAGTAAGCGTGATGTGCTGTCGTTGTCCCTGTTCCATCAGGTCGTGGAAAAGAAGACCGTTTCGGGCGGCCTGAACTTGGCATGTAGCGGGATCTTCACCGTATGGGAGAGGGCCAGGATCCCGACACAGCGAGTGGATGCTTGTGTCAGGAAACTTCGAGGAATCTACGACGAATCCAAGCACTCAAGAAACACCGGACTCGTGGCCGAGAGTCGAACCATGTCAAGGAGAAGATGTACTTGGATAACCTTCAGGATCTCTTCGATGTTTCCACAAGCGATGCCCTCCAGACCATGACCAATAAAGAAGACAAGGAGTTCCTCAAAATGCAGCGTGGGGACATCTTCTCGTGCACATTGCAGGGATCGACGCGAAGAAATCTGGAGTCGAGGCCAGGCGTGGGAAAAAAAAGGAGCAAGAAGCTGCTCTCACGCGGAGATACGACGAACGAGAGGCCTAAGTTCAAGGAGCCACTGTTGCCTTCAGTTCCAGCTCTACATCGTCAGAGGAGTCACAGGCTGAAGACGACTACCAACCTTGAACCTCAGGCTGCATATCTGGTCCTCCCGTGAAGAGGCCCAAGAACATCTTCAAATCTCCTGAAGTCGTCGGCGCCTTGGATCGAGTCAATTTCCCAGATCGTCGTGCGCCGTTCGTCACTTGCGCTGTCGCACAGACTCTGGGCCACAATATTTCTGATCTGACGTTGTCTCGAAATTCGATGCTGCGGTCGCGTCGTTACACACGCCAAATTCAAGACGAAGAAGCGCGGAAGAACTTTCAAGCTGCTGGTCCTCTTCTCCTGTATTAGGACGAAGGATGAGGATCAGGAGCAATTCATCTTCTGTCTCATTCACGATCACCGAATGGCCATCCCAACGCCCTCAAAAACCAGCCTGACGAAGCAAAAGTGAAAAGGCGAGCGACCCCTAAATGATGAGATAGAGAGACGAAATTTTACGTGTAATTCCTTTTCGTGAAATGAAATAAAATTAGCCCTATGGGAAGAAAGAAATATAATTTTCAGTTTTGGGGACCACCCTAATGTATATATATGAAAAATAACCCACAGAAAAATGAAAAGATGAATCCAAGCACTTTCGAACCATATTTGCAAGTTCATTTTCAAGGAACTTGCAAATATAGTTCGAAAGTGCTTGGATTCATCTTTTCATTTTCCTATGGGTTAATTTTCATATTATTGCTTTCTCACGTGCCACTTTGTGAGTTTTTTTATTATATATATATATATATATATATATATATATATATATATATATATATATATATATATATATATATATATATATATTACCCGGGAAGGGACTGAAGGAGGGGGGATGAGGTAATACTTTGTTCCAACAATCATCATTTAAAACATCGTAACTACCTGGGAGCAGTTTCTTAGATTTTTTTTCTATGATATTTTCTTGCAATTTTTTTTTAATATTTTAGAAGTTATTATTTCGATGCCGATAGATGTAGTTGTGGTGGAGCGAATGTGAGTGTGTGTGAAGGGCCATTCTCCCACCCCTTTTCCCAATACCCTCTCCCTTCCTCTGTAACGATGTCTGTGTAAATGGGAATGGGTTTTTATTTATATTTTTTATATATAATATAAAATTGATTTTCCTATTTGTCTAAAATGTTTTTTTTCTCTCCCCCAGCTATTCACAATTTATAATATAACAAGCCACTCTAATAAATTTTACAAGGTAGTTTCTTTGCTAAAATTATTTTAACAAACAAATTGTTGATTATTGTTGTTTCGAGGGCCATTCTGTTAAATTCCAAAAATAGATAAACATTACCTGCCTTTTGTAAAGTGGCTGGCGTTCTAGATTTGGAAAGTACAGATTGGAGATATTGTGAGTCCCATTTGTAAGGAGGAGGGCTTCTATATAGCCTCTTAACATTATTTCGAGCTCGGAGGCACCATTTTGTTATAAGTCCTAGGCATCTTGCCCGCTAGAGTGGCGGCTGGCAACACTTCATCCCTTTGTACCACTTGAGGCCTTTCCCTTTTGTTTGTTTATTTATTGACTGTTGTAGTCGCAAATTTCTGTTTTGGTTTTTCGATTTTGTATAGACTTGTTTTTTCGGATTGATTGATAGTATTCTTAAGATAGGATTAATTGTATCTAAATAAGTAACGAGATATCAAATTTAATCACCCTTTTCTATTGTAAATATATAGCCCATATTTGTTGTAAGTAAAGGACTGTACATACAATATGTTTAATTTCTCCATCGATTTCTCACGTCCGAATTAGTGTAGGAAGCGGGTTGGATCGACTGGGGTTAGTCTAGATTTTCGGCCTGCTACATAGTGAATTTTTTTTTATCTCCAGTATTCATTCCTTTAAAATAACTCATTTCCTTTTACTGAGTGCTATCTGTACAAAAGTACTTGGCTCTTTATCTTTATATAATAAATTGTGACTCTATTTCGAAGACATTCCGTCAGCAAATCATTCCTGTATTCAGATTTGACATTGTTTTGCGCTTTCTAACTTTAATTTTACCTTTATTTCAACTCGGATCTTTTGTATTATGCGACTGCTACCGCTACCAATTTTGTCTCTCTTGAGGCAATAATCACGGTTAGTCCTTTAATTAATGGAGTTAATTTCCTATTACTCTTTCTCCACAAATTGCTTTCTTTCATTCCATATTGTGTCCAACAGCGTCTTCAAGAATCTAGAGTATAGTTTTTGACACTTCCTCGATTCTCACCATTCATCTGAATCGTTAGTATTCTTTTACAAGTAGCATTAAACAAGAGATGTTACAATTCCTTTGGGGGGTTGTTAAAGAAGCCTTTTGAAACCTAACTTTCTCTTGTGAGGACGACAAACGCCCACCGGGGGCGGGAACATTGTTGTTGTTAAAAGGGATTTAGCATCGACACCAACGGAAATAATAAGAAAGATCTCCGTTCTCTGCGACAGCAGATGTGTAGTTTAAAAGGATTATTTTAATACAAATCGTTTGTAGGATTATTAAAGACTCTTTGGAATCTCTCCATCCTTGTAGAAGATGAAGAGCGTCCCCAGGGAGCTTGGGGGAGTGTTTGTTGTTAATTATTGCTATCAACAAACTGCATCGATGTACATAGACGTAAAGGTTTAGATCCTCTTGTTTTTCCAAAGATGTTATTTTTGGCTGATCATACAAGTTGTGAAATCAAGGAAGTACTCAAAAGTACCGGGAATTTTTTTTGTGCAGGTTCAGGTTCTTTGTAATCATTCTTCCTTGTTTATTTCACTCTCTTTCCTTCCACCCATTTGTATATGCACTATTCTATCAGATCTATCTTTGATTCATACTAGTATGTATTTGTAGGCCTATTTTATGATACGCCCTAACAGATTTAACCTTGTAACCACACATCATTGCCCCTTTTATCACGTCCAATGGCCTCACACATCCATACACATACACACCACCACCACGGTAGGTCTAACTACTAACTATAATAAAGCAAAATCGACAAATCCGGACACATAGTCTTCTTTTTCACAAAATGGGGAAGTAAGGAGCATATAATAGCATCTATGGAGCGTGATTCAATTTGAGGAACCGCCCTTTCACGCTCCAACACACCAACTTACATCATATGATTGTTGCTTTTTTACCTGCTACAAAAAACAAAGGTGGAAATTAGCGATGAGTTGAAGACTTAATAATGAACAAGGTCATTCGTGATCTTAAATTCACCCGAATAGGTTGATAATACACATCTGAAATCGTCCTAATTAGATTTAGAAACCTCCGATTCGAATTGAGCGATTATAATGGGCTCGTTTATTACATAATTACATTATCCCTTCAGCACTTCCAGAAGGAATTAGTATGAAATTATTTAATAATTTTCAGCAATTTAGAGGCTCGAGCCAATTTACAGGTGATAAATTGTAATTACAGAGTCGCTGCGTTTTCAGCCTTCACTATTGTTCTAGGCTTTGCACGTTTCTCCTTTCATTTAAGACTGGAGAGGGAGAAAGAAGAAGGTGGAGAACAGTGAAAACAAAGAGAAAATAAAGAAAATATACAAAATTTAATAAGGAAATCGATGATGAAAAAAGGTTTTGGTATTTTGGGGAGGGTTAAATGCTATCATTACCCCCTGACTTGTTCTATAGCAGTGTTGTAACAAATGAGAGAAAGAGCAGAGAAAAGAATGGCGAATAAAAAAAAAGAAAAACACTAATAGTGACGAACATCCGGAAAAAAAGTTGTCATCATAACAACTTTCAACAAAAACAAATCGCATGTAAAACAAGCCTTTTCTTAACGGCCTCCGTGATGTTTGGTTGGGATCTTTTAAGTGGTAGGGTTCAGCAACTGATGTTCTTGATGTTGATCGACGAGGACGAGCGCCTTACTTTATATTTTTCTCTTACCGAACATCAAATAAGTTCATGTTTCTCAAAGCTCCATATCAAGTGTTATGATCTTGTAAGTGGTCAGCCTCTATAAAGCTATGAGAAGGTTTTTTTCTGGTTCATGTGCATCAACCAAAGTGGCTCGTGTGCACTCTGATCCCTTGCTAATCTTAAAATAAATTTGACCGGAGCTAGGAAGTATTTAGGAATATTGATTTAATCGAAGGTTGGAGCTTAAAGTTAATTAACCAATGATGACGTGTTATATTACAGAGGAATATACGGAAGATCGGATTCGAGTGATGGTTACAGTATAGGGCGCTAACAACTAAAGAAGCGGGGGGACGGCTGATTCAGCTAGAGGAGCCACCCTAGGAGGGACGGGGCGGGTGTAGGAGGTAGGGTCGGCGATCTATAACTTACTATCCTACTTTTCCTTTTCATTTAATTTCATTTAAGTTTAAAAAAACAACACAAAAATAAGTTATCGTTTAAGTTGTTCCGCTTGCGAGAATACACCTGTGATTACGTCGAATTTAGTTAGATTTACTAAATCAGTGGTGCTCAACCAAAGGTAAATTTGCTCACAGAGAGGTAAAATATTCCATGATTGTGGATAAATACATCCGTGTACGATCCTTTTGTCACTACATGTGTATCATGTGCAGCCGGATTATCCTCTTTAGTAGCGATGAAGAGAGAGGCCAGAAGGAACTCCATGCTGGAGATGGCAACATGAGAGTAGCGTTGTCATTAACAGCTCTTCAAGTCAACTCAAGTGTGTATAGTAAGTTATAGAGAGGGATTATGTGGGAGCACATGAGATCTCTTAGTGAGAGAGGAGAGGTTCGCAAAAAACTAAGGAGGGGATAGGAGGAGTTAATAGGTCGGTAGCTATACACCGAAGAGAGGTGTTTGTCAGGGGTATGGGTTCGACTAGAGTGTTAGAAGACAAGCAGAGCTGGTTTAAGGAGCTGCGGGGCCCGTAACTATATATATATATATATATATATATATATATATATATATATATATATATATATATATATATATATCACCCCAAACCTCCATGTTCCTTTGCAGAAAGAAGAAAAATTATCTGAGGAATTTAAAAGAACTGCTGGTATGGCTGGGGGAGGGAAGACTCAACTGAAAATAAGAGGTTTTTATTTTGTACACTTTTTATTCCTTTTTAAAAAACAACACCTCGCATACCAGTAGCCTAGCCAGTAGACTATTAGTGCTGCCTTGGAGAATCTTGGAACCATTTGCTGAACTGAGTGCATACGAACTAGTTACGTGGCTCACATGAAGCACTTACGAGACTTGACAACAGAAACTCCTCAATTATCCTTGATGTGTTAATTTTCCCCAGTAACCCGTGCTCAATACTCATTAGAAAGAGATGGTTCAATCTTGTTCGACCCATACGGATTTTGGACTGCGGGCCGCCAGTTGAGTACTCCTGGACTATACGGTGTACTACTATAACATAATGCCAGACTTATTATACTATGCAGTATGCTCTAGTGAAGTTTTCTATATTTTTTCTTATATATAGTAATATCATATATAATAATAATATAAAAAATCAGGAAAATGAATAATTCTTTTGTTTCGGCCTTTTGTGCCTAAGGGCAACAACGTAATTATTACTATTTTTTTTACATCCCTGCGGGGCCCCCTGAAGCGCGGGGCCCGTAGCGCGTGCTACTAGGTTAAACTGACACTGGAGACAAGGTGAGGTGGAGAGACGTTCGTACCTTGGGACGCTGTTTCGTGATGCTGTGATGGGGTGTGGGTATTTGTTAGTCCGTTTGTTGATCCCCGGTTGTTGGATCGAACGTGTTGTTTGGATGGACAGGTCTTGTGTACGTGTTAGTTAGTTATACCATGTGGTAGACTGCCGCATTTTGGAGTTAGAGCGTAGCGCGCGAGCTGTGGTTTTCTTTCTCGGAACCTTGTGTTCCGGCTGTGAGGCTTCTTCCAGCGCTTGTGCGAGTGTTGGGAGTGTTCGTAGTGTGACTGTCTCGAGTTGGTTTAGTGTGGATGGTGTTGTGTCCTGTTTTTGGAGTGGTGAGGCCGCGGAAGGGGTAAGTGCTATTTGGAAGGAGGTGGTGTGAATGATAGAAGAAGGAGAGGTAGTGGGAGAGGGGGGTTAGTGCGTGGCTTGTGTAGGTGTAGATGCTGGGTGTTGCGGCGAACATTCGTTTTTATGTTAGGCAATTAGGGTAAATAGTCTTTCACTGAAGATTATTTACCCCATACCATGTGCAGCGAGATGCTGGTTGAGTATATGTGCGTATTGTCGGTGGTCATGCCCCGACAATCTTTTAGCCTCTGCCGAGTGGTCTGCAAATTGTGGTGTGTGTGAAGATAGGGATGGGTTGGTAGAATGGAGGGTGTGAGCAGAAGAAGGGGTGGAATGTGCATAAGGAGGGACAGTGACTGCGGTAGGAGGATTAGGAGCTAGCAGAGATGGGGTAGGATTTTGGGGAGTGGGAGGATCTACGAGAGGAGTAGGATCAGGAAGAATAGAGTGATCGACGGGAGGAGAGGTTAGAACGATGGAAGGAGGGATAGGATCGATTAGTGAAGAGAAGGGTACGATGGGAGAAGATACAGAGTCGATGGGAGAACTACAGAATCTAGGACCAGCAAAGACCCTAAGGTCTGCTCGAGGCTAGTCCGCTACACTAAATCCAAAACTACGATACACACTTATCTACGAGTGTATCTCTAACATGCTATATCTTTATTTTTTATATATAATCTACTGTACACACTTATCTACATGTGTACATTGTCATGCATATTAACTACTTGAACCTAGGGGTGGCGGGGTGATAGAAAGTTTTTCTTCTCAACTTCCGCAGCCCTCGACTGCTAGTGGTGAAAATCTAATTTTAGGATAGTAAGACTATTTATAGGATAGGCGGAAAAGAAAAGAGATATCTAAACTACACATGCAAGAGAAATCGCTGGCATCATTTTTAGTCATCATTTTTACTCTCGTTGTTCCTCCGCTCCAAACTCCGTTTGCAAGACGTTTTTATTCACTGTGCTCAGACTACGTTATATTTATACTATTTAAGTGCGCGTCGAGACGGTTTTCAAACATATTTACCGACCTACTATCTACTACGTGGGTGGGTAGCCTATTCCAAATTTGAGTAATTTTAAACGTAAAATAGTTTTGGGCTATACTAGTGTTAAATCGCTTGTTTACTAATTTTAATCCGTGTTGCCGAGTGTTTTCCCTATGATCCAACTCGAACAAATTCCTATAATCAACGTTTGAAAATCCTTTCAATATTTTAAATACTTCTATTAGCTGGCCACGTAATCTTCTGCCTTCGAGAGATTGCAAATCTAATGCCCTGAGTCTTTCCTCGTACGCCCTGTTTCTCAGCTCGGGAATTAATTTTGTAGCCCTACGCTGCACTCTTTCTAATTGCGCGATATCTTTGTTTAAGTATGGAGCCCAAAATTGAACCGCATATTCGAGCAGTGGACGCACAAGTGATTTATACAATGGTAAAATTATCTCTTTGGATTTGAACGTGAAATTACGCGCGATATAACCCAGCACACGATTTGCTTTTTTACATGCATCCGCGCATTGTTTCGTGACTTTGAAGTCATCCGAGACTAAAACTCCCAGGTCTTTTTCCAATTTAACTACGTCGAGGACCTGGCCTTTCATGCTATACTCTACCCTCAAATTATGGCAACCCAAATGCATCACCTTACATTTACTTAAATTAAACTGCATTTGCCACTTATCCGCCCATCTGACAATCAAGTTTAGGTCCTTTTGTAATTTTTCTACATCCGATCTTACATAGGCACGGTTGCCCAGCTTCGTGTCGTCAGCAAATTTAGAAATCGTACTAAATACGCCATTATCCAAATCGTTTATATAATTAGAAACAATAATGGGCCAAAAACGGAGCCTTGTGGCACTCCACTACTGACGTTGACCCAATCAGAACATTCACCATTTATAACTACTCGCTGCGAACGATCCTTCAGCCAATTTCTAATCCAATTTAATATCTTACCCTTCACATCGATTGCTTTAACTTTCATTAATAATCTCTTGTGCGGAACGGTGTCAAACGCCTTTTTAAAGTCTAGATAGATTACATCTACAGCTTTGCTTTCGTCGTAAACGCAAATCATTTTATGGAAGAATTCCAGCAAATTTGTCAAGCACGATCTCGCCCGCCTAAACCCATGTTGGGAATCTTTAATCAGATTATTTAGCTCGAGGTGGCTCACTATTCTATCTCTAATTACCGATTCTAAAAGCTTTCCAACTACCGAAGTTAGCCTAATAGGACGAAAATTCGTTGCTTCGTATCTATTCCCATTCTTAAATATTGGTGTAACGTTTGCACGCTTGAAGTCTAAAGGGACTACACCAACTTCTAATGAGCGATTGAAAATTGCACGCAACGGCTTCGCAAGCTAATTCTTAAGTTCCTTCAAATGAGTGGGGTAAACGCCATCGGGCCCGGGTGATTTCGACTTTTTCATCAGGTTAATATATTTAAGAATTTCCTCTTCATCAACTGTTATATCGGATATGCAAATATCACTATTATCTACTTCTTCAACTAACAATCCTAATTCGGACGAATCTTCAACAGTAAAGACGCTTGTGAAATGTTCATTTAAAATTTCAGACATTTCCGCCGGAAATTCCGTCAAACGACCATCTTTGTCTTTAATCGGACCTATTGACCTTTTTAAGAGTTTCCTCCTGTTTACATAGCCGTAAAACCATTTCGGTTCCTTCTTCGAATCCTTCGCGAGTTTTATTTCATATTTCCGCTTCGCATCTCTAACCGCCCGTTTAACTTCTATTCGAGAATCTATGTAATTTGGCCGACTTATAAATGACTCATTGTTCTTATGTATTTGAAATTTTCTATTTCGGTCCTTAATTAAGCTTAATATTAGTGGGCTAACCCACGGCGCTCTCATCGACTTCCCGCTCTTACGGCGGGACAAGAGACAGAATCGATGGGAGAAGAGACAGAATCGATGGGAGAAGAGACAGAATAGATGGAAGAAGAGAGAATCGATGGGAGAAGAGACAGAATAGATTGGAGAAGAGACAGAATCGATGGGAGAAGAGACATAATAGATGGGAGAAGAGACAGAATCGATGGTAGAAGAGACAGAATCGATGGGAGAAGAGACAGAATAGATGGGAAAAGAGACAGAATCGATGGGAGAAGAGACAGAATCGATGGAAGAAGAGACAGGATCGATAGGAGAAGCGACATGGTCATTAGAGAAAGAGACTGGAGCGTGGGAAAAAGAGATGGGAGCTACCTGAGGAGGAATAGGATGCAGGGAAGGATCGACGGGAGAAGAGTGTTTGGTCCACAGGAGGAATAGGAACGGTAGGAGAAGGGGTAAGTCCGAGGGAAGGAGAAGCGGGAGCCGCATGTGGAGAGATAGGAGTGACTGGAGAAGGAAGATTATCGACAGGAAAAGAGGTAGAGACGATGATAGAAGGACTAGAAGCTGAATGAGAAGTAGGAACGACAGGAGGGGGAATGGGGGGAGGTGAAAGCTAGTAAGAAGAGGAGGTAGAGGTGAAGGACGAAGGAGTTGGGAGGAGTGGCGGTCGTGGGTTATTGTGCTTACGTTTATAGTGTTTATGTCTACCGTTAGCAGCGCATAGCTGATTAAGAGCCTTTGCATATGTACGGGGATCACCACAGATGTCTTTTGCCACCATGGAAAGCACGATGGCCATCTATGTCTTGGAGTTATCTTGGTGTGTGGGTGTGTTTGTTTGCGTATAAGTGACGTCGTGTAGTGTGGTAGAAAGTGTGGCCCCCGGGCGTGCTGACAGCAGCGGCATATGTTTTTTTGAGTGGTGGCGGGGGGCAGTGTAAGTGGCGTTGGAAGTGGTAAAGGTGGCTGGTGTAGAGGTGTGTTGGGGCCTCCTGAGTTCGGTGACGACGTTAGCGCGCTTCTTTTTAAGGTATGGACACCTCAATCTTACTGCGGCATGGCCGCCATCACACTTGACACAACAAAGTGTGTTGTTTGTGCATGCAGTGTAAAGTCACCTTTTAAACCACACTTTGAACAGACAAGCTCGGATTTACACAAGCCAGTCTGGCCACCTGTTCTATAACAGCGCAGACATTGGTGTGGACATATATTGTGTTGTATCTCCATTTGTTGTCTCTGCGTGTGTGTACCAAGGACCTTAATGCCCTGGTCAAGCAGTGTTTTTGTTTGGGTCTCATTTTATACTGTTAATTAAATCCAGGACTTGCGTTTGTTGTAGTTTACGCCCTGGATCATGTCTGCGCCGTACTCTTCTTGAGGGCAGCGAATAGCTCCTCTGTGCTGAATTCCAGCCAGAGGGAACTAGTACGTTTTACTCGTATCTGGTGCTTTGTGTTGGTGTCCGGCGGTAGAGTGAAGTGATTCCTGGTTGTGAAGTTCTCATGTGTTTGTGTGTGAAATGTCTAAGCGTCGTTTTTGACTTGAAAGTCAGACTCTGCCCAGTGTGTTTGTTTATAATGTTTGTAATTGGGATGTCATGTGTGCACGAGAGTCTTAAATTTTCGTGTGTGATAGTGTGGGTTTAGTGTGTCTTGTGAAAAAGGCGTAGGGTGGTCTTGCCACCCATGGTGTGAGCGTGTTTAAAGAACGTAGGGTTATTTATTGGTTACTTGGATGAGGGTACCCGCCCCACCACCGAACATTCCCCGCGAGATTAGACTGAGATGAAGGGTGAAGAGCGAGCGCGGAGTCGTGGACCTGGTTGGGCTCCTCAGAGAGTGCAAAAGCATGGGGGACTTGATGATTGGTGTGGGCTGAATCAACGATCACTACCTGACAGTGCCGACCCCTCGGATGGGTTTTGGTTGTTCAGATTTACTCAACCCCCTCCCCCCCCCGCCGGCAGATTGTAACCTCGGCCCAAATCCAGGATGCTTCTTGACTTCGGGTCCCGCAGTGGGCTAGACCGCAAACCTTCTTCCCTCGAGACGTGCAATTATGGCTTTCTAAGTGAAAGGCAGAGTTGCATCGAGATTATGTGTAGAGTCTCATCCATGGTGCGAGTCTAGCGACGCTGGGAGGAGGAGGGGGGTATTTAGGACATCACAGCTCTTCAAATAAATTAATTTGTTTAGACAATGAAGCAACAGTGTTCTCATTGATATTAAGTGTTGTATTTTTTAGTTGATGCTCATTAATATGAGTATTAATGTGTACTTTGAGAAATCGAAGGTTTAATTTCATTTGCAATGTTATAGGTTAGGTACAAATAAAAAAAAATATTGTGCTTGTATTTAAAGTAAGTAATAAAAATCATGCAGATTATTTCACATTTAAAAAAACATTCATTATTTGGTTTATAACAATAAATGTGTAATGCATTTTTATCAATTTAGTTGAAAGGTAGTTGAGTAGAATTAGTTTTTAGCAATCACAAAATGCCGTAATTTAACTAGGAATACTAAGCGTATCAGGAGCATAAGAGAAATTTAAACAGCCAAGGAAAAAAAACCTCATAAATATCCTATAGATTTCAACTCTTCTTAATGTTTACTTATTTATTACTAAAGATGTTCCAAATTGATTGACCAGTAGAAAGAAATGGGAATGGTTGCTTTATGGCTAAATATATATATATATATATATATATATATATATATATATATATATATATATATATATATATATATATATATATATATAATGAAGCGCGAAAATGTTTATCATGAAATTTTTGTAGTTGAGGTTCCATAACATAATTTAGCAGCTAGCTAGCAAACACATGACCCAATTTTACTAGCATCTTCTGGATTTAACTAACAATAAATTGATGAACCATTCGACAGAAGTTGAAATATTTATTTACTAGAAGCGTAGGCATTGGGGAAAGTTTCAGAAGTCAAGAGCCTAACTTAAAGAGTTTGGCTCTTGAACAAATGAGCAAACTTTTCATAAATGAAGTTAACAAGTTCAAATCTCAGATCAAGACTTACAAATAAACCTTATTGTCAGGTTCTGAGATTTTCGTTCCCAACATGCAATAATATTGGTTCTCTGGCAAAGAAATGCATATGGGAATTTCTTATTTATAGTTAACATATATTCATTGTTTAATTAGTTATCTTCATTATCATAGTATTAAACATTTGTTTCTGTTTGCTTATTTTATATCACTAACAATTCCCAAATTTTCATAACAACCGGCAAAACTTGCGACCTTTTACCAAGTTCTGCTCGTCACTAGAACATTGTGACAATTGGGTTGGCGAACAGAGTATGGATAACTATTATTTGAGGAGAAAAAGCTAAACAAATAATAGGGATTTTAACTAGGGGACCCGGGCTAACCTTTAACTTCTCTAGTTATGGTCTAACTGGCTTCCTGAATGATGGTGAGCTAATCACAAAAGTTGTCAATTGAATTGAGTCGAATATGATTAAAATTAAATTACGTAATAATTATCACAAATAAAAGCACTGGCTTAATTCAAATGGGGCATATATCCGGATAATATGAATGAATGAAAGATAGATTAATAAATATGAAAAAATCTTTAAAAAAGTAGAATTGCTAAAAATATAATCAGCGATCAGATGGGAGGCTACATAGTCTCCTAAGTGATCAAGTTTAGGGTCTTGAGGAGGGTGCCTATTTATATTTTACGGAACAAGTTCAACAGAAAAAGAAACTAAATTTAGATATAAAATTACCTCGCAGGGAACTAAAATGAAAATAGATGATTTTTTTCCTCAAAGTTTGAACATTCTGACACTCAATATAAGCAAAATAGTCTGATTTTGCTGAGAATTTGCTAATCATGTCGAAATTTAAGCGTGATTGCGATAAAAAAAAAACAAATGTGGATTTCGGGGAATAAATTAACCAACAATTTATGGCGATGATCAGGTAATGATATTCGAAGGGTTTAGTTATTGATTGGCCATTCAAGCAAATTTATTATTATGCGGTTACTATAGCAGCCACGTTCACACTAAAGGGCCATGCATTGGAAGGGGGAGCTTTTTTCATCCATGCCCAGCAAGTGACTGTATCCAATAGAGCAATCTGAATGTGTGAAAGGGGCTACTCATTGCTATACTAACAGTATAACATCACAGTGTAAATTGCAATTTTCCCTACGAAATTTTTCATTAATATTTACTAGTTTAAAAGTTTATAAAATAGTTTTCACTGAAAAATAGTGTTTCAATCATAATAGAAGCCTTTTGAGGACCCAAATCAATGATTAAAATAGGCCAAAGTACCTCTTATATATACGCTTAAAATTTATCTCTGTCTAGAAAAATTACTACATCTAATCAATTACAAAACCATTGTGCTATTATTAATATTACTTATATTATTATTATTATTGATATCCACCGGTTAAGATGTTTTATGTTGTACTTGTAGTATATATGAAAATCTTGAAATAAATAAAAGAGGTGAGCTTAGGAAGTTATTTGATATTTGTGTTCGAATCTTATTTTAATCGAATTCATTACATTAATTTCTTCTGCTGTTGTAATTATTTTCCTGCAAAGAAAATCCTCATAAATCATAATAACTATTTTTAGAGTCAGGTTTCAGTCTTATAGTTCTTAAGTTGAGACTTGGAGGAGGAGATTATTGGGGACCCGTTCAATGGAGTATCATAACAAACGAGTGACATAAAGACCGTTCGAAGGAGTGACATGATAAGGGAGTATGGTTAGTCATCGTTTACGAACCATACTCCTTTATTATGTCACTCCTTCGAACGGTCTTAATATATATATATATATATATATATATATATATATATATATATATATATATATATATATATATATATATATGCAATAAACCACATTGAAAGAGAAAATGGACACTGAGGCAGCGAGCACCGCTTTGATCACAGTTGGTTCCCTGCGTAGCATAGGGCACAACGGCATATTTTTAACTGTGATCAAAGTGGTGCTCGCTGTCTCAGTGTGCATGGTTCAAAACGTTTTCCTGCACGCATTTCTTTCGAAAAAAGGTGATAAATATTACTGTAGGAAAAATTATTCCGTTTTCTCTTTCAATGTGATTTATTGCATTCATTTCATCATTCTCTCGCGCTACTTTGAGATATATATATATATATATATATATATATATATATATATATATATATATATATATATATATATATATATATATCACTAATATTCGTGACACTCCTTTGGATTATTATTGTCAAAATACGTCTCATTTTCGAGATGGTGATGAACTTCGACAATTCTGACTTCTAGCGAACTTGATTTCGATATTACTCTTTATTTTTCACTTAATTCTATATCAATTTTGAGTATTTAGCAGATTTTATAAAACAGGATAAAAATCCGAAGTTATGGCTCACAAAACCTTAAAATACTTATAGTTATCGTACTTTCTGAATTAACTAAAGATACACTATTTAAATCCTTAAAATTTTAATCGTGAAGATGATATAAAACATGAAGTGAAAATAACGTTAATGGATAATTTAAATTAGTTTTATGTTTTAACACTAATGTAATGGAAAGGTGCACTAGTGAGATGAGCTCAGATTTCTAGAAGAGCTTTTAATATGAAAGACGCGATGTCTATTGAAGAAGAGCTAGAAAGTCAGGGCATAGACCTGGCAAGAAAACATCCTCTAACTCTGTTAGTGTAGCCGGTTCTACTATATGGCAGAGATCAGTTCACACTTACTATCATTTATAACTTACTGAATCAAGTGGAAGCAGTCTATTATCATGGGTTGGTCTTAGGTCCGGACGAGAGCTTGACTGGTGGGTGGGTAAATCTTGAATGAAAGATGGTTTCCAGTTACGTTCATTAAAAGGAAAACTTCGAGGAGGATTTTGGAATGGGTTGTTGCCATCTGAAGTGCGATCTCTTCGAAATGAAGAATCCCGCCCCGATGTTTTTCGGACATTTGACTGGATGGTTGGCCCCACTTTCGGCTGAATTCGTGAGGGATGATTAACATTCACGCCCAAGTCAGGGAAAAAGGAAATCCTTGCAGCGTCTGGAGATTTTGGAGGGATTTTTTCTAAATGCGGTAGATGATTCGTTTTTGGATTAGGTGAAGATACTTGAATTACAGGCGGATTATTAAAATTCTGACGCGGATTGTACAGAAGAGGCTGTTCTCGACGAGGTATGTCTCCAATTCCAAAATTTTTGTTAAAAGAAAAGCTGGAATCTGGAATGGAGGGTCCTAGATCATTTAAAGGGCGTCGGATAACGATATCGCGATTTCCACGGCGTCCGTGAATGGTGGTTATAACTGGTCCAAATTTACTTCTATGAGGTCTGCCAGGTCTTTGTTGAGGCCTCGATCTATTTTCCAGGTCTATCAGTACAGGTCTACCTCTACGTGGATCTCCTCTCTGGATAATGATGGGCCCCTTGTCTCCAAATGAATCTGTGGGGCGAAGTGTCAGGGCGTCATCGGACTGTGTATTCACAAAAATCGAGTGTTCGACAACTGGGTTCCTTTGTTCCCAGGGTCCTCGCTTTGGACCTTGATTCTCAATCTCCGTTAAAGAGGTGTCTAAAAAACGATTAAAAGGATTGGATCGATCATCGAAATTCGGACGCCTCTGATGGTCCTCGGGGAATAGTCTATTGCCCCTCGATCTTGGGTTATCTTTGTTCTCCAACCTTGGGGGAAACCATTGGGAAACTCGGTCTTCATGGCGGCCATCGAACCGATCACCTTCGAATCCCCGGCTATCATCAAAAGGATTTACTCCGTCTCTGCGTGACTTCGAAACTCTATCGTCTGTAGGCGGAGGTAGACTGGCAAAAGCTCCGATCACTTCCGAGCCGTCTTCGTCGTCTCCTAGAACAAGAGGACAAAGTTTAAATCGTCCAATTAATAATGACGAACCTAAATGGGAAATTATTCCATTCTCTTGTTTCTGAATAAAAACATTCCACCACCCCCAAAGAAATTAAATTTAATCATTAAATTACTTCTCAGGGAACTAAAACCATTACAGATGATGGTATTTTCTAATAATTTGAATATTCTGGTAGAATATAAATTAAGAAGTAATATTAATATCAACCATTCAGAATGTGGTAGCTAGCCTGAATAGAACCAGAAGGCTAATTTCATGAAAAGCGTTAGGATATTATTGAAAAATTATGAATGGATCATTATTCTCCATTTGTCCTTTATTATTCTTATATTTATCACACAGCTGAAGTGTTTCTTCATGGCATAGAATTTTCCGGGTTTAATCCCATAGCAAATGACATTTCAATTTATAAATCGTTACATTTGACATTGCAACGATCTTTATTTGGACATTTTTAAGTCTGACTAATTAGTACATGAAATCTTTAATCTATTTTGACGAATAAACTACTTAAATGCAATAAGAAATAATTATGGTTAGTTTAGCTTCTTTGATGTATGTGTTTAAGAACTTGCCTAGTTTTAATTGAGAAAAGAAAGTAAACTGGTACAACAAATTAGGGAATTTTTATACAGTGGACAAAAAAAGGGGGAGGATGGACGTAATATATATACTTTACAAAGAACCCCAGCACCCGTTCCCAAACATAAATGATGAAGAATATAATTTAATGGTGATGAATATAAGAATAATAAAGGACAAATGGAGAATAATGATCCATTCATAATTTTTCAATAATATCCTAACGCTTTTCATGAAATTAGCCTCCTGGTTCTATTCAGGCTAGCTACCACATTCTGAATGGTTGATATTAATATTACTTCTTAATTTATCTTCATATTCATCTCACCTAAAACATGAAAATGCATTCTTCATCTATAATTAAGCATATTCACTACCTCTCTGATATCATTATTATTATTCTTACAGGGGGTAAACCTTTTTACTCTTATCGTGATGTGGCTTCCTCCAACGATAAACTCGAGCCCTTCAGTTATTAAGAGCACCCAGTTGTTTAGTTTTATAAAAAAAATAACAAATTGGCTATTAATTTGCAATTTAAAATTAATGATCAACAGAAACAAGGTCTGCTGACCAAAGTCGCGTGTTCTAACTTATTCTGATTTATGACCTTACTACCTTCAAAACTTTCAATAATTCCAGGATTAATTTTGAGAGGACCTTGGCAACTAAATACTTCGAAAGAGAATGTGAAACAACATGAGGGTTTCAAATTTCGTTAGAATCGGCCGAATTGTTACAATGTTATTACTAAAACAAAAATGAAAAACGGGGACCGACTGACATGGTGAGATATTGAGTCACCCGCGACTAAAAATCACTAGTTTAATATTTTTAAAAACGCTTATAATTCTTGTCGGTTTTTTCTAGTTCTTTTTGTGTTCTTGCCTTGAAAAAATCTTAGTTCCAAGCGTATGTAAGAAAGTTCATCTGGCAAAGGTTTGGAACGCGAATATTAGATATATATGTGTAAAGGAAGAAGACGTAGATACACTCACAAAGGTAGAAGGGGTAAATCTACAGCCAAATAACCCCCCTCAAATCCAAGCACACAAAGCATGGTGTACAGAAGGCTGGACCCCTCGATCGGCCAGCACACTAAAGAAGAAATCAAAGAGGAAATAGAAATAAACCAGCAATGGGCAAGGATTGTTGAAATAATCAAATTTAGAAACAGAACAGACAATATGGAATATCATCACGTGTTTAAAATAATCTTCTCAGATATGCAAATGGCGAAAAGGCGAAAGAGAAAGGGCTACTTCTCTTCAACGCAAAAATAAGCGGTGAGCAAATCGAAAGGGAAGAATTCACCCCGGTGCAGATTTGCTTTAGATGCTATAGACTTGAGCACAACACCACGAAGTAGTGCAAGGAGCAGGAATCGACCTTTTCCAGATGCAGCCAAAAAGTACACGGCTGACGTGAATGCTCAGCAGCAGAAGAGAAATGCCCAAACTGTGTACAAAAACAGGAGGCAATGACGATGTATTTCCCCGGAAAGAAAGCGACCCTGAAGAAAAAGGCGGAAGAGAAAAAAAGCAGAAGGAATCAGAAGGGCGAATACCTCCTACGCCCAAGCGGCAAATGTCGAAAATGTCACACAGAAAACTTATCTGAAGATCGGCAACGAAAACTCGAAGAAGTTCCCCACATGCATATTATATGCCCACGTGAGGAATCTGACGAACCCAGGCTGCTTCTTTAAAGAGTTAAATACTATGCTCAAGAATAGTGGCTTAGCAGAAATGTGGTTCCCGAAAAAAAAACATCAGGGGAAGTCATGCAGCTGCAGTTCCAGCCCGAGGAAGAGGCACCAAAGACTGCCTTCCCAATAGGTGAAGAAAAGACGGAAAAGAAAACGATTCCAGAACCCACCCTAGTTCCTCAAAGGTCCTTTTACAGGGACCCCAGAATTGAGACCAGAAGGCAACGGGAAAAGAGTGAAAAAACAGCAGCCAAAGGATCAAACAGGCTGAGGGTAACCTCTCAAGCTCTGATTCCTTCTCTGAAGAAGAACTAGAGTACTCCCAGCCTCCTAAGACCCACGAGAGAGCAAGGAGCAAGAGTTCTCGTCAAACTAAAAAGTTCGATGGAGAGGAGATCAAAATCCGATTTTACAGGAAGGCTGAAAGTCCATTCCCAGTGGATCCCCAAATCGGGAAGATCATCGAAAGAATCAAAGCAGGCTTATTGAAATGGACGTACGATTCGCCAGTCCAGGAAGCGCTAATTGACGAAGCACTCATGACAGCAGAAATAAAAATACATAGGGACTCCTGCCTCGCCATTAGTGAAGCATAATTTTCAAAATCAAAAAAGGAAAGAAGGTACGTAATAAAAAGCAGTATAATAAGACACACACACACACACAAAAGACACAAGCACTAAACAACACCAACATGGAAAATACAAATAACATATTAAAAATACTTACAATTAACGTTAATGGATGGGAAGAGAAACACATTCCGTAGGGAAACATATACCGTACAGTGGATCTCGACCTGACCCTCATCATTGAACACGGTGTTAACAAAAATACAAACAGAATAAAGATACCAAATCACACCGTTATAAATAAAAACCACACACAGGATCCGAAAAATGATTACATACAGAACACTTCCAAACCTAGAAGAGTCATTTGTAACTGTTGAAATACCAACGCTGGTGGGAAACCTGACCGTGGCGGCTGCTCATCCACCTCCACATAGAAAATACCTGCTGATTACCTACTTTTACATTCTTTTCGGGCGCGGGAAACTAATATTGCTTGGCGGTGATCTAAACGACAGATGTAGAGTGTCAGGCTACGGAAGCACTGACCAATGGGGAAGAAACCTGGAGTTGCTACTCGAAAGAGACAGACCACAAAGGATCGGGACGGATTTCCCGACCTTCTTAACACATCTTTCGGCAACTAAACCGGACGTGGTGTTAACGAGCAAAAACTTCCCCTTCAATATTAGCAATGAGCCCGGACCAATGGTACCGAGCGATCACATCCCGATTATCACCACAATCTCGCTTGACCCACTACTCAAGCCTGTACCACTTAGGAAAGTTTTTGCTAAAGCTAACTAGTAGCTATATAGAGAGATACTCAGTGCATACCAGCCAAATGACCTGGAAGACCGTTATTTCGAAGAGATTGATGAGAAGATAAATAAGATCACCAATCTCCACATACAAGCCGTCGATAGATGCGTTCCCAGAATCTCCTATAAAATGCTTACACAACCTAGGTGGATGAGCGAGATGAGAGAAATCACTGGGGAACATAGAGAAATCTATGAAGAGATCGTCAGGACAGGCACCAATCAGGAAAGGACAGCCAGAATGAGACAAGTAGAAGGAACGCTAAAGAACATAATAATTGAAAAGCAAAGAGCAATCTGGAATGACATCATTTGGAGCCTGGACAGGGAGGGCAATCCTGTAAGATTTTGAACAACATCCGAAGACTTAGGGGATTGCGGGCCAAACCCAGAACTCAAATCAAGGATGGAGACGACATCATTGAGGACGCAGAATCTCTCTCGAGAAAATTTAGAACACACTGGGAAGAGATTTACGCTATATCCCCTGAGGAGAATGACAACTTCGACCAGCACTTCGAAGACCAATTGCTTGATGACATCGGCACAGATATATAGAACCCACTCACACCTGCAAATATCTCAAGAAAGAGAGATGCTTAGCCACGGACACCTGATAACTCTCGAAGAGACCTTGAACACCATAAGGTCTTTCAAGCAGAGGGCACCAAACTGGTCTGAAATTACAAAAAAAAACCCTCGTAAATGCCCCAAAGCAAATTATTCAGGGCTTGACGAACACAATGAATGCTGCTCTGAATACAGATTACTTCATTGACGGGTACAAGATGGCCAAAATCATCCTCTTCCCGAAAGGAAACAAGCCCCCAGATCAGGTGGCTAACTATCGCCCGATCTCTCTTCTTGAGATGCAAGGAAAGATCTTTGAAAAGATTATAACAGACAGGCTACAAGCTCAACTGAGCGAGTTGGGAGCGCACAACCACCATCAATACGGGTTCCATAGAAAAACGGGCACCGATACGGCCCTGGCGCTCCTAACAGAGAAATTATCATATTCCCAAGCAAACAGGTGCTATATAGACACTTCGCTGAGGGACGTGCAGAAGGCGTTCGATAAAGCCTGGCTGGAAGGACTTCAATAACAGATCCTGAACCTCCAGCTAGACCCAATCCTGGAAAGGATCCTCTGTGACTTCGTCATGGAAAGAAGGGCATGTTTCATGATTGAGGGCTACAAAGGACCTGAATTCGAACTAAAGACGAGCGTTCCCCAGGGAAGCTGCCTGAGCCCACTACTTTACCTATTCTTCACCATCAACATCCTAACTCCGGTGCACAGGACACGATGTATCTGCAATTTGCAGATGACATCACACAAATCGTCATATGCTTGGAGAGGAAAGCAATAACATCAACCAGTACGAGAGACGATGGAAGATCATGATCAACAAGGACAAATTCGAAATCGTCCCACTGAGCCGCAATTTGACATGGCTCATCATCATAGAAGGGAGGAGATGCGGCTACTCCGCGGAAGGCACCGTCCTGGGCCTAAAGATATCCGACCATGGATACTCGAGACACCACACGGAGAGGCGGAACCTAGCAAGGAGAGAAATCTCCAAGCTATACATGTTTAGAGATCTTAGCTCGGCCAACATCAGGAAAATATATCTGATGTATGTCCGGGCTAGGCTCATCTAACCCGAAGTGGTAACTCAAGCGGCCAACAAATCCTCAATGTAGACTTCAACGTGTCCACAACACTGCATCTCTACTTATTAATAAAGTCAGAAGGCGTGATCACCTTTGGCAAAGAGATCTACAGAGGAGGAAACGATTGGAACCCATCAATGTCGCAACTCAGAAACTGGGAAGAAAGGTCTGGCCTGCCCTAGCGGATGGTGTCATTCCGGAGCTACAGGGAACAGGCAGCAAGTTTAACATACCTGCAGGGAAACGGGCAAAAGTTTCACGCCGACGTTAGTTCCCGAGCACCAAACTATGCTCACAAGAAGACATTTCACCAATATATACATCAATGAAACACAGTAATCAAATAAAACATAGAAGAATCAAACGAGCACAAACAACATTATACTAAACTATAAACACAAAGTATATTGTTGGACAAGATAGCTAACAATGGCTTGAATGCTCAAAATTTATACCAAAAATAAGTACACTAAATCATTAACAAACAAAAAGAAGAACGCTAAAACACATGAAGATACAAAAACATAGGAGAAAAACATTTAATCAAAGAATAAAACCAAAAGCAAACGTAAAAATAAATAAAGGAAAGCGATGCCCTCCCTACTAAGGCAAAATATCCTTACTTCTCTTAAATCACCCATCCCCCCTCTTTCATCTACCACTATCCAAACCATCTTCTGATATTGAATACATCATCATCACCATTCTGCTCCGAAGATGACCTACTGTTAGGTCGAAAGACGTCTGGGTATGCTTCTTCCGAGCAATTTTCCTCGGCTAGTTCCATCTGTTGAGACTATAGTCAAAGCTACAAGAAAGCTGCAGCTAAAAGTAAACAATGTAGCCGTTGCTGACAACTTCAATGAATCCTGCATAAAAAAATGGCTTCCTTCCAAGAGTTAGCAATGAAAGTTGTGGAGTATTTTATTATGTCAGAGATTTTAATCATTCCATCCATTTTTAATGAAGTAAATTGGTCACATCCATTCCTAATTTCAATTTATCTGAAGGTCAATTTTCTTTTAATAGTTTGATATGTAAGCAGATAAAAAAAAATTGTAAAATTGCCCAGCCCTAATAAGGTAGTAAATTATGTCCTCCCCTGGGATTAGCCCAAGCAGGGGAGTGGGTCAGGTAGCATGATCTATGTCTATTAGGTCAGAGGTGTATATGGAGTTCTCGGTAATTTTAATTTTCTACTCAGTTGGGGGTTGACAAGGGTGTGTGATACACCGAAACTACTGTTCTGGAATAAATATATATGTCTTCAGGAAGTGTGGTTTAATTCCCCCTCAACAGTGCGAAAATGCATCAACGTTCATCATCATCATCATCATCATATATATATATATATATACAGTGAGTCAAATAAGTATTATTAACGCTCAAGAATAGGTATATTTAAACTAATATTCGGCAATTAGGAATATCAGAAAGCCACAAAACTTTGAACAAATAAAGTCTGCACTAATTTGCAACGAAAAATACCATAAATTCAATGAACTAGTAACAATAACTTTGCAAAAGTGCTATAAATAAGTCTTCGTAACGACACATGAAACATATACTTAGTATTTAGTAGCCTGTCCTTCGCTGGCTATAACAGCTCCTAAACGCCTCCTACATAACGAAACTAGATTTGATGGTTTGGTTTTTACCAAATGCATTTATTAAAAAGAGATATGAACATAGGATAAGTTATTTATCCTCTACAAGATGAACTAAAAAAGACTGTAATAAAAATAGAAAGTTGCCAAAGGAAATTGATCAAGGTGAAATATATGTACCATGGTTTTTAACAAAATTTGCATCCAGATAAATTGAAATTATCAACTTCGTTGATGATAATGGATTCTACAATTCTCTTCTCAATATAATTATTTGATATATAAATGATTTTTGTATGGTTAAAATCAACTCTATGGTCGTGCTTTTGCACGTGCGTAAAGAGACTTGAAGGGTTCGTACACCCTCTGATATCAGCTAAATGTTCTTTCATCACCCTTATTAAAGTGGCCTGACTCTCCGATGTATGTTAATTTGCAATTATAGCATGGTATGCTGTAAACTCCAGCATCGAGATTGATTAGGCGCAGTCTAGTCAAGGATTTTCGAATGGTATTAGAATATTTAAATGTGATATTTATGTTATTTCCGTTCGCAAATGGTTTTATAGAAGCCAAGGCTGTAGAGTATGGGAAACTAATACATTTTATAAAATCGTCCCTTCGTGGTGTGGAGGTGGCATAGAAATCTGTTCGTGCTTTGGAATGGCATCTATTTATGAGATGAATTGGATATTTTAGTTTAATGAAATTGCAGATTAGGTGGTTAATTTCACCCGGAAGGAAAATTGGATCGCACGTTCCATAGATTCGGAGAAAGAGGGAAGAAATAAGAGATATCTTAACGGATTTGTCATGTAATGAGAAAAAATGTATGTAAGCATTTAAATTTGGAGGCTTTCGATGGACTGAGCACTGAATATAATTATTTAAATGGTGGATATTTGAATTTTATCGATGAGTGTAACGAATTCAGATTGTTGAAAAATTCATTGAAATTGTTGTTGTCTATGAGCCATGCCGACAGGATGTCGTCTACATATCGGAACCAGATAAGAGGTTGGGAATGGATCCTAGGAAGGATGGAAATACAAATTTAACAAATATATAATGAATAGAGTCGCCAATCTTATTTATAAGCCCCCGAAAGCAATGCACCTCGAGGATTAGCAATTCTCCTGATTGTTTCCGGTTCATTTCATTTTGTTTAGGATGTGTCTTACCTTATATATACTGTACTCCGTACCTAGTTTATTCATTATTAGTTGAAAATGGCATCTTGCCGAAACTAGTCCGATAGTTATAAATAAAATCTTGATTCAAATATTGTGGTTTACCATTATCTTTCACTGATATACATCACGTTAATCTGATATTTTCCATTATATATATATATATATATATATATATATATATATATATATATATATATATATATATATATATATGCAGATTCTGTTAAATACTATAGTATATTTCACCTTTATTCATTTTCTTTGGAAACTTTCTATTTTTCTAATTATCTTTTTTAGTTCATCTCGTAGATGGTAATCAACTTCGCTTTCGTTCATCTCTTTTTTAAATGAAATGTGTTTGGTAAAATCAAACTTGACTTTAATTGCTGAGCTTTCGATCTATGCGATCATCTTCAGACTGTCTTTCCTACTTTATCGTTGAAGAATGGTGGGGTCAGAACGAAAAGAAAGTTCAAGTTGAAGGTAATGAAAGTGATGAAATGTGTGGTAGGTTTTCATAGGTGAGAAAATGTTTACTAGTTTTCACTGGTGTTGAGGGCATCAATAGCATTTCTCTCTTTTTTATTTTTCGGGGGGGGGGGGAGGTTACGTCTCATCTTTCCATCGTTTTGATGACCGCCCATGACGGTCATGTTCTTCCGTATGTTTAAATATTTTACTAACTCTTAAGTTGGTTCCTCCGTCGTGGCTTTCGAGCCTTTCGAGTAATATTTTGCTAACTGTTTTTCTCTTCGTAATTTATTTTTTGTTTGTTATTTTAGCGTTTGGCATTTCGCCTCTTTTATTTAAGCTTTTTATATTCGTTATTCCTTTATTCTTTATCCTAATTTAGTTTAAATATTAATTTGGGCACTTGCCTCTTTTATCTATGTTCTTTATTGTTTTTATTATTTACAAAAGTTTTTTATGTTTGCTGTTTTGATTATTCTCTTACTTATTTTAATTCAAAATTACATTTGGCACTTCGCCTCTTTTTATTAATGATTATTAACTTTTGTTGATTGTTTATTTTATTTCATTTTTTGTGTCATAATAACTTGGGCACTTTGACTCTTTTTAATTATCCTTATTGCATCTTGTTGCTTATTTTTACCATCTCTTTTGTATTGTATTATTTTTGGAGTTTACATTCTTAGGTATAGATCGGTCTTATTTCTTCTCTCGCAAAGTTTCTTTCGCTAGGGAATAGTGCATTTCTTTCTACTTTGTGTTGTCTGCGTTGAGGTATTTCGACATTATTGTTGATGGGGGTATTACTTGTCATCTGCGTGACAGCTGCTGGATACACCAGGACGGAGCGTACCAAGGTAGTGTAGAGTTTTTTTTTGTTCTGCATATTGAGGCTTCGGAATCTGTAAAGTTTCTTCAGCTCTCTTTTGGCTAGGGCGACTCTGTTGCTAATGTCGGTTTTATACCCTTATTTAGTGAGACGTAACCCCAGGACTTTTCCTTCGCTAGAGTACGTGTAGTGTCCGTCATCTACGAGGATGTCGTCTACTTTCCGGCGGTTCATTGGAATTACCTAGAATTTCTGGCGGTTTGTCTTAATTTTCCACTTTTTTTTCAAATCTGTTGATATCTTCGATTTAGGCAGCTGTCGCACATGCTTGAACTCTAGGATTCCTGATGAGACTTGGGACGATTTGAGTGATGTCATCTGCGTACTGCAGATACATCATATCGTGGGCACTGGAGCAGGGAGGTCTATTGTGTACAAGAGGGAGAGCAACGGACTCAGACAGCTGTCTTGTGGAACTCCCACCTTGAGTTCGAATTCTGGTCCTTTGTAGCCCTTGATCGCGATTTGGACTTTCCTCTCCATGACATAGTCACAAAGGACCCTTTCCAGGATTGGGTTTAGCTGGAGGCTGAGGATCTTGAATTGTAGCACTCTCAGCTAAACCTTATCAAAGGCCTTCTTTACATCCCGCAGCACCACGTCTATCTATTTTCGCTCAGCTTTGCTGCATGCGAGTTTTTCCGTTATGAGGGCAAGGACGGTCTCCGTTCCTCGTCTCCTACGGAACCTGTGCTGCTCAGGGTTGTGAGCTTCTCGCTCGGCTAGTTGTTCTTGAAATCTCTCAGCAAGGGGCTTCATTTTAGACTTTCGCAATGAATTCTAGCAGGGAGATTGGCCTATAATTGACCAGTTGATCAGAAGGGTTCCTCCCTTAGTTATGAAGGTTATTTTAACAATCTTAGAACCATCAGGGAAGTAACCCGCGTTCAGGGAAACGTTATAAATATTTGTGATTCCCTGAATGATCAGCTGTGGGGAATTTATAAAGTTGATTTTGGTTATGCTAGTCCAGCCTGGTGCCCTTTTTTCAAAGGATCTTACAGTGAGCATGATCTCCTCTGGTGTTATGGGACGGCCATGGCCCGCCATCTCCTTGCCTTCAAGAGTGTTAATGAAGACGTTTTTCCAATAATTCCTACATCTGTCTTCTAGAACCGCCGGGTCGTCTATATAATTGGCGTTCTCTTTTATTCGATTTTTCGTTTTTCCAGTTAGTCCTTAGTTTCTTGATTTGATGCCTGAATTTAGCCGGGTTCAGCTCGCTATGGGTTTTGGCTATTAGGTTGTTCCAAATTTCCTCTTGTTGGAGGTCGATAGCCTCTTTTAGCTCGGTGCTTAGGCACCGAAGAAGCGAGCTACCCTCCCGGTTAGGACCTTCCCGTCTTATCTCTTAATATTTCTTAGTACACTTCCCTGTGAACACGAGCGATCTCCCTCATCTCTTTTGTGTCCATCTGGGCTGAGGAGGGGTTTTGAACCCAGTCTTGGGTACGCACTCGCGGTCTGCTTCTAGTATGGACGTAGTTATCCTCTCCAGTTCTTCGTCAATTTCCTCCAAGGTTGCGTCGCTTAGGTCAGCTGGGGCGTATTGACTGAGTTGTCTCTTATAACGTTCCCTGTTGGCCGAGGCGTAGTTTTTACGGAGAGACTGGAAGCTGGATCGGCGCGAGTGATATTGTGGTGAGATTCGCTATGTTATCACTGGGAACTGTTAGGCCCAGCGCACTATAGTAGCTGAAGGGGAAGCCTTCACTTATTAAGATTATGTCAGGTTTGGTAGCTGATGTGGAAGTGATATAGGTCGGAAAATCCGGCCCTATTCTTTAGGATGTTTTTTCTTCCCATAATAAATTTAAAGTTTCGGCCTCTTTCGTTGGTTCTACCATAGCCCACCGCACGGCATCTAGCATTGAAGTCGCGCCCTAAAATTGCCATTCTGCGGTGCCCAAACAGGGTGTAGAAGTTATTTATTGGGAGATAGGCTCGACGAGGGGGTTGATAGGCTGCTGCTATCACGAAGTACCCTACCAATGTGTGGAGTTCGACTGCCACAAAGAATTCGTCCAGTTCTGGTAAATGTTTGAACGAGATGTTCCTCTTGACAGCTATTGCAGCACCATCAAACCTTTCCTGAGAGTGATTCTTCATAACCACTCTGTAGCCCAGTATTTTAATTTGATCAGATGTAGCGTCCAATGCTGTGCTCTGTTATAAGAATGATGTTGGGGTCAAGCACAAGGAATATGTTTCCATATGCCGTTGCTTTTCCTTCCCATCCGTTTACGTTGAGTGTCAAGATCCTCATTTTGTTGCTTACTATTTCCATGTTATCTTTTTAGTGTGCCTGAGTTATGTTTTTCTTCCTACCGTTTCTCTTCTTCCTGAACTCGGCGTTAGAATTTGCTCGCAAGGGTTGTGATGTAAATCATATGTTACTGTAAATCATATGTTACAATATCTTACATTGTATAACTAATCTCTTTATCTCATTGTACATTCGTTGATTCTATGAATATATTTATATTTGTTTAATTGCTTTCCTAAAACCCAGTTCATTATTTCAAAATTTATTTCGCTGTCACCTTAAGCCTAAAAACTATCATCTGACAACTTCGATCAAACATATTTATGGTTATGATTTTCAAAACGCTATTTGGGATGATTTATTAACAGAAAATAAATCACATGGATAACCACATACTATAAAGTGGTGCCCAGACCCGGGAGGTTTTTATTATAGGAATGCCCAGAGGCATTGCTATACCCTCTCTTAGTCTCAGTCTGTCCTCCCAGCTATTTCTCTGCTCTTCCTCGTTCTTTCTCCAGATTTCTATCGCCCTCTTATGTAAGACTATATAGACCGGTTTCATTCTAACTTCCCCATGTAATTCTTTTTGCCTCCTCATGTCCATCCACCTTGTGCCTGTAATCAATCGGGTACCCTGGTTTGGTACCCTCTTAAGTTTAATCATGGCACTCTTCGTAGAACTATGTAGCTGAACAGCTGGGTACAGCAAGCTGGCCCTGACTATCGCCATGTATAGTGTCCTTTTGTGACTTGGCGACAACCGTGAAAACCTCCCTAGTTGCGCTAACTTCACCTTTGCTACTCTTATCCTATCCGCTACATGTGCACTGTACCCGCTTTTACTTATTTTCAGACCCAAGACTTTAACTTCGTCCTTAAATTCATATCTTTTGCCCTCAACACTAATGTTCTCTACCTTTCTCTTGTTGATGGATATCACTGAGAATTTACCTCTGTTGGTCTTTATCTTCCATTTCTTCTCGTATCTCTTTAAATTTAGGATCTCTTTGGCTGTGTTATTAGCCGCCTTCCTTGCCGTTCTAGTAGGGGTCGCAATAATCTCCGTGACATCGTCCGCGACCTGTACATAAGTTGTTTCTCGGTTAAGGGGAAACGGCAGATCATTGGTATAAATGACATATAGGACTGGGGAGAGGGAGCTCCACTGTGGAAGCCTCTCCTTTGTATTAAAGGCAGGACCTTCATAGCTTCCGAACACCATATATGCCCTTCTGTCGCTAATGAAGCTGCATAACAGTCTGGTCATTTTCTCTCCTAGTTCGATCTTTACCAGTTTGTATTTTAAACCATCCTCCTACACTTTGTCGAACGCCTACTGCACGTCACGCGCCACTAGATCAACCATCTTGCCCTCACTCTTCGTTTGGCCAGCTTCTCTGTAATCAGCGCTAGGGCCATATCCGTACCTTTCTTACTTATGAATCCGTACTGGTGTGGGTTGTATTTACGGTTGGTCTCTAGGTGGTTAGTCAACCTACTACACACATTTTTTTCCAATACCTTGGCTGTAAAATTGAGCAGTGAGATGGGTCTGTATCCGTTAAGTCCCGTTGTTGACTTGTCCGGTTTTGGCACAAAAACCATTTTGGCCACCTTTATTCTGTTCGGAAAGTAACCGATATTCCAGCACGCAATGAAGATTGACAACATCCCCTTCAGTACGTTCTCCGGGAGCTGACTTATGCTCGCTTTCGTCATCCCCGATGGCTCTGCTGCTTTCTGTTTGAAGGCCTGGACTACCGATCTTATTTCCTCCATCTTTATCTTAACATCGTCTCTTATGTCATATCCCTCTCCATTATTATGAAGGATCCTGTCAAGCGGATAGGTCTTGCCCAGATAGATGTTCAGTTCTTCCATAATCCTTGTTTCATGATCTGCGTCAAATTTTTCATTATCTTCCCCCGTGATGTTGAATACCTCACTCCAGTGATCACTGAACAGATCCTCTATTTCCTCTACTTTTGTTATATTTCCATTGCCTCTCTTAATCCTTAGCTTTTTCGGTGGTGGAATACACTGCAATCTTTTGACAGATTGCCAGAATTGTCTCGGGTTTCGTTCATTATCTAGTCTATTTCCCGGTAATACCCTTCACACCTTTACCTTCCATCACTGGCGGTCGGTAGTCCTCCAGCACCTCTCTGAATTTGACCCAGTTCGCCTTAGCATATTGTTTCTTGACCAGGCATGGCACTTGAATTGGGTTTAGTGCCATCAATACTATGATTGAATTATGATCCGTAGGAAACACAGGACCCGGCTTGACAAACATGTTCCAGTGAAATTTTCTGCTGTTTAATATTATATCCAGTTTTGTAGCTGTTCTATCCGTGACGTAAGTGGGAAACTCCGGTCCAGCACATACCACTATTCCCCTATTTATTAAAAGATATAGATTCCTCCCCATTGTGTTCTTTGAGGTATATCCTGAGTGCCTGGAGCGAGCATTCAAGTCGCCAAGGAAAATCATCGGAGTGTTTTTCCCGAATACTCCAAGGAAGTATGTAGGGGCAAATAGTTTCTTCGTGGAGGCTAATACCAGAGTTAGGCGGTCCGCTACATAAGTCCGCTACTCCGCTACTTGCGAACTATCTAAATACTAGGTGAGTAGCGGAAGCAGTGTTTATATGTAAAAAGTAGCGGAGTAGTGGGTAGTGAACTAAAAAAAATCAAAACTGCTACCAATTTTACGTTTCTTTACAATAAAAATGCTAATTTTGGATGTAATATACAGTAGTTTTCCTTGAAATTTATTAACAACCAGTGAAAAGCTATTTGGGGCGGGGGTAGCGTTTTACAATAAAAAGTAGTGATTTTGAAAAAGTAGCGCTAGTAGCGGTAGCGGTGTCAGCTAGCCAAGGTAGTGGAGTAGCGGTTTCAAAATTTGGTAGCGGCGCCCACCTCTGGTTAATACACCCCCTCCCTATTATAACCACTGGTCCCATCTGGGTGTAAACCTCAATTGCCAAATAGCTTTCGTCTAACTCTTTCAATTCCCTATGCTCTATACCAGACCTGGACAACCTTTGGCACGCGTGCCAAACGTGGCACTACAACGAATTCTACCGGCACGCGAAGCCAAATGCTTAACTTAAGAAAACTAAATAAATGTATCTCCAATTTATTTTATATAGAAACCGCATTATGTACAACCTGTTATAAATTATGTTATCAGTGAGGCAGCAGCAGAAGTCTCATTGATGGTAAATAAATGAAAAGGTCCCCACTTTTCTTTCTCTAGTTTGGATTTGTTGTTTTCTGCTTGAAATGTTAAAGATTCATTTCTGTTTAATATAATATGATAATATGTATATTTTTAGGTAAAATGACTATCTTTTCCTAGTAATTTTTATGCATCATAAAGAGTTGGGAATGAATAAAAAGAACTTCTTCAAATTTATATCCTTTCATTGTGTTTTAGTCAAGTATTGGCACGTGAGAAAATTTTGTAGCAAAGATTAGGCCAATTTTGGCACACCCACTTAAAAAGGTTGCCCACCCCTGCTCTATACCTTTCTTAACAGCACCTATTATACTATCGAATCTTTCATTCGAGTGATTTTTCGTGTAGGTATAATAATTCTGCAGCTTCAGTTCATACCTCTTTATTCTCAACCCGTGCTCACAAATCACTACCCTATCGGGGTCTTCTTTAGCTATCACATTCCAGAATTAATTTTCCTATCCTTTAATCCATTGATGTTCATTTCGACTATTTTCAGTTTATTAACTCTCTTATCCATAATTGTTTACTTAATCAAACTCTAAACTTCTTCCTTTGGCCGTTCCTTAATTTCCTGAAATTCTCTGTCCCTAGAAAGTGACATCTGTCCTTTGTTACCTGAAGGTTCACAATCAATATAGATCTTTGGACTACATCCGACGGATAGTCTGATTGGTGAGTCCATTTAAATTTACCATCTACTATCCCGTCGATGATATGTACCATTTCAGATCTTTGGGGTATTCGCTACCCATAGTGATGTAAATATGCACGTCTTCCTCTTCGCACGATGGTAGTTCTTTGTTAGCCCTCTCTTTCTCGGTTTCCAGTTTCTTTGCTACTGTTCCCTTCTTAGAGTCACTTGAGTCCTCTTTCTTATTATTCTTTATTTCCCTTGCCCCTGCTTCCTCTATCCCTTCTTCGTTTTCTGACTCTGACGTGGAGGTTTCTGGGTTTGAGTCCTTCCTCTTTTCCTGCTTTTTCTTATTTTTCTTATTCTTTTTCCTCTTCTGTTTCTTATTCACCACACCTGATATACTTCCCTCTTCGTTCTCAGGCTCCTCATCAACCTCTTCCTTCTCGACTATTTTTATTTTGAGTACGTCCTTTGATGGGGGTTTCTCTGGGAGCCACAGCTTCCTCTTCATGCCGTTTTTTTTCTAGTAGGGCGTTGACTTCCCTCGAGAAACCCCCCGGCTTCGATATGTTAGCCATGTGGGCATACATTATCATGGCCATAATTTCCGTAGATTGGTTCTCGATCATGAGGTAAGGCACATGATTCACCGTCGGTGCTGTGTCTTCCTGTGGGCCTGGGATTACCTGTGGTCCCTATTTAGTTGCTCCTGCATATGACAAATTATCTCTCATTTTCTTCTATGTCCTTACCATCTCTTTCTTCTGTTAAATAATTGGACTTTTTGCCGGACAGTTCATGGTCATTGCTCTGTGGTGACCCTGGCAGTTTGGGCATTTTTTTAAACTCTGTCCTGCATTCTTTAAACACGTGACCCACTTGATTGCATTCCAAGCATTTATTTTTGGACTTGCAATCCTTTGTTTCATGATCCTCGATTGCCAGGCAGTTAGAGCATATCGTGACCTGGACAAATTCCTCTGTATCTATCTGCGATGGAGTGATCCGCAGGTTGAATGCTAGTAAGCCTTGTTGTTTCACCCTCCTAGCAGTCTCTACATCCTCGAACGCTATTTTTAATAGGTTGTTAAATCTCTATAACTTTACCAGTTCTGTCCCCTTAGCCCGCGATTGTTCATCTTCCACTCACCGTTTGGTCTCCTATGCTGTATTTTCCCCTCTTTGCTGGTCAATCTGTCTGGAGCTGCTCTTTAAGCCATGATCTCAGCTTGGATCACTGGCTCCAGGTAAATTTTTCCCAGCACCTTCTTAGCTTCTTCCACTGTTAATATTTCTATATCCTCGTCCTAGTAGCACATTGCCAGGTACCCGGAGTACGAGTCTATCAATCTGATCAGGGCAACATTTAATTTACCATTAATTATCTCAGTCACTCTCTGTCTTGGGGGCTTAGTTCCTTGCCTTACAACCCGTAGGGGCAGCCTTTTCCACCTTTCCGTATCCATCTAGGCGCTTCAATTACACATGTTAAAATGTTGGGTGAAGTAGATAAAGGGGAGAAAAGTAAAGTTAGAACCTTCACATTACCTTAATTGGGTCCTTCCTTGTAATCCTGCTGGTCTTTGGCCCTTCACTTGTATATACTTAAGACACTGGTATTCTTGACTTGGATAATTTCATAAACAAACTCTTCCTTATTGCACCTTAGGAATACACTAAAATTTGACTCGATAATTTTCACATTTGACAATGAAATTTACACTTGGCCTTGCCGACTTTATCGAGGACTGACTTTTCGAAGCGCGTACAACGAATAAGTGTTGAAGGGTATGAAACTCACTGGTAGTAACGCGAAAGGTGCAGGCGTTACCTCACCTACCATTAACTTTACGCCTTAAATTGGCCTTTTTCTTTTCCGCTTTAACGAAACAATATACGAGAGAAACCTGACTCAATGGAAGACAAATGGATGACTCGAATCACTCGTCTTAGTAGGTGTGACTCATCTTAGCTGATATAAGGTTAGAGAAGTGAGAGGATGATAGGGGTAGATAGCATGAGAGAGGTTTTTAAGGGGGGGAGTGGGGCGAGGTGGGAGTGTGAAATGTGTGTTTGTTTGATGATCGTATGTAGTTTAATAACTACCAGGTTACTGGCTGATCTCTTTCTTACTGCGTTTTTTAATCTTCTGCTCTTCTAATTGTTTTTGGGTTTGTGTTGTACTAGTTGCTTCTAAGTTTTTGTTGGTTTTCATTTTTGTTTCCTATATCGTATTGGTGATTTTTCTTTGGGTACCTTGCGGTAACGTTCTTCTAATTCAAATTCAAATTCTGTTTGTATACTGTATTTATTTTCTTTATTTTTGTAGGATGGGTTGTTCTAAATTCCTTTGTTTTGTATAGTTAACTGTCTTTGTTCTTTGATTTCAGGCGTTCATGCCTTTTTGATAGGTTTTGCTTATTCGGCTTGTTTGGTTATATTATTATTGGGTCTTCCTCACGTCGCAGGCGGAGCCTACTGCTGGGGAAGATTTTGCGGTCATGATTTATGTTCTCTATTTCTAGAGCTCTTTTGGTCTCCTGGTTATTTTGTTCTACTTTTTGCCAGATTTCTTTGGACCGTTTCTCGATAATTTTATTAATTGGATCCGGTCCAACCATATTCATTATATCACGTAGTCTTTTTCTTTCTTGGCGTCTTGTATTTGTTATTAAGTAGGCTGCCATATTTTGTAGTTTTTCTTGTTTGTTTTTGTTATAGCGTGGATGGGGATCAGTGGATACACCAGCACTGATTACACAAATGCTTTGTAGAGAGTCTTTTTCCTCTTTTGTTGCAGTTGCCTCAGGCTGTAAATCAGTCTTAGTCCCGATTTAGCTTTGGCAATTCTTTCCTTAACATGTGCGTGGTAGCCTCTCTCGCACATCTGCAGGCCCAGCACTTTTTCTTTAGTTGCGTATCTCTATTCTGTATCGGTGATGATTATTCTGTCTTTTTTGAATCCCATTATTGGAATTATTTTAAATTTATTCGTGTTGGTTTTTATCTTCCATTTTCTCTCGAACTCATTTATATTTTGTATTTAGCGCTCTGTTGACCTGGCCTGCCATCAGGGATTTGCGGTTCGTGTGGAGATCACCTGGCTGATGTCGTCGGCGTATTGCACGTTCATGCAGCCTCGTGTCAATGGAGGTGGCATATCTGTTGTGTACACTAAGTACAAAGTGGGGTTTAGGCACCCTCCCCTCCCCTTACGGGCCCATAGTTTCCAGCTGGAAGTTGGGTCCTTCGTGGTCTTCGATGTTGATATACGCCTCCCTGTTTGTTACGTAGTCCACCAGGATCCTCTCCATCCGGATTCCGAGATCGAGTTGGCAGAGTTTGTATTTTAACCTCTCCACCCATAACTTATCGAAGGCCTTCTCGACATCTCAGAGTACCACGTCCACATATCATTTCTTTGATTTGGCCTGTGCATTTTTTCCCGTTATTACCGTGAGCGCCATAGTTGCATCCCTCTACTTCCTGAAACCATACTGGTGTTCGTTGTATTTCCCCGTTTCTTCTAGGTGTTCAATCAGTCTCGTGTTCGGTATCCTTTCTAGTACCTTTCCCAGAAAGTTAAGCAGCGTAATTGGTCTGTAACTTGACACCAATGCTGGTGACTTTCTTGGTTTGGGGAGGAAGACCATCTTCGCCACTTTAAAAATTCGTGGGTATGCACCGATGTTTAGGAATGTATTAAATAGTTCTTTGATGTCTATTAATATCTTCTCGGGGACACACTCATAATTTCGTTTTGTGAGCCCGGTATTTCAGGGTGACTTTTGTTTGAATGAGGCGATTGTATTTTGTATCTCTTCCAGGGTGATTAATGCTCCTATTCCCTCGTGCTCGTCTGTACTTTTATCGACTCTCCTTAGTGGTGTTATCCTTTCTCTATTTCTCCTTAGGCTTTCGTTAACTATTTCCTCAGTATCCCTGTCAAATCTCTCATTATCTTCTTCTATACTGTATATTTTTCTCCAATGTCCTCTAAACTTCTTTTCTATTTCTGCATTGCTTCTCAGGTATTCATTTTGTTCACTCTTTATTTTTATTTTTTTTCTATGTGGTTTTCCTTTAATTATTTTTATCAGTCTCCAGGCATCGCTTGCGTTTTCTGTGGACTCTATTTTGTTTGTAAACTCTTTTCATTTTTCTTCTTATTGTTCATTTATCAGAAAGACCATTTCTCCTTTCAATCTGTTTAACTCCTTATTCCTTTGTATATTTGTTCCGTAAATACTTATTTCAGAGTATTTTTCGTTGATTCTCCTTGCTTTTCTTTTCATTTCGTTTGTCCACTCTGGATGTGGGAGAGTTTTGTATTTTATTTTCGGTACACTTACTTCGTCTGCCTTCTGTATATTTTCTATTAGATTTTTGGTTATTTCTTCTAATTCTTCGAAGTTTTTTTCGTCTCGATCTGGATGATTATAATTATTTAACATAGTCCTGTATGTTTCCCAATTTGCCTTCCTGTAGTCTTTTCGGGGCTTGATTGACACTTGTATCGGGTTTTGATTTATAATCGCCCAAACTCCGATATGATCACTACAGGGTATGGGAATCGGCTCCATGTAAATATTATATGAGAAGTTCTCGGTCGTCATTATTATTTCTGGTTTGGTTGAGGTTCGACTGGTAATATATGTCGGAAAGTCCGGGCCTACTCTTTTTAGTATTTTTCTGTCTATTAGTTGTTCCAAGTTCCATTTGAAGGTACCTCTTTCGATAACTTTATTTATATCTTTTATTTTGGTACCTTTGGGTAGGGGATAGGCCTCATTTACGAAGATCTAAAGTTTAAAGTCTTTTGCTTCGTAGCGACAGCCTTCCTCACTCTCCGTTTCGCTTTCCGTGTTAGTTTGTCCGATTCAGTTTGGTTCTTTTTATTTGGGTGTTTTTTTTTTGTTTTCTTATGGCTCTTCTTTTGCTGTTTTTTTTGTTCATTGTCTGAAGTTTTCGTTTCTTTTTCCCTCTTCATTGGATTCGTCGGTTTTGTTTGTTTCTTCCATCTTTGCTCCTTTGTCCAGCATATCTTTTATTTGAAGAGTTTTTCTCGCCGTTAATCCGTATACGAGAGCCGAGAGGAGATTTCGGGGTGAACCACATCTTCCTTACTCCGTTCTTCTCTAAGAGAAGATTGAGCGTGTCTGAGAAGGTCTCTGGTTGGGCAATGTTTTGTACGTGAGCGAACATAATACATGCTAGAATGTCCAGCCCCGTTCCTGCATTATCATTGATGTTAATTTTAGGCTCTTGTGTTTCCTTAAGGAGATACCACATTCATTTTTTCAACCTTTTACTACGTTAAATTATCATATATGAAATCAAAGCAGATTAAAAGTCCTTTTATTCCTACCAAAATCATAATAAACTACGGCGCTGTTTTTGAGAGACAGGGGGTTCTTTCAGACCCCCCTCCCCCTTGAAACTTGAAATCATATAAATGGCTATAGAATTACTACAAATTAAGCATTCGAACTCAATTCTCGACTAGAAGATGCACATATAATTTTTTTATCATTTGAAATCAGTTTTCTTTAGTTCCATTAAAATTTGTGTTAATGGTAGACTAAAACATATATATTTTTGGACAAGGTCAACTATATGTTTTGTTCTCAGTTGGAAAAGGGGGTGTTAAGTGAATAGTAGTGGTGTTCTAAATGACATGGAATTTAGTTCAATCTATATTCGAATGATGCTAAAAATAAAAACCAGTTCTTTGGCGCCGTATTTTTAGCAAATATTTAAAATCGTATGGTATAGTTTTGCGTTTTGTTCACAAATCAACTTTAAAAGTCTACGGAGAATTTCCACGAATGTATAAAATTTGCATTATCATAATTTTCACTATGTTCTAGTCATGTTGCTAAAACAAATTATATACCATAAAAGTGCATAAAATTTTCAATAAAATGATATAAAAATCAATGGTGTAGTTTTGTTTGTTTTTTCTCAAATTAATTTTAAATATCTAAGAAAAGATTTTCACGAATGTATACAATTTTTGCATTATCTTAATTTTCACTGTGTTCTAGTCGTGTTGCTAAAAAAATAATATACCATAAAATTTGCAATAAAATGATGTACAAAACCAAAAAATGCGAATTTTGAACGAAAGAATTTGAAAAGTGACTAATGAACAAATGTGCTATCCCCTTAATTTCTTTTACCGTGGCTTTTACTACACTGACGTATGTCTGATTAATCTTTAATTCCTTTTCTTTCTTCTGCTCTTGTTTATAATTTCTTTTCTCTTTGGGCAGCTAACAGCCATTGTCCTATGTGAACCTTGGCAGTTAACGCATCTCTTTGTAGTCTCTGTGCATTCCTTTTCCATATTCCCAGGGGTTATTCTCATTCCGAAGGCTAGGATCCCGTTGTTGGTTGCCTTATTAGCCATCTTTGCCGTGACGCAAATGACTTTGAACACGTGCGTGTGGTGTCCAAATTTGATGATTTCTGTGATCTTCAGATGATGTTTCTCCCTTTCGATCTCCTCTTTTGTGTGGGATCCCACATAGAGGTCTACCTTTCGATAGAGGAAGGAGCGGTTTGCCAGGAGTTATGGTGGCAGTTTGGGGGCTAGTCCGATCTTCCTTAGAGCCTTTAGTCCGTCGGGCGCCACCAGGCGTTATATGTCATTCGTTTGTGACACAGGGCTACGTAGCCGTTGGGGACCTCTATTAATTTAGTAAGGGCAATCTTCAATTCAGTATAGAAAGTACTTATTAGTACTCCTCTTTTGGGTTTTTGTGCTCCGGTTTCGATTCTCAATGGGAGTATTCTATACTCCATATTGATTTCCATGTTGGTGTTGTGTTTTGGTACCTCTCCCCTTTCCTTTTGGCCCTGCCTCCACTAGTTTAGTTGTCAAGGATGAGATGATGATGGATGAAATGATAGACCCGGGTGGGCTCCTATCGAAGGGTGAAGTGTGACGGACATTTTGTTGGTTAGCGTGGAATCAACCAGCGCTATCCGGGGGTGCTGCCTGCTCGATGGAATTAAAAACCGCAGTTGCACCCGACATACGCTGAGACGGTTGTATATCCCTCAGCGATTCTGGTGGCCCTTAACAGGTGGAGTTATTAAACTCCCATGGGTATCTGGCAGCGAGTTATTCTTCAGACCTTCCTCACCCCCGTGCCCCCAATTATGCAATCGCAAGTGCACTGAATAGTTAAGACGAGGTTGAAATGACAGCGTCCACTAGTCAAGGCATCGTGCCCCAGGTTGGGGGTGGGGAATTAGGCAGTCATGATGATGAGTATGATACGCCTAATGAAAAATTATTTATTCTCTCTTTTTTAGTACCTCCCGAATGGAAGGATTTTTGGTGTGGTAGAGAAAAGGTGTAGGAGACAATATATGAAATTAAAATGAAAAAGGAGAATGAAGATAGGGGTGTGGTTGAGCTGTTCTTCTATCTTGCAATCTTCTTTTTACCAGTGTCAATTTTTCTTCCAGATTTACAGATGTACTTATTCGTGACTTCCTTCGTATTTAAACTTCCAACCTCGGCGGAGAAAATTATCTTCGAAGGAAAGGGTGAAGATGCTTTCGGTGATTGTTTTACCAAGCGTGAGTGATTCAGCGAGAAGGCGATCTAAGCGGTGAATTCCTTACTTTAACTTTAACTTTATTATTAGAAAGATGAAAGCTTAGCCCCCCCCCCACACACACTCTCGTGGGTTAAGGTACTAGAGGAATGGAAGGAATGAAAATTTGTTAAAGGTCCGTTTCCTTACAATAATGTTCAAAATATTTTCAATTATAAATCTATCCATGTATTTTTCGAGTTAGTTTATTGGTCCGTTTTCTTACGGTAATGTTCAAACATATTCAATATATTTTCCTGTAATATCACGTTCACCTAAAACTCTGAAAAACACAGATTTGTAGGTCCCCATACAAATAAACAACAAATAAGGTAAGAGAGAAAGTAAGTGCACTCCCCTCTTCAAGGAGCTGCGCAGAAGCCGAAATGGCGGACTTCAGTGGCGCAAGAGCACCGCTAAGAACCATAGGTGGCCTAGAAAATCTAAATAAGGGAAAGGTGTATGAAACCTTATTCGGCAGGCTACATGTGGCAATCCTTCGCCTAATCGACTCTCCGACAGGGTATGTCGTTATATACGAGAAGGAGAAAGATATTGAGACTCTCACAAAGGAAGCTGGAATTAAGATCCTGAGGGAAATAAACCTCCAGCCCAGTACCCCTCCCCAGATCCAGGCTCACAGAAGTGTGATATGCCGAAGGCTGGACCCGTGGATCGGCCAGCATAAAAAGGAAGAGATTAACCATGAAATAGAAAGAAACCAGTAGTGGGCTAATATAAGCGAAATAATAAAACTCAAAAACAGAAGGGACAACACGGAGTACCATCACATGTTCAAAATAATCTTTGGTGATACCTAGATGGCAGCTAAGGAGAAGGAGAGTGGGTTACTGCTCTTTAATGCCAAAATAAGCGGGGAACAAATTGAGAGGGAAGAGTTTACCCCAGTGCAAATTTGTTTCAGGTGCTTTAAGCTTAAACATCACACCACAAAATAGTGCAAAGAGCAGGAATTAACCTGCTCTAGATGCACCAACTCGGGCTGCTTCGCAACTGAGCTTAACACCATGCTCAAAAAGAATGGACTTGAGGAAATGTCATTCCCGGATAACCCTCCATCGGGGGACGTCCTGCAACTGCAATACCAGCCCGAGGAAGATGCTCCAGCGACGCCGTTTCCAGCAGATTAAGAAAGAGTGGAAGAAAACGAACACCAGGAAACATCACAAGCCCCTAAAAAGTCCACAAATAGGGACGCGAGAATAGAGGCCAGAAGAAAAAGGGAGATACAGGAGAAAAAAGCTGCCAGGAGAATAAAGCAAGATGAGGGTAACCTCTCCAGCTCCGCATCCTCCTCTGAAGACGAAGAACAGGTCTAACCCCCAAAGAAAATAAGAGATCGAGGAGTAAAAGCAGGGGAAAGGCTCCCCCAACAAACCATCAAATATAATGGAAAAGAACTGAAAATGCAGTTCTACAGAACTGATCTGACCCCATTCCCAGCCACCTCCAGCATTAGGGAGATTATTGAAGGGGTAAAGACAGGTCAACTAAAGTGGACTTACGATGCGCAGGCACAAGAGGCAATAGTAGACGAGGTGCTCATGGCAACGAAAATAAAACTGCATAGGGACTCCTGCCTCACCATAAGTGAAACAGAGTACGAGAAAACAAAAAGAGACATGATAAAAAGTAAAGGGGAATACACACACTCACATAAACTACAAGCACACCAAACAAACAAAACATGGAGAACACAAACAACACACTAAAAATACTCTCACTAAATGTAAACGGATGTGAAGGGAAATCCATTTTCTATGGAAACATATTCCGTACAGTGGATCCCGATCAGATCCTCATTTCCGAACACGGTGTAAACACAGAAACTAACACAATAAAAATACCAAACTACACTGTGATTACAAAAAAAAACATACACAAGATCGATACGACGGCGCAGCCATCGCGATCCGAAAAAACATCACATACAAAACATTACCAGACTTGGAAGAATCATTCGTGACTGTCGGAGTCCCAACCCTAGTGGGAGGCCTAACTGTAGCAGCGGCCTATCAGCCGTCCCACCGAAACTACCTACCGTTTCCCAACTTCTTTAACATCTTCGGGCGCAGAAAAATGGCATTACTGGGTGCAGAGCGTCTGGTTACGGTCGCACCGACTAAAGGGAAAGGAATCTGGAACTACTTTTCGAAAGAGACAGACACCAGAGAGTAGGAGCGGATTTCCCGACCTTCCTCACACATCGTTCGGCAACTGAACCGGACATAGTGTTAGCGAGTGGTAACTTCCCCTTTAACATCAGCAATGAGCCCAGACCTGTGGTACCTAGCGACGACATTCTGTAATTATAACAATCTCGCTTGCTCCAATTCTCAAGCCCGTCCCACTTAGAAAATTTTTTTTAAAAAGCTAACTGGGAGATATATAGAGAGATACTCAGTGAATATCAACCAGCTGACCTGGGAGACGGCAATCTCGATGTGGTAGATGAGGAGATAAACTCCACCACTCATCTCCTCATTAAAGCCGATGAGAGATGCGTCATCAGGATCTACTATAAAATACTCCCACAACCTAGGTGGGCGAACGAGATGAGGGAAATCGCTCGGGAACATAGAGGGATCTACGAGGAAATAGGCAGGACAGGCCTAAATCAGGAAAGGACATCTAGAATGAGACAACTAAGCGAGGAACTAAAACACACAATCACAGAGAAACAGGAGGAAATATGGAATGACATCATTGGAAGGCTGGAAGGGGAAAGCAATCCTGTAAGTTTTTGGAACAGCATCTGAAGACTTAGAGGAGTGCCCCCTCTCCCCAAACCAGAACAAAAATTAAAGACGAAGACGACTTCATTGAGGATCCAGAGTCTCTCGAAAGAAAATTCAGAACACATTGGCAGGAGATTTTCGCTATAACCCCTGAGGAGAACGACGACTTCGACCAGGACTTCGAAGACTAACTGCTCGATAACCTCAGCACAGGGATACATAAAACTCACCCCCACCCGCAAGTATCTCGAGAAAGAGATGGTTGACCACGGGTACCCTATCACCTCCGAAGAGACCATGAACACCATAAGGTCCTTCAAGCAAAGGGCACCAGGCTGGTCTGGGCTCACGAGAAACAACCTCGTGAATGCCCCGAGGCAAATCATACAGGAACTGGTTAATACCATGAATGCCGCCCTGAATACAGGCTACTTTCCTAATGGGTACAAGATGGCTAAAATCATCTTCATCCCGAAAGGAAACAAGCCCCAGATCAGGTGGCGAACTATCGCCTGATCTTTCTTCTGGAGATGCACGGCAAGAGCTTTGAAAAAATGATAGCTAATAGGCTACAAGCTCAACTGAGCGACTAAGGAGCGCATAACCCCCAACAACACGGCTTCCGCAGGAAAAGGGGCGCAGAAACAGCCCTGGGGCCCATAACAGAAAAAATAGCCTTTTGCCGAGCGAATGGATACTATGTAGACATTGTGTTGGGGGACGTGCAGAAGGCATTCGATAAAGTCTGACAGGAAGGACTTCCATACAAAATCCTGAACCTCCAGATAGACTCAATCCTAGAAATGATCCTTTGTGACTGCCACGTCTCATGATCGAAAGATACAGAGGACTTGCATTCGAACTCAAGGCGGGCAACCCCAGGGAAGTTGCCTGAGCCCACTGCTTTACCTGGTCTTTACCATCGACCTCCCAACTCCGGTGCACAGGGACACGATGTATCTGTAATTCGCATATGACATCACTCAAATCGTTCTGTGCCCGGAAAAGAAAGCAAGGGATCAGGCAATGCGCCCAATAGCGGAAATCAATAACTTCAACCGGTACGAGAGAAGATGAAAGATTAGAACAAATAGGGACAAGTTCAAAATCGTCCCACTGAGCCACAGGTTAACGTGGCTCATCATCATCGATGGGAGGATATACGGCTACTCCGCCGAAGGCACTGTCCTAGGCCTAAAGATCGACCTCGGATTATCGAGACACTACACAGAGAGGCGGAACCTAGCAAAGAGAGAAATCTGCAAGCTATTCAGGTTTAGAGATCTTAGCTCGGTCAATATTAGGAAAATATACTAGATGTACGTCCAGGCTAAGCTCATCTACCCAGCAGTATTGACTCAAGCGGCCAGCAAGACATCAATGAGAGAACTTCAACGTGTCCTGTCCAAAACTACGCATCCCTAATAATTAATAAAGCCAAAAAGAGTGACCAACATCGGCAATGGTATCTTCATAGGAGGAAAAGACTGGACCCTATCAACATCTTCACCTAGAAATTTGGAAGAAAGGTCTGGTCAACCCTTACGAATGTTGTCATTCCAGAACTACAGGGAACTGGTGGCAGACTTAATATACCTGCACGACTACGGAAGAAGGTCTCCCGTCGTAGCAAGTTCCCAAGTACTAAGATTTGCTCTCAGGAAAACATTACATCACTATACACCTAACAGGAACACTAGAAACTAACGCAGTACAACCGAAACCGAAACAAGGAAAATAAATAACAATACACAAAAACAACACAAGGTAAATTGCTGAGCTAAAAAGCTATTAAAGGCTTGAATGCTTAAAGAAATTAACTTAAAAATAAGTACACAAAAATTGATACACTAACAATAACAAGAACACGTTAACAACACATAAAGAAACAAACATATAAAAACACGACTTATCAAAAATAAGACAAAAAGGAAAATCTAAAGAAAAACATAAAGTGATGCCCTCCTACTAGGGCAAAATACCCCTCCCCGCTTTAATTTTCACCCACTTTTATCTACCACCATCTTTAAAAAATGAGTATACACACAACCACGACCTACCTAGATAAAAACCAACTCTGGTGCAGTGAATGCGCCACAGAGGGACACCGATTCGATAAGTGCGAGAACACTAAGAAAAAATGTCTCAACTGTAAAGGGGAACATAGGATCATGGCCCTGAATTGCCCACAGCGCCGAGATATCATCAAAAGGAAGGAAGAAGAAGAGAAGAAAGCTAAGGAGATGACCTACGCGAACGCCGCCAAGAAGAATGGGGAAGTAAAAACTGCACCTGCACAGATGAATATCACAGGAGATCTGAGTGCAAAGATCCTGATATGCATTACCCACGCAAATGTGGCTAATGCAGTGAAGCCTGGCTTTTACAACCAGGTACTCAATGCACTCTTAAAAGCAAATGAGGAGGGATCCTACTCTTCTGACAACGACGAGAGCCCCTGCACCCGTACACGAGCTACGAAGAGCGGGTCCAAAACCCCAAGTCTCCCTCTGAAGAAGGAAAACCCTGGGCGCGGTTCGACGGTGCCGAATAAAGAAAGGGATTAAATACAAGCAAATAAGAAATCTAGAAGAATCCTACCTCGCGATTGAGGTCGAACTCGACATAGGAAAGTTGGTCATTGCTACCGGATATCAACCGCCAAGGAGAGACGTGCTACCAATTCACACTCACTGGCCTATTTGGCAAAAGAGTCCCCACTATATTAATGCGGGATCTGAACGTCAGATGCCGAGAATCCGGTTACAGGACCTTCAATGGTATAGGAAGAAGCCTGGACCTATTGCTAAACAGAAATATTGCCCAGCGAATATGCCCTGACTTCCCCACCTTTGTCAGAGCAGGAAGTGCCACAAAACCAGATATCTGTCTGGCGAATCGTCAGCTGCTGTTCAATTACTACATGGAACCAGTCTAGGTACCATATAGTGACCATATAGGGATCCTACTCACTATCAACAAGAACCCTTTACAAGTTCCAGATGTAGTCAGAAAGAACTACAGAAAACCAGACTGGACACGGTACGCGCGCCTTCTCGAAGCCTACGATCCGCCCAACTTGGAAGAGGCAATTCTCGAGCAGATTGACGAGGCACTCCACGACCTCAATAAACATCTCATCAACGCAGATAGGACTTGTATCCCTAAATCCGGGTATAGGACCATCTTTACCTATAGATGGACCGAATACATGAAGGATTTATACCGTGAGCTGAAATTATTGTATGAAATCAACATCAGGAATGCATCAGTTCACTCAATGCAACGAAGTAAATAAATCAAATAACTGAACCAGTTGATCCTCGAACAGCAATGGAGACGATGGGATGATGCGATCGATAGCCTCGATCACGAAGCAACTCCCAAAGATTTTTGGAAAAAGATCAGAAATCTCAAAGGATCGACTGGGAAGAAGAAGATCGAGCTACAAAAAAGAAGATGGAAACATCGAAACGGAAGAAGGAAGAAATAAAGAGATATTCCGAATTTATTGGGAAAAAATCTTCAGTATAACTGAGGAGGAAAACGAAGAATATGACCTAGAGTTTGAAAGCAACATCATAGACGAGCTTAACGAAAAAATACACAAGACGCATCCTCACTACCAGGTGGATAGACAGCGCGACAGAGACGCCGAGATTACCGAAGAAGAACTACTCGGCGCGCTCCGCTCATTACGACAAAAAGCCCCAGGACAATCGGGGCTTACAAAGTTAAACTTTGAAAAGGCACCAGGCAATGTCATCGAAAGGATGAGAAGAATATATAACGCCTGTCTGAATAGAGGAAACTTTCCAGATGCTTATGAAACGGCTAAGATGATTTTCGTGCTTAAGCACGGAAAGGACCCAACGTTGAAAGTGAGCTACCGGCCAATTTCACTTCTAGAATTTGGCGGGAAGCTCTTCGATAAGATCCTCAACCGAAGACTGGTGTCTCACCTAGAGAAGAACTCCCTCTTCAAACAACATCAATTCGAGTTTAGGAGGAAGCGAATTACGGAGATGGCGATTAATGTCACCACGGAAAAGCTAGACCAAGCAAAATGGGAAAGAAGTTACGTGGACATTGTTTGTTGGGATGTATCAATGGCGTTTTATAAGGTGCGGCAACGGGGAATGCAGTACAAGATCTTACGAGTGGGCCTAAGTTCAAACTTAGAAAGAACTCTCTATGACTATGTCATGGAGAGAGCGGCGTACATCAGTTTAGGGTGCACGCACGGACCAAAGTTTCCGCTCACTGCGGACCTCCCACAGGGGTGGTGCCTGTCCCCCACTATCTACTTGATTTACACCGCTGTAAACCCCAGTAAGACCCACCTGCCTCAACATTCAATTCACTGATGATTTCAACCAGATAATCATTTGACCATGGAGGAATGCACCTTGGCAAGCTCGTATGACAGCAGCAGAAATTGAAAACCTTAACACCTACGAGGCCCAGTGGAAGATCCGCACGAACCAGGAAAAGTTTAAAGTAGTCCCCATAGGCAGGAGATTACTTTACAACGTCAGCGTTGGGGGATATATTATATCCCTATACCACGGAGTGCAATGTACTCGGAATGAAGATTACCTCATCCGGGTACAAGAAGCACGTCCAAGAACGAATCACCAAGGCCACTGCTGTAGTCAAGACTCTATATAGGTTCAGAAATCTTCGCCGAAGCAAAAGCAAAAGATCTACAATGCACTTGTAAAATCGAAGCTGTTATACCCCGCTTCCGCCCTCTCGTGTGTCTCGAAGGCACAAAAACGGAAACTACAAGTGGTGCAGAATAAATGTATGTACCTAATTATAGGTACATACAGGAGAGAAAGAAAACGCCAGGAAGATCTGTACCGGGAGGTGGCGTTAAGTCACATTAACGTTGTCATAGAAGAACGGACAAGGAATATGCAGGAACTGGTTAATCGAGAATTGAACGATGATATCATCCAAATGATTAACCAGAACAGAAGAGGCATAAATCACGCCAGATTTCCGAGCTCCGCTAGGCTTTTAGCTGGAGGAGCAGAAGCGGCGTTCTACGAATAAAAATAAGAGTGTTTTTACCAAAACCAAGAAAAAGAATACCTAATTTTGAAACCTCACCAATTTCTACAAGAATTCACAGACGAAGACCCCAAAATACCGAAAAAGACATCCAAGAAAAAAACAAAAGACACGATTTACACTCACTACAAGATATACAAAAAACAAAGACACTAAGCATAACACTAATGAGATTAAAGTAATTTATTACTACAACAGCAAATGCGTCTAACATATCCAAGAACATTAATTTTTTTGAAGACAAATGGCTTGAACGCCATAATAATATAAAATATCTTAAAGACAACAAAGGAACCACAAAACAAGAAAATATTTAAAAGCGATAGGCCTGATCACCAGGCACTTAGCATCTCTTTGCACACTACCACATTTCTTTCTCTTTTCACCACTTGTCTATTTTCAGCTATCTGTCCCCACATCCTTTCTTTATCCCCTACCCACACCTACCCACTTACATCGTTCATAGTTCATAGTCAATTTCATTCTTCGCTGCTCACGACCAGCAATGAGCTACCTGACCGGTAAGGAGGCGAAACCAAGGGAAAACACCAAATCAACGCAGCCTCAACAATAACAAAGACTTTCGTCTGAAGATGCCTTAAGAAAGGGGAAAGCTCACCGCCAAAACTCAAATTAGTTGTAAAAAATAAAATGGATCTTCCTCAACCGATCTTTAATCTCCAACCAGATACAAAAAATAAAATTGATAAAATCAAAATACAACCTGGTCTTTAATAATATATATATATATATATATATATATATATATATATATATATATATATATATATATATATATATATATATATATATATATATATATACAAATACAAGTTCTGCGACCGGTATTTCATCATTCTCTCGCGCTTATGATATATACATATATATCATGAGCGCGAGAGAATGATGAAATAAATCTAGCATACCGCAAGAAAGAGAAAACGGAATAATCTTTCTTTCTTCGGAAAAAGTTATTTCCTATTTTGGAAAATTCCGTGCTGGAGTGGGATTCGAACCAAGCACATTGAGGCAGCGAGCAATCGCTTTAACGACTCGAGTAAGTGGAAGCGAAATTGATTAACGGTAGCTTAACGATTTAGTAATGCCAGAGCTGTGCATATATAATAAAGTTTTAAACCCTAAACTACAGTTATTACTAAAAAAATATTTTTCTCAAATTAAATTACAAATAGCATTTATAAACAAATTTAAAATTAAATCATTCTTCAACTTAAAGGATCCAGTCGCAAAAAAATCTTAAGATTTCCATAATTTATTTATATAAATAAATGTCCTGGATATTCCCAAGGCTCATATATTGGAAGCTCTATTAGGACACTAAAGGCAAGCTTCTCCTTTCATATGGGCATTAGTAACCGAATTGCAAAACCACTACAAGCGAAGGAAAATTCTACAATAAGAGACCACGTCAAAAAATGCAAGAAAGACATACTCGTATCATTGGATAACGTCAAAATTTTAAATACATAATTTCCCTACTACCCTTCGAATAATAGAATACCTATAAATCAAACATTACTCATCTAATTTAAATATCTATTCATCGTCGGTTCCCCTTTTTCTGTCATAAAAATGGTTATTCCCACCTCAGTAACAGTAAGCTTTATTTAGATTATGAAACCCAACTACACCATGGTGTTTCGCTACTACGGACTTAAGTGTTTTATTTTTTGAAAAATTACATACGGTAGGTGAAAGGAAAGGATTGTGAGTTCTAGTTTGCGACAGTCTGGACATTTGTTTTTGTGTAATGATTTCCTGAGTCTATTATTAATTTCAATCTTTTTAGGACTTTAATTTAAACTCTTTTTTTAAGTTAAAATTTAATTTAAATTCCTAGTTTGTGAGGTTGTTGCTTTTTTAACTTTCCTTCATTGGTTTTCGAATTTTATACTTTCATAATCATAAAAATAACTCAAACTATTCCTTTCACGTGTTTTGGTTATGCATTTATCTCTTGATTAGTACATATTTCATTTCCAATCGTTTATATTTTAGACCAAAGAAGATGACCAGATAGGACAAACGTCGGCAGATATTAATAAAGATGTTGACTCATTCAATTTTCTTCATCCTGTAATTTTTACTCTCCATTCTTAAACATATTCACTGAAGTGCTTTCAACAACGTCTGAGGGTAAATTATTTCTTAGCTGAGTAATTTTATACCCTGAAAATTCTGACCAGCGTCGTGTCAAATATTTTAACAAGTTTGCAACCGTTATTTATAGTATTCGCTCAGTTATTTGACTCAAATAGCAACTCATAATTTTTATGAGTGAAAAGGTTTGCTATTTTAAACGGTTTGATCGATGACAGCCAAACAACAATCAATGTTTCAGTGAAAGCAAATTAAGATATTCAGGTTGATTTTTATATGATTTATTCAGAAGTTCAGGAATGAGTTTCGTCGCTCTACATTGAGAGCATTTGGAAGATAAGGTTTATTTTCAAATATAAGCAGACCAAAACTGAGCGCTAAGTGACGTCTGACTCGCTCTCTATATATGTAGTGATGGAAAAATACCTTTCAACTTAAATGTAAAAGTTTGGATTACATACCACATAATTCAGTTCCGATTTTTTTTTTATAGTAATATAACACACCTTCTTTAAACTTTTAGGTCGCTCGAAGTTAATAGACCCAAATTGTAGAATCCAGTCCATTCCACTACTTTGTGCCTTTGTCAATTTGTATAATTCCCACGATCTTCTTTATTTTCTTATTCTTTGTCGTAAGCAAATTTTGAACTTTTTCATAAATCGATAATTGTAAAAATCGTCAATGTAAGTCGTAAACAACACTGGAACAAAAGGGCAAACCGACTCGCCTGGCTTTGAAGGGTCGTGGAAAAGTTTTCTCGCGCCGATGACCGAAACTGATTTCCTATGTTTCACATAATATTTCTACTCTACTGCATAATTTTCGTAGTGTTGTGTTTTTGTATATTCAACGGGGCTTCTTCCAATATAAGGGACTTACAGTATTACCTTTAGGGCTTGGTGTGTGCATCGCCCACAAAGATACACATACAATAGAATTGGAACTCTAATACTTATTACATATACAATCCACACCCACTGTTGAAACTTCTTGCTAATCTCTCTTCCCTCTGTTCCCCGACAGCGAGCAACCTCCCCTTTCTCACGCGCGAACTCACTTCTCTGACCCCCCAAGAACTGAGACCTGATCTCCTTTTGTTTCTTATTTCACAAGTCTCTATGGTGAGTTCCTCCTGGCTCTCATCTCTTACGTGGCTTTTATCTTTGACACTTTCCTCTCATTAGGTGCCCACCACACTGTTCTTCATTGCCTTCGTTAGCTTATCGATATCTCTAGAACTGTACATGACTGGTTTTGTTCATATCTCTCACCTCGTATTCAGTCTATTCACATCGAGGGAGGCAGAGGTGTGTTATGGTATTCCAAAGGACTCGGTACGCTCTTGTTTTGTATCTATTTTCTTCCACTTCAGTTTTTTTTCGTCGCCTTGGGTTGTTAACTTACTTCCATTGGCCAAAATTATGCGGCTGCAGCCGCATAATTTTAGCCGGCTGGTATGAAAAAGTGAAGAATATGATTGAAACTCATTTATTTCATATTTGACAGAATACAAATAAATCTTTTTCGTATATTCTATTAATAATTAATATTTTATGTGTCCTCCTTTTTCTTTTATAACCGCTTTAAGCGTTTTTGCATACTTGAGACTAAGTTGGCACAGTTATTTGGCTCAATTTTCCGCCACTCATCATGAATTTTGGCTGTTAATCCACTTTTAGAAGAACATTTGTTCAACCGCACTCTTGTGCCCTGTGACCACAAATTTTCAATGGGATTTAGGTCTAGAGATTGAGGGGGCCACTCCATAAACGTCACCCTTTCCATTTCAAACCAACCCCTCTTTGAAACTCTAGATGTGTGGCATGGAGCATTGTCTTGTTGGAAGATTACACCATCTGGTATGTCATCATTGAAAATTTTACCTAAGGAAGGTTCATAAACCTTGTCTAACATGCTGGTGTAAGTGTTGGAATTCATTCTGCACTCATAAGTGAACAACAATCTTGGACCTGAAGATGACATGCAGCCCCAAGCCATTACACTGCCACCTCCAAATTTGACTGTTCGGACAACACATCTCGGATCATAAGGTTACCCAACTCTTCGACGAACATAAACAGATTCAGGGGTTCCAAAGATCTGAGAAAAATACATTTTTTACGGTTTATTTTTGTATCCAATAAAAATGTACACAAGCCTAATAGATTGGTGGAAACTTATGTGGAGAACCTACCTCAAAGTTGCTTTCATCATACCAAACAACTTTAGCCCAATCATCATCAGTCCAATCTTTATGCTCTTTTGCCCAAGACAATCACTTCTTCTTGTTCACCTGAGGCCACCATGGTTTCTTTCTAGCTTTACATCCTTTGAGCCCAGATTGTAATAACTTTCTTCTCACTTTGCGTCTTGATATATCTTTGTTTGTTGCTGCCTGAAACTCAGCAGCTACATCAGAAGATTTTTCTCCCTATCGGCAAGAGATGTCCTTTTCAGCAACCTTTTTCTCTAGGAGTTGTACATCTTTTGCGACCTTAAACAATACGGTTTTTGAAAGAATTGGTCTCATTGTACCTTTTAATGGTTGTTTGGACACCGTTTCTCGACCATTTCAATTTTCTTTCAATTTTGGCTTGGAATAATCCTTCTCTGGACAATGCAATGATTTGAGCTTTTTTGAGCTTCAGGGATCTGTTTCTTCGGAGACATTTTTAACAAAATTTATCACCTGTAAGTTAACAATAAGATAATCACTGAAAAAATAGGAATAAACGTTAGTATCACACATTGAATGGCAGAAGGTTGCCCCAACCACTTATGCACAATATACAAAAAGCGTTAAAGTGGTAATAAAACAAAAGGAGGCCACATCAAATATTAATTATTGATAGATTATACGCAAATATGTTTATTTGTATTACGTCAAGTATGAAATAAATGAGTTTCAATCATATTCTTCACTTTTTCATACCAGCCACATAATTTTGGCCTGGCCTGTATATCCTTCTCCCCAGATTCGTTTGCTGAAACGCTTGGGAAATCTTCTATCAGGATACCATATTGTTACTGAATGGCTGTCGGATAACTCTCTGGAGCTAAATCATGACTAAACTAAGGTTTTACAGGGGGTACTCCTGCAACTGTATCTCCGTAAAACTAGTGTTCCCTCGCTCCCAGGTTGTCTTTTCCGATTATACTAAATTCTGAATTTCATGTTAGTAACCTTGGGAAAATTCTCTCTCTACTTTTTCCATAATCTTAGCCGTATCCGCACCTTTTTGATCAGAATAGTTTCGAGATTGCTATTTATGTTTTCGTTACACTATTCACCAACACTATTCGGCTCCTTCAACTTATTCAAAACTTTGCGTGCCAAGTCCTTTTCCGCAAAGGACGCTTCTTTGCGAAGTGTACCGGACTCCCCCAACCCCCTTCGATCCAGAATCACTTTCAAAGTCCTTACTCTTACATATAGGATCTTAAATACAAAAACACTCCCTTGCTCCTACCTGTCTTTTGCATTTAGCTATAAAAATCCTTCGTTGTGGGGATCTGTTCTCTTACTATTTGTTCCTCGTATTCGAAAGTACTGCATGGGTGATCCTGCTTTCTCGATTTTTGCTCCAAGAATATGGAATGATCTGCCTTGTAGATAAGCTCATCTCCCTCCCCCTTCTTGCTTCCACATGTGCCTTGAAGCCCCGCCTCTTAAGTCAGGCGTTTCCTTAGTCGATAGACGGGCGCTCTGTGAAGCCCTATGAATTTTTAGGGCGCCATATAAAACACTGGTGCCCTCTGTTTTTCCAGTGAGTGTCATTCTGATCTTTGTGTTAATTTCATTATTGATGGCCCAGCTAGTGACCATCGACCTACGCTAATTTATTTTGAGTAAAATGACGGAAAATATTTTTATTCTCCACCTTCACTTCAGAGTTTCGCTTTCAATAAAAGGGGTGTAAAATTATGTGTAACGTCAGGAAAAGGGTGGAGAAACGGAAAAAAAGGATGATGAGATGTCGAGAAGATGGCGGCTAGGACCAAGTATGGTTGATGAGAGGGAAAGTGATGAAATAAGAGCAGGTGGTGAAGTAAGGGAAGGTGGCGAGGTAAGGGGAGGTGGCGAAGTAAGGGAAGGTGATGAAGTAAGGGAAGGTGGTGAAGTAAGAGGAGTGGTGAAGAAGGGAAGGTGGTGAAGTAGAGGAAGGTGGTGAAGTAACGGAAGGTGACAAGGTAAGGGAAGATGGTCGAATGTAGAGGAAGGTGGCCAACTGCATTGGAAGATGGTCAGGGGTAAAGAAAGATAGTTGACAGTAAGGGAAGATGATTGATTTTAAGAGAAAATGGTAGACTGTAAGGTTATATGTTTGATAGTAAAGGAAGATGGTCACCTGTAAGGGAGGATGGTTGACTGTAAGTAAAAATGACCGACTGTAAGGAAAGATGGTCGCCTGTAAGGGAATGTTGTTGACTTTAATTAAAGGTGGCCCACTGTAACGGGAGATGTTCAACTGTAATGAAATATGGTTGACTGTAAGGAAAGGTGGACGACTGTAACTGAAGGTTGCTGACTGTAAGGAAATGTGGTTGACTTTAAGTGAAGATGGGCAACTCTAAGGGAAGATGTTCTACTGTAAGGGAATATGGTTGACTGTAAGGAAAGGTAGCCGAGAGGGAGCGAGACAAACTAACAGCTGAGCAATTGAGGGCACGAAAGATGGATGTGGTGGGTTAAAATTGTAGTGGATGTAGAAGTACGATAGTGAGTAATTAACTAATTAAGTTGCAGCATCCGTCCTTCGCATCAGAACACCAATTTCCCAACCGGACAATGAAATGCTCATAAAGATCAGAATGACAATCGCTAGCAATGGGTGCGTTCTAGCTCTTGACTCACATAACCAACGAGGACTTCGAGTAGAAGGTATCATGGCAGAGACGGGAAGTGGAGGTGTAAATGTAATGTCAATTTCCCGATTTATCTTCTACACTTTTCCCAACCTGTATCATTATATATGCCGATACAACTCCGTTAATCAGTTTCTACAATTACTAGTGAATGTGCTTAAAAAGGGGAGAGTATAACTGTTTGCGTTAGGTGAAATGAAAATTAAGGATATTGTAATAATAATATTAATGATAATAATAATAATTGTATTGATAATGATAATTGTAATATTAATTACAATTAATATAATAATTATATTTATAATAGTAATAATTAAAATTATTATAATTATAATAGTAATAATAATGATGATGATCATGATAAATACTTGAAGTCTGACTTACCCAATTTTAGGTGCCTGCCGGGGCTTCTATTTACATGGGTGGAGCTTTTTGGTTGAGAGTCAGAACGAAAAGCCTTTCTGCGAGACCGGGGCACATTAAACTTCCCTGGTTCGTCCCTCGTTTCTACCTGATCCTTATTTTTCCCTCCTTGGCTTGGATCTTCTTCACTCTGGCGCCTGAGATGTGTGGTAAGGTCGTTACCAGTCCAGACTTCTTGGTAACTCGTGCCAAGAGGTCCGTCTTTTGTTTCGGGAGGAACTACTCGTCCCTGGTACCTTGGAAAGGTATCAATTTCCCCTACCCCGAAGGTGGGTAGCACTTCAGCTAGACTCTTGTTTTCTTGGCCGTCCCAAATCTCTTCGGTCTTTTTGCCTGAAGTAGATCCTAAGGGGTCTTGCAGGGTCTGCGCACAGCCAATCAGACCCCAGCTGAGAACCAGCCATTTTCCAAACCACAACTGCAAAAATAAAGTCTCATCAGGGTATTGATACTGGGTGTAAAGGGCAATCAGTCAGGTGCTAACTGGTAAAGGACCAGACCATTAAAAAGTAGTCCAACGACAAGTAGTCCCAAACCGCCCTTAAAAAGTAACCTTTCCGCAGAGTCTGGTATATTGATATTTCGTCCAATTCTCAAATTAGATCAAGTGGTCTAAGATAACTAATTTAAATAGTCTTTTAATCTAACCTAACCTACGCTAAACCTAACTTAACCTAAACTCAAACTAATCTAAATCAATCAAAAATTAAATATAATCTAACTAAACGTATCCTTAATCTATCCTAACCTAAATGTAACTTGACTTAAACTTAATCTAATATAACCGAACGTTAACATAAATTAACCTCCACCTAACCCAAAATACTAACCTTAATCTAATCTAACCAAACTTAACTTAAAATTAACAACCTAACTATATTTATTTAGCGCCCATCTGGCACCCACAACAAAGGGGACACCCGCCGAAATTATTAAGAAACCTATTTTTAGACTAATTTAAAGAATACAATCGAACAAGAACAAAAGAACGAGATAAAAAAACCCAACAAAACAAAGACCTTCCCCCAGTAAAAACAACAAGAAAAGAAGCACAAAAAGGAAGCACTTAGGTTCTGGACCAAGACCCGCTTCATCCGGGGCCCGAGGGCGAAGCCAACACCCCTTAGTAGCTCTTCCCAAAATTCCATCAAGACACAATATGGAATGGAAGCAATAACGACTCCGCTCGTACCGGTATCGGTACATGTAGCATGTGTGAAGCTCGCCCAGACTGTGGTATTCTACAATAATGTGCAGGAGAGTCTGAGGAACCGAGCAGTCGTCACAACAAGGTTCAGGAGCATTCTAGAAGAGTGTGCCGGACAGTTTGGTGAATACCTGGTAGCTAAATACTATCCAAGAGACTTGCTTCACAAGAAAAATCAATCAATCCACAAAGTGTAGTGCACGAAACCATCCAGAGTACAAAGGAAAACATTAGCGTATCCACTCGTCTCGGTGCCGGGAAAGGTAGTACACGCCAAGCTCCCCCAGTCTGCATCATTCTGTAAGAATGTGCCAGACAGTCTGGGGAATCAAGCAGTCATAAGAGCAAGGTTCAAGGGGCGCTCCGTCAAATGACGGTGCATCCTGCTAGTGTTCCCGATACGGAGGCGACAAAAAAACGACATGAAATCTAGAGGCAATGTGTGTAGATCTAGAGGGAAAATTGAGGCGCAATGGCACGCAACTATAGATTCCCGTTGGTCATCTTCAATCTTCTTTGACTTACAGACCGAATGGCAGATATGTTTCCTACCATGTAGCCAGAGTCGGAACGGGCAAAGCGCTGGTCCACTCGCCAGCCCGTGCAGACTGTTTAGCCCTCTCATCAACACCCATATTTCCCGCAATCCCTACATTTCAAGGTATCCATCAGAAATTAATCTCGACATCATCTAGGATCGCAGTACCAATGACGTTACAGATACCTGGAACCAGATAGTACGGCTATTCCAATGCCTCAAAAGAACAATTCAGTCTCTGAAATGGGCCCGGGGCGTAATATCTTGTGTCCAGCGTTGTATTGCATTAAGCGCGGTCGTGCAGACCGACCTAGCGCCCGCAATGACCCCGCCGGCTTCAAACGGGGTAGAGAAGGGGTGGAAACGGATCCACTTTTTGGATTTGGAGTGATCCTTGTAGATTGACACGGCTCTAACGTGACATGACGTATGCTCCAAGAAAATGAACGTATCACTGGGAGGGAAGTTTCATGCTCTAAACTTAAAAAAGCTAAGAGCATAATTAGCATCTGACATCGGCATGTGCACTTCGGCATGGGCTGTGGAGGAAATGAGAGCCATTGACACATGGGAGAGACGCTAGGCTTGCGAATACAAGCACTCAATGCACTGAGTGCGTCGTAAATCGAGTGGTTTCTCCCAAGCGTAGACAGGGAGGCTCTTCACATGGGATCTGAGGAAGGTAGCGGTAGCCAAATAGAGAGGACCAGTGTGTTGGTTCGAGTCCACCTTTTGTAATTCACGTTAGGCTGCTAATGTGTGTTGAACTCTCATCCATAGTCTAGTTTAGAAAGAAGAATGGAGCGGTAGAAAAGTAGCCCTATTAGTATCCCAAGCGCTGAACGCCACAAGGTGAAGAATTTCTATGGTGCAGATACAAGTGATCCTAAGGTCCCGAATTTGCGCCTTCCACTTGAGGTGTCGGTCACAACACCTCAACATTCAGGAGAGTCCTGTTTAAAAACAAGTCCAGGTTGGGGCTAAACCTTATGTGGTGGTAGAAGTGCATCATCTTAGTCTTGGTCAAACAAAATAAACGGAAACCAGCACGCTTCGGTAAGAGAGAGATGTGGCTATGAGCCTGTTGGATACGATGCTCCAAACTAGGCATCTGAACTGGACCAAAGTTTGTCTCCGTAGAGGTTAAGAACATCTTCCAGCATCAGCGGGGTATCATATTTTTGATGCTTAATCCAAAGAATGCGACAGTGATTACACTTTCCTACAAAATGTCCTATTCCTGCCCTATAGGAACAGAGAAAACTTTCCCCCTCCCATAGGAGAAATCAAACAACCCACAGGATCTCACACCAAAATATTAGGAAGTGTCCCCATTGTTCCCATAGTTTGTAGGGTCTCCATGATACCGTATCATCCTGCGCTATTATAGGCTTTCTCCAGATCAAAGAACACCGTGGCAAAGGAATGTCTCGTAGATAGCATTTTCCAGAGAGAGCAGAGTATCAGACGTGGAGTGAAACTTGCGAAAGGCACACTTTACTACAAATAGGTTACCTCCATTTTCCCGAAAAAAATCTTATGTTACGCTGGTAACATAAACACATTTCTCCATCAACTTGTAGCGTAGCCATCCGGAGTAGAATGATCTCTTCCAAGCTTGCAAAAAGAAAGCCCGGAAACGAGGACGAAACACAGCTCGCTTTGTGTAAACAGGTCGCTGAAGGCTTCCCGCCTCTGAAGGTGAAATATAGTCAGCGGCCTTCAACGAACCGACAGTGTATTTTAAGTGCTGGTTGAATGGAGAGCTTCCTGGAGGATGAGTCTGGGCTCCTGCCCGAAATTCTCGAATCCTTTTTACACGCTTCCAAACCTTTACAAAAGGAGTTCTTGAGTGAAGACACATATACCCACCAAGAAGAGCGGCTGGTGTGCTTCAAAACATAAAGGAACCTAGCCCTCAGTCGACGAAATTCACACAGTGAAATCGTTTAAGTGGCGTTTGCTGCGCCTATTGGAATATAACTTCTCTCTGGGGGCTGACTCACACTCGGTTTGCCAAAAGGAACTAGACGAGTTGCAAAACGTCAGACGTTTGAAGAATGGTAGCCAGGACCGCAGTGAACAGGTTTTCGGACAAGAACTCAACGCCTTCATCAACCAATGTGGTACTATATTTCTTTTTTCGCCTTAGCTTCTATGATTTACGCTTGTAAAAGCACAGACAAAATCATAAAATCCTGCGATCATAAAAGGAAAGAGGAGTGGTGTGCTATATCCCGCGTCCAGTCGCTCCCGCAAATCCTACCTCGGGTTTATTTGTTTTTTACTTTTTAAAGGTACCAACTCTATATGCGTTTAAAGGTGATTTTTTAGCCCTGTTTAAAAATCAACTTTTTTCTTATTTTCATAGGTTCCTGTACATTTCTCCATGCTTTTAGACATTAAAAGCCGAAATTGACAACTATTTTCACCTACAATGTTTGGAAGCATTGTTGATTGGAGCTTTAAATTTTGTCTTGAAACCGGCCAAATGCACTCGTTTGGGGGTTCCTTGAATCATGTTTTAGTACTATAACTTTCGATCTAAACCAGATAGAGCAACAAATTAGGTATCAAATGAAAGAGCATAAAATTAAGAAATAATGATTATTATCTATCATTTTTCAGGAAATAACAGAAGCTCAATCAGAATTTATGTAGAAACCATCTACAATTTACAACCTCGCAATATCATCAAGCGAGGAGCTGAGGAAGTTCATTGGGCGTACAGAACCTCCACATACTGTCCACAGGCAGGTGTCATCTGGGTCATCAACCAGATCTTTCACTGAAACTTTCCTGGTTAGATACCCATCAGCTTTTATCAGTCGTTCCCAGCTTTCTACCAACAAATAGGCGTTCCAGTATTTCCTTAATCTTCACAATTTACTGGAAAATGCAGGGAAGCCAAAGTTTCAAGACCTTACTATAGCGTACGAGAAGTGCAGGCGAGCGGCTTAAAAGCTTCGTTTGAATGAGTCTTTTTTGAGACTCAGGATGGCTGAGTGGATTCGCCGCTGGCTAACAGTGGTCCAGCGACGCGGGAAGGTGTTCGCAACTCGCCTACGCTATTATTTTTTCTTTGCCTCTTTTCTTACTCCCCTCTATCTACATTACATATGAAACAGTTGAATCTATCATCCCATTCTGCTAGATGGCTAAGATCAAGAAAATGCCCAAGTACAATGCAATGAAGCTCTTTATGAAAGTACATGAGAAACGTGGTCTGGTGAAAGGCAAAAGAAGAGCAAGTAACCCCAAAAGAAAAAGAGGAGCATTAGTACGTGAATTTGGCATCCTGTTGGATATAAAAGCTCCAGATATAATCCTTGAAATACGGATCAACAAAATGTTATCCGGAAAGAAAAAATATGAGTATATCAGGTTCTAAGAAGACCTAAAGCCTGAGAGAAAAGGTCATATGTCTGGTCATGACAATACTTTTGAGACAAGATCCCTACAGAAAGCATTGGGAGAATGAAAGACTACAGCGTGACAAGAACAAGGAAAAACTAATTACTTTGAACGTCACAAAAGGTTTTACTCCATTGTGATATTTAGCATGTACTTAACGATTACTGTCTGAACATATTATACTATTTTACCGCTGCATATAAACACGAGACAGTTGTTTATGTTGATGACATTAACTGAGGTGACTCAACTGACAACGACGCTAACACAAATAACATGGATTATATATCATCAGCCTCGGCTTGGATGTTTTCACCATCAAGATACTGTGACTAGTGTGACTTTGACGTTTCCACGGATAGTCATAGAGTGTGATGCCATCTGCAATACAGCTGATCACCTTGGCTTATTATACAATCAAGCTACTGCTCTGGTTTCTGCCACCTTGAAAGCTGGAAGGTCTGCTCTGGATAACTTTATCAGCCCAACCTTACAACATGTCGCAACAGAATGGTGTCCAGGTATAATATCAGCCAGAGTCAAATGTCTAATTTATGCGAAAACCCACTGCTGTACGCTACCTTACACTGGGATGGAAAACTGCTCAAAGATGTCTTAGGTAGTAAGCCTGGAAATACGTCAGAGACCTTAGTTGTGCTAGTGTCTGGTCCACCTTTAAACACTGAAGGAAAGTTATTGGAAGTACCTATCATCTACAATTCTTCTGGCACAGCTCAGGCAGAGGCTTCAATGGATTAAATAAAGATATAGAAACTTACAGATAATGTTACTGACATTGTTTATGAGACTACATGCAGTAACAATAGAGTTCACAGATGAGGTGCTAGAGAAAATGCTGAAGAAAACAAGTGTTTTATCTGGCCTGTCGATATCATATCTTGAAAATCCTACTAGGAGCAGTGTGTGTTTCGACCTGTTTGGGAAGGTGAGGTGAACAATTAATACCTGGCTTGCGTATCTAAGGAATGTTTTGGTGGACTTGTCCATTGTCCAAGGAAAACCCGAAGATGCGAACTATCAAACCAAATGGCTAAAGTAAAAGAAGAAGATCAGTAGAAAATACTCAAAAACGTTCTAACAACAAAAAGGCTTCCAAGAGCCGACTACAGGGATATAGCTGAACTGACAGTCTTTGTTCTTAGAGGAACGCTTCCTCGGATATTCACTAGAGTTGAACATGCGCCATTCATCAGACCAAACGAATGGTCAGATAATTGTACTCCATGAAAATGCAGATGTTTGCAGATCAACTTGAGTACGACGAAGACACTATCAAAGCCGGAAAGACTCAACACCTTGTTTGCGCTGTTCTACACTCCTGTAAGATAATACCAATGTCTGCTGCAGATGCTCGTGTGAATAATATAAGTTTAATAGAGAACATGTTAAAGTACAAGAAAACTGACCTAGAGCTTGTTGATGCAGTAGTTAATAAGATGTAAAACCACACATGGTACTTGACAAAGGAACTCCTGCAATTTTCCCTTTTCATTAGTAGATTGAGTGTCATATTGGAACATGACATTGCTGCCCAGTTACATGACACAGAAGCCAGACAGCTTCAGAACATGAAAGCCTCTATTCCAAAGAGTCAAAGCTAAGACCACCCTGGTTGATTTCACTGACTCAGAATACATTTCCCGATGGACACACAACATTAGATCCGAATGGCTCCTGGAACCTATCACATTTCGGCCACATAATGAAGAATGCAAAGAAGCGTTGGACTATGTTAAGAATCTGAAAGCGGTAAATGACATTGCTGAACGTGGTGTTAATTAAGATCATGAGCGACTTTGCAAATGTCATAACAACTGTTACCAAAAAAAGAGTAATGTTTTCATGTCATGATCGATTAGACTTGTAATAAAATCTAAATTTCGTGTCATGAATAAGGCGCCTCGTCTGCCTTGAGTGTGAAAAAACGAATTTTGTGATATTTCTGAAATATTTGTATGCACTAATGTGCCAATTCTCACTCTAAGACTATCATAATCGTATAAGTTGGAAAGAGGATAAAAACAATTTAATTTGTGTCTATTTTGTTGCTCTCTCTCGTTTAGATAAAAAGTTATAGTACAGAACATGTTTCAAGGAATCCCGGAACTGGTGCTTATGGTCAATTTCAACGGAAAAAAATTAAAGCCCCATACGGCAACGCTTCCTAACCTCCTAAGTCAAAATAATTGTGATTTTCGGCTTTTTCATGTCAAATGGCATAATGAAATGTCCAGAAACCTATTAAACAAGAGAAGGTTGTTTTTTTTTAACAGGTCTAATGATGTTTTCGACTATGCGATAACGATCGCAGGGGGGTGGTCAGCCCATTAGGCGCAGGGAAGTGGGTTATTGGAACAAAACCAATCTTCCCATTAATTTAGTCCCAACCCACAGGACCCTTCAAGCAAAGTATTATGCAATTTGCGGGCGTTAAAGCCTCCTCTGACACGTCAGGAGGTATCTGATCAGGTCATTAAAACAAGAAGAAGGATCAAAGGAGGGGATAGTATTAGGGGGGGGAAAGGGGTACATATAGGGAACGGGGCAAAGCACCAACTTCCTCAGACCTGGGCAGAGTTGAGATCAACCCTGTGAGTCAGGACTTCCTTACGGCATTCGGGCCCGGGGGACGTGAAGTTTGTGTAGGTACCAGGTGCATCGGTCTACACAGTATCACACCACCCCTCGTGGGGCTAAGGAAGAGGGTAAGGAGCTTTGAAATGAAATGAGTGAATATTGAGAAGATTGAAAATAGAGGAAGATACAAGGCGGTAGGTCCTGGAAATAGGGGGAGGGGGCGGTACATAACTAAAGGCGCAGGGGACGGGAGGACGTGCGGGTCATTTGGGTACCAGGCGTAGCACAGTTTACATAGGGTACGCCAATGTGGGGAATAATTACTGTATAATCTAATCTAACCGGACCTAAACCTAATCCAACCTATGTTAACTTAGCGACTTATATTAATCAGTATTAGACAAAGTCAATGGTGGACCGAATAAGGAGTTCAGAATTCTGTGGAAGTATGGATGCATATATATATATATATATATATATATATATATGATAGTGAAACCACTGTATATGGGCCAAAAGTTTAATTTACGAGACTAGTTTCGGTATATAGTTTATCATACCCCCTTCAGTCGTATATTGAGAATGCGATTGTTACAAAAGTCTATAAATAGCGTACAGATCAGGAAAAAACAACAAAAACAACCCACAAAAAAACAAAAAACGGGGGGAAAAGGTCATTAATCATGGGGTGTGAGCTTAAGATCGGTGACTAAGCTCTTTACAATGAGGTTACGGGAATGGAGGCTGCATTTCGATTCCCCATCTGACAAATTAAAATTGGTAATTTCTCCTATTAATATAGATTCTACTATTTTTCTTTTACGGAAATCTTTACAATTATATATGATTTGTGACTTTGAATAGTCAATTTGGTGTTTGAAATTTCTAATATAGTCTCTTAAATTAAAGTTTGGCTCCTATCTCCTATACAGTGGTTTCACTATCATATACCATATGAACAGGCAGAGGTCAAAAAGACAATGAATTGCTTTGAAAATGACTAATTATAAAATACTAATAAAATGTATATTAATGTAAAACTATAAGAAGAATAAACAATTGTTTTTTAATTGACGCAAGAGAATAAGTTTTAAATTTGTTCCAAACTTTTTTTTTTGTCACTTTTAAAATTCAGTTGTTTATTCTGCTTTAAATTTTAACTTAACTAGTTTTTTAATTTTAGTTATTTTTAAAGGATTTTTTACTACTGCTTGTTCGTATTTTAAACAAATTTAAAACTTATTCCCTTTTGTCAATTAAAAAAGCATTTGTTTATTCTTCTTATAGTTTTACACTAATATATATATATATATATATATATATATATATATATATATATATATTATTAGTATTTTATAATTAGTCATTTTAAAAGCAATTCAATGTCTTTTTGGCCTCTGCCTGTTCATATTTTCTTTATATGTTGTGTGGAACGGTGTGTGGAAAATTAAATGATGTTACATCCGTTTTTGGTAGCTCTGAGATTTCTCCTCAATATTAAATGCAGGCTTCACGGCCAAGCTCCGTACAAGTGTATATATATATATATATATATATATATATATATATATATATATATATATATATATATATATATATATATATATATATATAGCAGGAATAGGAAGATCTAGGTGATTATACTAATCATTTATTGGCCGGACGTTTCGAACCTTTACTAGGACCATCTTCAGCGACTATATCGTCTAATGAGAAGGGGAAGGAACATTAATTGATAACAGTTAAAAGAATGCATTAAAAAAAAAGCGGAAGATTGCAAGTTAAAATAATAAAATTGACAATAATTAAAATTATAGTAAAAACACTAATAATATATAGAATTAAATAATATTACCCAGTGGTATTAAAAAAATTATATATATATATATATATATATATATATATATATATATATATATATATATATATATATATATATATATATATATATATATATATATATATATATGTGTGTGTGTGTGTGTGTGTGTGTATGGTTATGAGAAACTCACAAAGTAGCGCGTGAGTAGACCAATAATTGCAAAAAGTCTTACAGGAATAATTAAATGCGCATTCAATTTTAAGAATTCCCTTATTTAACCGTTTCCTGAGACCTTTTCTTTCTTCCCCGTCTCTTAAAGTCTTTAAATATTTCAGTCATATTTAAGTATGAGTCTACTATGTACAAAATGTTTGTTCAAAATAATAGTAAGAATATAAGGGGAATTTATTCTGTCGATTGTGCAGTTTCCCCTAAGCGATACCTTGGGTAAACTAGAAAATCATTAAATGTTTGTTTGTCCCAACACAAGTACAATATTAGAAGAGGTGAAAGCAATAGTGCTGTCTTTGTTCACTTATCTGAACATGGTTACATGACTCAGATAACTATGTTAAAAGAAATATTGTTGAATGATCCTCGCATATGCATGTATTCATAGTTATATGACTTATATTTCTACATTTCACACACACTTTGTCACAAGTGGATATTTTAGTAGAGATCTAATCTATGTTTTTACCCTTTGGTACCTGCATTTAATCCCCCTTTTCTGATAATTTATTTCTATTTTTCACGCCCTCTCGGTTTTGTATCCTTTTGTTGTACGTAAAGTTCGAAAGTACTCGGAATCCGAGATCATCTCTCCCAGATAAGTATTGAAAGAAAGATTTATAAATCGGTTAAGTTAGGATAAATGAAAATTTCTAAGAAATAGCCAGAGTACCCTAAAAAGAGAATTCTTGGTGCAATGAGGGCAAACCTCTGTGTGAGGGGGAGGGACGTTCGTACAAAGTGAACGGACAATCAAAATGGCGAATTACAACGGTCTCCTGTAAGGGGTTGTGAGGTGTAGTGTTACTTGCCGCTCTTTTTGTTTCCTTAATTTCTTTTTTATTTCTTAATGTTGAACCGCGCCAAAGAATCATCTCGGATTTGTTCTCCCTCTGAATTTCCTCCTGGATTCAATGAGAGATTCACGGTTTCTCAAGATTCGTCGCATTCCATCGCACACTACTACTACTAATCGCAATAAGAATAATAATACAAGTATTACTAACTACAATGATAATAATAGCAATACTAATAAGAATGAAAATAATAATAGTAATACTAATAATTATAATAAGAATAATACTACTAAAATGACAATAATAGTATTACTGCTACTAATAACGATAGGACTATTATTACTAATAATAATAGTAATACTGCTAATGATAATGTTAATAATAGTAATATTACTACTAATAATAATACTTCCACTGATAATCAAAATGTTAATATTTCTAATGATAATAATAATACTAGGAATAATCCTACTAATAGAACAACTACGGCAATCCTACGGGGCCGTCCTACGTGATGCTCCAATTTGCGATTACTTCTCAGCCGCTCATGAAATTGAAATGCAGATTAAATGCGTCCACATGTACGCGACCCTTCGATTTCATGCGCGCACATGTGCGCGTGCAATCGGAGAAAGTCCCTACGCAATATCCTGCTGTCCTTTTGTTATTATGCAAAGTGACCAACCCACAGGAAAGAAAAAAGCTCCAGTTTTTCTTGATGCGATCAATTAACTTTAAGGGGTCACGGCGTAGCCCCGAATGGAGCAAGAAAAGGGGCACCGTCTGAATGGGGCAGGGAGAGGTCACCCCCTGACCGCAGCTCCTTACCCAGCGGGACTCTTTCAGTTTCCTCGATGGGGAAACTGAAAGAGTCCCATGTTCTACCCTCCCCAGCAGTTCAGTTGACCATTATTTCTTTATCTGTCTGTATTCCTTCACTTTCCCAAGCCTGCATAGAGCCGATTACATGGGGGAAAGATGGCGTTAAGCCTTTTCTTCCGTTTAGCCTCCGTTTACGAAAGATGTTTGCGCGGATATGGGCAGCCTTTACGAGGGGAGAGGAGGAGGGAAGAAGGCGATAAGGGGAAAGGGGGGGGGTAGATCGCGGATGAGTAGGCAGAGAATTGGGTTATTATTAGATGCGTGGAGTGAATCTTAACCACCACCCCCCAACTGAGGCGACTAACGAAGGTCATTTCCCGACTCGCGACACAAAGACCCACCGCATGGGATCGAATTTACCCCCACCCCCCTATACACACACACACACCACCAACAACAACAACAACAATTCCCTATAGTGTGTACGATCCTATTCTTAAAATAAGAGTCTCATTTTTCCCGTAAGTAGGTTTTGGGGTCTTTGTAATTCGTTTCTTTTTGAGGGGTCTTAGCCACCTCTTTCCTTTAAGAGTGCAGTCTATGCAGGCGAAGAACAAATGACTCGATATGGGTAATCAGTGTGTGTGTGTGTGGCATATGTGCACATGGGTGTGCCTATGGGTGTGAGGTGTGTACATAAGTATGTATAGGCGTGTATAGATGGGTATAAGAAGAAGAGGGTGGCCACAGATTGAGGCTAGAACACCTCATTCCGCTGGGATGGTATGTGTGTGTGTGTGTGTGTGCCTGTTTTTTGCGTTCCTTTCTCACCGACCTGTGGTTACATATGTCAGGAATTAATAATGGGATAGATTAAGGGAGGGGGGCGCCGGTCCGGAACACCTCAGCTTCCTGCTCCAAGCTTCGCTTCAGATCACCTTCAAATACTTCATTTCAATTCCACTACAAAACACACACATGCTTAATCACACAAACACACGCCATTACACCCCTATACACACACGTACACATACAAACGACTCCATATATATACATACATTCATCATCTTGGCACAGTCGCAAGGGGCGACTCGGTTCAACCCACCTCTGGAAGATTGTGTGGCTCTAGGCCCCAACACTAGCAGTTGTTCCTCCAAAACCCAACGCCAGCAAATGGATCTAAATCTATATATCTTCCACACATTGTTTACTTTCTCCAAATTCACCACTTTCTTTACAGATCTCTTCTTACAAATTTTCCGTGTGATTCACCCTCGGTCTCCTCTTTAAATCCGAAGAAAAAATCAGCTTGGCTTCCCGAAACATCCATCCCTACTTCACCCAACACTATCTAATCACTTATACACAACACCCCGCTGCGTGCACGCCCCCTCCCTTTATGACATCCACCCTTCCTCGTGAAGACTGAGTCCACTCGGCCAGAGGTCAGTGCGTGAATCAGTAGTGGTGGCACTATTTCCTAGGCAGCGGTGGTGGCATCAGTAGAGATGGTACCATTTCCTAAGTAGTGGTGGAGCCATCAGTACTGGTGGCATCATGGCTGCGGTGTGGGCATCACCGAAGTCTCCTGAGCAACCAGAACAAAGCTGGGTGTAAGTATCGCGAAGGCCCGTCTAAGATGCAACATCGCATCCCACACAACCACACACACTGTGCAACACTGCACTGCACACAATGACACAGAACAACAACGCAATATACACAACCTGAGGGTTCTGCGGTAAAACCCGGTAAATGCCAAAGTGTTGGGGCTAGTAGGGATCACCCTCCTCCCTAGGAACAAGTTTCTACAATGAAACGCTTGATGGGACGCTTTAGGCGTGCCCTACCGGCCCCAAAATTTGGCGTTGACGAAATATACTTCGATGTTCTTCTCTTTGATACCTTTTGAACGTTTCTTAGCAGTTTATTTTATTCCCTATCCCAGACTTATTTCTCTTTCTATAGAACGATTTTTCCCCCATATTCGCTCGCGCCGTATCATGCGTAACTCAGTGTGGACAGTGGTAGGTAAGGGCTGAATCTCGCGTAATGACATCCCCTTAAGGGAAAGTCGAAGGCTTTTTACGTATGGACCCCCTTCCCACATGGCCGCAATGACTTGTCTCTAATCTTCCGTTAATCTTACAAAGGGAATAAATTTTGCGATTATGATAGCCATAAAAACGTTCGAATGCGTTAAAAAGGCGTTAAAACCGTTAAATAAACGTTAAAAAAATTAGTGTCGACCGAGGTTGTTCTGACTGAATTGTGCAAGATGGGATTTTGTCACCCTGAGCATTAAGGAGAAGAGAGAGAGAGAGAGAGAGAGAGAGAGAGAAGACAAAGACAGAAAAGACACAAACAAACAGATAGAGATACAGAATACGAGTATAAAACTGAGTCACAAGGAGTCACAAGGAAAAGAAGTACCCTAGAAGACCTTACGGTCCATACGAGAGGGTACTTGTTACGAGTCAGGGACTCGTGAGCCTGTCAGCGAACCAGGACTTTATCCAGGCGCCTTTTGAACTGCTCCACAAAGTCGCTGTTCACGACTTCTGGCGGAAGCGCGTTCCACTCGTTGCAGATACTGTAACTGAAGAAGTTCCCGCATCTGTCCCGGTGATAACGCGGCAGCTCAATTTTGTAGCCGTGGTTTCTCGTTACGCCCTCGCTTAGTTGGAACATGTCCCCGTTGCCTACGTGGTCAATACCTCGGAGGATTTTGAAGACCTCGATTAATCGACCGCGCCGTCTTCGGGTTTCCAGTGAGAAGAGGTTTAGTTCTTCTAGGCGGGCTTCGTAACTTTTGTGCCTGATCGAGGGGATCAGTTTGGTCGCCCTGGCTTGTACTCGCTCCAGTCGGGCGATGTCCTTCCGAAGGGATGGACTCCAAAACTGGACTGCGTACTCCAGGTGAGGTCAGACCAAGGAATTAAAGAGAGTGAGAACGATTTCCCTGTTCCGATACCCAAACTGTCGCTTGATATACCCCAAGATTCTCTGGGCTTTCTTCTCCGCCTCGATGCACTGCTTGGAAAACTTGAGGTCGCTGGTGATCACGACTCCCAAGTCTTTTTCCATGTCTGTGCTCTCGAGCGCCGAGTTTTTGAGGTTGTAGACGGCTTGGGGATTTATGTGGCCGATGTGCATCACCTTGCACTTTTCGACATTGAACGGCATTTGCCATTTGTCTGACCACTCCCCGAGTTTCCTCAAGTCGGCTTGGAGTCTCTCGACGTTTTCCGCGTCTGCCACGTTCATACCTAGTTTGGTATCGTCGGCAAATTTGGAAATCCTCGCAGTTATGCCATCATCTATGTTGTTTACATAGATGATGAAGAGTAGGGGGCCCAGCATGGAGCCTTGGGGAACGCCGCTTGTTACCGGTAGCCAACCAGACGTTTGCCTGTTCACCACTACTCGCTGCCTTCGACTATGCAGCCAGTTTTCGATCCAGTCACCTACAGCTCCGGCGATGCCTAGCGCTCGAACCTTTTTCAGCAATCTGCGGTGGGGCACCTTGTCGAAGGCCTTCTTCAAGTTGAGGTAGATGACATCCACCGCATTCTCCCGGTCGTGCTCGCTGAACACGAAGTAGAAGAATTCCAAAAGGTGAGAGAGAGAGAGAGAGAGAGAGAGAGAGAGAGAGAGAGAGAGAGAGAGAGAGAGAGAGAGAGAGAGAGGGAGAGAGAGAGAGATATTTAATTTAGCAACCCTCAATGTGTAAGCAATGTCTCATCCTCAAGGGTCTTCTAAGTTCTTAGGGCCAGACCTTAATCACACTGAACAACAGCGGGATTTTATAGATCAGGGAGTTGATAAGTCAAAATTTACCTCACAAGAAATTCTTTGGGAACAAAAAACAAAAGCTGCTTGGCCTAAAATTCCAGAAGATAGAATAACAGCTGTGATTAAAGCAAAAGAATTTCATACTAAGTATTAATTTTCTTCCTATTTTGCTGTGATTATTTGACCAAAATTATTCCTTGTTACTTAAATGAAATTACATTTACCATTTATTTATCAAACATAATTTTAAATTACACTTAAAATATTGCAAATAATGGACTTATTCGAATACCTTTGCACACTAATATATATATATATATATATATATATATATATATATATATATATATATATATATATATATTAAAGGCCCAACGAAATGAAAACTAGTATCACAACCCGGAAAAACGCTAAGGAAACTATTACGAGAACTATTGAAAGCTTAAGAAAGAAAATGGGAGATATAGAAACGGAAAAAATAGGGAAAACTCTTATATGAAAATGAATAAAGGAGTTGGATTCGAACCTGTGCAATCAAGCGTTAATCGCTATTATGACCACGACGCTCATCGCTGAGTTACCATCCTCAACCACCCAAAAGGTTGATTCAAGAAGCTGTTTCGTGGTGGAAGCAATTCAGTGTTTTCATAGACGCACTTTAGAATTGTTTCGATTATTTCTTCTATTGGCACAATGGAACCCCAAATATTAAATCAACTTTTAAGAATATGTACAACTGAAACTCCATTCCGAAGCGCGGATGGCAAACTTTACCGTCAAATTGATGGAGTAGCAATGGGGTCCCCATTGTGTCCTACTTTTGCAAACTTCTACATGGGAAACCTAGAGGAAACGCTCTTAACAAAAATGACGAACCCACCCGAAATTTAACCCAGATTTGTTGATGAAATATACCTTACAACTCAAAAAAAACTTAGAATCTCATTTCATTCTCAAATTCACATACAAGTGGAGTGTAAATGGTCGTATTCCCTTTCTGGATGTAGACGTAAAACAGCACAACGACGGAAAATACTCGTATCTCACTACCGTCTATCGAAAAGGAACAGACTGCAGTCGATGCCTTAACACCAAAAGTGAGTGCACTGAGAAATATAAAAAATCGGGAGTGAGCTCATACATAAGAAGAGCTATCAAGAACTGCTCAACGTAGAATACACTCGATGAAGAATTTCGACGATCAAAACAAATCCTAATAAACAACGGCTACTCCAATAGACAATTTCACAAATTACAGAAGAAAATTCTCAACTCAAAGTTTGAAGTACAGGAGAAAAAAGAAGAAAAAATAATACCACTCTACTACAAGAACCAAATGACGGATGCCTACAAAACAGACGAACGAATACTAGAAAACATCATAAAAGTAACTATCCAAAATAAAGACAATAAGTTATCTCTAGGAATATATTATAAAAACCCAAAAGTCAGCACCCTACTAATGAAAAATAACCGCCATTGAAAAGAATCCATCCTAAAGGCTATAAATGTGGTATACAAATTTGAATGGACCCATGAGGACTGCAAGCCTCATCCAAACAACCAATATATAGGTATGACCAACACGGTCCTCAGCCGACGCCTAACAATGCACTTGCAAGAAGGAGGAACAAAGCACACTACAATGAACAACACAAAGAACAAATTGCAAAAAAGATCCTTGTTGAAAACACTACCATCCTCATAATAAACTCGGATCTCCGCCGCGTGAAGATTCTGGAGGCTCTTATCATCAAAGAGATGGGCTCGAACCTGAATACACAGCGAACCAGCTCGGAGTATTGCACCTTTTCTGCAACAAAAAAAAACCCCGAACCGTACTCTGATTCCGACCCATAAAAGGCTTCAAAGAACGAAGACGAAATTCATTCTTTCCTGCTCACTAAACAATTACCTCGCCGCTAATCTTCAGCCTCATATATAAAAAAAACTGCATCCGATAGTTAGAACATGCTAAAATTAAATTGTTAAAGTCGAAATACAACCTGGTCTTTAACAATATATATATATATATATATATATATATATATATATATATATATATATATATATATATATTCATTAAACCACATTGAAAGAGAAAACGGAATATTTTTTCCTTGCAGTAATATTTTTATTACCTTTTTTCGAAAAATCCGTGCAGGGAAGTGATTCGAACCAGGCACACTGAGGCAGTGAGCACCGCTTTGATTACAGTTAAAAGTATGCCGTTGGTACACTATGCTACGCAGAGAAAAAAAAAAAACAACTCTGAATAGAATAGCTTTTAAGTAGCACTTACGCAAACTCAAACGGAGACTATGAAAGAAATATAAAAGTAATTGGGAATTCAAAGAATAAATAAGGAATAGTTAAACCACGAAGTGGCCCAAGACGTACAGCCACCAATGAAGACACAATAGCTCCGATCTACGATACTTACAGCGCTTACACGGAGTCCCAGAAAAAGTACACGACGGTTGTCTACAGAAAGTGGTGTCAGCAGATCAAGTATCAGGCATATTTTGAAAGCAAACAAATAGCATCCATACAAATTGCATATGGCACAGCATTTGATTGAAGACGACCCGGATAGACGGATGGAATTCTGTGAATGGGCATTGACCAAAGTGAACGAGGATGCAAAATTTTCAACTCAGATCTTGTTTACTGATGAAGCAAATTAATGGTGTGGGCCGGGATATGAGATGACAGAATTATTGGGCCAATTTTTGTCAGTGGAAATCTTAATGCCGAAAGGTATCTTAACTTGTTGCAAGAAGAAATTTTACTATCCCTGCTAAACGAGGAAGGTAACTTCCCAGTTTACTTCCAGCAAGATGGAGCTCCACCTCAGTATGGTCTTCACGTGCGTCGGTATTTGGATCAGTAGTTTCCGAATTCTTGGATTGGTTGGCGTAGTCCTGTGGAGTGGCCTCCCAGATCCCCAGATCTCCCCCCTTCCTCCTTGATTTCTATTTTTTGGGGCACTTGAAGGCCATGGCAAATATACGAGATATAAATCATCTAAAGGAAGGTATCACCAATGCCATTACAAGCATAACTTCAACTGTGCTAATGCGCGTTCATCAACAGTGGGAAAAACCCTATTAAAATGTGTTTCAAAAACAATGGCAACCATGTAGAGCAGATTATATAAATAAAAAAGGTTGTCCATAATAAAACTTTTATTTTTCCTATGTATGGAAACTTATGGCCCAATATATATATATATATATATATATATATATATATATATATATATATATATATATATATATATATATATGGAATTAAACCACATTCTCCGAAGACAATTTAATTCAGAACAGTTTCGGTGTATCTCACACCCTTTTTCAACTGACACTGGGTAGAAAATATAAGAGAAATGCATATAAGCATAACACAAGATCCCCTCTTTTTTCCCCCAATCCCCTACTTGTGGCTAATCTGGGGAGGGGGGGGGTTAGGCCTAAACATATTGAAGGGCTGACATTTAACTATTTTGTTTATATGCTTTCTTATTACAGGATTAAAAGAAAATTGACCCTCAGATAGATTTAAATTGGGAACTGACGATATCAAGCTCGATTCTACGATTCTTCTCTTAACATAGTTAGCCGATTTAAATACCATTTTACTTCCATTGAAATCGATCGTATGATTCTTGTCTCTAACATGGCAAAATATTCCACTGATTCGCTGCCCACTCTAATATCTCTTTTGTGTTCGTACAATCTCTTGTCTAGATTTCTCCCCGTTTTCCCTATATAAACTTTATGGCAATCGTTGCATGGTATTGCATATGCTCCTATGTTATGATGTTCTTTGGGTTTCCTGGCATTCATCAATTGGTTTAAGGAATTATTATATCTAAAGGCTTTTCCAAATATGTCCTTTAAACTATTTAATTTATTATTAAATGGCAATGTTATACATTTGTTGAAGTCGTTAGTGTGGGAAGGCTTATTACCATAGAATGTTTTCCTAGCTGCAAAATGGGCAGACGTAATGAACCAATCGGGGTAATACAAATTAGAAAAAATGGTCCTGATAATGACAATTTCTTCATCTAAATAGGAAGGATGACATATTTTGTATGCTCTAAGGAAAAGGTTAGAAATTACCGATTTTTTAACAGTATTATCGTGAAACGAAAATAATGTATATAGGCATTCGAGTGGGTTGGTTTCATATATATATATATATATATATATATATATATATATATATATATATATATATATATATATATATATATATATATATATCAAGAAAGTGGCAAAGTTGAAGTGCAGGCATTGGGGCAAGGAGGGCACATAATTCTAAAGATGTCAACTGCAGTATGATCGCCCAGCCCCCACCCCTTCCCAGTTGCTTATGAAGAAAGTGATGAAAAATAAACACTCAATTTTGAATGGCAGGAGGAGGGAGGGTTACACAACTCATCCTTAGCTATATAAAGAGCGTCAACCAACAAGGGCATGGACACCGGAAAGTCAAGAAAGTGGTAACGTTAACGGAATTGAAAGAGGGCTAAAAAGTCAGAGGAATTGAAAGGCGACACTACTTGGCGCACTCTGGGACAAGAAGGTGTACCATTCTCTAGAATCTCCTTCCACACCGTCTAATTCATATCTCAGTAGAATTCGAAGCAGGGACTCTCTTCACCCACCCCACAAAGTCAAACAGATTTGGGTCTCCTATCCATTCATTAATCATAACAGATGTGGTTTAACTTCGTTCATTGTGAATGTCTTTCCACTCGGCTACAATGCCACGTCTCGTACTAAGAGGTGTGGGTTAGATCCCCATAAAAAAACAACCTTCCCTAGGTGCATGTGTACGTACATGTACGTATACGCCCTTAGCGTATATACCCATTTTTCTCCCCCACGTGTCACGGGCGCCGCCTTGGCTCAGCAGTAGCACTTCCGCCTCCCCCCATCTCCTTCCCGGATCCCCCGCAGCCTTCAGGAAAGCAAAGGACCGCGACGATGGTGGGAGAAAGGAGACTCCCACCTTTGGTTGAGATCAGGGTCTGGACGAGCAGGGGCACTCACTAAGGGGCGTCGCTCGAGATCGCTCCCTTTTCCTGTGTAATTACGATACGGGCGGTTTGAATGGGCACTCGAATAGGAGCCTCATTCATGCCCTGCCCCGATCCTGGAGGTTCATCTTCATGGTCTTATTAGTCACGAATCATATTCGAGATTTATCGCCTTTTTACTAGTTTTTTCTCCAACTGTCAGTTCTCATCCTCATTCGTTAACTAATTGGAATCGAAACTACACTATTCACCAAATTCATTTGGTTGTTAGGTTGATTTTTTATCCTCTCTTTATTCTAGCATTTTTCTCCTCGTTTTAGTTTAAAAAAATCACTTTTTTCAGTTTAAGTGAGGTAGGGGTGGGGAGTATGATTCCTTTGGTGCGGTATAGGTTACTCTTTCCGCACGTAATGTTGACGGTTGTCTTGTGTTATGGTGGGATGGGCTTTCTGGTGTGCAAGAACATAAGAAAAGAAGGAGTGTGCAAAAGGCTAATCACAATTGTATACGAGGCAAGCTCCCCTTCCCATCACCCAGTTCAGTCTCCCGAGCATCCTCATCTATAAATCTATCCAGTTTATTCTTAAAAGTCTTCCTGGAGGATGCTTCTATCACATGACTAGTGAGCCCATACCATTCATCTACCACTCGATTTGTAAATCAATTTCCTAAAACTAAACTTGTCCAGCTTAAACCTATTGTTACGTGTCCTAATCCTGTTCGCTAAAAATAAGCACAAACTCAAGCAAAGCAATATCCATTCTATAATATAGTGACCAAATTTACCAAATAGTCAATATGAAGCCAAACTACGCTAATACCATGGTAGGGAAAGTTAGGATTTATCAGTTATCTTTGAATCAATTATGATGAAATATTTTCCAGCTGATCTGAACATTATGGGAAGACTAATGTCATGTTTTCATTATGTTGTGTTACGTCGTTCAATTTTTATTTCAGATTCGTCATTTTGGGGGTAAACAACGCTAATAGCATTTGTCCTCTTTAAGAACAATTGGACATCGCAGAGGCTTCAACGATGAAGAAAATTTCTTCATCATCAAGGAATGTACTGAAAGCGCCTCTGTTCTTTTTATTGCGGAGAAGTTAATTCGCCATATGAACACGGGTAGACAATTTCTGAAGGACCCTTCCTTAAGGAAGAAGCGATCCGATTGTGGGACCTCCAAACTGGGAGAGATAGAATTTCGAGGAATATTGGCCTCAGGTTACGCGGGAAAACCCGACAAACAAACAAAGACATTTTCACCGCCACTGGTTGTCCCCATGTACCAAATTAGTATTCGGTACATGAGCACAACCATGGCTTCCGTGAGAGCTCTTCTAAAATTCTCCTCCTTTAACACCCTGTCACAACACTTTGAGGCTTCAATGGGCCCGGATGTACATGATGTTGGGCATGAGTTGTGTTTTCTTCACTGGCAAAATCAGGGCGACCCTTGACGGACCCGATGATGTCTATTTCGGAGATGAGCGTCATCAACGTTTGCGACGTCAACAGAGGAGATGAGGAGTCATGTTGTGGGCAGGGGACATTTTGACAAATACTTGTTGGCCCAGTCAGGGTCCCTGATGGGGTTAAAGTGACCGTAGCCGCCTACTGCAATCTCTTGAAGGAGGTCTTGGATCCCTAGCTAGATGACATACCGTTGTCACTTCTAAGGACTCTAGTTTTTATGCATGACAACGCTCCATCCCACTCTACCAGGGCCACCTAAACCTTCCTAGGCTCTTACAGCATACAAGGTAACAAGTTGATGGTGTGACCGCCAGCCCTCTATATCTCAACCCAATCTAAAATTTGTGATCCATCATTAAATAAGATGTTTATGCTGATGGACGTAAATTTTCGTCTAAAGAAGTCTTATAGGTAACCATCAATTCTGTGTATAATTATCCTTTGTTTTCTCCAAAATATGTCTAGATGGGTTACTTTCATTCAAAAACTATAAGCGTTGTTCACCACCCAAAGGACGAATCTGAAATAAAAATTGAAGAACGTAACACAGCATATAGAAAACATTACTGTTGTCTATTGTTCAGAGCAGCTGGGGAAAGTTTTATTAAAATTGATTCGCATAGAATCGAGCAATCCTAAGTTTCCCTACCAAGCCATTAGCGTGGTTCAGGGTATAATGTCAGCTATAGTTTCAGAATGACACCAGCACTCCTATTTCTCAAACTACTCCCAATAAACTCTAATACCCTATTAGCTGTATTTCTAATGCTTATACACTACTTTCTAGGCCGGAAGTCTGAACTTATCAGGACACCTAAGTCTCTTTCGCATTCTGACCTTCCTAAAACTCCCCCATTCATCTTGTAATACTTCGGCATCAGAGTCAGACCTTATAATTATACCTAACTTAAGATCATCTGCAAACTTGCTCAGTTCGCTACTTATACGTATGTCGAGATCATTAATATAAATTAAGAACAACAACGACCTCAACACAGACCCTGAATAACCCCACTGGTAACATTTTCTCACTCAGATTTAAAGATATAATCCCGTCTACGTTAACTCTTTGATGTCTGTCACTAAGCCACGACTGAATCCACCTAAAAATCCTTCCAACAATCTCATTAGCTTCAACTTTTTTGTATAGTCGTAAGTGTAGCACACTGTAGAAAGCCCTACTAAAATCCAAATAAACAATATTGTAATTCTCATCTCTATCGGCAGCCTCGTACTCCTTTCTATTAAAAAGACAGTAAATTAGACAAACTTGGGCTAGACATTCTTTATGTTGAGATGGGCTTTATGTCCATTTTTCTGAGTTGTAGCAGACTCGATTCCACTGTATTCATTTTGACTTGGAAACGCACGGTTGACCATTTTATTGTGCTGTTGACAATACCCTCTTCTAGTCAATCTCATTCAAATTTCGAGGTCTTTATTTTGATCATTTTCATCTTCAGTTTTATAACTTTCGCCTGGTTTTGGAGTACTAATTCATTTTACAGAGCTATTTAGTTGCCAACTGTATATGCATTATTCTATTCACTCGGGGTCAACTTCACTTATTATATATCTAATCTTTGGAAATGGTTGCTCTGTGATTATTAAAACCTTCCTAGGTGTGGCTTATCTTCTCTTAATCTCAACGCCGGGCGGATCTTAACGGGTGCGTGTGTTCTCTACTAAGACTACTGGACAGAGTCAAAGGGTGTGTGCATGTTCAGTGTAGGCACGGTTGCACTAAGAGAGTATTTGCCTTTGGACATCTAACCGAGCTTATCAAGCCGAAATTCATAGCAAGATTTATTTCGTCGTTTCACAGGTTCATGTAAAATCTAGCTGGTCAGATCCGATTCCATTCTATGTGACACCAGCTGTTTTCCACTACCTCCGTTATCTGTCTCCAGACCTTCGGCTTACATCTATTTTCTTATGTGATGGTGTTTGTAGATTCGCGTGGGAACCCAACGATTTCACTTGCATCCTTACAACATATTCTGTTTTGCATTACTACATATTAAATTGCGATTTAACATTATTTACAACTATTTGCTTTGTTCTATATTAGTTCATTGTTACAACATGGCATATTATTTCAGTGTTCGATTTGTGTGCCCAATTTCAAGATTTCATAGGGCCAACACGGTGCTCATTTGTGAGGTTCCTTGTTGGGTTTACTTCACCTTGCAATTGAGCGCCACAAATTTTTGACAAACACAACCAACATTTCAGCTTCACCGAGTTTTCCACATTTTTCTTGTACTTGAAAAATGATTCCAAGTATGGCCATGGGTGGGAATCGCCACTATTTTTATTTTCATTTATAGGAGTAGAACTCATGATGGTCTAGTAATGGCGCGGCAGCACGCTAGGATTCTAGGATAATGGGAAATAATTTAATAAACTGACGCCCTCTCTCAGACAGGAAAGCGGGAGAGACAAACGAATTGTCTATCGGGTATGAAATGATGCATGTGATCGGTCCACACATGAACAAGCGCTTATGATTGGTTTAAACGAGAGTACACGCTTGTCATTGATCATCGTCTGACTTTTGCTTCTACGTCTGTGATTGACTAAAATTAACTGCGAAGAAACAAATAGTTCTATACTTTTCAAATGCAATAAAGTAAAAGTGACATAAGAAAATACGCAAGTAGAACTGAAAGTACTCAAATTAGCGAGTACTTTTTAGAAAGTAAAAAGTAGGTATAACAAAGTAACTTGCGTACAGCACTTAAGTAACTGTACTTTGATAGTTCACAACTCTGAATTGCCAATACAGATATCCTAGTTGATTCGCCAGGTCAGCAGTGATAATATAGGAAAAATGTTTGGTAAGAAAAGGTCATTGGAAAAATAAAGAATCTTCGCAGTAGGTGACGAGATTCGAACCAACTGAATCCGTGCCACTGAGATCAGTAGAAGGGAGGCTTAATACACCCTGGTATATCTTTGCTTAAAAAGGCCCAGATCAACCTGAGCATAGAAGACATCCGCTTAGCACTCGTTAAAATATTAACTTGGACTTATAGTTAAACAGGTGTTGTCCCTTGCTATTCCTAAACCATAGAGAGCCAGACAGCCGCCCGTTGATTATAATTCTTCCTCCACAATTCTCCTACAGGATCATCCTTTCCCTTCTCACATACCTCCCTTTCTTTCATTGTTTTCGCTGCCATTTGGCGTATGTAGTGTATCTTATTATAGAGAGTATTCATTGTATATATGCTAATGTATTGTAATTTGTTACCGAATTTCAGAATCCCTGAAGATGAAGCTAGACCTCGAAAGATCGCATAGTAGATATTATGTGTATTTATGTTTGCATGTGTGTATGAGAGGATGAATATTTAAGTGAAGTTTCAATAGGCCATCATTTTCCAAGTACTTTCCTGAGTTATGTTAATCCAAGCAGTTTTTCTCTACCAGGGAAAATGCTTGTGACTATCCAATAGACCATTCTGAAGGTGTGAATGAGGCTACTCATTGCTAGACTAACCGCATACCATCAATGCGTGCAGTGCAATTTACCTTACTATAATATAAACATTTCCTAAAGCTTTGGTAATATATAAGATTTAACAGTGTTGGTAGGAAGCGAGATTAAATCTTCTTGATGACTAAGACCACCCCCGTGTGACCTAGGGACCACTAATTGACTTAGGAAGTTCTCCCTCGTCCTCCAAATCCCTGCACTCCTTGATTATCGCTTATTTCGATCACTGCCGCATCACCTCGGGGGAGAGAGAGGCATTACGATATGAAGGAGGGGAGGGAAGATATCGAGGCCAATATTTCATCAAAACCAACGGATTTTTTGATTCTGAGATCCACTGACTTGCGTCGAGAGAGCATCGATAATGATGATAGTAACTGTTCTGTTCATTAAAGGTCATATTTTATATATTTACGGTTTCTTGTCCGTTTTTTATAAAAAAAACTGAATCAATTTTTTAGCCACATTATAAACCACAAATGTTATGTACATATATATTGTTTTAATGAAAATAGTTCGTTAAATATAGTTCGAAGTTGGTCTGGATTAAATCGTCCCATTTGGGTCAAAATAAATACATATCTTCACTTCCAAGGTCCCGAAGGAAATAATAACGTAAATTTATGAAATAATGAGCGAAATCTTTAAAAAAGTAATAAAAAAAGAGATTTGATATCTAGGATTATCGGTGGAAAGGTTATAATTTAACTCATCATCATCGTCTAATTTTTACGTAGGTCTTTGTCCCAAATCTATCTAAGAAGTTGCCATTTCGGACCTTCTACCTTATCATCATTTAGAGGATCCATCGCCTTCGGATCCTCATCAAATAATCGTTGGTGGTTTTGCTATGAAAGTAGTAGTTGAAATCTTTAAACCCTATTTACTACTATTCTCCTTTCTCTTTCCTTTCCTACCTTCTTCTTCTCTAGTAGAATGATGCTGTGCTACTATTATTTTGCCTATCTTAGTTTAACCCGGGATCAGAACCCGGCTTGATATAAATCGATCTCTCAAAGATATCAGCATTCCACAATATGACTTTAACCCGTCATTTTCAAATCAGAGAATTTATTTTCGATTTTATTATAGTCATCTGTTTACTCATTTTCTTTTTTATTCTTCCACCAAACGTTTTCTTTAATAGTAGTTGTGACTTAAATTGTAACTTCGACTTATATTTTTGGTACTTTTAGTCCAAACTAAGCCAAGGTCACTCGAATTTTCCACAAGGCTAAATTTACTAACAAGAAAATATTTTAAAACTGAACGAAGCGTTAATATCTAATCTGATCTAAGATTAGACACGATTATAATAAATTTAATTATTTTACTAAATCTCTCCCAAGGGTTAATACAGGATTGTATAATAAGGTTTGTCAAGTGAATAAGAGCAGATATTTTTGTAATTATGAGGTCTCTATGGTTACGCAAATTTGTTTGATTTATTTAACGCTATACGTAGTTTATCTGGTCCACATGGCCCCGGAAAATCACTTGATTCATTTAAAGCTATGCGTAGGCTATGTGCCTTACGACCACCAAAATTAAAGAGAAGATTTGGATAAATAACTCCAAGAAAAATTTCCAATGCACGATTAGGGTCTCTGTGAACCTCTTTTAGGAGGTGTTCAAAATATAATTCACATCCACTACAAGTGTAGCGCAAAGCTGTCCAATTAAAAACAGAGGCAATGGAGAAAAAGGTGACGCAGTAAGTTGGTACGAAATTATGTACAAAATGTGACGTCACTGTACCAATTTTTTGCAAAACTACTGCTGCACTTTTTACGCGCCTAGTAGTTTCCTCCTTTATAAACAACCATTCATTTAAACTAGAATGGTGGCTGGGAAGGTAGGGTGCGTTTGTTAATTATTATAAATAGGAAATATTCGTTACCTGGAAGAGGGGAAATAATGAAATAACGATTATATCTTCTAATTAGTTAATAAAAATAAAAGTGAGAGAGTGACTCGTAGTAATAATAATTATTAGCAGCCTCTTTTTTCACTTAATAAAATTTTATTTATTTTTTTTTTGCTTGAAATTCAAACTGTTATTATATTAATAGTAACATCGACCGCTCAATAAATTATATATATATATATATATATATATATATATATATATATATATATATATATATATATATGGATTCGCAAAAATGTGTTTGACACAATTGGAGTGATTAAATTTGTTTTTAAGCAATTACGGTTTTATAAATATTAACCGAAGGCGTTCTCGCCAGTTTATAATATGTAGATTGATTAACAGTGATAGATATATAAATTATACAGAACTAAAACTAGAGATTAAAATAGGCCCACTTAAACTACCTATGGTGAGTTAGTGAGATATAGTGATGCCATCGCTAGGATATTAAATAAGTATTTTCTTTTAGTATTTACACTCGAGGATATTCTAATTGTACCTGAGAGGACCTTGATCTTCAGATGTAATGAGGAGGAGAAATTAGATGATATTTTAATTACAAAGGAGAAAGTTAAAAAAATAGATAGAATTAAATTTAGTAAAGAACTGAACCCTGATAAGAATTTTCCTAGGATTTTGAAGGAATATAAAGATGTGTTAAGTGAGCCCCTAAATAGCACGCATATTTAGAAATTCATTAGAATAACATAGCATGCAAGAAAGCTAATGTGATATCTATATTTAAGAAGGGAGATAAAACAATTTTGTCCAATCACAGACCAGTGACTTTGACATCAGTGGTGGGGAAAATGATGGAATTTGTAATAGTAAAGTCTATTAGGGATCACTTAGATAAACATAAGTTAATTAAGGAATCTGAATTTGGTTTTACTAGGGGTAAATCGTATTTGACTAATTTTCTGTCTTTATATAAAGGTGTACGATGCTGCCGATAGAGATGAGGATTACGATATTGTTTATTTTGATTTTAGTAATGCTTTCGACAGGATGCCACACTTAAGACTTTGGAATAAAGTTAAAAGGCATGGAAACGATGGAAGTATTTTTAGGTGGCTTCAGTTGTGGCTTAGTGACAGTGGGATTAAATCTGAGTGTAGGAATGTTACCAGTGGGGTTCTTAGGGATCAGAGTTGGGGCCGTTGTTGTTCTTGATTTATATTAATGATCTAGGTATAAGTAGCGACCTGAGCAATTTTTTTGATAATATTAAGTTAGGTAGGATTATAATTCCTGAATCTGATGCTGAGGTATTATAAAATGAATGGCAAATAGAATTTAACATAAACAAATGTAGGTAGGTGTAATCCACTGAATAATTATAACCTGAAAGCGAGAGTTTTAGGAAGGTCAGAATGCGAGAGAGACTTAGGTTTCCTGGTAAGTTCTGACCTCTGGCCTAGAAAGTAGTGCAAAATTGTTAGGAAGAAAGCTAATAGGGTATTGGGTATATTGGGAGGAGTGTAAGTACCAAGAATGCTGATGTTATTCTGAAACTGTACCTGGCATTAGTTAGGCTTCATCTTAACTATGCGGTGCAATTTTGGTCACCATATTATAAGATGGATATGGCTTTGCTTGAGTCTGTGCAAATAAAGACGACTAAGATGATTCATGGATTGAGGAACTCACCTTATGGTGAAAGGCCCATCGAGACTAAATCTATGTACATTAGAAAGAAGAGTACAAGGAGATTTGATTGAAAGTCTTCAAGTGGGTAAAAGGTTATAATAGGAGAGACATAGGTAAGGTTCTTATTTTTAGTGGACAGGATAGAACACGTACCAATGAGTTTAAGCTGGACACGTTTAAATCTAGGAAAGAGATTAGTAGAAATTGGTTTACAAATCGAGTGGTAGATGAATGGAATAGGCTCACTAGTCATGTGATAGAAGCGTCCTCCAGTGAGAGTTTTAAGAATAGATGTATGGATGAGGATGCTCGGTGGGGCGGAACCGGGTGACGGGAGTAGGAGCTGCCTCGAATAGGCTATTGATTAGCTTTTCGCGACTCCTCTTCTTATGCTCTTATATGTGTCCCCTTATGGCTACGGTAATTCGGTTGATTTATATTGAACTCTAAGCCTAGACTAGGCTCTGTATAAATGGGCTTTCTACCATTGAATATTAATTGTTTGCTTTTCTCGAATAAATGTTTTTTATCGGACAAAACACACTAAAATCAGAACGATCCACTACCAACATTTATAAGCATTTAAGTAAAAAAGATGGTTAAATGTTTATTCGTTAAATGGAATGTGGAAGGTCTTTTGCCACCGATCTGCTTTCGTGTTGATGGCTCTTATTTCTCAGTGGGGACCTACAGTTTAACGCGGTAATCGAACCCACGCTATGTATGTACACCGTATGACAGCGGCTGTGATCGGACTCGGGTTTCCACTCGGGTAGGCCGCACCCAAGCCTATCATCAGGTCTGGAAGTTGCCGGTAGTTAAGGGAAGTTTAAAACCTCAAATTTAATGATGCCGTAATTGTTTCGTGTATCTGTAAAAACAGGGAAACCATTAATGAACAGGTGTTAGAAAAGAAAAAAAGAGTGGAAGAGACAAGGTCGTGGGGTTCAGTGAAAGGAATCAAGCCAAACAGTTTTGCTGAAGAGGAAACTGGGTTGTAGGTGAATGTGCCTGAAACTCTCATATTCACTGCAGGCATGGGCGAATGAACCGCTGCTGTAGAGACAGTAGGTGCTAAATAGACATGTAGGGTAAGTGGGTGAATTAATCCAGTATTACCTAGCTGGCAGTTCCGAACTGGCGCTATCTATGAGCCATGTTGCTCAGGAAATGAAACCTTGGTATGGTAAGATGTATTAGGCCTCGGGTAGTATGACTAATCAAGCTTTTGAGTGTAAAATGTAATGACCTAGAGTAAGAACAGACCCTTAAGGAACTGTGTACTGAAATGTGATGATTAGATAGGATAACATCTCTATAAAATCTATTATAAAAGAAAGCTTTCTGCCACAACTTAAAACCTTCAGAATTCATATTTAATGGCTACCCACCATCAGGTAAGAATGAGATTATGGCCTATGAGGAAAGGAAAGGCGGCTAACAAAGACCTATCGACGCCCGACGCAGGCGTGGAATCAAGTTGTATGAAGATTGCTAATGGCTAGTGGTAGGATGATATTAGGCACAGTCAGCATGAAATTAGAATAGGAGATACGTCACAGCCCTTGATATAAAGTAGGAATTTAGTGGTTGTGGATATGGGTGTTGTGTAATGACAGTGAACCTTTTTATTTTTATAAATTAATTCCATAGTACCGTCGTGGATACGGACCTAGTGGTCATTAAGGTTTCAGACTTCACGCCTTTTCTTACAGCACAACATCATTTCTCAGTCTTTATTCCTCAGGTCATCAATGAGGACAAAAGCGAGAAGGAGGATCTTGAGGAACACCATTGATTTGAAAACGTGGATGATAGAAAAATACAAAAAAAAGAAAAGTTCGGAATTTTAAAATGGGGAGGGGAGTTGGCCATTCATTAGTGATAAATTTTACTGGTGGTGTGTCCAATCACGAGCAGCACAATGAAAGTTGCAACGTCTTGGTAGCCTCTTTCTTACAAGATGTTGCACCGGTAGACCTGAGAGGTTGAGAGCTGAGAGCAAAGCGAGAAGCTAGTTCGCGAGGAGGTCTGAGGCTCAATGACTTGGCACAGTGCTGCCGCCAAAAGGCAGAATGCATTAACTCTCAAAATGCGATTTTTGCAAATTTGATATCTATGGAATCGGTAGAATGATACAAACATGCCTATTACAGCAGTTTGCGTCTGTCTTGTCATCATACCGAGATTTCAAATGGCAAGTTGCATTAACTGCACTGAAATCTTAAATAGCGATTTTCTCAAAACAAGGATTTTGGAGTTAATGCGTTTTACCTTTTGGCGGCAGAGTGCCAGATAGAAAGAGGAGTCGTTGTTTGAATTTATTGTGAGTCGCCATCTAGTGATCGAATCACACACAGAGTCACATTGAGTCTGAACTGACTGCATCATTTATATGTACCTGATGCCCACTAGGGCCCTACAATTTAACGGGGATTCCAGGACACAGGTATCTGCAATATATGGCAGGGGTCGCAAAATTTAGCTCAATCGTGGATCCCTCTAAAGGTTAATCATCGTGAGAAGTTATAGTGTTAACCACTTAACCTCACTGAGAGTTCAACTTTCTGTGAAAGAATGTCCAGTCGATTGGGGAAAGAAATAGAAGAAATGGACCTGGCCATTTGTGTGAAAGTAAAAAATTGTTCTGGCGGGAAAAGTTCTTTACGAGAAGTGAAATTATATCCGTGGTTTGGTAAACTCATTCAGTACATCGAAGGCTCTTTCTGAACCGTCTTAAAACGGGCTTGAGGCCTTCTACCCCGGGGTAAAGCCTGACTGGAATATGACATAGCACATAGCACCCTTTTGCTATGAAGCGGACGGCCGTGAAATTTTTGATTAGGTAGCATTGTGCTCAATAAGTTAGGGGGCGAAATATTAATGGCATTGATGTGCGCCGATTTCACTTGTGGGAAAGAAGTTTATGGTAAATTTGAAATGAATATTGGCCGTTAAAAATTGATTACTCGTCGAATTTCGATTTCAGTCGTCCATCTTGCCTTCGGTTCGACCCCCTCCCTACCCCCAAAATCATCCGATTTGTTTCTCTCATTGTACTTAAATAGAACACATGTACACACGCACATACAAACACCTCCATAGACACACAAACACAGCCATACGCACAGAGCCTTATCACTATACGAAGTTCTATTCCTAGTATTTTTTCTTTATGAAGTAGCTTAATACCATCTTTCACCCGTAGCTGAGTCCGTCCGAGTGAGATGAGAAGAAGGAGAGACGGAAAAAGAAAAAAAAAGATCCAATGACACAGCAAGATTAAAAAGATCCAATCAAATCGTCGATTTTGCGACTTGAGTAGACATTGTATTAGTCTTATTTTTTTCATTATTTCTTCTTTTCCTCTTCTTTCATTCATCTCACTTTCTTCATTTCTTCTTATTTTTTATGCATTTTTATTCTTTCATTCTTAAAATTTTGCCTATTCCTTTCTTACTACCTTTTTCTTCATTTTTTTTCTAGCTTTATTCTTCTCTTCTTCATTTGCCCTTCCTTCTTTCTTCTCATTCTTCTTCTTCTCTGATGAGAAGCCTCCCCCCCCCCTCCCTCCCGACGTCGAAATTAGTTCCAAAATCATCGGCCAGAGGTAAATCTCGATTATATCCAGCGACATACAGAGAGAAAATGATACTTTCTAAAAATAGGGAATAATGTGATTATCAAGGGTTCGAGTACCGGGCCAGAGACCCAGGTAGGTAACCTGATAAACAAACAGTCCCTATTAAAGAGGACGGCACGGTTTACTGGACTGCCATAGGAGCCCCATTGAGCAATGGCAGGGGAGGAGGAGGAGGACAGACATAATAAAAAGAATAATAAAATGCGGATGATAATTGGGAAGAAAAAGAAGGTGGTTGGATAATCAACGGGGCATTGATTCATTGCAGAATCAAGGATAGGCGGATAATGGAAAAAGGTAAATATAAAGAACAAAAATAATGAAAATAAAGAGCAGAAATAAAAAAAATAACAAATATAATAAAAATAGTAGCAAATAATAAAAATAAAGAACAAATAATGAAAAACGAACAAAAAAATTAAAATGAAATGAAATTAGAGAACAGAAATAACCCAAAATAAAATAAAGAACATTCTTTAATAAAAATAATAGGTTCCTTATTAGTCAAGAGTAGTCACTTCTAGTCAATCCTTTAATCCGAACAATGGGGTTATTTCTAGTGAATCCTAATCATTTTAGGTTAATCCCTTGACACAACAACTGGAATTATTTCTAGTTAATCTTTTGATCCGAACACTGGGATCATTTCTAATCACTCTGAGTCCTTTCTAGTTAGTACGCCAATCCAAACGCTGGTGTTATTTCTAGTGAATTCTAGTCATTTGTAGTCAATACTTTAGTCCGAACATGGGGTCATTTATAATTAATTCTGGCCCATTGTAGTCCATCCTTTAATTCGAACACAGGTAAATTTCTTGTCAATCCTAGTCATTTCTTGTAAATCCTAGTCATTTCTTGGCAATCCTAGTCATTTCTTGGCAATCCTATAATCTGAACTGGGATAATTTAATCTTTCAATCCAAATAGTGTGATTATTTCTAAGCAATCCTAGTCAATTCAATTAATCCTTTAATCCCAACACTGGGGTTATTTCTAGTAAAACTTAGTGTCATTTCTAGGCAATCTTTTCCTTCAAACATTGGTGTCATTTCTAGATAATCTTAGTTATTTCTAATAAATACTTTAATCCATACATTGGGATTATTTCTAGTCAATCTTTTAATCTATACACTCTGATTATTTCTAGTCAATCTTTTAATCCGAACACAGGTTATTCTAGTCAATCCTTTAATCCGACTACTGGAGTACTTTCTAGTCATTCTTTTTATCCGAACACCTGAGGTAATTAATTTCTAGTTAATCCTAGTAATTTCATCAATTCTTTAATCAGAACATTGGGGTCATTTCTAGTCAATCCTGTAATCCAAATACTAGGGTCCATTTTATTTTAAAGCCTGACAAGCCCCGACTGAGAGAGAGAGGGGACGTTGAACTTAAGAGCACGGAGTCTCAAGGGTGATTGACCTCAACTCAAGGGAGATCGAACTCATTTAAATTAAAGGATTATCGTATTTATTAAAAATAATTATAAAATTAATGAGCGCATCTTTGATAGGAAGATTTTTACGAGAAGGGTGTGTTCAAGTAAGGAGAAGTGACAGAATAGAAAACTCAAGGAAAACTGGTGCAAAATTCAAGCAGTGGACACAGAGGAGGGAGTTAAAGTTATGGGAATGAGAATCATACCTGAAAATCCATCGCATCTATCACTGTCACCTGTCAAAAAGCGACTGACTGGAAGAACGCAAACGCTGCTCCTTTTATAGCTCCTGCTTGATGGTGAACAGCGAGCCACATCGTTGCTGGAAGACACCATTTTTGGCAAATTTTGTAAATTATAAAAAAATATCATAAAAATAAATGCCAAATTTTACAAATATCATTTTGTTCCCAATTGCCTGAGTACAAAAATCAAGTCTCTGTCACCTATCTGCTAACCTCGGCCCTACCGGCAAAACCAACTGTGACCATTTCTTTATCGTGTCACTTTTTTCATCGTCATTCTTTCACCCTGACAACTTCCTTTCTTTCTGTAATGCTTCCACCTCGCATCTTTTCATCCTATCATGATGTATTATCATCAACTACTATCATCTTACCTAATCCATCCGTCACTACACCATTATCATCATTCGGTCAGTTTATCACATAGTCATCCTTCTATCATTCTGATAACACTTCATGCCATCATATCAATTTTTGGGGCCTCTTCTTATTTAGTCCCATGTCTTCATCTCGTCATTATATAATGTTGCATGTTATTTACATGTTTGAATGTCATCTTATCACAATCTCATGGTTCTCCTCAAGTCCTCTTGTCCGATGTTTTCGTCTTCTCTTTGTTTTATATTTTTCATCATATCATGTTTCCACCTCGTTATCATTTTCATCTCATCATATTAATGATTTAAAATTCTCATCTTGCCATGTTGACATGTCTTCTTCCTGCCATGAATTCATATTGTGATCCTGCTATGTTGCTATTTTGTCTGAACGTCATGTCATCATATCATATTTGCATCTTGTTTCTACATTATTTATCTAATGTTTGCATCTAGTCATCATGTTATCTTTTGTAATCTTGCCATGTTTGTCATCCTATATTTTCATCTTGACATCATATCTGATTGACAATTTTCCATTGTGGCATGTTTGCCATCATATCTTGTTTTAATCTTGTCATCATATCAAATTTGCATGTCGCCGCCATTTAATGTATATCTTAAAGTTATTCTTGTTTATTATTATCTTTTTGTCATGTTTGTATTCATACCCTGCAAGTTTGTAACCCTTATGATGTTTTCATCGTGTCATCATGTAATGTTTCACTCTCTGCAGCCCAGCTAGATGGTTCTGCCCAGGAAGCTCTCCTCAAAGGTTCGTGATTTTCGCCGCTGTATTTGTTTTTTAGTTGTAAAACGTTTCGTTTGTTTTGTAGACAAGTTTAGTAATCATACTTTAACGAATATATTTTAGGACTGTGCCTGGTGGTCACACAGAGTACAGCGATAACTGAATTCATCACAAGGTAAGTTTGTGTGTGTGTCTTGCTTGTTTAATTTGCTTACGTTTTATCATATTTTATTATCTTTAGTTATATATATATATATACAAAAATCTAAAAATATGTTGTTCTTAAAATTCACATGTTCTGGTCAACCAAACATTTTCTCTGTTTCAGGTCAAATATAATCAGTCGCCGTAGGACAATTCTCTACCTGCATTTCAACTCAAACTGTGAAAAGGTCTTAACGACCCATTATCACCTCCGTTTGTTAATAGAAAACTTTCACCTTTGCTTGAAAAAAAAAGAGAGGATAAACTTTTATCTTTTTTTTCTATTGAAAACCTTAATCTTTTTCCCCCATGACGGGAATATATATATATATATATATATATATATATATATATATATATATATATATATATATATATATATATATATATATATATTATCTCTATTTCACCCTCTCTAATTAGGGTTTAGTTCTCTGCAGGAATGGGTCGACAAAAATAAACATATTGCATATGTACTGGCCCTTTCATGTTAACCCTCTTCAATGGTTTGGCTGATAGCTAAAGAGGGTGAGTAATGCGTAGGGAGTTAGAAGTTAAAATTCTTTCCCTATAACAGGAAGTGCAGGTGCTGCGTTTCGACGTGGGGGGCTTGTGAAGGTAGTTCAGCGCCACCAATAATAACTAATAGTTTCTCATTTTTAGATCCTGACCAGGGTGAGGATGATTTCGAGGTTCGTCTTATAGGGAAACCTACGTGACGGAAGAGATACTGTTATCCGGGAGGAACAGTTAATTATTTGGGGGAATCAGTGGACGATTCCAAGAACGTATCTACTCGAGGCAGTTTATATTATGCAGGTAGGTACAAATAATTTTTTTATTTACAATGTCCGAGGAGCTTCTGGCAAAGAATCGCTATAGGAAAAGAAGTGGAATGTTGCGTTTACAGGTATTCTTCCGAGAATAAGAGCGGCGAATATTTTCTATGCAAGGGTTTCATAAATTGAAAACTCAATTGCATCCTCTGCCAGGAAGAAACTATTTTTACGAACGCAGTGAGCTAGCTATTCTAGAGGAACGAGTTCCACCTCAATGGGGCATGCTTGGCGAGATTGAGAAGACTTTTAAATAATTCTTCGATCAATTTTCCAACAGTATTGCATCAGAGACTGGAAATCACATAGGAGAGTCTTGTTTGCAACAAAGTATTCCTGATGCGCGCAATTTAACGTCTGTAAATCTAACACAAATACGCACAATTTGAGAAAAAAGATCGATGAATTGAAGGGCTTAGTTGCAAGAGAAGATTTTGATAGTAACGCAATTCCGCAGACATGGATAGCAAGTTCTAAAAGGGACCTTCTTTGAGAATTTAACTTACCCGCCTATAAAATTTAGAAAAGGGATAGGTCTCAAGGAAAAGGCGGATTTGTATATAGGCCACCAAGGCAAATGGCATAGTACGATGTTATTTTTCATGAAACACTATCGACCTTATACGGTGACTTTACTTTTTGTGAACGTAGGTTTTCTATATAAGTCGGCGAATAATGCAGGAATCGCGTTCTTGAATTTATAAATGATAAATTAGTTGATCCTATAGACGTTGGCGAAACACTTGGACAGCGATCACAACGTAATTCGACTCAATCTAAATATCCCTAAAACTGTTGGCATGAGCTCCCGAAATTTAAAATCTTATAGTGTTGATCATTTATGCTCCCGCCTAAAACTTTTAAATTGTGACGAAATTTTAAACGTTAAATGATCAAGTAATATTTAATACTTTGTAGCGTTCATTTGTCACTAAAAATAACGAAAAAGTGCGCTATAAACCTAGAGCTTCTAAAAAATCAAATCAAGTCCGTGGATAATAACAAGATTAAAATGTGCATTAGGGAACGTAACCGATTGCGCAAAATTTCGAAAACCAGGAATCGTGTCGAGAATCCAACCGATACTTTTATTAGTGTTACCTTGCCAAACGCAAAATAATAACTGACAAAAGGAACTATGAGAAAGAATTTAGGTTGTTGTCCAAACACGAGCCAAAGCGGCTTTATAAATATGGAAATAAACGTAAGCCATTGGGAGAGTGCATCTGGCACCTCAGGAAGGTGAAATTGTTCTTGTGACGATCCAGACCACGTGGTGTATACACTGAATGAACATTTTGTGAATGTTTTTAGCGTCGAAGATAAAATCTAGCCGATCACTCATAAATAATTATGAAGCGAACTGTTAAAACCCTTTCTAGAACTTTCTAAAATTCCATTAGCGATACAAATGTAACTCCGATTTTTTAAAAAAAGTATAAAGACTGATCCTGGAAATCATTGGTCCACCCCCTAATTTTGGTCGTTGGTAAATTCTTAGATCTATTGTTTCAGAAAGTATCATGGAGCATCTAGAAGTAAATAACATAATATACTCCGCAGGACGGCTTTCGACGCGGATTCTCATGCTTAACTAGGTTGCCTGATTTTTTGCACGGCCGTTTCGCCTTTCGGCAAACGGTCACACTGGGGGAGCGGGGGGGAGGGATAGTCTTAGCCTAGGCTGGGTGAGAACATTTTTTGTCGCAAGCTTTACCAGGGGAGCGACATGGGTGAATAAAACCCACAGAAGGGTTCCGAATGGGCGCGGAAACGACCCTACTCGTAGGCATGGATGGGCCAGAAGCAGAGGGTGTCTTTTTTAACAATTTAGGCATATGAGGTCGCAGGCAGCGCCAGGCGCGCCAGGACCAAAGTCCTTAGCCTCGCAAAATGGGAGACAATCCCTAGCCAGGATTTCCTTCTTCTCCAGGAGATACGCACCACATTGTTTCGAAGAAAGGCTGTGCTCATCTGCGTAATTGACAAACTTGGCATTAAAGGATAGGGATTTATCGTGTGCGGCCTTGGAGCAACTTAGACAGATATTGGGTAACCCCGACTTTGCACGTCTACAGGAGCGATTCGTATAGCCGAAGCGGTGGCAATAGTAGCACCTCCGCGGCGGTGGCACAAATGCATTTACGCAATAGCGATACCAACTGGCACGCACCGACTCAGGGAGACTGTCACGGTTGAACGTGATACTATGACCTCCCTATGGAGGCGGAGGTTAAGAAAAAAGTCTCCATATGATCAGAAATTCCAGAATATGATCATTTACACATAATCGGTTCTGGTCCGACGTTGATGGGATTTGCCAACCCGGCCCGCCATTTAGACGAAATTGTCCTGGAACTTTAAACATATAGGATTGTGCCGGCATAATTTCTTGAACACAAGATTGTATGATATGAAATCTTTATAAAATATATCAATGCATGCCTTGATGTACCATGGGAATTTCATTTACCATATTCTTGAAAATAGGTTAATAAAGGAAAATCGCTCTCTTATTTTGCTCGGTAGTGTACACCTAGCTATAGGATCTCCATGAACCCAAGCATACAGTACCTTAGTTTTCTTGAAAATATTGCCCTAATTAACATAAGAATTGCACATAATATTCCTTGAAATTCGACTCTGATAGTATTCGAGCTTGATTTCATAGAACAGTTGATAAAAAATTATGATGAAGGTAATGTTTATTTGATAAAAACATGTGTCTATGTCTAGGGAGCGATAACTTATAATTCTCAGTTTATGCCTAAAAGTTCGTAACCTATATATGATAACACTGTCTTACGTTTGTTGTAGACTGCTGCTGATTGTATTTTTTTTATTTATCATGGTGGTAGGACAAGTATAAGTCGACAAATCCAATGTTTACATTGGATTTGACAAAGAAAAATGTGCAACCTCGAAAAAAATCACTCCCGGGGACAACCACACGATGCACATGTCGATGAACAACCGATATGAGAAAGCAGCCGATATTTGACGTCAAGTTGCAGAGAACCCAAACCAGACTGTCTCACATTGCTTGAGAGATTTGGGACTCATAACATGCTCCACTGCTAAAAAATCACTCAAGAAAAAAGATCAAAACGGATAGGCTGTCCTTAACTACTGAGAATTTCCGGTGGAATGCTGAAAGTGAGGATGTGTTTTTCAGCGACAAAAACAAATTGATTTTTTTTCAGATGGGTTTCTTCCTTAAGGCGTCCTACAAGTTAAAGATTGAATCTCACGTGCTCGAAAAGACGGTTATATTTAGAGTGACAACATCATGTCATGGAGCTTGTTTTCATGCAGGAAGATGTTCTGTGGCATAGCAAAGAGGTGAAGAAGTTCTTAGATGCTTAAAATATCAAAGTGATTAACTTGCTTGAGCAGATCCCTGATTTAAACCATCCAAGAAAACCTGGGAAAGATACTCCGTGAAAAGGTTAGGGTTGGCAATCGACTAATGTTGAAGATCTCTGGCAAAAGATAGAAGAAGAATTGGAATAAAATCACGCTCGAACAATGCAACTAATTGGTTAAGTCCTGCGGCCGAAGATGTACGAATGTTATTCAGAACAATGGCATACATATTAGTTATTAATATTTTGTTCTATTGTCTTAGAGATAATTATTTAATTCTATGGTTATGGCTTCGAATGGTGAGAAGATGCCCCAGGTGTGGTTCGCGGTCAATTACAAACTCACCGAAGCCGATTACAGGGACACCTTGGCCACGAAAGTCCTACCCTAGATGAAAAAGATCACGAAGAAGGTGAAGTAAGTGATTCAGCAGGACGGTGCTTCGTCACACACGGCCAAAACCGTGCAGGAGTGGTTGGAGTCGAACATGAACTTTTGGTCGAAGCAATTTTGTCCGCCGCAGTCGCCAGATCTCAATCCCCTCGACTAAAGCATGTGGGTGCATGTCGAGGGCAAGGCATGCAAGGTACGCAACACAATGCTGATGAACTGAAGTCCTCCGTCAACCGCATGTGGGCCACTATGAGGAAGGACTTCGTCCGCAACGTGTGCGCGTACTTCACATATTTATATGTTAAAACAATAAAAACTTGTCTAACTGCATCAAAACTATCATTGTGTCTTGTTGAGAATGTCGTAACGAGTGTAACAGGACCTTTGCAATACCAGATTTATTAATGGTCTGAGGATGCTTGACTGTTGAAATGATTCATGACTCTAGATAACATTCTCCTTTTCTTCTTCGGGTAGTTGATCGTCCGCATGTCTCAAACGGGTGAAAAGTCGGCTTCGAAGCCATTCTTCAATCATCCAACCATTGTACCTTCTGATGAAAGGTAGCTTGTATTTGATGTTTTCCTTAATGACCAACGGCTTCTTTGTTGGTCTTTTCAAGCGACCATTTCCAGAATTCTTCGTCTCATGTTTCCGAAGCTGACTCCACACGAGGAGGGGGCCTTACGCTTAGTGGATACCTTTAGACAACCCGGGTCCTTCTTTAGGCCACTTGCAACTATCTCTTTAGCTATCTTGGTGGTCCGGAAGGGAGTTCTTACAGGCATATTAAGCCTAGTCGCAATTTCTGCACACGAGAGGCCACTTTAATGCAAAGCAATGATGACTACACGAGTTTCTTTTGGAGTAACCATTCTTATCAAAAAAGATAATGATGTCTGACTTTCCGATCCACGTCTACAGTGTTCATGATTATGGTTGTGTGAGAATAGTTGTGTCGTCACTCAGACTTATTAGTCTGGAAACATTAGATGATAAAATATGGTTGGTTGGTCGATTAATTTTGTGCGAAGGTACACAAGTCAGAATTAGGATTCGAAGATAAAATTACACCCACATATTTATTTATCCTCTCTCTGTATGTGATGGTAGGCATTAATGGATTAAAGAAAAGTGCGCCGCGAGCAACGGAAGAACCTGCCCCCTCACTCCCCCACCCCACCCCCCACAATACTTTGGTCAGTGACCTTTTTTCGAAGGAATTAGAGTCTACACACACATATATATATATATACACACTGGAGCTTTCTAAGGAATTAGAGTCTATATACACACACACACATACATTGGGTTAGGTTAGGAGTAAAATAGCGCCAAACCCCCAACCCCCATTTCACCCCACCCCTAGCATTGGTCACTACCAGCCTTGTCACATGCAGGTGTTTTCTCGTTTCATTTTGAAAATAATTAGTATGTTTAATGATGCTAATGCTAGCTATCAGAGTATTATTGATTAAAGGCGTTTTTTATTTCATCTTTATTTTATTAATTAATCAGAAAATATTATTTGTGATTAAAAATATATATATATATATATATATATATATATATATATATATATATATATATATATATATATATATATATGTACATAAAGAGCTAATAATAGCTGACAGGGATTCATTGGATATTAACTTTTTAAATATCATGTAAGATCTCTTTGTATCCAAAAGGTATGGTTCGATAATTCCTTGGGAGTTCAATGCGTTTGCGAATTTTTTTTCTCATAGTCTTTTCCCCTCTCACCTCTTTCACTCCACCGTATTCCTCGGCTCTGAAGCCCACAAATGGTACAGAGATGTGACTATCATCATCGGCTCCAACTAGGCGTTTCATATCATCGTATGTTATTATATCCTTCGTCTAAGTGTTAATGGTTAATCCTTTAGTACGATCTATATACTTCACCCCACTCGTCGTTTGGATACGTACCGAATAGGATTTGGGACTCGTAGAGCAGAATGAATCTCCATGCGCCTCGGCACCGTACACATATTTGATCTCATCGGTGAGATCACCTAGGAATTCTCCAAGTCAAGGTTGTGGGTGATCCTTCCTAGCAATGGAGATGGCACTGTCTGTGTCACAGTACAATAAACGTTCACCCAACGAGTCTAGGAGGCCATAGAGCTTGATTCGAGCATAGGCGGTTGTAAATGCTGCAATTGGAAGATTCGTTACGTGTGACTCAACTGCTACATGTTCAGCATTCTCCACTTTCGCGATGTATGCATTGCCAACCACATCCAAAGAGCTCCCAATGAAGTCGTCGTTTCTGATCAGCTCCTCTATTACATCATGATCAGATGTACAGATGACCGTTTTCATACCGAGATTCCCCTCTGAGCGAATTTTCCCCATAGACTATAAAAGGAAGAAAATATAATCAGGATTAATGGGGTGGGTTTTTTGCAAATAATTTTTTATTAGAGCATGATTCCGTAACAAGTATGTTTATTAAAATTTTAGATCATATAAAAAAACTTCTGAAATTAATTTTCAAAAATATAAAGTTGGATTAAAAATACATATGATAATTTTTATCCGTTGTATATCGAATACCGTTTTCCTGACCGGATTAACCCAGTTCTTTTGATTCAGAGAATCAGTGAAGGTGTACAAAGTAATAAGGTTGCGGTCATCCATGAAATTCTAATCGAAATTATGTATTTTAACCTAGATGTAAAATAAAAATGAGTTAGTTTTGTTTTTAAATTAAGCTATATTTTATTAAATAGTTATATAAGAGTGTAAACGAATCAGATATTCAGTTAAAAATGAACCGTCGATTGTTACACTTATATACATCTTCGAGTCTCCCAACATCTTTTGGTAGGGTAAATCAGCTATTCCAATCTGTTAAAAAGATCGCTAAAAGATCTGATGTGGAAAGCTTTCTGTCAGGTTTGGATAGCTATACACTACACAAACCCGTACGAAAAAGATTCAAGACAATACACGTACATGCACAAGGTTCAACCGAGATTTGGCAACTAGATCTAACTATTATGTCTAAGTTTGAAAGTTTTAATAATAGTGTACGTTACATACTCTTTGTAATTGACGTATATTCTAGATATCTCTCGCTAATTCTTTAAAGGGAGAAGACGGATCAGGTGGGAACTAATGCTTTACGAAATCTCATAGAAGAAACCAGATGGATTCCAGGCTATTTATGTTCTGATGATGGAGGAGAGTTTAAAGGAAAGAAGATGAAAGGCTTATTGAGCGAATACAATATCAGAGTATATCAGGTTTACTCATTAAACAAAGCTAATCTTGTAGAGCGTGTACAAAGAACAATAAAGGAAAGACTTTTCAGATATTTACTTTTAATAATACATGGAAATACATCGACATGTTAGATGATTTTGCAAGGGCTTATAATATTTCTAGACAAAGAATGATTGGAAACACACCATTTAAAGTTATACATGATGTTGCTATACCGAAGCAGAGATCTGAAGTTAAAAAAAGAGGTCTCTATATAAAATCGGTGATTATGTTCGAATCTTACTCGTTTCCAGTAATTTTTTTAAAAAGATACGAGGTTGGGTGGAGTGAGTAAATCTACAAGATATATAGGATCTCAAAACTATTAGAGCTGTTTTATATTGAAGATTTAAATGGAGAACATATTAAAGGTGGGGTTTATGAAGAAGAACTGCAGAAACTAAAGTTTGACTCCCGTAAGAAATATGGAAAAGACAAGATATATTTAGAAAAATAGCGAGGATACCCAAAATCGTTTAATTCATACGTCAAGGCATGTGATATCACACACCAGCATTGAGCACATACATTCGTGGAATTATATAAAGGTAGGAGATGGAGAAGCTTTTTATCATTTGTAAAGATGGAGTCAGAGAGTTTTTATGTTACCCTTCCTTCCTCATCCTCCCTGGATATTTAACCTCAAAATACCATGTCTGACTATAGAATTGAATTGCACAAATCTATTATAACAGACAACAGTCAGTATGAGGTAGGGCTTTGTGAGTTTCAATTTATAGGGAATATCTATAATATTACTAAGCCTACACACGCATTCAGAGTATATCAGAAAATGACGGAAGTAAATAACTATGCATCAAATACTATATTGGCAAGACGAAAGGAAACAAAAATAAAAGGAATTGCCTATGCTTATGATGAGATATGGATAGACGCCGGATATTATAAAAATTGAAAAGCGCTCCTAAAGAAAATGAATCTGAAAATGGCATTTAATATAGATTTTCCGGCTCTTTTATCTCATCCGAGATCATGTTATATTTACTCTAACCTTGTAGACTATCAGTTAGTCGGTGGGAGCTAGTCGAGGCTGCTGAGAATTATTCACCTTCCTTTCAATGAGAGGTCAGGTCATTCAGTATAACTTTTGATAATCCACACTATCTAAATCTAAGCTCTGGTGACTTAAGATCAATTTATATCTATGTAAGAACAGTTGAATAAGAAGTTGAAGAAGATAAAAAAGTCCAATATAGATCATGAAGAGGGAGGGGATGATTTTTTCTCATAATATATACAAGCACATATAGCATAGATGTTCTCATAAAGTCATCATTGGCTGTAACTCATACACATATAAAAATGAATGCTCTTCATCAGCAAGCTATATCGTTTCGAAGACAGAACTCGATTTGTTCCCTGTTCCACCAACCAAAACTTCCATCGTTGAGAGCAATTATCTGTCTTACTCGCCACTTAGCAATATCTCTTCAGATCTTACCCCAGTTGAATATTATGTATCTGGTGACGGACAGTATTATATAGATCCAAATGAGGTTTATCTTTATATTAAAGCAAGAATTGTGCATGCAGATGGAAGCGAACTTAAAAATGTCGAGAATATTTTTCCGGAAAATAATATTATTCACACTTTGTTCAGCAATGTTGACATTTATTTAAATGAAACATCTGTAAATTCCATTGGAAATAATTACCCTTATCGTGCATATTTAGAGACCCTGTTGAATTATTCTGAAGAAGAAAAATCTACATTTCTTTCCACTGCAGAGTATTACTCTAGTAAAGAACGTATAGAAAAGAAATATAGCAGATCGAAGAAAAAACTATTTGATGTATATGGAAAACTACACGCCAATTTTTTCTCGCAACATAAGCTGTTGATGAATGGAGTCTCACTAAAGATAAAGTTATCCAGAGCACCACATTCATTGACAATATTTAGAAACCTGACCGATTTTGAAGCTAAAATAGAATTATTAGAGAGTTTCCTTTATCTAATAAAAGTCTGCCTTTCAGCATCAACTCATCTGGAGGTGGAAAATAGGTTGCTTACATACAAGTTCGTATGCGAAATTTTACAATCGTGAATGGAATATCAATGGAGAGTGTGGATAATATCTTCATGGGAAGAATATCTACGAGGATGGTAATTGACATGGTTGACCATTTAGCATTTTCTGGTAGCTATGATGCATCACCTTTTGAATTTAAACCTTATAATGTGAATCGTGCCACTATCTATATAAACGGGAATGAAATTGAAAGACCATTTGAATTAGACTATTCGGACGATGCAGATCCAGTTGCTTCAAAGGCTCTTTACTCGTTATATAATGGAATAGGGTGTATTAGAGGTGCAGAGTATTGGACTTACGTATGAACAGTTTCTAAAAAATAAAAATATTTATTGTATTAACCTAAATCAGGATAAGAGTACTACTTGTCTTGGTGAATGCTCCAATCCTATACAACAGGGTACATTATCAATACAGTTACAGTTTAGATCTCCATTAATAGACCCGGTTTCCCTTGTTATATATGTAGAGTTTCAGTCTGTTATTGAGATAGATAAGTCTAAAAACGTACTAGTTTATTCTTAATAAAATGAAAGCGATAGAAATAGAAGAACTATTGCATCGAAATGAAACTACAAAGCGAGTTTTTCATGGCTGTTTTGCGAGAGACACTCAATTATGTCAACCTTTAAAACTGCCAGCAGCTTATATAATTAATCTGGACAGCAGCCATCGACCTGGTTCGCATTGGATCGCTTTGTTTGTTAACAAAATTTTTTTTTATTATTTTGACGACTTATGTCTATAGTTCCAGAATGATGTTTATATTCGTAAAAACTTAGTCAAAATGAATAAAATTACTATCGTCAATCCATTCAGAGTTCAGAGTTACTTTTCGAACTCATGTGGCTTGTTTGTGTCTATTTCATTTAGCAGATGACAAACGGAAAAATCATATCGATCTTTTATTGAGCAATTTAATTTATGTATATAATAATCAAAGAAACGAAGAAATCCTTGTAAAGAATACTTTTAATAGAATGTAAGGAAAAAAAAATGATACTGTACACTCAAAATTAATTGTTGGAAAATATGTAATTGTGTAGCCTATCAACTGCATGTGACCAAGACTGGTAGTGAGCAATGGGGTGGGGGTGGGGGCCACCATTTTACGCCTAACTTAACCAAATGTGTGTATATATATATATATATATATATATATGTGTGTGTGTGTGTGTGTGTGTAGACTCTAATTCCTTCGAAAAAAGGTCACTGACCAAAGTATTGTAGGGGGCTGAGGGTGTGAGGGGGGAGAGTCGGTATTCACCATAAAGGGGGTAAGGGGGCGAGGAGACTTGGCCTCCACAGTAAGGGGGTTGGGGGAGACTCGGTATTTACCCCGCATTACTACTAATGATTACAGCGTGCCTTTTCATTTATCTCGTCAGTTTAATGTCATTCATTATTAATCTGAAAAACAAATTTAAAAAATTAGTTATAAGAAAGTTAGTTATTCAAATTGAAGTCTTCAAAATACTGACGCACCCTGTATATGTATGTATGTATTGACCCATACAAATTTTAATGTTTGTGTAATTTTTCATTTTGGGGGGCGGTTGGCTAATTTAATTCATACAAAAATATTAAAAGTGGGCGGTGGGTATAAAAAGGTTGAAGGACACTGGACAATATATAGTATGTTATAGGTCTTTCAAGATGAACTGTAACCGGCGGTTGTCACTGCTAAAACGTTCAAGGACGCTCTCAATAAACATCTCTTTATAGATATCACTTTCTCACGGTGGATGAACATAACCAGGGTGTTAGTCGCTTTAAATAGTGTGCTGAAGTATCGCTCGACTCTACATCTCGAAGTGTTAGTAAAACCACTATTGCTTGTCGGAAAACTGAAAAGAAAACTCACAATCCTTCAAGAGATCCATTAACAACATATCTGTAGTTGAACCTTCTCTGTTTTGCCATATTCGTCCTAGGATACTGATTGTTTATCAAAATTGTCGATCTTGTAAAAACTTTGTCTTTAATGAATTTGTCAAATGAATATACAAAGTGTAGTGGTAATTACTCTAATGATAATACATGTCGCAGGAATTGTGAATGTAACTACGAAATTCTAATTAATCATAATATTATACATGGTTTGTATATGTAATACAAATCTTCAACATGCAATTTTCATCATATATGAAAAAATAGCAACTTAGCAACATTAATGTTTGCAAAAAAAATGATGTCATGCCCAGATTTTACTCGATATTCTCTTTCAGATGGTAACTGTAGAAGAAATTAATGTCGTTTTTAGAAGACAAAAAAATGTTCATTGGAGTTGTTTAAATTGTTCCAAATTTGCTGAGAGCTATTTATAGATAACTGTACTAAAAATGCTTAGGGTTTTTATAAGCTTTAGTGTGTTGAATCTTCGTATAGTTCAACGTTGATTCAGAAAATTCCACTCAGGCAATTTCTGAATCATATGATCCATTCCATATTGCAATTGATCTTCATGATATTATGGAGGCCCTTGTGGATTCTAATCATCTATAGGGCACTGGTAAAATGGCTAGAATTTTTAATGTCCCTTTTAATGTTCCATCTTGTAAACATAGGATAAGCATCGATGTGAAAAATGATAGACCATGAGTAAATTATTAGGAAATGTCTACTGGAAACCTTTTAAAAATTTTTAGATCAAAAGTCCCTTGTAGGGCTGGATAGGTCGAAAGCCACAGACCTGCCTACGAAGCGGAAGCTTCTATTGTCTTTTAATAAAAATTAAAAAAATCGTACATAAAGCACTAATATTTAAATGCCTTTGAAAAAATAAAGCATAATAATCATCATCATCATCATCACTAACTCTATAATTTAAGAAGGGAATTTTTTTGAGTATTTGAATAATAATTTCATTTTAAAATTTAAAATCTAAAAAAAGGCAGCCATGGTTAAATTTTTATCAATTTTCTGAATTTCGCCAATTATAATAATTTTTAAAAAGGAACTCTAAACTAAATTTTCCCCCTTTAAAAATATCCCGTTGCTAAAATATAGCTATAGAAGATTGTCGTGGTATATGTAGGACCCCACACCTTGACACCAAACATTTAATGTCGTTCGTATATGGAAGGACCGAGTGATGGAAGGATGTTCGTACGTATGGGTTGTTTACGTACTACTCCTTGATTAACGTGAAATCTCTCTAAGAGTGCTATATATGATTTTTTATTATTATTATCTAGGGTCTGGACTTCTTTAAACTTCAAAGGTTCCCTGTGCCAACGTAGCGATTCGAGGAAGAATAAACAAAAATTGTTAAAACAAACTAAAACTTTAATTAAAACACAAAAACAAAATAAACATGAACCACAGAAATGCTACGAATTTAAATACACAATAAAGACTTCAATAATTTCTAAGTAAGGCTTTCTAACTTGACCTACTTGACATTATAGTGATGTTTGACCCACCACTCACTTCAATTTAAACAAACAAAATGCTAACGGCCTTCACTGGCCACAACTACCATTGTGGATACCCCTTTGAACGGGTTTGAGTCTGACCTTGAACTCAATGAGCACTTTACCTCGGGAATGTTATTGTCTCCAAGACGCGTGCCTACCGGCCAGATGGAGGCTGCGGACGAATAACTTGAAAGCCACCACTGACTTTGGCGAGTGTGGCAGCTGGGGTCCACACGCTTTCGGCAGGAAGGGATATCACCACGGGCTAGTGAAAGAAGGTTCCTTTCTCCTCTTCGGATTACTCTGAGGAGTAATTCGCACTGTCTAGCGATGCGTTAAGGCTTGAATACCTTGACTCAGGGGAGTGCTGGAGGGAGTGTACTCGGGGGGGAGGTCTTCTTTAAGTGCGAGGAGTGTACTCGGGGGATGGGAGTCTTCTTCAAGGGCGAAGCCTATCTCCGTGCTTTAGGATGCACCAGGATAGGCGGGGTCTCTCTGACGAGAGTAAGTTGAACTTGGTTCTTAAACCAAGTTAACTTAGAGTTCGGTGTGACCACCGGAGAACGGGCTTGAGAAGGAGCTTCTTCTTCTCCGTTTCGGAATTCCTCAAGGGCGATGAGTGTACTCGGTGGGGGGTGTCTTCTTCAAGGGCGAGGACTGTACTGGGGGGGGGGTCTTCTTCAAGGGTGAGGACTGTACTCGAGGGGTCTTCTTCAAAGGCGAGGATAGTGGGGGGGGGGGGTTCTCTGACGAGAATAAGTTGAACTTGAACAAGTTAACTTAAAGTTCGGTTTGATAACCAGGGACTAGCTCGAGGATGAGCTGTTTCTTGGTCCCTTTGGTAGCCCGGCCTCTCTAGCAGGGGACTTCGTAGCCTGGTTGACTCACGGATTCTACCCCGTTTTTCCCAAGTGTTTGGTATTTATACCTCGTCACCCCACTAGGGTAGGGGTAGGATGGGGGGGGGGGGCTTGTGGACGGGCCGCAGGAGGGTTCTTACTCCAACGGTTTTTCTAGGCAAGTCTTACCTCTGGTCCACCTAGCTTTCGAGCTTGAGAGAAACGCGTCTCCAATTTCGTACTTGAGGTGAAATTGAATATACACTCGTAGGGGAGATCTTGCAGTTTTAAACCGTACGGCTTTTCATAGAGACGAGTGGTGAGGGGCTGTGGTTACGAGATTGACCCAAGGTGCCTGGCCCGGATGTATTTGCGTTCACCGTCCCGTGTCTAAACTAAAGAGAGACGGGAGAGGGGCGATTTCCCTACAAAGATATATAAAAATAAATTTTCTGAACTTCACCATTTGTAATTCTTTGGGTTTTAAAAAAATCACAAAATTTCAATACTTATATTTATTTCTGAACTTCACCATTTTTTTTATATTATAAAAGAATTATTAGAAATAACTTTGATAAAAACATAAGTCATAACCAAACTAAGCAATTTTCGGCGGAAATAAGCGATTTTGGAGACAACGATTATCCGAACTTGCAAAGCTAACCTAGTCTACCTAACCTAACCTTTTTTTGAGTTAGGTTAGCAATTTTCGGCGCAAATAAGCGATTTATGGAGACAACGACGATCATAACTCGCTAACCTAACCTAACCTTTTTTGACGAGTTACGTTAGGTTAGGTTAGCGATTTATGATCGTCTCATGATTGCCATTATTCAAAGTTTCATCTTGCATGTTTTCATTACCTCAGGCTTTGATTTTATCATGTCATATTTGCCTCTTATGTTTTAATGATGCCATGATGGCTTTGTCAGCTCATGTTTTTATTTTAAGGCAATTTATGTTTTCATCTTGTCATGTTTGTCATCATTTCAGGTATTCAGCTTGTTATCATATCATCAGGATACACCAATTCTGATTACTTTTTGTGGAGTGCCCCCCTCCCCCTTCCCGTCACTGGGTGCGTACCCTTCCTCTCGTGGTTTTCAGTGGGGGCAAGGAAGGACAATGAGGTGGGGGGCCCTGGGGGGGAGATGAGGTAAGTCTGCACCAGGATGGCTCGAGCCAGAAGATGGGAACAGAAGTGGCCTGGCTAGTGGGATGAGATAATAAAATATTGGACGTGTGTGTGGGGAGGGGCGGGAGGTCACATCTTAACTCTTCAACGAAGAGGAAAACGTGAGGAGATGCGGGATAGATGTGCGCCCACCAGCTCCCGATAGCCCCAAGTAGTCTCCGCTTTAGAGAACTCAAGCGATGTATCTTAAATAAATTTTCACTGTCCTTAACTTTACTACTTTCTGCACAGACCTTTGCAAATCATTCGAGAGCAGATGACCACGTTCATTTTGTTAATAATTATAAAAATTAGAAAATCCTAAAAATATTTGAATGTTAGACAGAGTTCAGAGAAGCTTTATTTTATAAATTAATAAAACGAAAACAGACTAATGCATTGACACAAATTTTGAAAAGAGGTTTGGTAAATTGGTGAAATTAGAAGCGAAAATGTGTGAAAGATACAACTATCGGAGAATAGTGCTAAAACACAAGAGTTGACCAAAATAATTTTTCCTTTGGCGGAAGCATTTCAAACTATCCATCTTCTTAGTCACCAAATCTTAAATCTACACAATCGAACGTTGTTTTATATAATTTTTTCCACCTTTCGGTAAAATTCGGCTCCGTTTTTCTTAAATTAAAATTAATTTAACGTAATTTCAGCCAAAGCTGATTCCTGGTGACGAGACGTCGCTATTCCGTCACCAGATGGCGCCCTTGGTTTGGTTAATGGCGGTCAGTTTCTTCGCCCAGCCCAAAACTTCTTTCCAGTTTAAGTGGATGTCTGTCATTTGAATATAATTAAAATGCCATTATTGTGGTGCAGGGGGACGGGAGAAAGAAGGGAGGGACGTATCGAGATAAAAACACGGAAAAGCGACAGCGATTTAGCGTCTTTATTTAATTAAACTAATTATGGATATTCCCAAGCACGAAATCAATGTACTGTTTGGTTTATAAAAGAGGGTTGGGAGGTTGGAAAATAAGTTTGCTTTAATATAAAAGGATTTTGAGTCTTAACCTCTCGTTTGAGAACCCCCACGGCTCAAAGAGGTTAATTATGATTAAAATGAACACAGGGAATTTAAAATACAAAGGTAATGTTGAAATATTTGGTTTCGGCGTCTGTTTCCGGCCACGGCCGAACCGAATGGAGACATTGCTCACCAGATAAGCACAGTTAAGCCACATCAGTTGTGATTAGTCGCCGGATTGAGTGCGATTTGTGAGGATTTCGGTTGCTGCAGCGGGTTGTGGTTCGGACCCAACGTTAAAGAGAAGGGCACTAAAGATTTCAGTCGTTCTCGCTTATTTTGAATAGGTTTAGCACCATCGTTCACATGTATTCAGGACTTGGCGGAAAATTATGTTTAACAACGAATTCAAATAGACTGAATAACACAAGGAGGAGACTACCAGGCGTGGAACACTTGCCGCCTTACGTATACATAAAGCCACATCTGTCTCGGAAACACTGCCGAATGCGTTATATATCCACACTCCCTTGTCATGGTAGGGGTGGTAGGCTTCCTTCGGGCCCCGAAAGAATATTACGTCAAATGCTGTACTACCTTTATCATGTACCCCCTTCCCCCTCAATACACAAGGAGGATTGGGCCATGGTGTTCCTGGACTTGAAGATTGTCATTCTTATCTTTATTTGAATTTCATAAGGCATTCGGGGACTCTCGTCCGCGATTTAAAAAGGGGCTGCGTAACTAACTACTTGGCGCATCTGGCGGAAGCGGAACTATCCTGCGTGCGTGCGTCTTGCATCGACAGGTCACCGGCGTCGAGGTTCGAGTCTTCATTCAAGGAGTTCCCTCAAAACCTTCACCGCCCCCCCTCCCCCCGGCCGCATAAAACCCCGAGTCAAAGAACCGAAGTCCGAGCGGAAGTCGCTCGGGGTGAAATGGCCCCCGGAAGCCCCTCGTTCAACGTTCCTTCGTGCGCCTCTAAAAGGCAGCGCCGTTTTTACGAACGCAATTAAAACGGGTTTTTTTTTAGATGGTGTGGAAAACCCGTATTTTGGTGCGATCCTTTTCTTCCTCAAACCAGGGATCCTTTAGTCCTTTTTGGTTAAGTTTGTCTCGAGTTGATCACCATCTTTCACCCCGGAAGGGGATCGAGTAAGGTGGATTGGGGGCTAATTAATAATACTTATTTCAATATAAGAACCAAAAACCAACGAAAACTGCCAGTGAGAGAGAGAGAGATAGAGAGAGAGAGAGAGAGAGAGAGAGAGAGAGAGAGAGAGAGAGAGAGAGAGAGAGAGAGAGATATCTGCTGAGTGGTAAAGATGGAGGAAGTGAAAATGATGGGAAGATGTATAGCTGCAAATCAGCCTACAGAGATTAGAACCAGGGCGGCATGCAATATTTCAGATGTCAGCTGTAGCATGGTGGTCCATCCGACACTTTCACTCCCATGCGATCTTTTGAATTTGGCGGATTTGTATTTCTAGAGGAGGAGGGGGGGGGGAAGTAATGTGATTTAGGGTTCAACACAATATTGTACCCTCAACAGGGATTTAAATATGTTTATTTGGGGTCTATTTATTTTTAAAATGAATGATTATTTTCTAGGCCTAAAGCCACCTCCCCCCCTCATAAAAAGTTGTTCCATTGGAAGCCTTTTTAAGTACGGAAAAAAAATCCTCAAGATTCTTTTTTTTTATTTAAATGTGCTCTAATAATTTAATTCTGTTTTATGCGTTTTGATGGCCTCATAAAGATTAATATTGAAAATCTATTTAAAAAATAACATCGATAAAACTTTTGAATATACGAAAAAAAGAAGCCAAGCCTAATTTTTAATCAATTTTCTGAAATTCACCATTTGTAATTCTTTTTGTTTTAAAAATTTCCAAAACATTCAATACTCATATTTATTTCTAAACTTTACCATTTTGTTTTTCAAACTTTAAAGGAACTCTTAGAATGAACTTAGATAAAACTTTAAAATATACCTAGATCACAACTGAACTAAGAGAAAAAAATCTATTATTATTAAACCCCTGTAAGAGAGAAAAGCGCCACGCGGACAGAAATCGTCGAGCAGTGCCCTGAGAAAGCCAACCCACTTCCGGCGATAGCAAGAAGGATGGACGGACCGAGCGAACCGAGGGTAGCGGCGGAAGCTCCGCGAGATTGTGTGAATCAAGCTAAGGTTCACCTCTTTCGGCGCCGCTTCTGATAAAGTGGAACCCCCTTCTGGGGCTTCGGCAAGTCACTTCCGGCGAGCCCGTATAAAATATCAGATGCAGGCCTCAAGAAACTAGTATCAGCCAGCCCCTAAAACGCGACGCGAAAATTCCCGATTCGGTTCCCGCACCTCTCGAGTCCGAAGGCAAGAATTCTCTCCAGCAACAACCTGACTATTATTCTGGTATATATATATATATATATATATATATATATATATATATATATATATATATATATATATATATATATATATATATATAAATATTGAGGATAAATCCCAGAGCCACGAGAAACAGATGTAGTATCTTTTAATTTTTCACTACGTTTCGAAAACTACAAGTTTTCATCTTCAGGCTAGAATAAGTTTACAAAGTTAATATATATGAAGAAAACTTGAAAAGGCCAACAAGACATTATTTTAAAGAGTGATCAATTATAAAATATCAGTAAAATGTACTATAAGTTAAAATTTTTAAATATGACTTAGCAACAGTTAAATTTGCTTTAAAACCGACTCAAAAATTGCTAATGTATACGAAGAAAACTTAAAAAGGCTAACAAGACATTATTTTAAAAGATGACCAATTATAAAATATCAGTTTAAAGTACTATAAGTTGAATTTTTTGTTATTAAATATGACTTGGCAACAGTTAAATTTGCTTTAAGACTCACTCAAAAATTAGTTAATAAATTTAAGGATTATTGCAGAAATTAATTACAAACTATAAGAGAAATTGACCTGGCATTATTTAAAGATAGTAAATTTAAACTTTGTTTTTAATTTTGTAAAGATTGTAAGAGTTAAAAAAACATTTAATATAAAAACGGTAAATTTGGGTACTTACTAAAGCGGATCCATTAGTTGGCGCGCAAACAAAATATTAAATAGAAAGGAAAAGTCATCTATTAGAGAACACACCATAAGCTGTAAAACTGACATTTCTATTGAGAATTTTCAAGTATTAGCCTTTAACAACAACAAACATTGCCTAAGAACCCTCGAATCTCTATATATCAAACACTACAAACGTACACTCAATGAAGATTTAAGTGCAATATCATTATTAATTAACTAATTTTAACTACAGTTTGTTAGTTGGTTTGCCTTTTAACAAACCAAGCGTCACTGTAACCTATAAATACTAGCCCCTTGTTAAACCTACCATTCACTCTCTAGGATGGATCCGCTTTAGTAAGTACCCAAATTTACCGTTTTTATATTAAATGTTTTTTAACTCTTAATTAAGCTTTTAACAAAAAATAAACGAATGAATCGGTAAAACTATATAAGTAAAGAGTTGTGTACCTATTAACCTAATAAGAAAAGAATGTGAGATGTTTGTCATCTACTCACCGTGCTGGAAGTTGTTGTTGTCTTGTCTTTTGATGAGTATATTCACGATGTTCAACGGATATTTGGGCTATCACTTTTTACCCATAACAGCATTAATTTTTTTGTTTGGACTATTCACACACTAACTGAGTCATATATCATTGGAATCAGAAGATGTAATGCAACGAGCATCGCAATTATAAAATGTGTAACGCAAAGTGAACAGGGTCGGACCCATTCACTTTGCTCTCCACATTTCTCCATATTTGTTCCAATAATGTGAACAGCTACGCGGCGAAATTGTGTAGCACGTCACAAATGTGCAATTCACTTTTCGTTTAAGCATATTGTTTTGGAGTGGAATGCACTTTGTGCTCTATACATTTGTCTAAGCATACGGCCGTTATATCGGCAAATAGTTGTAGAGCATTCTCGGATGTGGAAAAAATCAGCATTCGTTGGTGTGTTAGGCTAGTCGTGTTAGCCTAGAATTTGAGTTTTGCATTCTGTTACTCATCCACGTCTAAGATCGTCTACCTTAGGCATAAACTGGCCTTGGCCTTCCAGTATTGTGAGGCCGCCTGCGGATCTGAGGGATGAGTTCAAACTGTGTATGGGTTTCTTTTTTATAGGCTATTTCTTGCTACAAACTATTTAGGCTAATAATGGAGTCTACATGTTTGCGGTTAATTGAGGAGTATGGCGGCAGTAAAGACACCATTGAGTGGCTAGCTAAAGTGGAGCTAGTGTGTAAGATTAGAAAAATTGGTGACTTGGCCGTGGTTATCCCATTGCTGCTAACTGGAGGTGCTTTTTTAGTATATCAGCAGTTAAGTGAAGATGACAAGAAAGATGCAGAAGCATTTAAACAAGCGCTGAAATCTGCCTTTGGATTGAATTCATTTACAGCTTATGAAAGGTTCATCAAGCGTCATATTAAGGAAGGAGAGAGTGTAGGTGTGTATTTAGCTGACTTGAAACGTTTGAGCTCGCTGTTTGGCTGCAGTAATGAGAAAATAGTATCGTGTGCTTGTATTTCTGGGTTGCCTGCGCGTATGTAGCCTGCACTTAGCGCAGGCGCGCGTATTGATAGTATTGGCCTGAATCAGATTGTGTAAAGGGCAAGAATGCTTTTGAATAAGGCCTCTAACACTGATACTGTGTGTTTTGCTAGAGGCAGAGACGATGACAAAAGAAAGGTGTTACGACATACTGATTTTCAGCGTAAGGTAAGGCAGCGACTGTATTTTAATTGCGGATTGCTCGGAATAGAACTACAAGACGAGTAACAGAACCAGTCAGCTATGGTGCTATTGTTTAAAGACTCGGACTCTTCTCCGACCTCACTGGTTTTACTACTCGAACGGCAGAGGGCTGCATCGCTCCAGGATGCGGCGGCCTCGAGCGTCCCTCGGCCTTCAAGGGAACGTGTTACTCCCAGAGAACTATCGACTCCTCCTCTACAGCCTGATCAGGTTCATCGGTTCCCACCAATATCTTCGCCAATTAGGCCAGGAGTCTGCTGGACACCTGACGAGGGGCCCTTGGCCTTTCCTCTTCAGGCAGCAGCACTGAATTTACCGCCCACACAGGGTACTCATACCCGGTAGGACTAAGGGCTTGCTCAAGCTCCTTCGGTCCGAGAACGCTCGCCTCCCGATACCACCCACTAGGCTGTGGTAGTTGCCGATCTCTGCGCTCAGATCAACAACCAGAAGCGGGATCGGGAGAAGATCTCCTGACTACTGACCCGCTTCCGGGTCCGAAGCGTTTTGACAAAAATGGAGAACCACACGACACTCGAGAGACTCCAGCTCTACTATTGTGTCCTTCATTATGGCTAAGGGCCAGCTCTCCAGGACGCCAAGGAGCGGGCGAACCTCCAGTCGAACCTCCAGCTCTCAGAGCGAGCACTCAGCATCCGTACTGGATGCACCAGCCGCCCTGCACCGCAGGTTTTCTACTCAAGATCAGCCCCAGTGGGTAGAGGCCGCGGACAAGGCTATGCAGGACGGTCTTGAGCTCGCCCGAAGAATCCTCGGGGAGCTAAGCGGTCATAACTCCGCTCATCTTCACCACCAGGCCTACGACTTCCTACAAGACACCGCTCGACAAGACGCCGCAGTCATCTACCTCTAGGATTCTGACCAGCCTGCACCTTCTTCCGTTACAAGTGGAGTCGAACAGTCGAGTGTTACTAGTGTTAGTGATGTTAGTAGTAATTTTAGTGTCCTTTCGCGTAGTGACTCCCTCGACAGCCTTAACTGAGATATTAATAATCTCGACATCGGGTCCCTTTCGGACTCCGATTCCTCGTGGGTATCCAGTGTCTCGTTTGACGTGCATTCACCTCCTAGTGCTTTAGTGGAGATTCCCCTACATAATTTCCCAGTTCTCCATATCCCGGATCTCCCGCCTCTTAACCCTGCCACACCACCGATTGTACAAGTCTCCGAGGTCATAGACATAAACCTCCCGGACTTCAAGTTACTGGAGGTCAACAGAGCCTCCCCTGTACAGGCCTCTGAAATTAGGGACTACTTCGTGGAGATGGCTCAGGAATTGGAGGGGATTACATATCCAAAATATTAGCACTCCCAACAACGCACCCACATCGTTTACTGTGGTGCCTCTGCCTAGCCTGGCCGTTCCGACGGTCTTGGAAGTCTCAGCTCCTGATAGCACCACACGGGACTCCTCCTCTGATCGCTCTAGTATAGATCCTAGATCATTCGCCGCCAGTGGTCCTCCAGACATTAGAGACCAAGCAGGTAACCGCGGTAATCAGGCTTCGAATAGTGAGGACGATAACGATAATAATAATATGATGAAGGCGGCAATAACAAGGGCAAGAACCGCGTCCCCGACAACGACGATAGAGACAGCGTCGACGAACTTATAAGTCCTGTCAAACTTATGACGGCCATCCAACAGCTGGGTGCAGCCAACATCCTTGAGGAATCCTCGGAAGTCACTCGGGCACACCAGGTCTTCGGCGTACCCAAACCAGACAGCTCGACGAGAATAATATACGACATATCGGCCGTCACCCCAGTCTTCCAGACACCTACCTTCCGACTGCCGAACATAGGAAAGGTACTCAGAAGAACTCAGGCGGGTGATGTGGCCATCAAGCTGGATTTAAGATATGGGTTTTACCATCTCCCATTACATTCCAAGGCCTGTTACCAATTCGGGATCAAAATAAGCTCCCGCACCTGGAGGTTCAAGCGGCTCCCCATGGGCTTTTGTGGCGCGCCTTACCTGATGCAATACTGCGTGGATGCCATCGCCAACTTTTGGGCCCACAACCATAATACCAAGGCCTTCACATACCTCGACGACATACTCATCACCAGTTCCTTGGACAACGTGCTGGAAACTCTGAGTGAGTTTTCCGGATCCAGTCTCCAAATCAACATGAAAAAGTCCATCCTCCTTTTAGTCGAATCAATCGAATACCTAGGCGTTTGGGTTGACCTCCGCATGGCCAGGGCCCGTCTTACCGCTTCAATGGTGAATAAAGTCAAGAGATGACTGAGATACTGCACATACCCCAACCTAGACCATAAGTACTGCCAGAGGTTAGGTGGACTCTTGAACTTCTCCGTGCCTATATTGGACCTCCCGTTTATGTAGGTTCAATTCCGCAACATCAAGTATCACCATGGCGCCACTGACGAACGTCTCCGCGCCCTCCGACCTCTACTCGACCCCTTTTGGCGCCCGTGGTTTCTCAAGCACTCGTCAGCCTTGTTGGTCAACTGTGATGCGTGTCTCTCGTGCATGGCCATTTCCCACGCCGATCAGTCCTGGGCATTTCCCACGGCTCACCTTAAACTCCCTCCTTACGTGTTTCACTACGAATCTCATATCATCACCACTGTCTCATTTTCGTATGCCAGAATTATGTCAGACTGCATTCCTGCTATCTCCAATACCCGGCGAGGGAAAATACCTCGGCACCTCCTACAGCGCCTCTCGTCTGGTGTACTGGCCCTACTCTCCATCTGCTTCTGCGATTCGGGAAGAAATATCCGCTACGTGAGCTCCACTAACGACCCGGCGGACGTGCCGTCCCGAATTTTCCGGTCCGAAGGAACACTTCGTCTTTGGCACGGCTCTCACGGCCTGGCTCATGCATATATAAGGCATTGAGGGCTCGGGACGACATTCATTCGCTCGCCGGTCCTTGTGAAGGTCCCTCATATCGTTTCCGATATTTTTGCTTTCCCTGGCCTCCCACCCCGGGGATATATTCTAAACCAATTTTCTCTATGTGCTCATTTTGATGACTTTTGTTCCTTTGTCTTCAGCACCTTTTTGAGCCTTTTTGTTTAACTTTGTTTTATATTCTCTCCTATAAGGTTCATTCCCTTTCTAATTTTTGTAATTTTAATGAATGAGGTTATTTGGTCTACCCAATAGTCAGAATGTACATAAATTTTGTTGTTTTGGGTTTGACTGTTTGTACCGTAACGATAACGTCGATTTGATCTCTCATAGCTATCATGGAAGTCTAATGATTCAAGTTAACAAAAATAGGATATATTATAATCTTACAATAATCTATGATTTGAAGTTATTATTATTATACAAAATTGAATGGAATAGCGGAGATGATATTTAAGGGATACATATTGAAGTTTCTACAGAGAATATTGAAGAATACATAGATGATTTAAGTTGAAATGGAATACAAGTTATGCGTTTGGAAAGATAATATTTGAAAGCACGTGACGAGAATGGTGTGTTCACACATGTATATAAATATGTAATTGTAATTATGTAAGTACACGACTATGATGGAATGTGAATTGGGGTCTTTTTTTGAAGCGACGCTCTGCACGAATGGACCTTGAAAAGCTATTCCAGGCAGCTGGCGAAAGGCGTGTGTTTGTATGTGTGTTCGTGTAAGGGAAAATCTTGTATAAAAGGGATTTTGTCGTATTGGTGTGATATTACATAGAAATAATTTATTCTCGTCACAGAGTAATTGATCGATTAATTATATTTGATGCTAGTTTTACACACACACACACACACACACACACACAGACATATATATATATATATATATATATATATATATATATATATATATATATATATATATATATATATATATATATATATATGAACATAATTTCTCCAGGATTATTATTATTTGTAGGAATGCCCTAAAGGGCATTGCTATACAACCCCCTTGGAAATAGCCAATGTGAGCGCTATACTGGCATTATTTGGGATACTGTAAATTTGGCTATTGAATCTTGAGGTTTGCCATTAAGTGCATGACAGGATGTGTTACCTGATGCTTTACATGCCATACGTTTAATACTTTCTACCTCTAAAAATTCCACGCGGCATGAACGACTTTTTCTTTTGAGTGACGTTCAGTTAGTGGTTCAACCTTACATTCTTGGCTAATTGAACCTGGATAAGTCCTTCTCAAACGGTTTGGGATTCGCAGTAAATACGAACCAGCTGTGGACGTCGTTGATTTCATGAATGCTAACCCTACACGTGCACTTGTGAAATTCCCTGATGGAAAGAGAGCACTGTTGCTCTGCATAATTTAGCTCCATATCCTCGGAATATTCCACTTGATTATTTCTAATCACGAAATCCAGGTGTCCTTTCCGATTGCCCATCTACATTTACTAACTTTCTTCAAACCAACGATAAGATATTGGGAAACAAGCAAGAAAAAATTAGCCAGACACCAGAAGAGCCTGTTCATGATGCTGATAACAGTGTGAATAGTCCTGAAAGTGTGAATAGCCTTGCCCTAGAAGCTCTTTACGCGTTCATAAACCTGTACGTCGTATACATTTTGTAATTTTTTTATTTCTAATTCATTTTGATGCCTTTAACTTTCTTTATCTAGTGTATTACTTGTATATTTTATAATTTGAAAAAGAATTAATTTTGGGGGGAGTTTGGAGTGATTGTTATATGTTGCACTTACTCATTCATATATTTGAGGTATTTATATGTTGCACTTATTCATTTATATTTCTTCATATGTATTCATGTTATTAATATTTTGTTTTATTTCTTTTCTAGATGTATTGCGAATGAAATAAACCGAATTTGATTATTCTCGTTTTCTTGTATTAAACTCTGATATCGATACTCCGCTTTTTGATGTTGACGTTTTTTATTTGAATGATGTTTTTGAATCTCCGTGGTGATCCACTTCGTATGTAGCCTCATGGTGAGGCTACGAGCGAGGAAAACTGGACTGGACAAACTTAGAACGGCTATCAAGAAAACCCTTCTTACAATAGAAGGCTAGCCTAAAGGAGGTAGCCTGGGTAGGTAAGTGTTAAAGAGAAGATTTAGCCATTACACTTAGATTCTGTTCATACTCTTCCTCGTATTACAAGCCACGGAGGCCTACAAGGGAAGGATTCTCCTGCAACTGTCGATATGTCATCTCGGAGAGCATATAGGCTTCCAACAGGCCCTCCATTTAACACAACGAAATAACCTTCAGGACGTCCTAAGTATATTGCTGCGGGCTTAACTTGGTCATTGGCAATATTTCCCATAGGTAGGGTAATCAAAGGATCATGGAGTTGCTCACATTTCCCCTATGCCATAGAACAAAACCGGCAACAAATCCAAACAGTGTTGGAACCAAGCTTGGTCCAATAGAAGCGAAAAGAGAGGGTTAAAAAAGAAAGGAAGAGAGAAAAAGTGGTGGGCTATTGCCGACAAAAGGAGAGAAAAAGTGGAAGAGTCATTGCCGACAAAAGGAGAGAAAAAGTGGAAGGGTCATTGCCGACAAAAAGAAGAGTAAAAGCAAATATAGATGGGTAAAGTAGAGGACATGAATGATGGATATAACAAACATTTTAAGATAAATAAAAACTAAATAAGCAAAATAAATTACTAAAGGCAAAAAATCCATGTGATATGTAAAAGTTAACTCCGTCACCGTTACCAAAACGAGAGTAGACCGTCTCGCAATCACTAGGCAGGAGCCCCTGCCTAGGGATTTTTTTCAAAGGTCATGTTTGGCGACTGCCACCAGGGGCTAATTCCCCGCAATTAAAGCTTCAGTCTAGCACTAGGCTACTTTAAATTTCACAAAACCAGAAGCAAACCAAACGAAAGATATAAACGCAAAAAAAGGAAACAAATACAAAAAGGAAGCACGCTACGGCGTTGGGGGGGGAGGGGGGGTCTTGCCTCCCCAGGCGCAGTACCATGCGACCAACACCGAGGGAAGTAAAAAAAATGGAGGAGGCTACCCTGCTATTAAAAGCAAATAGTCCACAAATATGTGTAAACGAAACCATCCCGAGTACAAGCAGGAGTGACTACCTTTGTCCCGATACCGGGGCAGATAACGTGCCTGAAGATCACCAAGTCTGCGACATTCAACAAGAATGTGCTTCAGTCTTGGGAACGATGTAATCGTCAAGCAAGATAAAAAAAATGAAGGGAAGGGAGTCATCAAATGGCGATGCGTCTGGCGAGTGTGCCCAATTAGAAGACGAGAAAAGGCTACATGTAGCCCTCACATCTTGGTATAGGTCCACGAGAATAGTCATGGCAGGCTGGCACGCAACGTTACATTCCTCTCAGCCGTCTTCCATGTTCTTTGCCAGGGCTGCCGTGATTCCTAACAGGTAATCCTTGTGAAGCAGAGCAAAGCACTGGTTTGGTGGCCCAGTCATCCCGGAATCTTTGGTACTCTAGTTTTCCCATGTCCAAGAACCTAGTGAAAGATGATCTCGACATGCGCCAGGTTTGCGACAACCGTGGCGTAATGTATACTGCAAACCAAGATGTGTGAAAAGTCGCTAAATATAACAAACCGTTCTCTGGCCGTGCACAATGCGTTATCTCCCGTACCGAACGATGTATTGTAACCAGCTCAACCGTGAAGACAGACGCAGCGCTCACTTCAAAAGCAGGAAATACGACGTGAAAATTCACCTATCCTGGAACTTAGAGCTGTGGTGCACGCAATATGGGCACTCACAAACCCAGTAAACTTTCTCACGAGAGAAAATGTTTCCAAATGTAAATGTGTCCAAGTATAAAACGAGCAAATCGAGGATGAGAGAGGATCATTCGAGAGAGAGAGAAATCATTTCGAGGAGCAGTTTTACATATCGCTCGCGCGTCATACCAATCAAGTCTTTTACTCCGCATTAGGAGATAGTATTTACGCAACTTATCTTACATCAAGACGAGTCTTATTCATTCATCGTACCAAAGCATGAACATCAAGAGAGTTGTATTTAAGCATCATCAAAGATCTGCCCGTGAAATCGATAATCAATCTAATTCGAACTCCTCCTCCATTTGCTATCAAAGGCCACTAAATAATTAGAACGGCAGTCTTCCTGTTTTCATCACCATTTTTCTCGAAGGCAAAATAATATCAGAATTTCTGCTCATCGCCCAGCCAACCATATTCATTATTACATTTTGGAGTCGGGTAATAATTTCTCGGAACTTTATCGTATTATGGTATTTGATTATTAGTGGGATTGATTTTAGTTAATAAATCAGCCTAGATTGCTATTTGAAAACCATTACAATAAATTTGTTGATTGGATGGAATAGTCGTCTGCTAATATCTAGGCCTAACGACTGACGTGAACTGAATTTAGAAAACTTCGGGCGCTAGGCTTATAAGAAAACGGAAGATAAACAAAATAAATATATTTATAAAATCAACGAATGCACAATGAGAGAATTCAATTAGGAAATAACTAGTGAGCGGTTATTACAATTATACGGATGAATGATATAATTAAATTGAGAATTATTAAGGAATACAACGTAATGCAATGTATGAAAGTAATGAAAAGTAGAGTGAAATGTAAGGTGAAGTCAGGTAAGGTATGGTAAAGTAACTAAGGTAAGGTATGGTAAAGTAACTAAGGTAACTATGATGGACTGTGAATTGAGATCGGCAATGAGGGAAGTAACCAGAATTAGGACCTACTCTCGTATAGCAGTTTACAGAGTATAAGTGTGAGAGGACGAGGAATTAACTAAGTATGATTTGTTTGGAGTTAAATGATTATATGGAGAAGGCATGATTACTCACCTTTATGCTGAGAATGACGAGAGACGAGCGAAGAATATTTGTGTTCAAGGTGGTTGAGCTGAAAGCGTGTTAGTTTGTGTGTTTGACTAAAGTAAGTGTTGCCGAAAAGAATGTATCTTAGCTATGATTTTTGGATGGCAATTATATATTACAAAAGATATATTGAAAATACATATACAAAATATTTGAGATTTTGGATTGATTATTTATACATAACTAAGTTGAAATTTTACATAAGATTTAATAGAAATTGTAAAAAAATAAATGGGAAAATAAATGGATAAGTTTACATTGAATTTAAAAGGAAGGTATGCTAATATTTATGCACAAGGTACATTACGTTAAAATAATATTAAGTAATGGTAATATTTAAATTGATGCAATGGAATATTGATACATGTAATATTTTATATGAATGCCAGAGGGCATTGCTATAGTAAAACCCAAATCCGGTTTAACGATCAACGTTTCGTACCAATTTTATGGTACGAGGATCACAAAATGAGGTGGAATATAAATATATATGGTGATCAATGAAGAGATCCTACCATCACCCCCCCCCTCCCTAGAGCTATCCATGTACACTGGTATGGATCCAGCGTGGCAGAAAGTGTGTTCCAAAAAGGTCGAACGCAATATGCCCTGCATTATGGGAACTTTGGGAGTAGAGGCGTTTCGAGAAATAGTCAAAGGTAGAACCCTCCAAGGTGGCATCCGGGGAGGAATTAGAGGCCCCGCCAGCCTGAGAGCTACACCGAGCTAGATGACTAGTTTCCTAGGCCTAAACCCAAAGGGTTTTGGGTATGCATGGCGTTTCTCGGCGGCATAGGCACCGTCGAGGTCGGTTGCAGATGCAGTGAGAGCCGTTAGCGACTGAGGTAGGTGACGAGCTCGCCCGTAGATGCACATAATGCACTATATAGCAGTGCCCTCTGGGGCATTCATATAAATAGAATAATCCTGGGGAAATTATATTCATATGGATATAATATGTATAAATTATGATCCAAAAATATAATCAATCAATTAATTTGTTCCGCGAGAATATTCAATGTAACTTCACCCTAATGCATCAAAAATATATTTTCTTTAAAATTTCCCCTACACGAACACGCACATACAAATACACGCATTTCGCCATCTGCCTTAAAGCTCTGTACCTAGTCCAGTTGTGCAGAACGTCGCCTCGAATAAGGTTAGTTACTTTTTCTCTCCCAATTATTCTCGGCAATCAGTCCATATGAGAGTAGATCATAACTCATGTTCTTTTCTCATTGTAGACCTCAATTCACACTCCATCATAGCTCGATCCTACTAATTATACTTACTACTACACCTACACCACATTATTATATTTATACTCACACGTACTCTCGTGTGCTCACATATATCCCTCGTGTATGTGCATAATTATATTCCCTTATATTCCTAGGCGTGTACTCAGAGTACTAACTTATACTCAACCGTTTACTTATCTTACATATTCTATGTATGCCATGAAAATTGAATTGCTCAGTTATCATTTGTGTACTAAAATTAACCTCAAATCCTACTATCTTGTTAAATTATAATATATCCTATTTTTGTTCATATCGAATCATTCCATTCCTTAGGTAGCTTGAGATCCAATTCACGTTAGGGTTGCAGGACAATCAGTCAACTCAAATAACAATTTATGCACGTACTGACGATTGCATCGCTATCTAAGGTAACTAAATCATTTATGCACTAGTCGAACCTCAACATAAAAATGGTACCCAGACCTTTAGTATCAACATAAAAATAGTGCCTAGACTTTAATATATCCAACTCGCTTAATTTTAAAAAAAAACAAACAATCGTACGAAAACGTGGAATTTCGGAACTCACGCTGCCATTCGCGAAGCACGGGCGCTGTTTTTCAATCCCATGTTCGTTAACGCATCCTAGCTTCATTATAACGATTGGATTATTATTTACTAACATCCATTAAATGCAGAGAATAATTTTCTTTAATTTCCTTAATTTCAATCTTTAAGTTTTTCTTCTGGTACGACCACAGGCTTGCGTTCTGTACGCGCTCTTACATACACACACACACGCACTCATAAAAACAGCTCCTTCACGCATAAAAATACATTAGTTCAACCATCACGTGTACACATAAATAAACAATACAGAGTATGATGGATCAGCAACAAGGGACATCGGCTAGCGGCTAACTCGGTCAACATAATCAAGCGCCTGAATCTAATCCGCAGTCCAAGCACAGGAAGCTACATGCCTATCTCTCGCTTCCAGTATTCGATGAAAAAAATCTAATCGCATGGCTAGAAGTCTCAACCTCCAGAAAATCACAAAAGAAAAGACGATAGCAGCAGTCATCCAGTGTCTATCAATTAGTATATTCGTTGAATTCAGGGATATTTTAATTAACGAGGGACAGGCTGGCGTTTTGGACCGCCTGGGGAAGGCTTTGCACATGAAGTACGCCAGGACCCAAGTAGACGACCTGAGAGAGCTCCTGAAAACTCAGGAAATGGTAGATAGGAGTCCTTCAACCTTTCTAAAACACCTAAACGACCTTATCAGGGTAAAATGTGCACAGACCGACCCAAAGGGGATCAGTCCACTTATTTTAAACTCAAACCCCTCGAATATAGAGCAGATTGCCATAGCCGCCGATAAATTATTTGTTAATCCCTACGTGAATTGGGGCAACGGCCAAAATCATGGCCCAACTAGCATTTCCATTTCTTAGTTTCGGGGAACGACGAGCTCCTCTGGCGACTGGTCGGAACGTTCAAAGGTTGCATCTTCTCGCATCTTGGTCAAGCTTCGAGAGAACGAAGGAAGGTTCGATAGAAATGCAAGGCAATAGCCCTATCAGCATATCAGGTGCTGAACGTCACGGAACGATAAATGTCCATTGAGTGGGTACAATAGGCCTTAAGGCCTCGAATATGAGTGTTTCAGGTAAGACGCCCCGGGATTCTGTACTTCCCCGTTGTCCGGAACTATGTTTGAGATTTGTGGCATTGAGTAGGACGACTGTATCAATTTATTCCAAACTATGTAATATAAAGAACTCGGTACGGTACTGGTTACTGTGCACCCAAAAGTGCCAATCCTTCGATATGGCCGTCGCTTACGAATTGGTCATAATCGACTCACCCATCGACATATGACCTCCGGCGAGGGACCCCTTGCCATTCCAAAATGTAACTTTTACCGTCGCCCACATACTAATTGACTGCCCCTCCCGTACAAGTCTCTGTACATCATGCTTCCTGTCTTTATCAAATACACCACATCTTAGAGCCAGTATTCGATAGCATGTTCATTCTAAAAGATTCCCTCCGACGACAATACCAGACAACCAAAAACTTTTCTTCAAAATGAACCCAACACAAACTACAAGCAATAGCCATCAAAATCAATAAAATCACATAAAAATCATAAATATATACACACCCCTCTCTTCCTCCATATAATACCGCGCAGGCTTCTCACCAAACCTCGCCTCTCAACAGTCCAACGACTTCTTAGGTGGAGTTATTAACGCTCACCGCCACGCTGGTTAGCCTCACATTTACAAACAAGAGACAACCATAATCGAACAACTATACTCAATGAATATCCTCAACAAAAGAAACCAACCAACACAACCATAAGGTTTTTAAATAAATATTGCGGCAATATCCTAGATAGCTCTTAGATCACAATAAACATAAAAACCTATATTTCGTTATTCAAGGGAATGAATTGTTAATTGCTAACGCGAAGTCTAAATTTTGCAGACGAATTCCTTAGGCCTAAATCTGGGCGACGTTGGGAATACGTAAATTAAAAACAAAGAGTTAAGAAATATATATATTATTGAATAAACGGTTAGATTATTTAAAGGTGAATTTATACAGTAACAGTTTATGATTGTATTGAGAATTACGTGTGTGAATTAAATTTGAGTGAGTTGACTGGAATGAATTTACAATTGATAAATATGGTTTGGTAATTAGAATATACCAAATGATTAGTTGGTGAGTAATTGTTAAATAGATTGATTTATAGATTGGATAATTATAAATAGTCATTGATTTATAGATTGGATTATAATTTGGACTATTAATTGGATTATAAATTGGATAATAAACTGGATTATAAATTGAATTATAACTTGGATTATAGTTAAATGGATTGTATTATAAGTAATTTGATTGGATAAAGTTGTTAAATGGATTATAACGGAGTTGAATGGGTCTGTAAATGAGACAAAACAATCAAGCGTTAATTCGTGATTCTTTTGGGAAATGTTTAGTTAAACACTTACAATTCAAATATCTACAGACCTGTTCACCGATGCAGATATAGCCGAGCGAATGAAACTCATGGATTAATTTTAAGACACTTGAGAGAGCAGGTGTAGCAATCTCCCGATTTAAATCAGAGTTACCAATCCTTCTTGAAATTATATATATATATATATATATATATATATATATATATATATATATATATATATATATATATATATATATATATATATATAGTAGAATTCCACGTGGAAATTCTTTTCCAGCACGGAAGTGACGTCCATGCGTAAAAGAAAATTCTAGAATTTGGTTAGGCTTAAATTGGTAAACCTCCCTCCCCCCCCCCTCATCCACAAGCGGTAACCTCGAACCGCGTCCATCCCGGACCACCTTTTCGCGGGTTAGAGTTGCCTAGGCGTGAAGGTTAGAGGACATTCGAGAGTAGCGCGGGCCAAACACCCCATGTTTCCCCCATCCCTGCGGAGGGAGCCTCGGATATATAGGGCTCGTCTTCCAGGTGGGAGATACAGAGTTAAGGAGTCCCGCCAGGATCCAAGAAGCATTCCCCCTAGTTCCAAGTCAGGTGCTTAACAACGAAGCAAAGTCACGGCTGAACTTTTAGTGTCGTTAGAATTAACCCAGCCAGTGAGGTATTTCCATTTGACGATTGCTACCGAGCGATTTTTCCGACTCCACTCATCAACTCCTGGAGAAGCCCTCCTCACTTCCTCCTCGTCTTCGGGTGGCTGAAATACTCTTTCCTGGACCGGACGTTACCGCCCCCCCCCCTCCCTTAGAGAACCGTCATCACGTCAACTTCCCGCTCAGAAGCTCCGAGTGCCCTCGCCCTCACGTTTATTGCCTGCAGAAGACATCCGTGAAACCTTACCCCGACGTCTCACCGGAATCCTCCGTAAGCCAACCCCTCCACCCTTCAGCAACCCATTTGAGTTAATCCTCCCCATTAGAATAGTCTCCTTCTGTAACGCATTAATTTCTAACTTCAGAGTATGATGCATAACTCTGCAATTTCCCCCTCATTTACCAATTTAATTTTGCCCTTTGATTCTCTTATTTTATGTAAATAAAATTATATTTTTTCACATGCCTCTTTAAATAACCTTGAGCTGTGCCATTGGCCAAATTTTACCTGACCTAGTTTTGCACTCTATTCTCGCTGCTCCGCGCGTCGAAACTCGTGGCGTTCCGCCCTTTTGTCGTTTCGCCTTTAAGTTATTAGTCCCTTCCTCATAGATATAATATGGTATTGATATCATATAATGTCACACCACGACATATATATTTATTAATATACATATTGTGTAATTTTGGTGTCAAGTGTGTTTGGGGTTTTTACGAACCCGTGTCATTTTAATTTCGACATTAGAAGTTCTCTTGTTATTCACGTCTATCCCTTTTACTTTAATTTTTGTATTGTACTGGCAGAAGGGAATTTCAAGTTAATTGAAGAGCAGTGGAACGTTAATCTATTTAGATTTTGTGTTGGACCCCATGTAATTAATTTTTTGTTATTGTGTTTGAATTTTGGAGACTCTCCTGGTTATTAATCCAAAAGAGTTAAGGTCTTTGGTGTCCTAATTCCGGTAGACCATTTTAATTTTTTTCCGCTTAGAAATAGCAGAAATACAATTAAACAAATATAAATATATTCATAAAATCAACGATTTTACATGAGATAAGTAGGTTAGGTAAATATGGTGAAACAATATAGAGTGAATAATAGAGTAAATTTTTGAGTAAGTAATATTGAGTATCTATGAGTAAATAATATTGAGTATCTATGCAAATATAGTAAATATTTTAGAGTATCTTTGATGTAGAGTAAATAACGTCGTATCTATGTAGTATCTATATAGTAATTTAGAGTATCTATAATGCACTGAATTGGGGCTGCAATGAGAAGTAACATAATTAGGACTTACTCTCGTATGGTTGTTTGCAAAGAATGTGAGAGTGGATTTAACTCAGTATGATTTGTTTGGAGGTAAATGAATTATTGTAGAAGGAATGGTTACCGAACTTTATACGAAGAAAGCAGCGAGTCGAGTGGGCAGGTGGCGTGCTCTTTTGATCGAGCTGGGAACGTGTGTTTGTTTGTGTGTGTGTAAAATTTAAGAGATGCTGTTTGGAACAGTATACGTTAATTGAATTGACAAGAAAATAAATGAATGCATTAATTATTGAGTTTAACATAAAATGATATATATATATATATATATATATATATATATATATATATATATATATATATATATATATATATATATATATATATTTAAGTTTCCCAAGAGGGTTTTATTATAGGAATGCCCAGAGGCATTGCTATACAAGGCCTTGACGAATATTCAAGTATTCGTTTCGCGTGGGTAGTGTCCTAGCTCGTTCGCGTGGCAGTGTTCCCTCAGTTAACTGCGTAACAATGTCATCCCTCGAAAAATTCAAGAGTCAGGGTGAAATGTTAGGTCTTTCGGGCAAAGCCTGCTAAATTACGTACAGGAAGAAGAGAGGAACGAACGGGCAGAACGAAGGGAAGAGGAACTAAAAAAAACGGAGATGGGGAACAAACTGAAGATGTAGATGGATAAGAACAAATTGGAGATGGAGAAGAACAAACTGAAGATGGAGATGGAGAAGAACAAAATAGAGATGCAAGAACGTGAATCAAATTAGGCAGCATGAGCTGGAAATGAGTCGAAATCAATGGCTTCTCAGTCCATCTGTTTCCGGGCTGAAATTCCCGCAACTCCTTCAGTCAAACTTCCCGCTTTAAATGATGGAGAGGACTTTTGGTCATCTTTAAACCATTTTGAGAGAATCTTTCAGATCAATAGATGGGATCTCGAAAATGATGGCGTCGCTCGCTTACCCCCCCTCCTAAACGCCTAGTTACGGGATATCTTCGTCTCCCTTCCCCCGGAAGCAACTTTGGACTATTCCACGTTAAAGTCCGAATTGCTAGCTGCTGTTCATATGAATTGCGAATTCTACCGCTCCCGATTCCGCCAGGAAAGGATCCGCCTTCGTCAAACATTTCGACAACACGGGTACATCCTCCAAAGACACCTTCAGTGTTGGCTGGATGCGTGCAAGATTCCCCATATCTACGAGTCCCTTCTGGACTTCTTCCTTAGGGATCAGCTTTTAGCTGCCATGGCTCCCGAAATTCGCGCCTTTATTAAGAATAAACGTTGTGCCACTTTCAAGGAGTGCTTGGAAGTCACAATTTATACCCTAAGGATGTTAAAAAGGCTCCCCAATCGCACCCCCCCCAAACTCAATTTTATGGTCCAAAGGCCCCTCTTAAATTGGTTCCAAGATTTACCAAAGTTCCTAGTCCCTCGAAGCCAAGAAACTTCCATCCATCTGAATTCCGAGACGTTAAGTGCCTCGTTTCTTCTCCCCCGGTTGTGCCGTACCAAAGGAACCTGATCATCTGCTACACCTGCGGAGTTCCCGGTCATTACCGCACGAACTCTTCTCAAAACTCCCGATTCACAAACTTTCAGTCCCACCAAATCTGGGCCGCCCCTGCTCCTCCTCTGTCGCCTCAGGAGACCCCCGATCCTCCCTCACCCGCCAAAGTTCCGGACCATCAGGTAAACTTCCTCTTTAATGAGAACAACCCTGGTGGATTGAAATTCGAGAACGGAACCGTGAACGGTTGCCGAGTATCCACCCTCGTCCGTGACACTGGGTGCACCTGCATCGTATTTTCTGATGACCTACTCCCCCTGTTGGCCCGACCACAAGAAGTTTGCAGTGGTCCATGACTACCTTGGCCGGGCCAGTCGTTTCCCAGTAACTTGTTGTCAGCTCGACTGTGACTATATATCCGGTTGGGTTGAAGTGGTAGCGGCCTCAATCCAGTTCTGCTCTGTTTTGATCGGTCAGAGACCCGTAATCCACGACCATCCCGTGGCCCAGCCCGTGATTACACGTACACTGGCAGCCCTGGAATCCCATGCACCCATTCCCCTCATAGATGAAAATCTCCATTTTTTTTGAGAAAATGAACTTCATTTCCGAATCAGACCTCTGTAAGGCGCACTTCCAAATTTCCCTTCGTCAAAACGCCCGCAAGTATACCGCCTTTCCCACATATAAGGGCCTCATGCAGTTCAAACAATTCCACTTCGGGCTAGTCACTGCATGCAGCAATTATAACAGAATGATGTGAAGGATCGTGGACGGGCTGCCCCACGTCTCTTTTTATTTTGACAACCTGTATGTAGCGACCGCTACGTGGGACCAGCACTTGATCGCTCTCCGCGCCCTACATAATTAGCTTCGTGAGCACGGGCTCCCTCTTGGACCTACTAAGTGCCACTTCGCTTATGATACGATTAAGTATCTGGGATTCAAGATTGGCAAAAATCAGATGAGCCCCCAGGAAGAAAAAGTCCGAGCCATCGTTGAGATGCCCCTTCCCCTCACAAAAAACAATTGAGGTCCTTTATGGGATCAGTGTCATTTTACCGCCGCTTCATTCCCAACTTCGCGTCAATCGCCGCACCGATAACTGCCCTGCTTCCAAAAAAATCCCCGGATCTCCTCTCGTGGGACCCTGAAACCTCCGCCAGGTTCCACCAGCTAAAGATCCAGCTAACGTCCGCTCCCATTCTGAGGCTCCCGAACCTGACTAAGCCTTTCGGCATTAGGACCGATGCCAGTGATGAAGGAATTGGATGCATCCTCCTTCAATATGCTGACAACGGAGACAGCCACCCGGTGACTTACGCGAGTAGAAAGCTTTTACCACGCGAGCGAAATTATTCAGTAATAGAACGAGAGGCCTTGGCAATAGTCTGGGGGGGTTACCAAGTTCAGTATGTACTTAATAGGGAAGCCTTTTGTAGTGGAAACAGACCACCGCTCCTTGTCGTTTCTGAGAAATACAAAAGGTCAGAATGGGCGCATCATGAGGTGGTTACTGATACTCCAACAATATCAGTTTGAAATATTGTATGTCCGCAGCAGTGACAACTGTGTTGCAGACAATTTGAGTCGTAACCCGGTGGCAGAAGAAGCCGACGAGACACTAAATTAAATAACTGTAAATATGGTATTTCTCCTATAACCTAGAGGTTAAATGCTTGGCAAAAGTTTACCGATATTATAATCCCTTATGTATATATTATCTCATTAATGTTCTTAATTGTGATTTTTTTTTTGTCCACTAAGTTGTTTAGTCATTAGTCCCATATTCATGCCTCCATTTAATTGCATCCTTTTTTTTGGATCCACAGAAATGTCGCCATGTGATTTTTTTAGTTTAAAATTGTGCTAGTTAAATTTTGTGTGTACACATGTCGTAGCAGGTCTGAATTTCCGTAGACCCTTGATAATTCTAGTTCGACGGGTGGGATGATCCTTTCCTACGAAAATGCTCTGTAAAGCATCATCTTTCGGATGGGAGATGTGTGGGGAAATTCCAGGTGGAATTTCTTTTCCAGCACGGAAGTGACGTCCATGCGTTAAAGAAAATTCTAGAATTTGGTTAGGCTTAAATTGGTAAGCCTCCCCCTCATCCACAAGCGGTAGCCTCGAACCGCGTCCACCCCGAACCACCTTTTCGCGGGTTAGAATCGCCTGGCGTGAAGGTTCGAGGCCATTCGAGAGTAGTGCTGGTCAAACACCCCATGTTTCCTCCATCCCTGCGGAGGGTGCCTCGGAATATTAGGCTCGTCTTCCAGGTGGGAGATACAGAGTTGAGGAGTCCTGCCAGGATCCAAGAAGCATTTCCCCTAGTTCCAAGTCAGGTGCTTAACAACGAAGCAAAGTGACGGCTGGACTTTTAGTGTCGGTGGAATTAACCCAGCCAGTGAGGTATTTTCATTTGACGATTGCCACCGAGCGATTTTTCCGACTCCACTCATCAACTCCTGGAGAAGCCGTCCTCGCTCCCTCCTCGTCTTCGGGTTGCCGAAATACTCTTTCCTGGACCGGACGTTACCACCCCCCCTCCCCTCCCTTGGAGAACCGTCATCACGTCAACTTTTCGCCCTCACGTTTATTGACTGCAGAAGACATCCTTGAAACCTTACCCTGACGTCTCACCCGGAATTCTCCGTAAGCCCTCCCCCCCCCCTTCAGCAACTCATTTGAGTTAATCCTCCTTATTGGAATAATCTCCTTCTGTAACGCATTAATTTCTAACTTCAGAGTCTGATGCATAACTCTGCAATTCCCCCCTCATTTACCAATTTAATTTTGCCCATTGATTCTCTTATTTTTTGTAAATAAAATTATATTTTTGTACATGCCTCTTTAAATAACCTTGAGCTGTGCCATTGGCCAAATTTTACCTGACCTCGTTTTGCACTCTATTCTCGCTGCTCCGCGCGTCGAAACTCGTGGCGTTCCGCCTCTTTGTCGGTTCACCTTTAAGTTATTAGTCCCTTCCCCATAGATATAATATGGTATTGATATAATATAATGTCACACCACGACATACACTTTAACAACACAGTCCACCAAGCCAACAATAAACATCCCCAGCGGAGACAAAATCACCAACCCAAACTTCACACCAGAAATAAACAACCTCATAAAACAATGAAAAACATTAAGACAAAACAGAACACTTACATAAAGTGCAATTCCGCAACCTCAACACTCTCATCACCGCCAAAAAACAAGACAGCCGGAAACAATACCTCCAAATATCCAACCACTCTCAACTCTTGGGCGCAATTAAAAAAAAATATACACATCATACACCCAACCTCCCCTCTCCCATAATCCCTCCTCAAAAACAACAAAATACCCAGTCCAACAGCATAAAGCAACCTGCCTGCAAAATAAAAAAACTACACTCGATCCTACACATCAACCACCCCAAGACATTGCACTCACTATCTAATCCTTCAAAAACTTACAAACCAAAGGGTTAAACCACATCTGCACTAACAAACATCTTCAACCACTCTTGGCAGCACAACATTATTCCACATACCTGGAAACATGTATACGTCCTGTAACCAAAGGAGCCACCAAACCTACCCATTTCATACATACCCATCTCAAAAATACACTAAAAACTAATGCTTAACAGAATCAAACCTCTCTTACACTTAAAACTGTTTCAGAGAACATCACTTCAAGACAATAGTACTGACCTCCCTAAAAACTCAGATTATGGAAGGCTTCAACCAAAACCGTCCCCGCTAGGCACAGCGATTGCAGCAATGCTTTCGGCACAATACTCTGCTACATCCTCATACAAAAAAATACTCCGAAACTACGTGCAATACAAACGATATGGCCAAGTAATCTTGTATAGCTCACAATCCAGGACCCGAAGATCCAACAACGGGGTCCCACATGTGGCCATTCTCTCTCTTCTTCATGAATCCCCATAACTCAATCAGTCCGCCTGAACATATATGCCCATCACCTAAGCATCCCATCCCAAGGAACCACCACACAACTCCAAAACTGGCTAACACTAAACAAAATGTCCACCTCATTTAAGAATCAAGTCACCTTCTTCGACCCCCCTCCACACACACGCATGAATACACCAGACACCTTCATATCACGCTCCAAGGCCAACCCCTCCCACTCAACGCTAAGCCAACCCTAATAAGCATCATTCTATCCAGGCACAACTTTTGCCACACATATCACTACCATGACCTCATTAAAAGTAAACGCCCTTAGGACACTTACAAACACCAGTTTTAAACAACTGAAACTCAAAATACTTTACAAACAATTGATCCGCACCACTCTAAATTACGCATCCCCAGTCTGGGTGCCCAGGATATCCAACAAATGACACAGCCCTCCATATCTCAACCGGCTGCACAAATAGCACCCCAAATCCATACCTCTAAGAAGAAACCAAAATACTACCTATCAATGACCACATAGAAATGGTGGGAAAAATTCTTCAGCAAACTACGCCCATCCCCCAACCTTTCCATTCCTGCCCCAACCAGAACATAATATAACACCTACACACACACATTTCACCCGCAAAGCTTTCGGACGGCGGGAAAACAACACCCTAATTCAACGTGTCTCTCCTGACATCCCCTCTGATGTGCCGAACCGGTCTGTCTCCGGCCCGCCTATGATCAGGACAACACCCATCTCTACATGAATACAAAACAGCCTAGACCTGTACAGCACCTGCTAACTGACAGACTATGCCACTCATATGATCCTCACCTGCCCTTCCCTCGAACCATCTTAAGGGGCACGGCAATTTGCTTTCCTGGCCACCGTGCTGATGGGACTCAGCGGCCCGTCCGGCCCCAGCTTAGACACTTTCCCTTCGTTCGCTAACATCTTCTATCTGCTTTCTGTACCAATTCTCTTCCTATTCCTTCAAAGTATTTGTTATGACTGAATGGAGTTACTCTTTCTGGGTTTGGGCCTGAGCTGGTAAATTGTCTCGAGGGGCTAGTTTCTTTGAGACTGGCTCCGGTATGCCCCCCCCCCCCGGCAACCAGGGCGGAATATTGGCATTGTGGTGGATCGAATGTGAAAGTGTTTATAGGGCCATTCTCACACCCCCTTTCTAGCGGACTTCTCCATCCCTCAGTAAGAATGTATGGGATATGGTATTATATATATATATATATATATATATATATATATATATATATATATATATATATATATATATATATATATATATATATATATATATATTCTGGATTTCATGTTTTATTTTAATTTTTTTTTTTGTAAAATGTGGCCAGTTACAAAATTTGTGTAATAACTTAAATCGAATTTGAACGTCCATATTATAATTAGTTTGGACGGGAGGGCTTTAATAGCCTCAAGACCGCGACCGGATCGTGAATATTATATGAGCTCGGAAGCCGAGGGCTTTAAAGACGTGTGCGACAATTTTGGTCAAACTAGTAGCAACCGGCAAGACCTTCCCCCGAGGGGACCCTAAACCGCTAGAAAGCGTGGTACCACGTAGGATAAAGGCCTCTCTTTGTTTGTATTTTTTGTAAATATTTTTCTTGTGATTTGTAGTATTCATACGTAGGATTGTTGTTTATATATATATATATATATATATATATATATATATATATATATATATATATATATATATATATATATCCTTATTTTTTAAAAATAAAGGACTGCATATGCAACCCGTTTCATTTCTCCTTCGATTTATCACGTCCGACTTAGTGTAGGAAGCGGGTTGGATAGATTGGGGCTAGAGTGTAGGTTCGCGGCCAGCTACAGCATCAGTCCATCCCCTGCAGCTCCGGCCAACCACGCTGATGACAGGTACCTTGGTGGAACCAGGAATTTTCAGCCACCCTAAAAATAAAACGACTAGACTTAAAAAACCTACAAACGATGGCAAAAACAAGCAACCAAAATCGATTACAACCAAAAACTAGCCAAATATAAATACACCATCAAGGTAAACCATCGCACCTCATGGAGAGCCTACCTCTCAACAATCAACTCCAAAACTCCTATACACCATACATAAAAGAAAATATAAGGGTTACTCAACAAATGCACACGAGAGCCAACCCCCACACTACGTATTGATGCGCAAAATATGCTTGACCAGCAAGAGGTTGCAAACAAGCTGGGGAGCTCCTTCGCTAACATGTCCGACAGGACACTTGCAACGCCCAGATTTGCCGGACGCAGAGCCAGGATGTAATCTGTATTGTTGGATTTCTCCACCAATGAAAACACGACCTACAACAAGTCATCATCGAGAAAAGTACTCGAAACGGCTCTAGCAAGCTGCGGTAATACTGCTCCGGGGACCAATGATATCCCGTATGCTATGCTGTCATCTGGGTGATTTTTTAAATAATTTTAAGAACTCATCTGGCCACTGCCTAGTTGGGCATAAGTCGCCGTACTCACCACTACCTAGTACTAGGTTACTTAAAAATAGCAACATAAAAAATAAAAAAGCAAGGCAAGAGTAAGGAAGCAAGTTCCAGCGTCGGGGGGAGGTACGCCTCCCCCTGGCGTAGGAACGCCTATCCCCGGCGTAGGAACGTGGGACCTACAAAAATAACAAAAAAACTCCAACTAGTTAAATAAATGGGAGAAGGCCGGCCTCCCCCCCCAAATTCCATAAATCCACCAGTCAATGTGCACGAACTCGTCCCGTGTACAAGGGATAGGCGGTAGCGACCTTGCCCATCTCGCTACCGGGACAGGTAACGTGCGCGAAGAACGCATTTACTGCGACATTAAACAAGAATGTGCCGAACAGTCTTCACAGGAAGGCGCAAACGAGCACTCCATCAAATCGCGGTGTGTCCAATTCAGAGACGACAGAAAGCAACCTGAAGCCTTCCCGACAGGGGACGGGGTAGGCCTATGGGAACAGTCGCGGGGCAATGGCACGCAATTTGAAGTTACCCTCGACCGTCTCCCATCTTCTTTGCCAAGCTGCCCGTATTTCTGCTATATAGTCGGTGTGAGGAAGAGCCCTGCTGACTTCAAACAGAGGGGATACGGCGTGGGAGCTGACCCCCATCTTGGGAATCGGAGCCATCCATATACACTGGCACGGTTCCAGCGTGACACGACGTATGCTCCAAAAAGGTCGAGCGCAATACTCCCGGCTCTGTAGAAGCATGGGGTAACAGAGGCGAGGCGAAAAATAACCAAAGGTGGTACCCTCCAGGGTCCTGGGCAGAAACAGGAGTGGCACCGGCCCGAGAGCTATATCACCTGCAGGCGTACCAATCGCTCAACCACTTCCATGCGTACATTATTAAGCAAAAAGTCTGGGTCAAGGTGGAGCCATGAATGGCGGCAGAAGTGAACCATCTTAGTCTTGGCCAAGAAAAACCGAAACCTGGGCGCTGGCATAGCGAGAGACGCGATTCAATGTCTGTTGGAGTCAACACTCCAGAGTTGGAATCTTGGCAGCGCCAAAAGAGATCGAAAGGTCGTCCACGTAAATCGTAGCGAGAACATCTTTGGGCAGTACCGAGGTGATGCCGTTGATGCTCAGGGCAAAGAGGGCGACACTGAGGACACTTACCTGCAGGACAGACTGTTCCTGCTCCATTGGGCCAGAGAGGCCCCCCCCCCCCGACGCAGAATCGACGATCTCGGAAAAATTCAGATATAAAGATTGCAAGTCCCCTCGCCCCCATCGTGTGGAGAGTCTCCATGATAACGTATCGCCATGCAGTATCATAGGCCTTCTCCAAATTGAAAAACACCGTGGCGTAGTGCTGTCTGCTAAGGAAATCCTCTACCTAGATCATATTGAACAAATCTAACAGAAAGACCATGCCTCGCTCACCCAGGTTTCGAAGTATGGCGTAGGGGACATCGCCCTGACAGTGGGTGGTGTCCGCGCACGAAACAAGAGCGGAACGCAACCCACTCAGAGTAAACCTGTCGTTGGGGGGTTCTCCGCCTCTGCAGGTATAGTATTGTCAGCAGCCTTCCGCGAAATCACGACGCGCAATGAGTGCTGACGTAGAATCCATCGCGGTCGCGATGGATTCCGCCACGGACACGGGGTCTGATATTACTGTCCCATTCTCCTGGAGAATGGGAGGGATGGGCCAGCGAGAACTTGTCCCGAATCCTTTTGATTCGTTTCCACACCTCTGCTTGAGGGGTCTTCATATCAAGTGAATACACGTATTCCCGCCAAGAAGAGCGTTGGGCGTGCTTCGAAATATACCCGAACCTAGCTCGAATAAATTCACCGGTAATCAACTCGATCGGGCGGCGCTTATAGCGCCGCCCGAATAACGCTTTTGTTTGAGAGCCGTCTCACACTCGGATGACCACCACGGGAGTGGTCTTAGTGCAAAATGGCCAGACCTTCAAGGAATAGTATTTAGGCCCGCGGCGATAAGGTTGCCGGAGAAAAACTGAACGGCCTCATCTATCGACCTAAATTCCTGAAACATAGACCACCACCACCGGGGCGGACTCTCGGGCGGCAGCGGCCCAGAATATGATATGTCGACTTTGCACGTCGACACGAGCGTTTAGTATGGCCGATGCGGTGACAGTAATAACACCGCGGCAGTGGAAAGAATCCCTTCACGTGGTAGCGATATCAACCGGCACGCACCGAGACTCAGGGAGCTTGTCACAGTCGAACGTGATGAAGATTGTAAGGGTGGGTCTCGAGGGGGTCTTCCTGTTATCTCATCATGCGTTCGACACTGACCACCCCATGGTCAGCCAGCTTTAAGGTGATGTCATCTATGGAGTAGTCTACGAGTTCCTTCGCACTCCAAGGCGTGCCATCTAGTGTCCAAAGGGCTCTAATCATGGCCGCCTCGAAAGGATTCGACGCATTCGCCAAAAGGCCCCTATCCGCGAAACGGGTCACCTTTGGCTCTCTACCAATCACACTAGCTAAAGCTCTCCTCTGATGGGTCATGGTGTCATCACTGGAGCGAATAACCAGGAAGCGTTTTAAGCCAGCGCCTCGAAAACGCTGGGTAGTCTCTGAATGAGGGACCCCGATATACTCGATGCTCCACTCTGCGCACTAGCACTTTTGGTCTTAGTCAGTGACTCCGCGCCCGTGGTGGCAGAGCGGCCAGACGTGCCGATCTTGGCTTGGTCGCTTACCGAAGTAACAGCAGACCCATCTGTTCCTGCAGTCCCCGCGGATGGAGAGGACCCTCGAGTCATTTTCTTGTTGTTTCTCTTCTTTTTATGAGGAGGGCGTGGAATGAACCCGCTTCTTCCCTTCGCTCGCATGAGCTCCCAGGCCAGATGGACCAGCTTCAGCAGTCCTTCTCCGAGATCGAGAAGGTTTTGGCGGTCGCAGGAGCACCAACCGGAGGAGGAGAACCCTCCCCTTCTTGTATTGCCTTGGAGGCCAGAGCCGTTTGAAGAGGACCTTGCATAGGGGTGGACTCGGGTTCGGTGCTTGGAACCGAGCCCGGATTCACCCCCATGGAAAGTCCAACCGTCTGAAGCTGGGTTGCCTCAAGGACCAAGTCTATCTCGGGGGGTGGGTCCATTTAGCCATCTGACATCACAGGTCCCATTGGCAGTGGTGTCACGAGTCAGGTTGTATGGGGAGGCTAAGGTCAGTATACGAGCCAGCAGGTCTCTGGAGAGAAGCGGTTGATGGGACCCGTCTTCCCTCTCTCCCCTAAGGAAGTTTGCCCCACCGATCCGCTTCAACGGGGAGCGGCTGATTATGGGCTGCCAGTGGTAAGATGGAGGTACTTGAGGGAAACTCCAAAGAATAGGGTGAGGGGAGCCCCCAGCGTCCAGGAAGCCAAATCGCCGCGCCCCTTACGGAGTTCATCTAGGTGAAAGGGGAAGATGCTTACTCCTGGCCCTATACAACTGGATCTGGAGAGAACTTGTTCCTTTATGCCTTCCGCAAACCCGTCAAAGATCTCCAATTAACTCCCGACCAATTGCCCTACCATCTTGCATGTGCAAGGTAATTGAAAAGATGGTCAACACACGCCTAATGTGGCTGCTGGAGAAAGAATCACTCTTATCCCCATTAAAATGCAGATTGAGAAAGTTACTCTACTACAAATGTTCTGATCCACCTAAAAATCGCAACATGCACCGCATTCGCCAGGAACCACCACCTAGTTTCTATTTTCTTCGACTTAGAAAACCCTATACATCATAGCGCTACGGAATTGTAAGGAGCTTGCATAACAGGGGTTTACGTAGCCACCTGCCTCAATTAATAAAGAATCTCTTGAAAGACCGTACTTTCACAGTTCGACTAGGTAACATAAGAGGGGCGGTCAATAAGTTTTGCGAATCGGTAGGGCAAAACAGAGAAAGGGGGATGGTTGTTTGTGGGGGTGTTAGGACAAGTTATGACAAGTCAGCACCTGCAGCCGCACGCCCCTGCCTCGTCTATTTAAGAAGCAGTAGTTTATCGCAGATAGTCAGTCACAAATTTTTCAACAATGGAGAAGGTTGAGCACCGCGCAGTGATCAATTTTTTGACTAAGAAAGGCAAGAATGCAAAAAGAGATCCATGAACGCATGGTTGCAGTGTACACCGACACCACACCCTTCCTATGCAACCATTGCTCACTGGAATAGGAAGTTCCGCCATGGTTGTGAGTCCCTTGAAGATGACCCCGTCCAGGACGCCCATCAGACGTGACCAACGAGGACAATGTGGCCAGTGTGGAGAGGATGATCCTCGAAAATATACGGGTGAAGGTAGAAGAAATCAAGCGAGAACTTGGAATATCACATGGAAGTGTTATCAACATCATCCACGACAATTTGGCCATGACTAAGGTCTCTGCCCTTTGGGTCCCTAGAAACCTCACACCACATGAGAGACTTCAACGTCGTCAAAGTTCACAAGGCCAGAGTTGCACAAGCTGCCCTGCGCGAGTGCGGATTCGAGGAGCTCAACAATCCCCCTTACAGTCCAGATCTGGCCCCTAGCGACTACTTTTTATTCCGCCAGATCAAGGCTGTACTGCGTGGACGCCGGTTTGGGGACGATGAAGATGTCCAGCTCGCCGTCCAGGAGTGGATTGAACAGCAGTCGGGAATTCGAGGCCTCAGGAACAAGTGGCGCAAGTGCATTGAAGTCGAGGGTAGTCATATTGAAAAATAATAAAACACTTTTCCTCATATCTCGTTTCCTTATATCCGAATTGCAAAACTTATTACCCGTTCCTCGTAGTATCCGACCTATTCCCATAAGGTGTTCCTCATGGCAGCGCACCATTGTTCGCTATAGGAATAAATGGCATAGCATGACGCCCTCACCACGGATTAGCAGCCGCACTAGACGTGGATGACTTCATCTTATTGGAGGGATAGATGGCAACGATGGAACTCCACCATCAGCTTGCGACGAGGTGGGGTTCTGCTAATGGTTATATATTTTCGACCAAAAAGATGAAGGTTGTCCACTTTTGCCGCCGTCAAGGCTGCGTCATGGATCCCGACCTATATTTATACCAACAAAGAATCGAAGTGGTAGAAAATTAACTTGGGAGTCCCACATCCAAAGAGTGAAGACCTCAAGCACAAAAGCTTTAAATGTGCTAAGAATAGTGTCCAGGCATAATTAGGGACCGGACAGAGAAACCATCCTCGCCTCGATTTGAATGAGCCGTCTTATGACTTAATCCGTGCCAGCGAAAGTACGACTGGGTGGATGCTTGAAAGATTTGTAAATTGCAAATTAAGAAGTTACTGAGAAGACCTGGTATAAAAATGGCTGTACTAGCAAACATAACCATCGTAAGGGACGAGGGTGCATTAAACGTAGACATTTTATCCCTGTGTGAGTTAAATTTGTGGTTCTGAAGGAGTAAGAGACGATGGTTGGTGCTAGATTTTGAACCGGAACACAGCCACTTTAACCCTTCCCCTCCACTTGAGTAAGGAAGATGGCCTTGACCAACCACAACTACTGCTAACTATAACCTAGGCGCATTCACCTAAACAGGATCAGATTTTTAAAATACCCATCTCCCCTCGAGTGCCCATTAACATTTTTCCTCCCGTTCCTAGACGCACTTAAGACACGGGAGCATCAAACATCAAGGATTATTATTATTTGGAGCAAGGGGTACGCCACTAAAATCTAAAAGGATTATGGAACGGCAACGCATAAAAGGGTACGAAGGCCTAAATTGCAAAAAGTGGTAGGCTAAATTAAAAGCAGTCAGATGGGCAATAAGCAAATGACATACCCTGCCATAGCATAACTAAAATCGAAAACGAAGCTAGGGGGGCCGATTCTCCCGCACCAAGGGGGGAAAAAAAAGACGCGCATACTAGCATTTCTAGTTAATTAAAAAGGGTCTAATTACAAGCTATAAAAGAGAAAAAGCATCAAGGAATAAAGAGCACTCGAAGAGGAAGCTCTTCTGCCCCTTTTAACATATGATTAATAACGAAGACTAACGAGCATTCAAGCACCTTGCGAATCATCATCAAAAACCGCAGTGGGCGGGAACCAGGGTGGCCAATTCATTATTTTCCCCTTAAAAGAGAAGGTTAAGTTATTTCACTTAAAAATCTGAGTGACAATAGCTGGAATCCTTTTATGCACAAACAATTCCAGCATCGATGTATGGTAACAGTAGTTCGACATCCTACCTTGTTCATGGCGGATGATGAAATAGACAAAGGTACTAAGTATGACAATCGCGAGTGAACCTGAGGGACCAGGGGCTGGTCCCCTTTTGGAAGATGTGCCAAGAAGTATTATATTTTTGACACTAAACAGCGTACAAGTGGAACCTTCGTCGCTTCGGGGCAGGGGGACCTTTTCTACGTCAGAGGTTTGTGGATATAGATGCCCATCGGCAGGATTCTTCGAAACCGAGAGAATGTGTGTGTTTATGTATGTGTAGTGCTGCAAAGACGGGAGAGGAAAGAAACTACGTTCTAATCAGCTGTGGGTGTGATGAGAAGTGCGCCTCCACCAATTGGTAACCGGATCTCTTATCATGCCGGGACCGAACCCGAGTACTGCGAGGTTAGAAGACTAACGCTGAGAGCAAGTGCTCTCAGCATCGATGTGTAAAAGGTCTTGATAATAATAGTCCTTTTCTCGCCTGACTTTTTATTATCGCCCATTTATATTAATACACTTTCGTTTGTTTTCCTCCATGGTGCTTTCTCTACAAAATGATCTTTGACGGAGGACAATGAGACGACTACAACTTGTCTTTCCTCGGCGGGTCTCAACAAGATTCAAACATGTACAGCACAGTGACAAGATCAAAACACGTAGAGCAGCGCGTCCGAGATTACCAACGGGAAGGTCCCCTGCAGACAAAAAAAAGAAACGAGGATTATTAAACACCCCTTCCCGTGATGTAGGGTGAATGCTGGATTGAGAACCCTAAAAGCTTGGGGCATTCACCAATTAGAAGTCTTAAGGCCACAAATTCATCAGTCCCTTTCTTTTTAAGTCCTGTGATTTATGCATACGAAAGTCAATAGAGTAGGTAATCACGACAATCCCTGTGACCCAGTTTCCCAGCGCCTTTGGGATGGCCAGAGCATGGGGTAATCATAAATGGAGGTGTGAGAGCGAAGGTCCATACCTATCGTCTTACAAATTCCAATCGAGAGAAACGAAGGATAAAACGAATCCTGAAACCAGTCTCACCATGCCCGCACTATACCGGGAGAATGGGCATCCTTACAGCCAAGCAAAAGAATCCTCTTTACTCAGCTCATTTACCCTTCGCACATTTTCACCACTTTACAAGCCTCGCCTCACAAGCAGTCTGGGATTCATTACACAAGACAGTTATGCAACTATTCACTCTCATACACCTACCATAGGATTCTCACGCCCAACTGCTAAAACTTTTCTCGCATTATTACATTGTCGACCATCTTTCCCTCAGTTGACTCACCCTTCTGCCATTACACGCATTTATTACTAACCATCCTGGTTCTTTCCTAGATTCATGAAATGGCATCTATCACACATTTCTTTCTAAAGGCTCCCGAAATAGTGTGTAAAGTCTGGCGCGGGCCGGCATGCTGCATCTGACAGCTGGATTATCAAATACTCTCCTGACCCCAATGCTTGCCGAAGGAAGTGCGGCTATGGATCTTCCACACGAGTTTCACTTACTTTATCTTCGCCACGTTGCATTTCTCTCCCTGCAAACTTTTTAAGCCCCTAGCGCCAGGAGTGGTGTGCCTTCTCGGTCCCAAATCCCTTCGACTATACATCTTCCACACCTTTTCACCCTTCCCTAACTTCACTACTTTCGTTGCAAATCTCTCTCTACATGCTTTCAGTGGGAGATGGCCTCATTGGTTTTCTGTTTCAATTAAAAGAATCTTCCAAAGGTTCTATGCAAATAACCGATCGGCCAAACCTCTTCCACCTCTTATAACTCCATTTTATACTCTCCATCAGCACCCTACCATAACTTTTCCAATCACACCCAGGACACTATGAACCGTATATTTTCGCATTCACAACAAACCCAACACTTTTGATGGTTATACAAATCCCAAACTTATTGCGGAAATGCCCTCTTTGGTTTTCACACCACACCAGGCGACAAGCGGTGGGGTTCTCGACCCGATTTAAGGCCACTGAACACCTCCATTCGATTGAGTTCCCGGTCCAGACCCTTTGCCCATTGTATACATATCCGGGTCACATTTATTCCCCTTCTACGACACTCAACTCGCGATTTGATATTGCTATCTTTATTCCCAACACATGGAAATGAACAGTTTTTGATTTTTCCAACTCTCAATATTTTTTTTCAGTGATTTTACCCTCAAGTATTCACCACTAATTAAATTTACTCATATCATATTACATCCATTATCTTTTCATTATTAATCCCCCGACGAGCACTAGTGTCCCAAATAAATGGCGTCCACGTTAAGGCAGCATTTTTGTAAACGATGGAATAAAGAACAGAAGAGACTGGTGCCACGGAAAACCCCGGCGAAAGGTAACTGAGACCCATGCTCGAACACTCCTTCGGCAACCCCGTTCTTCCAATTCCCCCTACCCTCACCTGAACCGTCCACCGGCCCTCCTCTTCGGTGGGTAAGCCATGCTGTCCTTCAAGGAGTAGAGGTTGTCTGGCACCGTCTGGGAGGCCTCCGTTAGGACGCGGATCAACTCGCGGACAATGGGTTGGTCGATCTGGGTGGCGAACGAGAGCGCCCGGCCCGACTGGCCCGCTCGTCCAGTCCGGCCGATGCGGTGGATGTACGAGTCGATGTTCTTGGGCAGGTCGTAGTTCACCACCAGCGAGATGCCATCCACGTCTGTCCAAATGGGTGCGACGGAGACGTTAAATTTGGGTAGAGGTAATAAAGTGGTACCCAGCATGGGCTCCTTAGCTACAAGAAATCGCATCTTAGATGCTATCTACTTGGATAGTATAGTGACACAGGGCGGTAGCTTACTTAGGCGGCACTATGCTACTGGGTGTTAACTTTTCCCCCTCGAATTTAAAGCGCAAGAGCAACGAGCCGGATGATACAGAACGTTGGAAACGTGAGATATGTAAAGAAAGGGGTGAACTTAGAGAATGAAAATGTGTGCAAGATATATCTATAGATTCTCCTGCGGGCATGGGGCCGGGAGGAAACACAAAGGTGCTTTAGTTAGCTGATATCCCCTTGTGGGCGGGTGGTAGCCAGTGTGAAAAGGGTAACGGGAAAACAATGGAGCCGCTCGATAAACAAAAATGGATGCCGAAAATTGAATTTGCCAACGATGACTAAAATATTTCGATTAAGGCCGGATGAGGGGATGGAAAGAGACTTTGAACGTTATTGAGACCCCCCCTCCCCAAAGACTTACCCAGGCCGCGAGATGCGACATCGGTGGCGACCAGAATTCGACAGGAACCTCGCCTGAAAGCTAAAAAAAAAAGAAAAATGAATGAATAAGACAATTAAAAAAACGAAGGAAATTATGACTTTTTGGTCTCGTTATTATGACGCGTTCGCAGGATCATACAGTTGAAAACACACAACGGATGGTACCGTTGGTGTAAAGCAATAGGTGATAACCCGCCACTTAAGGCCCCCTGGAGGACACCCTATCACCCTTCCAGGCTCGCTAGAAATTAATGACAAACAATCTTGCCTGGAAGGATACTAAGGTCACCCCCCAGGAGGCTTAGAGCAGCGGGGTTACATTGCTTTACACTGACCAAAGAGTGGGGATTCATTCTAAGTGGTTTCATCATCCACTCGCACACCAATCTGTCAACATCGACCCAATTTCCTACAAACTGGTGCCTGCGTATAGCAATGTCAGTAAAATTATCAAGCACAAAGTTAGTCATCAGGTGTTCCAACCAGTTAGCCCTCCACAGCGATGAGGAGCTACAGCAAATCCTCTAGTTGGGGTTCAAAGGGGCCCCTGAAAAAAACCCTTCCATAGACACTGATGATCTACCTACTCTCTCTCATTCATAGAAATAACCAACCTTTTGCACCGTCTTACAATCCTTGGCAACTAACCAGCTTCCAACAAATGGGTTAGCGCTTCAAGGCCACTAAAACACCCCCTCCATGCCCGATTATGATGCCATGGTACCTAGCAAGCTGAAGCGGCACTTCCACCAAACACCCTAGTGTATCACAGAAAGGCGTGCAATATTTTTCTAGTTTGTTAAAAGGGCAGAAAATGGCAAATATAATGGTCAAAAGAGTAACCATAGCTGACACTGCTCTTGAAGCCTCATTTAAAGTAGCAGAACTGATAGCAATGTGACAATTATTGAAACAATGCTTGGCAAAGAAACTCGGGTTCGGATTTCTAAAGTACCTCCCTCCAATAGCAAAATCAGTCACAGGATATCTGAACTTTCAGCTGATATCAATGAAAAGGTTGTGCAGTGGATTGTATCAAATGCAAAATTCGCTTTGCAGGTAGATGAGAGTACGAACATAGCTGGTAAATGTCAATTGCTTGGGGTTTGCAGATTCATTGATGGAGTTGTAGAGCAGTTTATGTTTTGCAAGAACTACAGACCACATCCACTGGGGAGGACATTTTTGCAATCATAACATCGTATCTCTGTGATCATCATGGTCTTTCATGGAAAGACTGTTGTAGCATATGTAGTGATGGTATGCCATCGATGATAGGGAAGTACAAGGAATTCAATACTATAGCACTGAAAGAAAATCCATCTATTATTACAACCAGCTGTTTCCAGCAAAGAGTCATTGGTTGCAAAAACATGTAGTGAAGAGCTAAATGAAGTTTTGAACCAGACTGTCAAGATGGTGAATTTCATAAAATTCTGGCCCTTAAAATGCAGTTTTTCAAAAGATATGCCAGGATATGGATGCAGGTAGTATCTCACTGGTGTCGCGTACTGATGTAAGGTGGCTATCCCGAGGTCATGTGCTGAACCGATTTATCTAACTCAAAGATGAACTGGAAGTATTTTTTGAAAAGGAGAAACAAGATGCATTCCTGAGTCTGCTTCAAAATTGCACTTGTTTGAGGCAGTCATTCTTGGTGGATAATTTCATGAAGCTTAATTAATTAAATTTCTCAATGCAGGAAAGACTGATTGGAGACAATAGTTACATCAAGTAATGAAATGAAAAGTTTCCAGAGAAAGTCAGCTGTTAAAAAAGATGACCTCTCAAACTTTCCTTCTCTTCTTAAGCAAGCAGGAAATAATACTATTGGACATCTCAAAGATCTCATACTACATCACTTGCTCCGGCTGAGAAGCATTTGATTTTTGTTTCCCTTCTCTTTTTACAGAGAATCTCAACTGGATTGTATCACCCTTCAAACTGACTGACAGGGCTGAGGAACTGGCCTTCCCAACAATAGAATGTGACAAATTTATTGATCTGTGTGCTGATTCCATCCTAAAGGTAAAATTCGAGAAGAGTGAAGAATCATTGGTTATGTTTTGGTGTGGACTAGTGCAGGCGTATCCAAATTTGGCTGAAAGGGCTACATCATATTTGTGTGAACAGGCATTCTCTGCCATGGCAACAATTAAATTTAAATCCCCAAATAAACTTTTATCTCTTGAGGACAATATGCGAGTAGCATTATCAGCAATTAGACCTAATATTAAGAGTTTGTGTTCTAAGCAGCCATCTCAGGTTTTGCGGCTTCCGCAAGTTCCACTCCACGTCGGATGCTCTGCTCCGACTGGAAAATGCCGTCTGCGAGGCTTTCCTTCGTAGACAGCACTAGGCCACGGTCTTTTTCGATCTGGAGAAGGCCTATGATACCGCATGGCGATACGGTATCATGGAGACTCTCCACACGATGGGGGCGAGGGGACGCCTCCCAATGTTTATATCTGAATTTTTGCGAGATCGTCGATTCCGCGTACGGGTGGGGGGAGCCCTCTCCGCCCCAAAGGAGCAGGAAGAGGATGTCCCGCAGGGAAGTGTCCTCAGTGTCACACTCTTTGCCCTGAGCATCAACGGCATCACCTCGGTGCTGCCGGAAGATGTTCTCGCTATGCTCTACGTGGACGATCTATCGATCTCTTTTGGCGCGGCCCAGATGCCAACTCTGGAGCGTCGACTCCAACAGGCATTAAACCGCGTCTCGCTATGCCGAAGCGCACAGGTTTCGGTTTTCTTTGGCCAAGACTAAGGTGGTGCACTTCTGCCGCCATCCAGGGCTTCACCCCGACCCAGATTTGTTTCTTAATGGAGTGCACCTGGATGTGGTTGAGTCGCACCGTTTCCCTGGTCTTGTATTCGACCGACGCCTCACCTGGGAGGCTCATATTCGCAGCCTTAGGGTCTCTTGTACCCGCGCCATGGACATTCTCCGTTCCGTGAAGTTCAGCGCTTGGGGCGCTGATAGGACTACTGCCTTACTTTTTTATCGATCCTTTGTTCGCTCGAAGCTCGACTACGGATGCGAGTTTTATGCATCCGCAGCCGAGCGTTTATTACGGAAGGTGGATTCGATCCACCACACCGGCCTTCGCCTTGCGACCGGTGCCTTCCGCACTTCCCCCATTGAGAGCCTGTTGGTCGATGCTGGGGAGATGCCACTCGCTCTGCGCCGCGTGCAGTGCATCGCTCGCCTGTACACGCGAGCCCGGCGTCTCGCTCAGTCACCAACAGCTCTCACTGCATCCGCAGCTGATCTCGATGGTGCCTATGCCGCCGAGAGACGCCAGTCATACCCTAAGCCCTTTGGGTTTAGGGCCAGGAAACTCCTTCGAGAGGTAGATATAGCTCTCGGGCCGGTGGCGCCCCTGGTTCTGCCCAGGACGCCACACTGGAGGGTACCACATTTGGCTATTTGTCGCCACGCCTCTGCTCCCAAAGCTTGTACTGCGCCGGGAGTATTGCGTTCGACCTTTTTGGAGCACATCGTGTCACGCTGGAACCGTGCCAGTGTATACGGATGGCTCCAAGTCCCAAGAGGGGGTCGGCTTCCACGCCGTATCCCCTCTGTTTGAAGTCAGCGGGGCTCTACCAGGCGCTGCGTCTGTCTTCACAGCCGAGCTGGTGGCAATACACCACTCGGTACGGGAGATTACGCGACGTGCCCGGTTCGGAGACCGGATTGTGATCTATAGCGACTCACAAAGCGCCCTCAGTGCTCTCGGGGCATTGGAATCTCCGCATCCCCTGGTTCGCGATATCCGTGACGCCACGGTTTTGGCGAGCCGGGCAGATGTCGAGATTATCTTCTGCTGGGTTCCTGGACATGTAGGAAATGCGGGGAATGAGCGCGCCGATGAGGGCGCCAAAGAGTCCGCGAGGACTCTGCGACCAGACCAGCGTTTCGCTCTTCCTCACACCGACTACATGGCAGGAATACGGGCAGCTCTTCGGACTGCTTGGCAAAGAAGATGGGAGACGGTCGAAGGGAACTTAAAGTTGCGTGCCATTGCGCCGCGACTGTTCCCATGGACCTATCCCCCAATGCCGCGGCGGCTTCAGGTTGCTTTCTGTCGTCTCCGAATCGGACACACTCCTGTGACGCATCGCTATTTGATGGAGCGCTCACCTGCGCCGTCCCCCAGACTGTTCGGCACATTCTTGTCGAATGTCCCAGTCTGGGTGATCTTCGCACACGATACCTGTCCCGGTACCGGGATGGGCGGGGTCGCTTCCGCCTGTTCCTTGTACTCGGGACAGATTCGTGCACATTGACTTGTGGACTTGTGGACTTGTTGGGGGAGGCCGGGCTTCTCCCCTTTATTTAAGGTTCTTTTTTGTTTGTTATTGTTTTGTTTGTAGGTTGCACTCTCCTGCACCGGGGTGAGGGGGACCTTCCCCCGCCTCCGGAGATTGCTTCCTGATTGTTAAGTTTTTCCAATTTATATCGATTGTTAAGTTTTCATATTTTTATTTTAAAGTAGCCTAGTTCTAGGCTGTCGTGTTTTTCGGCGACTTATGCCCAAGTGGGTAGTTGCCAGATGGGCTCTATATAATTAAAAAAAAAAAATAATAATTGCATTGATAAATGTATGGCTCATATTGTGGTATATTTTACTTTTACTAATGATAATCACATTTTTGTATGGTATGCGTTTTTTTTATAATAGAGCACTATCAGAGTATATATGTGTTTTTCATATACTTATGGAGCATTAAAATTGATAAAAATTAACTTGGAAAGGTTGACAGCTTGAATAAAACAACATATGAAAAAGGTTGAGAACCAGTGTCATGTGAGGAAAAGCACTTTAATGGGCAAGATATTCTAATAAGGATGCTGAGAAATCTAAAAAGGTGGAAAGGGTGCAGTGAGCATCAAAACATTGAGAATCACTATAATAGGTACTTTGATCTCTACACGAGCTATTTAGATGGCTGAAGTGGTGGCAGCAGGAGCACATCCGCAGAAATGGAACGAATGCCTTCCCGTGGTGGTGATACTAACGAATCAAGGAGCCTGTCACAGTCAGACGTGATGAAGGGTGTATGATTGATCTCGAGGCCCCTCCCTGTCTTCTCATCACACGTTTGACTTTGACCGCCCCATGGTCGGCCAGCTATAAGGTATGTCATTTATGAAGTAGTCCACGAGTTCCCTGGCGTAGATCACTCCTTTCACGAAGTTCATGGTAGAGTACGGCGTCACACTCATCTGTGAGCCATTAAGTGCCAGAAGGGCACTAATCATAGCCGCCTTGGAAGGGTCCCATGCATTCCCCAGAAGGTTCCCCACCGAAAAACGGGTCCCCTTCGGCTCTCTATCAATCAAGCTAGCTACTGCTCTCTTTTGTTTAATCATGTATTTGTCCAAATGCTGACATCAGTGGAGCAGATAACTAGAAAGCGTTTGAAGCCAGTTGGCTAAAAAATGCCAAGTGGTATGAATGAGGGGCCCTGACGTAATTGAGGCTCCTCCACTCAGCGAATTGGCGATTTTAGTCTTTGTCAATGCCTCCCCGACTGAAGACGCCTCGGGGACGGATGCGCCGATCTTGGCCTGGTCGCTTGCCGAAGGGCATCGGACCCGTTCTCCTTCAGAGCACTTTTCTTGATTTCTTACTCTTCTTCCGAGAAGAGGGTGGGGAGAGAATGTGCTTCTCACCTCCCCCAAAAGGGGCCCCGAAGCCGGATGGACTAAGATGGATAATATTTTCGCCGTTAATGTGGCACAAGCCGGTGTTTTGGGGTTTCCTCCCTTTCCCTGGGAGTTCTAGGGGGGCTATACCACATGAGGAGGAACTTGCATAGGAGTGGACCAAGGTTCAGCCTCATGGGACCCAGCCAACTGTGACGGCGGCACCTCCAGGCTCAATTCCACCACGAGGGGACTCCCAACTGACCTCACTCATAGGGCCTATGGCCCATTACGAAAGTCACTGGGAGCAACATGCAAACCTGCATTGGTTAGATTCCAGGCATTTTAGTTGACCTGCCCACCACAGAAGTGTGCTACATCCATGTCAGGATAGCTCAAACGGTGCTCAAGTAGTGAGGTAACGAGAAAATACAAGGAGAGAAACCATATGGAGAAAGGAAAATATAATAGGGGGAGGTTGGGGAGAAGTCCTCTTGGCCTTCTCACCCCCTCTCCTTCATCTTGAGAAGGTGAGAACAGTCTGTAGCCAATAGTTTACTGCTCAATCCATAAATTCTAGGCACCTACTATATTGTTTCTCCATCTACATGATCATAAGCTTTCTCCAGAGCCATGAACTCAGCACACACACACACACTACATCTCTTATCCCTCGTCATGCAACTACAATATCACCCACCACTTTATGGTGTGCCAAGCAAGCCACCTATACTAGGCTTCGTGCAAGAAAATAAGAGTGTCAAAATACGAAATTGAATGAGATGCCCATTTCTGCTCTTGTCCTAAGTGAGCTTCCTCATACCATTTAGGCTGTCGGGCCTCCTAACATTATCACGCAACTTCATGAAAATCCTACCCAATTCTGCAATTCCATTGATGTATGTGCGTGTGCGTCAGGATCTGAGTTTTTACGAGTTTTTACCCTTCGAACCTCTGCCTCCCCTTCATTCACTCCTGTTACCCCCTCTCCCTTGTATGCTCCCGATGGGAGTGTGGGAGTGGCGAGTATTTAAAACTAAAGTTTATAGGCGATCCTTGGTTTGCCTAGTAAGCCGCGAGGCTCTCCGTGCACACACATTCTCACGGGGCAATAAATTCAAGTCTAATTAGTCGAGTCTTAGTGACAGGGAGGAAGTGTAAGAACAAGTATACATGAAATTGGAAGTATGCCATAAATTTATGCAGAGATTGAGGGGTGTGGGAGGTAATGTTCGCACAAAATCAAAATAGATTGCACATTTGATGACAATCAAAGGCACCTCACCTTTCATAATTTTATCCCTGCGCGATTGCGAACAGTCCCCGTGGATAGCCGCCGCATCCAGGCTGCAAAGAAAGAAGCAATATACTATCCAGGAATATAAAGGAGAGGAGATGGGATATTCACAACTAAAACAATTTTAAACTCTCAAAGGTAAGACTACATTATTAAAATTGGGGAGAAGGAATGAAGGAGATGAAGGCTTACAATTGAACATAAATACTAGATATACAAATGGAAATAAAGGAATTACTCGCGAGACAGAATCCAAAGATTTACGGAAAATGCAACTTAACAAAGCTAAGGTAAGGGAAAGGGTTATCCCGACGCTCATGAAGCGCCCCCGCACCCTTAGAACATCGGCGAGGTGGATGGGATGAGACTTACTTGTGGCGGAAGAGTTTATTGCACAGCCAATCCGCCGTCCGACGCGTCTCCACGAAGATCAGCACCTTGGACCCGTCGGTATTGAGCTCTACATCCAATTGCGCGCTCAGCCTGAGCAAAGAGAGGGTTAATATTAAATAAAAGCGAAAACTAACGAGGGCATCGCCGGAGAGGGAATGATAGAAAAGGAATCCTACAGCCTAATTCTATGCTAGATTAAAAATACGAATGTAGAAAAGACCCCAAAACTGGAAAGGAAGCAGGCTCCGGCGTCGAGGTGAGGCCAGTCTTCCACCAGCACAGGATCATGCGACCAACATCAAAGAGTCAAGTAAAATGCAGGCTAGCCTCGTCCAAAAAGTCAGATAGTCCACAAGTGTACATCGTCTTCAGAGACAGAAGGATGCCACCCGAGTGTACAGAAACTCGTCTCGGTAGAGGGACGGGTAACGGACAAAAATCACTCAGCTTGGGACATTCACAAAGAATGCACTGAACAGTCCTGGGGAAATCTCAGTGTAGCCCTTTATCAAGTGGCGAAGCATCCCGCAATTGTGTTGAATACGAAGATGACAGAAAGAGACCCTAAACCGTGGTGGCGCAATGGCCCACAATTTTAAGTTCCCCATCTTTGCAAAGACTGATCCGATTCCTGGCATGTAATTGGTGCAAGAAAGAGCGAAACTCTGGTCCGGATACCCAGTCCTCTTTGTCACCCTCATCCCTTGCAATTCCAAAATGGAAAGGAAACAAGAAGATAATCTTGACTTCCACCTGGCTCGCGGCAAGCGTGGTCAAGGATACAGCAGACCAGGGTGTGCGGAGATAATGCCACGAGAGCAGCGAGTCGCTAAAGATAACAATCAGGTCTCCGAAAAGGGCCTAACACAATATTTCACATATTAAGCGATGTATTGCAACCAGCTCGGCCGTGAAAAGAGACGCAACGGTTGGTAGTTTTTTTTTTAAAACAACAATAAAAAGAGAAAATGGCAATTAGGAAGCAAGCTCCGGTGTCGGGGGGGAGGTCTGCCTCCTCCCGGCGCACGAGCGTGCGACCTACAAAGAAAACAACAAAAAAACAAAAACAAAACCTAGTTAAATAAAGGAGAGAAGGCTAGCCTCCCCGCAAAAGTCTATAAGTCCACCAGTCAATGTGAATGAACTCGTCCCGAGTACAAGGGAAAGGCAGTAGCGACCCCGCCCATCCCGGTACCGGGACAAGTAACGTGCGCGGAGATCGCCCAGACTGGGACATTCAACAAGAATGTGCCGAACAGTCTGGGGGACAACGCAGTCTTCACAGTAGGGAGCTGGCGAGCGCTCCATCAAATGGCGGTGCGTCCCGCGAGTGTGCCCAGTTCGGAGACGACAGAAAGCAACCTGAAGCCTTCGCGGCATTGGGAGGTAGGTCCATGGGAAACGGCTGTAGAGCACCCCTCCTGAGATATGGAGCCATCAGGGTTGACTGGTACGGATCCATTGTGACAGGGAAGTGTGCTCCAAAAAGGTCAAATGCAATACTTTAGGCACCGGCGCTGTGAAAGCTGTGGGAGCAGAGGCGTAGCGACAAATAGTCAGTGGTACAATCTTAGTACAACCAGAGACATGACCGCCACGAGAGCTACACAGAGTTCTCGTAGTTTCCTAGCCATGGGCTTAGGGTATGACTGCCGTTTCTCAGTGGCATAGGCAACGGGCTCTGGCGTAGAAGGAAGTGATGCACTGTGAACAGCGCAGAGCAACTGGCATTTCCCCGGCATTGACAAGTAGGCTCCCAAAGGCGGGGGGGGGGGGGTATAGAAGGCACCGCTCAACAGGGCGGACACCAGTGTGGTGGATAGATTCTACCTTCCGCAATACACACGCACAGCCGGATGAATAAAAATCGATGCTGTAGTCAGATTCAAACGAACAATCTTTAGAAAATCAGAACCACAGGTGTTGAACATCATGGAATGAGGAATGTCCATGGTACGTGTACAAGAGGACCTAAGGCTGCGAAAATAAGCCTCTCAGGTGAGGCGTCGGTTGAAGACAAGACCAAAGAAACGGTGTGAATCCACCAATTCCAGGCGAACCCGGTTTAGGAACCAGCTCGAATCAGAGTAGAGCAGCGGATGTCGGCAGAAGTGCACCACCTGTCTTAGCCAAGGAAAACCGAAACCTGTGCGCTTCGGAAGTGCGAGTGATTCAGTTCAATGCCCGTTGGAGTCTAACATTTAGAAATCCTCCATCAACTTGCACATGCAGAGGTTAAAGAGATTGGGCGAAAACCGGCAGGGTAAAGTAATCTCTCCCAGGTTTGCGAAAAGTAGGCACTGTAGCAATCTGCCAGGAATCTGGGAGGATACCCTATGTCTAGATCCTGTTGAACAAATCTAACAGAAAGGGCATGCCTCGCTCACCTAGGTGTCGAAGTATGGCATACGGGACATCTCCGGGATCAGGGGCGTTGTCCGCCCACGAATTGACAACGGAACGAAATTCACTCAATGTAAACCTGTCGTTGAAGGGTTCTGGGCCTCTGGAGGTAAAGTCCAGTTGGCAGCTTTCAGTGATATCCCGGCTAGAGAATGCGGTCGCGGAGTCCGAGATTGCTACCCCATTCTCTTGGAAAACAACATGGGGTCATGCGAAAACTTGCCCCAATCCTTTTAACTCTCTTCCACATCTCTGCAAAAGGGGTCTTCCCGTCCTAACTCTGCGAAATTCACTGACAACGGAATCATTCGGGCGGCGCTTATAGCACACTCAACTGACCAGCAGAGTCCACGTCCCAAAACACCCATACCTAATACGTGCCTTAGCCAGCGGGCTTTCGGGCATCGCAGCAGGTAGTGAGTGACCTTACAGTATACACTGCCACTTGACTAAGGACCCATAAGAAGACGAAACTGTGCCTGGCAGCCGGAACCTATGTGGATAGAAGAGCAAGTTTGGAAAGGGGTAGGCGGGTATGTTATATAGACAAGTTGAGATAGGCAGGTCCACTAACGAGTAGGGTGGGTGATAGCCTATTATGACTATACCATGTCGCTAGGTGATCCGAGGATGGCATGCAGTCCACCAAGGTACTATGGTTAGCGGATCGAACTTTATCAGGGAGAGAACAGTCCTCCTGGTACAAAGAGTGGAAAGAAAAAAGGTTGAGGGGATAGCTGTAATAATAATATAAATAAAGTAGCGCCGAGATGGAGAGGGGGGGGAAGCGCAAGCAACTTTTCCAGGTCCTATCGAGTTCACTTCAAACCGCTGACAGGGCTTATTTAATTTGCACTCGAGTCAGAAGGATGTGTAGCTCCTCTGGGCACCAAGGCTAACAGGCTACCCACTGCTGGACCTCCATCGGTGGATAAAGTGGATTAGTAGGTGTGTTGAGTAAAGGAAATGATGAAATGAGTTTTGTTGTGATTAGCTATGTTGATGATGTACGAGCTACCTAGCCAGTACCCATGCTCGAGATGTTTTGTCAGCGCTTGCTGGGATTGAACAAGGCACCTGACGTCAGAAATCAACTACTGTATCCACTAGGATAGCGAGAACTCCACATGTTGGGTATTTTGTTAATGTGTGCTTGGTTCCTGGTAGCAGCAGGAGCAGCCTGTATTGGTCAGTGAGTGCATGTATATTTAGTTTTGGGTGTTGACTGCCAGGGGGACCAGTGGGTGTCGAGTTGCATGTGTAGATTGTTTTACGCGTGAAGGGACACCTTGGAGTATGTTGATGTAATAAACCCTGGGAGTCTTAAGTATATTTCACAGGGGAGAGTATGAGTAATGCATTTACTGGCAGAGGGGGTATGGAATTTAATGTGTTGTCGGTGGTGTTTTATAGGCAATACTTCATTCCCGGGATACAGTGATTTAATGGAGTGCTGTGAAAGCATTTCGCATCAAGGTGTAATAGTGTTTTGTGTGTGAACAAGTTTGTACAAAAACTATTTCCAAAACTACAAACCTGCACGACCACCCCTGCAATATCCTGTGTGGAGAAACAAGGAATGGGACTAAATAACGGCCCAAATATAGTGCCATAGGGAGTTTAAAGAACGGCAAAAACCCAGGAAACACTATCCAAATGGGGAAGGTGATCAAGGCACGCAAAATAGATGACTGTAAACCTTAACTTTACCTGGTAAGTTTGTCTTCAGACTCTACCACCTCAACCTCTTGCTCGATGTCCGGGTTGGCGACAAGATCCAAGGACCCGACGTTCAGTCGGATTGGATTCGTCAGGAAGTCTGCAGCAAGGCCCTGCACTTCCCGCGGCCACGTCGCAGACCACATCAATGTTTGGCGGTCCGGCTGAAATTGAAGACCCCATTAGGGAGCACAACTTGGCATTGTGGCCGTTGTTTCCTTTCCTCCCCACAGGAGCAAGCTCTACTACTTAATCTTTTAGCCTCCACCTATAAATATATAAATGTATACAAGAAAAAATCCAACCGTGACAAAATATCCTGGGAGGTGAATGGCTGATGTTTAAATAATGCAAACCCTTCCAACTAATGATGGTATAGAATTTATTTTTTTTAGGAGGCTATCTGGCGAATGCCCACTTGGGCATAAGACGCCGCAATCAAACAGCTTAGCTCTAGGCTACTTTAAAATAAGAATATGAAAAGAAAACAATAAAAAGGGAAGATGACAACAATTAGGAAGCAAGCTCCGGCTTCAGGGGGAGGTCCCCCTCCCCTCGATGCAGGAGCGTGCGACCCACAAAGAAAACAATAAAAAAACAAAAAAACCAACAAAACCATCTTCTTTGCCAAGCAGCTCTAGGCTAGTTGGATTCCTACCATGTAATCGGTGTGAGGAAGAGCGAAGCGCTGGTCTGGTCAACCAGTCCTCGCGGAGTCTTTGGTGCCCTCATTCCCCGCAATTCTTACATGTCCAGGAACCCAGCAGAAGATAATCTCGACATCACATGGTTCGCAGAAACCATGGTATCATGCATACCATGAACCAGGGGATGTGGAGATTACAATACCCTGAGAGCACTCATGGCATTTTGTAGGTCGCTATAGATTACAATCCATACTGAGCGGTGTATTGCAACCAGCTCAGCTGTGAAGACAGATGCAGTGCCTAGCAGAGCCCTGCTGTCTTCAAAACAGAGAGGCTACGGCATGGAAACCGCCCCCCTCTTGGGACTTGGAGCCATCCCGTATACACTGGCATGGTTCCAGTATGAGATGAAGTGTGCTCCCAAAACGCTGAATGCAATACTCTGGGTGAGGTAGAAGCTGTGGGAGCAGTGGTGTGATGACAGAGTGGTATCCTAGGCAGAACCAGGGGCACCACCAGCCCGAGATCTACACTGAGCTCTCAAAGAGTTTCCTAGCCCTAAACCCCAAAAGCTTAGGGTATGACTGGTGTATCTTTGCGGTATAGGCATCGTCGAGATCAACTATGGATGCAGTGAGAGCTGTTGTGCACTGGGGAAGGCACTGGGCTTGCGCATACAGGCGAATAGTACACTGTTTATGGCAGAGGGAGCGGGATCTCCCCAGCATTGAAAAGTAGGCTCTCAAAGGAGGACATGCGGAGAGTACTAGTCACCCGGCTGAGGCCAGTGTGGTGGATCGAGTCCACCTTCCACAATGCACACTCAGCTACCGATGCATCAAACTCACATCAGTAGCCAGGCTTAGAATAGAAAAGGCAGTAGCCCTATCAGCACCCCAGGTGCTTAACGTCACAGAATGAAGAATGTCCATGGCACAAAGACAAGAGCCCATATGGCTGTGAATATGAGCCTCCCAGGAGAGGCTAGGGTCAAAAACAAGACCAAGGGAACTGTGTGAATGTACCACTTCCAGACAAACCACATTAAAAAATGTGTCCAGTTTGGGGTGGAGCCGTAGATGGCGGCAAAAGTGCACATTATTCTTGGTCATAAAAACAAAAACCTGTGTGCTTTGGCATAAAAGAGATGCGGTTCAATGCTTGTTGGAGTCACAGTCCAGTTGGCATCTGGACCATACCAAAAGAGTGAAAGGTCATCCACTAAAAGTATAGCAAGAAATCTTCCAACAGCATTAAGGTGAAAGCATTGATACTGAGGTCAATGAGTGCAACACTGTGGAAACTTCCATCTGCGATGCACTTTTCCTACTCCATTAGGCAAGAGAGGGTTCCCCACACCCATTTGAGGAATCGACAATCTCGCAAAAATTCAGATAATGCATCATAGGCATTCTCTAGATAAAAAAAAAATCATGGGGTAGTGCTGTCCATGAAGGAAGGCTTCACAGACAGCATATTCAAGTCAGAGCAGAGCATCCGACATGGAGTGGAACTTGCAGAAGCCACACACACGCAGGAGGTTAGAGAGATTGGGCGGAAACCGTCTGGAGTAGAGTGCTCTCTCTCCCTGGTTTGCAAAAGGTGAGCACAGTAGCGATTCACCATGAATCCAGGAGTAGACCCTCCACCCAGAACCTGTTTAACAAATCTAACAGAAAGGTCATGCCTAACTCACCCAGGTGTCGAAGCATGGCGTATGGGACATCGTCTAGGCCATGGGTGGTGTCCGCACATGAAGCGAGAGCAGAACACAACTCACTCAAAGTAAACCTGTCATTGAAGAGTTAACTGCCTCTGGAGGTAAAGTCCAGCCGGTGGCCTTCCGCGACATCACGACGTGCATTGAATGCTGGCGGAGCAGCATCCTTGCTAGAGAATGCGGTTTCAAAGGATTCTGCCACTGACGCCAGGTCGGAGATTGAGGTCCCATTCTCCTGGAGAACAGGAGGGAAGGCCTGCGAGAACTTGCCCAGAATACTTTTGACTCGCTTCCACACCTCTGCTAGAGGGGTCTTCCCATAAGTGAAGACACATAACCTAGCCCTAGCCCGACGAAATTCACTCACATTGGAATCATTCAGGCGGCGCTTATAGCGCATGTAGGTATAACGCTTCTGCTTGAGGGCCATCTCACACTCACACTCGGCTGACCACCACAAGAGTGGTCGGTGTGCAAAATGGCCAGACCTTCTAGGAATAGTAGCTAGGCCCGCGGCGATGAGGTTGTGGAAGAACTCAAAGGCCTCATCTACTGACCTAAACTCCTCGACTGAGATAGAGAATTCAGTCATTTCCTGAAATGCAGACCACCGCACCAAGCACCACCAGGGTGGGCTCTCGGGCGGCAGCAGCTCAGAAAATGATATTTGAATGGGAAACTGATCACTACCATGAAGGTCATTGACCACCCCCCAATCAAAATCAGGCTGTGCATCCAGAGAGCACAAGGATAGATCGAGGCAGGAAAATGAAGCGTTTGGGGGGCAGTGATGCCTAAACTCTTCCACATTTTGGACACCCATCTCAAACTCAGCGATCAGGTCGGCAAGGACTTGACCCCGGGGATTAATAGAGTAGTCTCTGCAGAGGGGGTCTCTACCATTTAGATATGAGCAAGAGAAAGGGCCTTAGCAACTGTGCCACGACACGGCGTTAGTCCCCATGTTGAAGTTGGTTGACGGTGGAATATATGCGGAAATAACAGTCAAGGTGCAGCTGTACAGCTACTGCCTGAAAGGAGGTATTTAAAGTGAATAGAAGAACAGAGACATCATGCCGGTTGTAAATCACATATCACCCTGCCTGGCGCACATACCGTGGTGGTTGGGTCGCAAAACCCTTATACCCCGGGAGGGTGGGCAGGGAGCATGTGCCCAGCATGGTATCCTGCAAAAAGATAGCTAATGGGGAATGGGAGGAGAAGAGTCTCCGCAGCAACTCCCAGTTGGCCCAGAGTCTGCGGCAATTCCATTGAAGGAATATACCCTCCAGGTCTAGCTCGGGAGAGATGGAGGGGGGGGAGGGCATTCTATGTGAAGTGTACACACTTTTTTGCAAAATCTCGACACTGGGTCATGAATTTTGATTATTTTTTCATGCAAGTTGGGTCTGGTGAGATAACATCACATACCAATTTTTATGGTTCGGGGTCACCCATGGCCATTTTTATGGCCAGATCAATTTTTGGTCAAATTGGTTGACTGAAAAAGTTTGAGAGGTCATAACTTTGGCTAGAGTTAACGAATCAGAACGATTTTGGTACAAAATGCTCAGGAAAGATCTTTCAAATGAGTGGACGAATGACATTCCTACAACAATTTTTGCCATGATGACCCTTTCTGAACTCTTTGACCTTTGACCCTGGCCAAATTGCAACTTCCATCCTCCCAAAATTTTTCTAAAGTTATCTCTATTTATCCTACATGGCTCCAGGCAAAATAAAAATGCGATCTCCATGTGCATTTATATACCATCAGGTGGGTGGTTTTTTTTTCAGTCATGCAGCTCTAATGGGGGCGTTTATGACATCAGACAGTGTTAGTAAATAGTGATTTTGAGAAAGTTTGATGTATGTTGACATGGTCATCATATTTCAGTCTTTCCAAACACAACCTCTCCCCCTTCCTAGGCAGCTCTGCCTTTTTTCAGTCTTAGATTCAATAAAACAAGATTATTTTTTATCATTTCAGAAATGTGAGACAAACAACATAATACCTTTGAAATATAACAAATTTACAATTTTTATTACCTATATAAAATTTTATTTAATACAAAACATTAGACAAAAGATTATTTAAGACGAAAATTTAAACAAAACATTATTTAATAAATATCTAGGTAGTCATTTGATTTTTAATTTTTTTTTATTAAGAGCTCATCTGGCGACTGCCTACATGGGCATTAGTCGCCGTATTAAAACTGGCCTACTTCTAGGCTACTTTAAAATAAAATTAAAGAAACGAAAAAAAAACACCCCAAATGGGGGAAAGGAAGCAAGCTCCTGCGTCGGGGGGAGGTACCCCCGGCGCAGGAGCATGCAACCTAAAGGAAAAAAACAACAAAAGAAAAAAAAACAAATGCAAAAAACAAAAAAACAAACCCTGCTTAAATAATAGGGAGAAGGCCGGCCTCCCCCCAAAAGTCAACAAGTCCACCAGTCAATGTGCACACACTCATCCCGAGTACAAGGGACAGGCAGTAGCGACCCCGCCCGTCCCGGTACCGGTACAGGTGTCGTGCGCGAAGATCACCCATACTGGGACATTCAACAAGAATGTGCCGAACAGTCTGGGGGACGACGCAGTCGTTGCAATAGGGCGCAGGCGAGCGCTACCTCAAATAGCGATGCGTCACACGAGTGTGCCCGATTCGGAGACGACAGAAAGCAACCTGAAGCCGCCGCGGCATTGGGGGATAGGTCCATGGGAACAGTCGCGGAGCAATGGCACGCAACTTTAAGTTCCCTTCGACCGTCTCGCATCTTCTTTGCCAAGCAGTCCGAAGAGCTGCCCGTATTCCTGCCATGTAGTCGGTGTGAGGAAGAGCGAAACGCTGGTCCGGTCGCAGAGTCCTCGCGGATTCTTTGGCGCCCTCATTCCTACATGTCCAGGAACCCAGCAGGAGATAATCTCGACATCTGCCCGGCTCGCCAAAACCGTGGCGTCACGGATATCGCGAACCAGGGGATGCGGAGATTCCAATGCCCCGAGAGCACTCAGGGCGATTTGTGAGTCGCTATAGATCACAATCCGGTCTCCGAACCGGGCACGTCGCGTAATCTCCCGTACTGAGTGGTGTATTGCCACCAGCTGGGCCGTGAAGAGAGACGCAGCGCCTGATAAAGCCCCGCTGACTTCAAACAGAGGGGATGCGGCGTGGAAGCCGACCCCCTCTTGGGACTTGGAGCCATCCGTATACACTGGCACGGTTCCAGCGTGACACGATGTCTGCTCCAAAAAGGTCGAACGCAATACTCCCGGCGCAGTACAAGCTTTGGGAGCAGAGGCGTGGCGACAAATAGCCAAATGTGGTACCCTCCAGGGTGGCGTCCTGGGAAGAACCAGGGGCGCCACCGGCCCGAGAGATATATCTACCTCTCGAAGGAGTTTCCTGGCCTTAAACCCAAAGGGCTTAGGGTATGACTGGCGTCTCTCGGCAGCATAGGCACCATCGAGATCAGCTGCAGGTGCAGTGAGAGCTGTTGGCGACTGAGCGAGGCGCCGGGCTCACAATGCACTGCACGCGGCGCAGAGCGAGTGGCATCTCCCCAGCATCGACCAACAGGCTCTCAATGGGGAAAGTGCGCAAGGCACCGGTCGCAAGGCGAAGGCCGGTGTGGTGGATCGAATCCACCTTCCGCAATAAACGCTCGGCTGCGGATGCATAAAACTCGCATCTGTAGTCGAGCTTCAACGAACAAAGGATCGATAAAAAAGTAAGGCAGTAGCCCTATCAGCGCCCCAAGCGCTGAACGTCACGGAACATGTCCATGGCGCGGGTACAAGAGACCCTAAGGCTTCGAATATGAGCCTCCCAGGTGAGGCCTCGGTCGAATACAAGACCAAGGAAACGGTGCGACTCAACCACATCCAGGCGCACCCCCATTAAGAAACAAATCTGGGTCAGGGTGAAGCCGTGGATGGCGGCAGAAGTGCACCACCTTAGTCTTGGCCAAAGAAAACCGAAACCTGTGCGCTTTGGCATAGCGAGAGACGCGGTTCAATGCCTGTTGGAGTCGACGCTCCAGAGTTGGCATCTGGGCCGCGCCAAAAGAGATCGAAAGGTCGTCCACGTAGAGCGTAGCGAGAACATCTTCCGGCAGCACCAAGGTGATGCCGTTGATGCTCAGGGCAAAGAGTGTGACACTGAGGACACTTCCCTGCGGGACACCCTCTTCCTGCTCCTTTGGGCCGGAGAGGGCTCCCCCCCACCCGTACGCGGAATCGACGATCTCGCAAAAATTCAGATATAAACATTGGGAGGCGTCCCCTCGCCCCCATCGTGTGGAGAGTCTCCATGATACCGTATCGCCATGCGGTATCATAGGCCTTCTCCAGATCGAAAAGCACCCGAAGAGCATCCGACGTGGAGTGGAACTTGCGGAAGCCGCACTGTGCAGAAGACAGATGGCCTCCGCTGTCCAGGAAATAGGCTAATCTAACATTTACCAATTTCTCCATCAACTTGCACACGCAAGAGTTTAGAGAGATTGGGCGGAAACCGGTCGGAGTAGAGTGATCTCTCCCCGGCTTGCGAAAGGCGAGCACAGTAGCGATTCGCCAGGAGTCTGGAAGACCTTGCACCCAGATCCTGTTGAACAAATCTAACAGAAAGGCCATGCCTCGCTCACCCAGGTGTCGAAGCATGGCGTACGGGACATCGTCCGGACCATGGGCGGTGTCGAAGCATGGCGTACGGGACATCGTCCGGACCATGGGCGGTGTCCGCGCACGAAGCGAGAGCGGAACGCAACTCACTCACAGTGAACTTGTCGTTGAAGGGTTCTCCGCCTCTGGAGGTAAAGTCCAGCCGGCGGCCTTCCGCGACATCACGACGTGCATTGAATGCTGGCGGAGCAGCATCACGGCTAGAGAATGCGGAAAAAGCGGTCGCTAAGGATTCCGCCACAGACGCAGGGTCCGAGATTGCGGTCCCATTCTCCTGGAGAACAGGAGGGGGGTCCTGCGAGAACTTGCCCCGAATCCTTTTGACTCGCTTCCACACCTCAGCTAAAAGGGTCTTCCCGTTAAGTGAAAACACGTATGGCCGCCAAGAAGAGCGGCGGGCGTGCTTCGAAATATACCGGAACCTAGCCCTAGCTCGACGAAATTCACCCACAGGGAAATCGTTCGGAAGGCGCTTATAGCGCATGTAGGCATAACGCTTCTGTTTGAGGGCCGTGTCACACTCGGCCGACCACCATGGGAGTGGTCGGCGTGCAAAACGGCCAGACGTCCTAAAAATAGTAGTCAGGCCCACGGCGATGAGGTTGCCGGAGAAGAACTCAACGGCCTCATCTACCGACCTAAACTCCTCGACTGAGATAGAGAATTCAGTCACTTCCTGAAATGCAGGCCACCGCGCCCGCGCCAAGCACTACCGAGGTGGTCTCTCAGGCGGCAGTTGCCCTGAAAATGATATTTGAATGGGAAAGTGATCACTACCATGGACGTCATCGACCACCCCCCAATCAAAATCAGGCTGTGCATCCGAAGAGCACAAAGATAGGTCAACGCAAGAAAATGAAGCGGTTCTCGGAGAGTGATGCGTAAACTCATCCACGTTTAGGACACCCATCTCAAGCTCTTCGATCAGATCGGCAACGACTTGTCCCCTGGGATTTATGGAGTAATCTCCCCAGAGAGGATGCCTGCCGTTCAGATCTCCAAGCAAGAGATAGGGCCTCGGCAACCGTGCCACGACGCGGCGGAAGTCAGCTGACGGTGGAATGTACGCAGCTGCACAGCCACTGCCTGAAAGGAGGTATCTAAAGAGAAAGGAAGAACGGAGACATCATGCCGGGTGTAAACCGCGCATCCCCCAGCCCGGCCATCCTGCGGTGGTGGGGTCGCAAGACCCTTATACCCCGGGAGGGCGAGCAGGGGGCACGCGCCTAGCATGGTCTCCTGCAAAAAGATAGCTAACGGGGAACGGGACGAGACGAGCCTCTGCAGCTCCTCCCAGTTGGCCCGGAGTCCACGGCAATTCCATTGAAGGAATATGCCCTCCAGGCCTAGCTCGGAGGTGACGCGGGGACCCTCCTCGAACTGAAGATCCTCACGGGAATGGCCGGACAAAGCGCTGAAGGCGCTGTCGCCTTCGAGGACTTATTGGGGGAGGTTGCGCTCGCCATGCGAGTCTTTTCCTCCCTCCGCCTCGAAACCTTAGGCGGGCGTTGCGGCTTCGGAGGCGGGGGGCCCTCTTTTCGAGGAACCACCATCTCCGAACCACTCGCTCCACCTCGGGGCGTGGGCGAAGGAGCCGAAGCTCCTTTGTTGCTGTCCTCCTTTCGGGGAACAGCTTTAGGAACCCCGGAAGATGGCCTAGCGACCATCTTCAGGGGTGTTGCCTCCTGTGAGTCTAACGACTCGGTGGAGGCGCGTGGCCGTTTCGCCTTGCGGGAAACGGTCACGCTGGGGAAAGAGGGGGGGAGCCCTGGTTTTAGCCGGGGCTGGTTATGAACCCTTTTTGCCGCCAGCTTTGCCAGGGGAGCGCCCGGGTTGGGTAGAGACCGCAGAAGGGCTCCGAATAGGCGCGGAAACAACCGTGCTCGTTGGCCTGGATGGGCCAGGAGCAGAGGGTGCTTTTCTAACAATTGAGGCATATGACGTCCTAGGCAGAGCCGGGCGCGCCAGGACCAAGTCCTCAGCCTCGCGGAATGAGAGTCGATCCTGGGCCTGAACGGCCAGGATTTCTTTCTCAAGGAGATATGCACCACATTGCTTCTAAGAAGCAGGGTGCGGCTCTCCGCAATTGACACACTTGGCCACACACGATTTGGACTTATCGTGTGCGACCTTGGAGCAATTTACACAGACTTCGGGTGACCCCGACTTTTCACGTCTACATGAGCGATTCGTATGGCCGAAGCGGTGACAGTAATAGCAGTGGCACGAATGCCTTCACGCGGTAGCGGTACCAACCGGCACGCACCGACTCAGGGAGCTTGTCACAGTCGAACGTGACAAAGAGTGTAGGGGTGGGTCTCGAGGCCCCTCCCTGTTTTCTCATCACACGTTCGACCTTGACCGCCCCATGGTCGGCCAGCTCTAGGGTGATGTCCTCAATGGAGTAGTCAACGAATTCCCTCGCATAAACTACTCCTTTCACAAAGTTCATGGTAGAGTGCGGCGTCACACTAACCGGGGTGCCATGAAGTGTCTGAAAAGCACTTATCTTGGCCGCCTCGGCGGGATTCGCCAGAAGGCTCCCGTCCGAGAAACGGGTCACCTTCGGCTCTCTACCAATTGCACTAGCTAATCCTCTCCTCTGATGGATCATGTTGCCCTTGGACAACATGGTGCCATCAGTGGAGCGAATAACGAGGAAGCGTTTGAAGCCAGCGGGCTCGAAAACGCCAGGCAACCTCTGAATCAGGGGCCCCGATGTCATCGAGGCTCCGCCCTGTGCACTTTTGGTCTTAGTCAGGGGCTCCGCAACCGGGGGGGCAGAGGGGCCGGATGTGCCTATCTTGGCTTGGTCGCTTGCCAGAGTGGCAGCAGACCCATCCGTCCCCGCAGCACCTGCGGATGGAGAGGAGCCCCGAGTCTTCTTTGTCTTTTTGGTCTTGCTCTTCTTTTTTTGGAGAGGAGGGCGGGAAATGAACCCGCTTCTCACCCCCGCCTGTAGAAGCCCCTAGGCCAGATGTACCGGCCTCAGCCAGGTCCTTCTCCGAAATGGAGAAGGTCCTGGTAGTCGCAGGGGCATCATGCGGAGGAGATCCCTCCCCTCCTTGTACTGCCTGAGAATCCCCAGCCGTTTGAGGAGGACCTTGCATAGGGGCGGATTCGGGTTCGGTGCTTGGCGCCGAGCCCGGATTCCCACCCATGGAAGGCCCTACCGTCTGAGGCTGGTTTTCCTCAAGGACCATGTCTATCACAGGAGGGGCCTCCAGCTGGCCATCCCCTCCCAGGACATCGCAGGTCCCCTTGGCAGCGTCACGAGTCTTTAGTGGGGAGGCACAGGCCTTGACCACGGCAAGGTTTAATATTCTTGCCAGCAGGTCTTTTGAGGGAAGCGACCAAAGGGGCCTGGCTTCCCTCTCCCCCCTAAGGGGGTTTGCCCTACCGAGCCGATTACACGAGGGGCGGTCGGCAATGGGCTGCCTGCTGGCTTTCTTGGCAGTCCCCTTAGAAAGCAAAGGAGGGACTGCCGCTGGAGATAAGGAGGTGCCTGAAAGCACCTCCAGAGAAGGGGGTGAGGGGGAGTCCCCTACACCCATAGGCATAGGAGAGGAGTAAGCCTCCTCTCCGGTTAAAGAAGTATGGAGGGTCCCCTGCGCAAGCACAAGGATGGGGATCTCCATTTCCTCGGTGGAGCTGCCCGAGGGCGGCTCCGTTGATGTTCTTGGGGAAGTTGGGGGTTGGGTTTTTTTTTTATTTTCATCATTGGTCATGGTGACCCTATTTGTGCTACGGGACGCAATAGCTCATCACCTCTTGCAGTTGCCCGCACTGCAAGAGGTGCTTACAGGCCTGGCAGAGCCAGGCGCCACCATTTCGGACCACCCCTCCCGCTGTTGGCCTGGCAGTCCATCGGCATGGCGGCTCCACCTTGAACACGGCGTAAAAATGGATAGAATGTGAAGAGGAGAGGAAAAGGGATGTGAGGAAGTTATGGGTGGGGATGAAGCAGGTTGTTAAAAAAAACCCATCCCGAACTGGAACTCAGGGGTTAGGGAACATTGTCCCCTCCCCCCCGATCCGGGACGGTTGGTTTGAGAAGAAGGTCAGCATCTACCCTGTGAAATTAGAGGCTGACCATTGAAAGTTGTGGGAGAGGTTGTATGAAAAGCGAGGAAACAAGTGTTTTGAAGGAAGGAGAAGAGGCTAAGCTGGGGTCGGACGGGGTGCTGAGTCCCATCAGCACGGCGGCCAGGATGGCAAATCACCGCGCCCCTTACGGGGGGGTAGTCATTTGAGCAGAGCCATCACTTTGTTGCATCAGACTCCTTGCTAATCGTGTAGCTTCTTCCTGTTGCAGTTTTTGGTTCAGGGAAGCAAAAACTGTGAGAGGGTCCATGTGGGTGAAAAAATTTCATAGTCACTTCTTGTGACTCTGGAAAAGCTTCAATTATGCAAGCAAACCACCAATGTCCATCATAAATAACAGTGGCATAGCCTGCAAGTTTTCCATTGAACACTGGACATGAAATATTTTTTGTGACTGATTCTAATCTAAGTCTCACAGAGACTAAATGGGTGAACTTGGAGAGCCTCCTTTGATATTAGAATGAACGAATGAAGTTTTTGTGTGCCTGGAATAGTTTTGGTCACAGGTCTGGTTTTCAAAAGTTCTTCCTCCTGTCCTTTTGAGTTCCATATCCAAACTTCATATTCCCAAGAGTTTCAGTGAATACAAACAAATCTCTTGGCGATACAATGTTTGTCATAGGGTCTTCTCAAGCTCTCTTTAGTAGCCTCCCTTTTGATAGTGCCACCTATGCCGTCTGATGGGCCCTTCCCATGGGCTAGTGGCAAAAAAATGCCGCTCTGTTCTATACCATATTCTTCTTTATACCAGGAAAGATTTTGGAAAGATTTAGAGTTTTGATATTGTGCTGCAGATCTGTCTGAAAAGTAGTAAATTTTCTTCACCGTTTTGAATACTGATTTCAGATACTCTATCAACAGTTGCTGAAATAGATGCGCACTGACACATTATCGTGGATGTTACACTCTGAAATTATGGTGTATGAGTCATGACAGAGTCTTCCATCTTTAATGTGATAAAACACCCAAGGATGTATTGTTGCCTGTGCGCAATTCCAATGATATCCTTTGGCTGCGTCTTGTATTACAAATGAATAGTTTTCTGCAAAATCAACAATTACTACAAATTCCCCATCTGCAATATTGTTTTTCACAGTTTCCAAGTACCATGCTTAGGATTTTGCAACAAAATCATGTTGCACCAAAGTTTTAACACAATCACAAAATCTATCCATGAAATCATCAATACCATGGTTACCAGCTCAGATCTATTAGTTGATGTCCACTGTTTGAATTCAATATTATTCACATTCTCCTGTTCATAAAATCCAAATAGTTTTGCTTTTAGTTGATCCACAGGTGGACAGTACACGCACAATCTCATATAGCATGCTGGATGGGCTGTATTACATACGAGAGAGGCAACTAGGTGGTGGTAAGAGGGTAGATCAGTGATATCAGACATCTTGGATCACCATCATCAGTTTTACATTTTGATGTATTGTACATACACATACTAAGTGAGTTCCACTGCCACCCCTGTAAGAACACACTCACATGGCCATAGCATAGCAAACTTTGGAATGATACTTTTACCTCAGGGTACTTCACTTTGAAACTGCTATGAAGTTCCTTCAAATTGTTGAGAACGAGTCGTTTCTGTAACCTCTGCTTTTCCCCTTCAATTCACACTACTAGACAAGCCTTCTTTCCTGGTAAAACCCGACTCATGTCATCACTACGATAATATTCAAGGACTAAAGATTTTAGTTCCTCAGGAAGCACTCTGTAGAGCTTAGGGTTAGGTGAAGCTAACATTCCTTTCTCCTTTAGTATATGGTGAGCTTGTACAGCCATTCTCTGAAAGCAATCAAACCCATTCATGAGTTTTCTAATGCTCATACTGATTGCAAATATAGTTAGAATTCTGATTTGATCCGTACGGCTTGATTGCCGATATTTTTCCTTTAGAGACTGGATGACTTCTGGCATACAGTTCACGTTACATCTCCTTATTTTCCTGAACTACTACCCACGACCAAATCCAACTTTCTCCCAACAGATTCTTGAACTTTTAACCTTTTCTCAGGTACATAAGTTGAATGGCTTTCCTTTTATCAAAGGGACTCTCACCGATGAAAGACAATGATTGGTTCAGTAAGTCAACTTCAACTTCCACAACATCTGAATCCTCTTTTTGGTTAGGCATCTCATTGAACTCCTGTTCAGATGCTGAAGTTCCAGACTCCTCTGGAGTATTTTGCTCCATTGGTAACTCTGAAAGCTTCTTCCTACAAACAGAACAAAGCTTATCTTTGCTAATAAGAGATGAGAACTTCTGCAAAAGCTGAGCAGAAACATTTCTTAGGTCTTTCTTTTGCAGGGATTTATGGGTCTTCAGCACATCGCTGCAGTACTTTCGATTCGCCATCTTAATGAAACAAAGCCTGAAAAAGATCCAAATAGTAAATTACTGTTTATAAACCAAATACAATAAATTAATTAAAATAAACACCTATATAAATGATTGAAGCAATTATATTTAAAATTGCCAATATACAATATCAATATAGCTGCTTCAATCATTGCATTGTCCTAGAAAATTGGTAAGCAAAGAAAGAAGTGCATAATAACCGTCAAGTATTATATCTTAGTAGAAATAGGTCAAAGTTTAGGTGCAAAGGGTTGTAGGTTGGTAGACTGGTTTATAACTAACAAACATTTCCATTAACGCTTTTTAAGATTTGATTCTTCATAAATTCGCAGAGAAGTGGACAAAACACAAGAAAAGAGTAGGTACCTATTCAATGATCAACATTATTTATAATTATTTTCATGTTTTTTCAGTGCAGCGCTTCAACCCTAATAGCTACATCATAATGCATTGCTGAGAATAGGTTTATTACACTTGTAGTTTAATAATACTTTGAATAGGTATACCCAGTGTCACATAATTGCCCATAGATTCTAAACCCATCATGAAGATCCCATTTTTATTTTTTCTGTAGCTATGGAGGATAGAAAGAGGTAACTTTAGAAAAAAAATTGGGATGATTTGAGTTGCACTTTGGCCGGGGTCAAAGAGTTCACAAAAAGGTCATCATGTCAAAAATTGTCATAGAAACATCATTCTTCCACCCATTTGAAATATCTCTTTCTCCTGAACATTTTCGTATTAAAATCGTTCAGATTGGTTAATTCTAGACAAAGTTAGGACCTCTCAAAGGTTTTGGGTCAATCAGTTTGACCAAAAATTAATCTGGCCATAAATATGACCACAATGAGCAGATAGGCCTCATACTTAGTATGTCAACCAAATTCTGTGACCAAGGTGTAAGGAGGGTGTGTACACTTCACGTAGAATGCCCCAGGGGCCCTCTTCGAAGAGAAGACCCTCACAGGAATGGGTTGTAGGCTTTGAGGGTTCATTGGGGGCTGATGGCTCACCATGCAAGTCTTTTCCTCCCTCTGCCTCGAAACCTTAGGCGGGTGGTGGGCCCTCTTTTCAAGGGTTCACCTTCTCCGAGCCACCCAGCCCACCATTGGGTGTGGATGAATGAGCCGAAGCTCCTTTGGTGCTGTCCTTTTGGGGGGCAGCTTTAGGAACCCCAAAAGATGGCCTGGTGACCAACTTTAGGGTTGTTGCCTCGTCTGAGTCTAACGACTCGGTGGAGGCGCATGGCCGTTTTGCCTAAAGGGAAATGTCACACTGGGGAAGGGGGCCCAGTTTTAGCCCGGGCTGGGTGTGAACCCTTTGTGCCACCAGCTATACCAAGAGATTGCCCGGATTGGGAATAACCCGCAAAAGGGTTCCGAATGGACGGGAAAATGACTGTACTCATAGGCCTGGAGGGGCCAGGAGCAAAGGGTGTCTTTTTCAACATTGAGGCATAGGACGTCCCGGGCAGCAGCGGGTGCGCCAGGACCAAGTCCTTAGCCTAGCGAAATGAGAGACAATCCTGAGCCTAAACAGCCAGGATTTCATTCCCACATTGCTTCGAAGAAGCGGAGAGCGGCTCTCCACAATTGACAGTTGGCCTTGGAGCAACTTACACAGGTTTTGAGGAACCCTGACTTTGCACGTCGACAGGAGCGATTAGTATGGCCGAAGCGGTGGCAGTAATAGCACATCCACAGCAGTGGCACAAATACTTTCAAGTGGGAGCGATACCAACTGGCACGCACCGACTTAGGGAACTTGTCACAGTCAAACGTGACGAAGAGTGTAGGGGTGGGTCTCGAGGCCCCTCCCTGTTTTCTAATCACATGTTCAACTTTGATCGCCCAGCTCTATGGTGCGGCATCACACTCACAGGCATGCCATCAAGTGTCCAAAGGGCGCTAATCATGGCTGCCTTGGAGGGAGTCGATGCATTTGCCAAAATGCTCCCATCCAAGAAACGGGTCACCTTTGGCTCACTACCAATCACACTAGATAAAGCTCTCCTTTGATGGACCATGCTGCCCTTAGTGTAGCGAATAACCAGAAAGTGTTTGAGGCCAGCGGGCCCAAAAATGCCTGGTAGTCTCTGAATGAGGGGCCCCGATGTAATCGAGGCTCCGCTCTGCGCACTAGCATTTTTCATCTTAGTCAGGGGCTACAGACCCAGAAAAGCAGAGGGGCCAGATGGAGAGGATCATGTCTATCTCGGGCGGCGGGGCTCTAATTTGCCCCCCCCCCCCAGGACATCACAGGTTCAATAGTCGAGTATGGGGAGGCACAGGCCTTGACCCCCGATAGGTTTAATATTCAAGCCAGCAGGTCTTTTGAGGGATGGGACCTGTCTTCCCTCTCCCCCCTAAGGGGTTTGCCCTACCGAGCCGCTTCAATGGAGAGCAGGCGGCTATAGGATGCTTGCTGGCTTCCTTGGCAGTCCCCTTGGAAAGTAAAGGAGGGACTGCCGCTGGAAACAGGGAGACACCTCCAGACAGAGGGGTGATAGGGAGTGCCCTACACCCGTAGGCAAAGGAGAGGAGCAAGCCTCCTCTCCGGTTAAAGAGATTTGGAGGGTCGCCTGTGAGAGCACAGGGGGGAGGGGGGACCTTTAGTCGAGCTGCCAAAGGTGGCTACATCGATCGTGAGAGGGAAAGGGAAAGAGGGATTTTTCTTATATTTTCATCATCGGACATGGGGACCCTATTCTTTCTGTGGGAAGCAAACACTAATCACCCCTCGCAGTGGCCCACTCTGCGAGGGGTGTGTATAGGGCTGGCAGAGCCAGGTGCCGCCATTTTAGGCCACCCTTCCTGACCTGGCAGCTTTTTCGGCATGGCCGCTCCACCTTGGGCACGGCGTAAAAAGGATAGTGTGTGAAGCGAGAAGGAAAGGGGATGTGAGGAAGGTATGGGTGGGGATAAAGCAGGTTGTTATAAACCAACCACCCCAGACCGGAGCTCAGGGGTTAGGGAACAATGTCCCTAACCCCTGATATGGGATAGTTGGCTGAGAAGGTCAGCATCTACCCTGTAAAAATAGAGGCTGACCAGAGAAAGTTGTGGGAGAGGTTTTAGGGAAAGTGAAGAAGTAGGGGAGAAACAGAGTCTGTCTGAAGAAAGAAGAGGCTAAGCTGGGGCCAGACAGGGCACTGAGTCCCGTCAGCACAGCCACCAGGAAGGCAAATCGCCACGCCCGCTACGGGGCTCATGAGTATCAACTCAGCTCTACTATTTCTCCTCTAGAGAAACTTGGAAAGTATATGTATACAAGAAATTTGTGGTTAGACATCCGGACAAATAACATCTAGGAATAAATGACTAATGAAATCCATTCTGGTTCATTATGACAGGATGAAATGAAAGAAAGAGGTGAGACAGTAATATGATACCTTAGGGAAAGATAACATTGTTGATTATAGGGTCAAATAATTAATAATAAGTAGGGACCTAAAAATTGCTCCAACCTTCTACCCTAGTGATGATCCTGTATAATATGCCAGCACTAAATCATGATTCCCTTGAGGTATCCAAAGGAATAAAGTAATTACAAGATAGTCATTACCTAATTAATAAATATAAATTTACTGTCATAATTCTGTTCTTTTTATTAAAAAAAAAAGCCTTGCAAATAAAAATATTATATAGGTATATATCCAATTTGCACTACACTAGTTAACCATACACTACAAGCACCAAAACCAAAGAATAAGCTATAAAATATGCCTAAAAAATCTACCTCTGAATAAATTTTTAAAAATATAATCTTTTCTAATTTATTCATGCATAAAAAAAGATATCACCTTTTTTTCATGTCACATGAGGATAAAATGACAGCTAATAATGTAAAGAAAAGTGGGGATACTGAGTAATTATTTTAGATAGTGATTAAAAGTGAGTAAGATTGAAAAAAGTGAGAATAGTGAGTCACTCCCAGCCCTGTGGTCATCGACTACCCCCCCCCAAAATCAGGCTGTGCATCTGAAAGCACAAGGATAAATCAAGACAAGAAAGTGAAGCAGTTCTCGGACAGTGATGATTAAACTTATCCACATTTAGGACACCTATCTCCAGCTGGCGATCAGGTCGGCAAAGACCTGACCCCTGGTATTGATGAGTATTCTACCCAAACCCTACCAATAATCGAGGCCACACACCCTTTGAGCTGTATTTGAATTAACATTGAGAATCTTCATCAAAAGCCCACTTACTCTGATCTGCTCTATGATCTTCCTGATCTGGGGCTCGAAGCCCATGTCAAGCATGCGGTCAGCCTCGTCGAGAACAAGGAAGGAACAATTTTGGAGGTCAGTCACACTGGCCTCGAGGAAGTCGAGAAGTCGGCCAGGGGTTGCAATGCACAGCTGTGGACGAACAGTAGAAGAGGGTCACAAATTGTTCAGAAAGAAGAGGGTAGGGGCGAAGTGTGAGAGGAAAATAAAAGGGATAAAAGATGGTGAAAGGAAGGATTTTAACCAAGATCAACAAGGGCATTTTCAGTTTCCCAAATACTACAACCTGGAGAATGTGCAATTTTCAGAAGGTGGTACAAAGAGCAATGGCACTCAAGGCCAACAACTTTGATGAGAGAAAGGAACCCAATCAAGGGAGTTTTGCTACTAATAAGCCCCTACTTACAGAGGGTCCCCGAGAAAGCTGCTGGGCTTGGGAATGCTTGCTTGCACCTCCAAACACACATGCAGTCTTCATGCCAGTGAAGCGACCAAGATCTGAGGCCACTGCATCAATCTGCTGTACTAACTCCCGCGTGGGGCCCAGGACAAGCCCCTGGGGACCACTCAAACCTGATTGCCTATCCTGTTCATGGTGGTGGACGTGGGTGGAACAAGGAAGGAGGTAGCCCAAAGTTTTGCCAGAGCCAGTCTGCAAATGAACAGCCTCATTATTAATTAAGTCCCCATAAGGTTGGGTCAGTAATTTGGGTAATGCAAGATAGTTATCGGATATAGTTATCTAAATTACATCTTGGTTAACATAAGACATTTCTGTAGTAATTTCGGCTAATAACAAAATTTTCTTTTAAAGATGGTGTCACATACACCCATTTCAGAAAATGCCCCCATCTCATATGCTAAAAAAGGGAATAAGTAATTTAAAATGAACACCAGGATCTGGGCCCCCTCCCTCCAGAAAAGTTCATTGAAATCCATAAAATAATATTTTGAGATGTCTCATGCACAACATAACCAGCAAAAATGTTTGGTAAGGTAATTAACCTTTATGCATTAATAGGTTTTAATCCTTAAACTGCTGTTCACCTCTTAAGATCCAAGCAGTGGTAAGAGGTTTTCAGATTTTTTGAATGAAGGATGAGGTGAGCCAATTCCATAGAAGATATATGCATGGGCCTATTTGTGAATGATCAGTACATAATTAACTTTTATTGGTGATAGACGTGTCAAGTTGTTCTGCTGGTCTGCCTGAATCAACTTAGATGACCCCTATACTACATTCATGCCTATTTTATCCGAGTGAAACTAATGATCTTGATATAGAGACAATTTTCAGTTCTAGTGAATCATAATAAAAGTGAGTCATGTAATAATTGGGACAGTGATGATGAGGAATGAGTAGAATATTTGCCATAAATATTATTATGTTTGAAAATAAAAGAAAGCTGCATTTCACCAAATGAATGGCAAGAGATAATAGGCCCATTTGAGTTCTATAGATACAATACAAATGGCACTAACTTAAGACAATTTTTTTTCAGTATTTACTATCCTTGAATATCTTGATAAATCATTTTCATGAGGAAAAAAATTACATCCAAAGTCAAAATTTTACCTGTGTGGTGAGCTACTCAAGAGGTTGACCACAGTTATAGAGTTAAGGAGCACAAAAAGAAGAAAAGTGCGTTGTATATAGAAAATGTGGCTATACAAACCTATGGAAACATCCCCAACCCCGGAAATGGGGGATCCAAACATTACATTTTGCACATACTGGGGCCTGAATCCTTACCTTAGCAATGCCCACCATGTCCTGGCCACTGAGGGCAATGGGAATACCCTGAGCCTGGATGGGTGTAGGAGCTTTGAACATCTTAGTGGCAAGGAAGCGTGAGAGATCTCCTGAGAATGGGTAGTCAGTGAACTGCATCAAGGGTGGGGGGATATTTGACCCTACTAAAGTCATTTCATTGGCATTGCTGAAAAGGACATTGAGAAGAGAAAATCAAGATGTTTCAATAGCAATTGAAAAGCTGTTCCCATTAATGGGGTGGGTGAGAATACAGCCAACATGATGTGAGCTGCATGTAAAGAGAGTGTGACCCCAGTGATGCAAGCAAGGAAATACACAGTTCGGTACACACTCGCCGCATAAATCCCATAAAATGCATTCAGGAGTTTAAATTGTCTGGAAACCCACCTGCCCAAACTTAAAAGTATAAAAATCATGAAATAAAGCAAGAATTGATTGAGGATGAGAAGTATGGCACTATCTTCAAGTTCTGGGGCAGTGGGGTACAAAATGTATCAGAGAACAGCTATTATTGAGTGTAAAGATAAAGTACTTGAATGAAGAAAAGGCAAGGCATGAAAGAATGCAGAGAAAATGAATAACAGGAAAGAGAGAAGAAACTGAACTAGTTGCCTAGTTTAAGAATCTTATGTGTACCAGGAACACAGTACTTACCCACCAAAGTGACAACCAAAGCCAATTAATGAATGGAAGTAGACCATGATGAAAAGCAGCCATTGAACAATGAAACAAAGAGGGACAAGAAAAGGAGCGAGAATAAGACTATGTGAATGATTATGATTGAGTAAACTCAAACTAGATACATTCTAATGCTTGAAATAGGAAGAGTCATGCAAAAAAAAACACAAAGGATGGTATACAATACACAAAAAATGGTTTAAACTATCATAGGAAAACCAACTAAGTGTAGATTGAATTCTCTCCCATGGACTCACCGAAATTCCTCAACTTCTTCTTCAGACTGATTTGTAATTCCAGAGCATTGTGAATAGAAGTCCTTTTGAATTGGCTTAAGATTTTGACTGTCCCACTCTGGCTTTCTGAGGCTCGCCCCAGCAAATGAACTTCTTCGGTTGAATTGAGAATATTCATTGAAATTCCTCCCCATAAATCTATTATTTGCATTATATCCCCTCCTATTTCCATACTGCTCATCATCATCCCAAGATCTTCTATAACTTCTCTCAGGCCTATCATCATCCCAAGATTTTCTATAACTTCTCCCAGGCCTATCATCATCACTGTCTTCCCACGATCTGTGGCGACTGTGCATAGTTTGTGAAGACCTTAAGTCATCATTGTCACTCCATGAAGTTTTGATGCAACTGACCACAAAAGTTCTGGAATAGAGAATTTATGTAAGGAAATATAATGGAAATGATTCCAATCCTCTCCAAGTTTATTGAGAATCATTCATTTTTAGGCTTTTTATTTCTCATTCAGAACCCACAGCTAAAGTGGGATCTAAACTATAGGTATCTACAAGTTATAGCAGTTGCCATGGAGTTGAACTGAATTGGAACTTAATTCAGTGACTCATCACTCTCAATGTGGCATAACTTTACTGTAATCAGAAGTAGAATATCCAGAAAAGAATTTCATACCTTTTTGGTAGTACCATTAAAATTATCAAGATTAATAACTATTGGTAAAATACTAATATTGATAATGATGCAATGTAAGTTTAAGGAAAGCAGTCTAATCTAAAAATTCACCATCATTTGAGGTCTATAGACTAGGGAGCACATCTCTTATTAAGTATTAACTGGTCAATGACTACCAGATAAGTTAAAGGTATCCACTTTTTAGCTCAAGAAAATGCTCTTAATTTAGGGAAGCTCTTGGCATTTCACTTAAAAAGTCATCAATTTCAATGACAGTAATGGTCAACACCATAATATTTGGTGCGACCTCCCCCAACTAAATTCAAAGGATGGTGGACTTATAGATGCTTCGTTTTGATAGAGGAGAGGTTCTCAATGGGTTCAAATCCAGGCTATTACCTAGCCAGTCCTCTATGTAGTCCAACCCAAGAATATTCAACCACTTCTTAGTGAGTTTAGCTGAGTGCACAGGTGCAACATCCTACATAAACACCTCACTCAGGCAAGTATAAAAACAATCCTCCAGGTGGTTTACAGAGTAGCTCCAAGTACCTCTCCTTGTTCAGAGTAACTTTCTTCTACCAGACCACAAAGTTTGGTGAAACAGTGATACCTGAAAGCACCCAAGACTATAATACTATCAGGGTGTTTCAGTGTCCTGAAACTACCTAGGGTCAAGGATCTGACCCAGGCTTCACCCTGACCTTAACCTCTCATTTCCCTGTAACAGTAAATGTGGCCTCACTCCACAACACTTTCTGCCAATTCACTGACTCACAAGTAAGTATTTCTTAGCAAAAGCAACCTGATTAGTGCGCTCATTCACCGTAATTCCCACATGGCCAGGAATCCAGCATCACAGATACCGCAAACCAGGGTGTGAGGAGATTACAATGACACAAGAGCACTTAGGGTGCTTCGTGAGTCCCTAAAAATCACAATCCAGTTGCCAAAATGGGCAGTGTATTGTAACTAGTTTGGCTGTGATGTTTTCCTAAATCGAAAAATAACAAGGGATAGTGCTGTTTATGAAGGAATGCCTTGCAGATTGCATTTTCTAGTTGGAGCAGAGCATGCAACATGCATCCGACGTGGAGTGGAACTTGCGGAAGCCGCACTGTGCAGAAGACAGATGGCCTCCGCTGTCCAGGAAAAATGCTAATCTAACATTTACCAATTTCTCCATCAACTTGCACACGCAAGAGGTTAGAAAGATTGGGCGGAAACCGGCCGGAGTAAGTGATCTCTCCCCGGTTTGCGAAAGGCGAGCACAGTAGCGATTCGCCAAGAATCTGGGAGGAGACTCTCCACCCAGATCCTGTTGACAAATCTAACAGAAAGGCCATGCCTCGCTCACCCAGGTGTCGAAGCATGGCGTACGGGACATCGTCCGGACCATGGGCGGTGTCCGCGCACGAAGCGAGAGCGGAACGCAACTCACTCACAGTAAACTTGTCGTTGAAGGGTTCTCCGCCTCTGGAGGTAAAGTCCAGCCGGCGGCCTTCCGCGACATCACGACGTGCATTGAATGCTGGCGAAGCAGCATCTCGGGTAGAGAATGCGGAGAAAGCGGTCGCGAAGGATTCCGCCACGGACGCGAGGTCCGAGATTGCGGTCCCATTCTCCTGGAGTACGGGAGGGGGGTCCTGCGAGAACTTGCCCCGAATCCTTTTGACTCGCTTCCACACCTCTCCCAGAGGGGTCTTTCCCGTTCAGTGAAGACACGTATGCCCGCCAAGAAGAGCGGCGGGCGTGCTTCGAAATATACCGGAACCTAGCCCTAGCCCGACGAAATTCAGCGACAGTGAAATCGTTCGGGCGACGCTTATAGCGTATGTAGGTCATAACGCTTCTGTCTGAGGGAGGTCTCACACTCGGCCGACCACCATAGGAGTGGTCGGCGTGCAAAATGGCCAGACGTTCTAGGAATAGTAGTCAGGCAGGCGGCAAAGAGGTTGCCGGAGAAGAATTCAACGGCCTAATCTACCAACCTAAACTCATCAACTGAGATAGACAACTCAGTCATTTCCTGAAATGCATGCCACCGCATCCACACCAAGCACCACCCAGGTGGGCTCTCAGGCGGGAGTTGCCCTGAAAATGATATTTGAATGGGAAAGTGACCACACCCCAATCAAAATCAGGCTGTGCATCCGAAGAGCACAAAGATAGGTCAAGGCAAGAAAATGAAGTGGTTCTCGGACAGTGATGTGTAAACACATCCACGTTTAGGACACCTTTCTCAAGCACTTCGATCAGATCGGAAAGGACTTGTCCCCCGAGATTTATTGAGTAATCTCCCCAGAGAGGATCCCTGCCGTTCAGATCTCCAAGCAAGAGAAAGGGCCTCGGCAACCCTGCCACGAGGCGGCGGAAGTCCCCCGCATCGAAGTCAGCTAATGATGGAATGTACGCAGAAATGATAGTATACCTCGTATCCAGGTGCAGCTGCACAGCCACTGCCTGAAAGGAGGTATCTAAAGTAAAAAGACGAACAGAGACATCATGCCAGGTGTAAACCACGCATCCCCCAGCCCGCCATCCCGTGGTGGTGGGGTCGCAAGACCATTATACCCCGGGAGGGCGGGCAAGGGGCACGCGCCTAGCATGGTCTCCTGCAGAAAAATAGCTAACGGGGAACGGGACGAGACGAGCCTCCGCAGCTCCTCCCAGTTGGCCCCGAGTCCACGGCAATTCCATTGAAGGAATATGCCCTCCAGGCCTAGCTCGGAGGAGACGCGGGGCCCTCCTCGAACAGAAGACCCTCACGGGAATGGCCGTACGCTTCCCGGAGGCAGAACCCCGGGCGCTGTTGGCCGGACTAACCGCTGTCGCCTTCAAGGACTTATTGGGGTAGGTTGGGCTCGCCATGCGAGTCTTTTCCTCACTCCACCTCGAAACCTTAAGCGGGCGTTGCGGCTTCGGAGGCGGGAGGACCTCTTTTCGAGGAACCACCGTCTCCGAGCCACTCACCCCACCACTAGGCGTGGGCGAAGGAGCCGAGGCTACTTTGTTGCTGTCCTCCTTTAGAGGGACAGCTTTAGGAACCCCGGAAGATGGCCTGGCGACCAACTTCAGGGGTGTTGCCTCCTGTGAGTCTAACGACTTGGTGGAGGCGCGTGTACGTTTTGCCTTACGGGAAACGGTCACGCTTCCGCCAGCTTTACCAGGGGAGTGCCCGGGTTGAGTAGAGCCCGGAGAAGGGCTCCAAATAGGCGCGAAACAACGGTGTTCATTGGCCTGGATGGGCCAGGAGCAGAGGGTGCATTTCTAACTATTGAGGCATAAGGTGTCCCAGGCAGAGCCAGGCACGCCAGGACCAAGTCCTTAGCCTTGCGGAATGAGAGTCGATCGTGGGCCTGAACAGCCAGGATTTCTTTCTTAAGGAGATATGCACCACATTGCTTCGAAGAAGCAGGGTGCGGCTCTCCGCAATTGACACACTTGGCCACCCCGACTTTGCACCTCTACAAGAACGATTCGTATGGCCAAAGCGGTGACAGTAATAGCACTGCATGAATGCCTTCACACAGTAGCGGTACCAACCGGCATGCACCGACTCAGGGGGCTTGTCACAGTCTAACGTGACGAAGAGCGTAGGGGGAGGGGGTCTTGAGGCCCCTCTGTTTTCTCATCACACGTTCGACCTTGACCGCCCCATGGTCAGCCAGCTCTAAGGTGATGTCCTCTATGGAGTAGTCAACGAGTTCCCTCGCATAAACTACTCCTTTCACAAAGTTCATGGTAGAGTGTGGTGTCACACTCACCATGGTGCCATGAAGTGTCTGAAGAGCACTTATCTTGGCCACCTCAGCGGGATTCGCTGCATTCACCAGAAGGCTCCTGTCCGAGAAACGGGTCACCTTCGGCGCTCTACCAATTGCACTAGCTAATGCTCTCCTCTGATGGATCATGTTGCCCTTGGCCAACATGCTACCATTAGTGGAGTGAATAATGGGGAAGCGTTTGAAGCCACTGGGCTCAAAAATGTCAGGTAACCTCTGAATGAGGAGCACCGAAGTTATTGAGGCTCCACCCTGTGTACTTTTGGTCTTAGTCATAGTCACAGGCTCCACACACGGGGGGGGGGGGGGTAGAGGGGCTGGATGTGCCGATCTTGGCTTGGTTGCTTGCCAAAGTGGCAGCAGACCCATCTGTCCCCGCGGATGGAGAGGAGCCCCGAGTCTTCTTAGTCTTTTTTTGTTCTTTTTCTTTTTTGGAGAGGAGGGCAGGATATGAACCCGCTTCTTCCCTCTGCCGGTAGTAGCCCCCAGGCCAGATGGACCAGCCTCAGCCAGGTCTTTCTCTGAAATGGAGAAGGTCCTGATGGTCGCAGGGGCACCGGTTGGAGCTAATCCCTACCCTCCTTGTACTGTCTCGGAGACCCCAGCCGTTTGAGGAGGACCTTGCATAGGGGCGGATTCAGGTTCGGTGCTTGGCGCTGAGCCCGGATTTGCCCCCATGGAAGGCACTACCATCTGAGGTTGGGTTGCCTCAAGGACCATGTCCATCCCCTCCCAGGATATCGCAGGTCCCGTTGGCAGCGTCACCAGTCATGTGTGGGGAGGCACAGGCCTTGACCCTGGCAAGGTTCAATATTCTTGCCAGCAGGTCTTTTGAAGGAAGCGACCGAAGGAGCCTGGCTTCCCTCTCCCCCCTAAGGGGGTTTGCCCTACCGAGACACTTCAATGGGTAGCGGTCGGTGATGGGCTGCCTGCTGGCTTTCTTGGAAAGAAAAGAGGGGACTGCCGCTGGAAAAAGGGAGGTGCCCAAAAGCACCTCCAGAGAAGGGGGTGAGGGGGAGTCCCCTACACCCGTAGGCGTATGATAGGAGTAAAGCCTCCTCTCCGGTTAAAGAAATATGGAGGGTCCCCTCCGCAAGCACAGTGGTGGGGACCTCCATTTTTTTTCTGTGGAGCTGCCCGAGGGCGGCTCCGTCGATGGAACAGGGGAAGTTGAGGGTTGTTGTTTTTTTAGTTTAAAAAAACAAAAACATCCCGAACCGGAGCTCAGGGGTTACGGAACGTTGTCCCTTCCCCCCTCAGCCCCGATCCGGGACAGTTGGCTGAGAAGAAGGTCAGCATCTACCCTGTTAAATTCGAGGCTGGTCAGAGAAAGTTGTGGGAAAGGTTGTATGAAAAGTAAGGAAACAAGTGTTTTGAAGGAAGAAGAAGAGGCTAAGCTGGGGTCGGACAGGGTGCTGAGTCCCGTCAGCACGGCAGCCAGGATGGCAAATCGCCGCGCTCCTTACGCGGTCACCAACAATGAAATCATTTGGGCAGTACCATGACATTGGCAGACCAACGGCATATCTTCTCAGCTCGCAAGAGCACAGGGATAGATTAAGAGGAAAATGAAGTTATCAGGCATTGATGCGTAAACAACAACATTTAGGATACTTATCTCCAGCTTGTTGATCAGGATGGCAAGGACCTGAACCCCAGGATTGATTGAGTAATCTAACCAGATAGGGTGAAAGGAGGTATTTAAAGCAGAGAAAAATGGTGACATCATGCATCCTCCTGCACAGCCCCCATTGCGTGGTGGTGTAGTTACAAAATCCTTATAGCCTGGAGGGGATGGGAAAAGGACATGCAACAGGCAAAAAAGACAGCTAACAGGGAACTGAAAGAGACAAGTCTCTGCAGTTCTTCCAGTTGGCCTGGAGTCTGCGGTTATTCCATTATAGGAATATGCCCTCCAGGCCTAGATACAAGGAAGAAAGGAGATAGTAGAGGAAGAAGCTGGAGAGGTTAAGCTGGGACCAGACAGGACTATTCTCAGTATGTCAAGGGATGGTATGAAAAACCAAAACAAAATTGGTTTTGTGATTAAACAATACACTCCTGCACAGTAGTTTCATCAAAATTTACTCATTGCATTAACAAAAATCTTTATATAGTGACATTAGAATATGTAAACTATAACAAAAGGCATAATTTTTATAGATTAGATTTAAAGCAAAAACTACCAAGGTTAACTCCCACAGACAGTTGAAGGGCAGAGGAGAGCACTCATGTAACCTTGCTTTGAAACCCCCCAAAGACCTGTGGTAATTCATTCCAGAAATTTATCACTCTATTGGCAAAAATATTTTCTTGAATCCAATCTACACCTTTGATTTTTATTTTAATTCAAGTTTGACTCCTCATCTCCAATTCAAAGAAGAGCTTGCCAATGTCCAATTTACATATCCCCCAAATTATTTTAAAACTCAAACATATCCCTCCTCACATACCTTTTGAGAAATGAGTTCAAACTAAATATTATGAAAAATAAACTTGCCAATATATTTTTTGTTACAATAAAAACTAGGAAAAAGGAAATATAAAAATTGGAATTTTGAGTTTTAATGGTATCAGCTAATCAACAAATATTAAGTATGATTCAACTTACCTGTGGAATGGTTTTGAAAAATTACTGTAATGAAGAATAGCTTCAGCTAAAGGACAAATTATTTTCTTATGCATTTTATCTCTAATTAAAGCAATAATTAAAAATCTGGAAAGAATAAGAAATTCAAGTAAATGTTAAATAGGCAAAATATTGAGTTACTTTGTTATTAAAAACATTAATATCAACGGTTCCATAATGGACTGCTGAACCCAGTCAGCTAACCTAATCCAACAAGTAAGTTTATCTCAAATTTAAAGTGAAATACTAACATGGCTCAATTCTGCACAAAGTTTTTAAAGGAAGGAGAGATGTGTAAAGAAAGTGGTGAAGATATAAATGAAAATGTATGGAATGCAGCTGTAGATCCTCCTGTAGGCAGGCAGAGAGAATGGAAAGCATCATGGCTGGGAGGATCAGCAAGGTGGTGAACAATTTTAATTAACATGTGTGGAAAGAGGCAATCTGAACAGAAAACTTGGATTCAAAGGAAACAAGGATACTCATGCAATCCATACCAACAGAATCTGCTGCAGCAAATTTCTCCAAGTAGAATGAGAGGACTATTTGTGATGTAATAAAAACCCAAACAAGAAGTTTGGGTTGTTTTTTGTTTTTTTTACACGCCCATCTGGAGGTGGCCAGCCCCAACATGTCAACAACTCTGCATGAGACCATCCTGAGTAGAATGGATAGGTGGTAGCAAACCCACTTGTCCCGGTACCAGGACAGGCAATGTGCGCAAAGAGCACATACAGGGGCATTCAACAAGAATGTGCCAAACAGTCTTGGGAGACAATGCAGTCAGTGCAGAGGAGTGCTCCATCAAATGGGAGAGCATCCTGCTAGTGTGCTCAATTGGCATCATTGGGGCATAGGTGCATGGGAACAGTCGCAACACTCTGGCATGCAAATTTATGTTCCCTTTAGTCATCTCCTATCTTCTTTGTTAAGAAGCATGGGGGTGCCCTGATTACTGCCACATAGTTAGTGAGAGGAAGAGCCAAAGCTGGTCTGGCCAGCAAGTCATTGTGGACTCTTTGGCACTGTCATTCCCAGAAATTACCAATGTCCAACAACCCAACAATATAATCTTGACATTCACCCAGTGAGTGGCAACTGTGCTATCACGGATACCAAGAACCAGGGTACATGGAGATTATAATGACTTGAGAGCACTTAGGATGCTTTGTGAGTCACTAAAGATCACAATCTACTCTCCAAACTGGGCATGACATGTTATCTCCAGTACTGAGCGGTGTATTGCAACCAGCTCAGCCAAAAAGACAGATACAGCGCCTGGTAGAGCCCTACTAACTTCAAACAGAGGGGGATACAGCATAGAAACTCACCCATTCCTGGGAGTTGGATCTACCCATATATACTGGCCCGAATCCAGCATGACAGGCAGTCGAAGGTGATATCCTGCAGGGTGGCATCCTGGGTAGAACCAGAGGCCCCACTGGCCTGAGCTCTTGAATTCCAGCTGTGCTTATTCCATAAATATGTGGAGAGATACCCTGCGTGTGATTTTTAGAGTAACTAGAAGTCAGGAGTGATCTTTAATCATCCACCAGGTGGCTTCTATTGTTTTTGTATGTACCCCTGTTTATTATTTATGGACAAGCACTGACTAAAATCTACAATACACACAACAAATTCACCTAACAGTGAGTATGTCAGCTAGGTAAAGTTCCATGAGGGAAAGAACACTGTTTAGAACAAAACAAATGCAAAAAACAAAAAAAAACAAAAACCCCAACAAACCCTGCTTAAATAATAGGGAGAAGGCCAGCCTCCCCCCAAAAGTCAACAAGTCCACCAGTCGATGTGCACGCACTCATCCCGAGTACAAGGGACAGGCGGTAGCGACCCCGCCCATCCCGGTACCGGGACAGGTGTCGTGCGTGAAGATCACCCAGACTGGGACATTCAACAAGAATGTGCCGACCAGTCTGGGGGACGACGCAGTCGTTGCAATAGGGCGCAGGCGAGCGCTCCATCAAATAGCGATGCATCAACCGAGTGTGCAATGGCACACAACTTTAAGTTCCCTTCGACCGTCTTCTTTGCCAAGCAGTCCGAAGAGCTGCCCGTATTCCTGCCATGTAGTCGGTGTGAGGAAGAGAGAAACGTTGGTCCGCTCACAGAGTCCTCGCGGACTCTTTGGCACGCTCATTCCCCGCAATTCCTACATGTCCAGGAACCCAGCCTAAGATAATCTCAACATCTGCCCGGCTTGCCAAAACCATGGCGTCACGGATATCGTGAACCAGGGGATGCGGAGATGCCAATGCCCCGAGAGCACTCGGGGCATTTTGTGAGTCGCTATAGATCACAATCCGGTCTCCGAACTGAGCACGTCGCATAATCTCCCGTACCGAGTGATGTATTGCCACCAGCTCGGCCACGAAGACAGACGCAGCGCCTGGTAGAGCCCTGATGACTTCAAACAGAGGGGATACGGCGTGAAAGCCAACCCCCTCTTGGGACTTGGAGCCATCCGTATACAGCCTGAGAGCTATATCTACCTCTCAAAGTCGTTTCCTGACTTTTGTGCTTTCTTAAAATTTTATATATATTTTTTGCGAATGCAATTTTGTTTTAAATATAGATTTACTTTAATAATATATATTCATGCAATACAAGTACATCTTACATTCATTTATAATATTTGCTGCCATATTCCTTCACAAACAGCTAATTTGAAAATTAAAGGAAAAAAAAGATTAGAAAAAATAATATCAACAAAAACAAAAGAAAGCATGTCACATGATGTATGCGCTCTTGATTAATTTTGGTTTTATGCCTGCCCTCAAATTTTTTTGTACTCTATATTTCCAATGCTATATAGAGTACCTATATCTATGATATACACTATATAGCACTTTTACTACTTAATGTACGCAAATTTCTAATTATGATGTTATCTATGGAGTAGTCCACGAGTTTCCTCACATAAACCACTCCTTTCACAAAGTTCATGTTAGAGTGAGGCATCACACTCACCAGCGTGCCATCAGGTGTCTGAAGGGCACTAATCATGGCTGCCTCGGAGGGATTTGACGCATTCGCAGGAAGGCTTCTGTCTGAGAAACGGGTCACCTTCCACTCTCTACCAATCGCACTAGCTGAAGCTTTCCTCTGATGGATCATGCTGCCATCAGTGAAGTGAATAATAACAAGGAAGCGTTTGAAGCTGGCGGGCTAAAAAATGGCAGGTAACCTCTAAATGAGGAGTCCCGACATAATCAAGACTCTGCTCTGCACACTTTTGGTCCTAGTCTGGGACTCCCCACCCGGGGAAGCACTGGAGATGCCAAGCACTGCCAAACTTGGTTTTGTTGCATACCAAAATGGCAGTGGCCCTGTCCATCCCCATGGCTCAGCAGTTTGTTTGTTTTTTGTCTTTTTTGCTATTTCTTTACTTTTTACAAAAGTAGGGTGGGAATCAACCTGCTTCTCCCCTCTGCCGGCAAGAGCCCCTAGGCAAGATGGAGCAGCATCAGCAAGATCCTTGTCTGAAATGGGAAAGGTCTTGGCTGTCACAGGGGTATCAGCTGGGGGAAAAGATCCCTCCTCTCTTTGTAAAGCCTCGGGACCTTGAGCCTCTGAGGAGGATCTTGCACAGGGGCAGACTCAGGTTCAGTGCTTGGCACGAAGCCTAGGTTTTATCCCATCGAAGATCCTACCATCTGGGGCTGGGTCACCTCAGGGACCAAGACCATCTCAGAGAGGGCTTCCATGTAGCCATCCTGCCCTTCTGAGACATCTGGATCCCCCTTGAGGTACCTTTTATCTCATTGTCCGCCGGCAAACCAGCATCTGTCGGCGAAGAGAGGAGGGCATGTACAGTAACCTTCTGTAGAATCTAAGCACAAGAGTACAGGACATTAGGGGACACAGACCGACGGGCCATGCAATCCCTAAGGGGGTTGGCCTTATCGAGCCACTCTCATTTTTATTTGGCACCCTGCGTGCTTTCTTGGCAGTCCCCAGTGAAAGAAAAGTAGGGACTCCAGCTGGAAAGAAGGGGGTGAGGGAAGAGTCCCATACACCCTTAGGCCTAGATGAGTAAGCCTCCTCTCTGGTTTCAGAGTTTTGGAGGGTCTCCAGCAAGACCACAGGAGGGGGGGGGGGCTCTTTTTCAGTGGAGATGCCCAAAGGCAGCTCTAGCAATGGTCGAGGGGGAGTATTATTTTTTTATATTAAAATCATTATTGGCATGGTGACCCTATAATTATCACAGGATGCAAACCCTCATCACCCTATACAGTAGCCCACTGCGAGGGGTGAACATGAGGCCGTCATAATCAGCTGCTGCCATTTGAGGCCACTCTTCTCGCTTAGTGGACTGGCAGCTCCACCTTAGGCTCTGCATAAAATTGCTAGACATTGAAAAGTGAAAGAAAGGGGATGTGAGGGAGGTATTTGTGGGGATGAAGCAAGTTATAAAAAACCTACCACCCTTAATCTGAGCTCAAGGGTGAGGGGGCATTGTCCCCCTTCCCCCAATCCAGGATGGTTGGGTGAGAGGAAACTGGTCGGTGTCTAGCCTGTGAAATTAGAGGCTGACCAGAGAAAGTTGTAGGAGAGATTGTATGAAAAGTGAGGAAGGAAGCAGGGTAAGAAGACAAGGTTTCAGAAATAAGAGGCTAAGCTGGAGCCAGACAGGGCACTGAGTCACATCAGCACAGTGAGAAGGGATAATAGGGAATTTAGGTATGGAATGGATGGGCATTGGCTGATTTCAGTTGAGGATTTTTCCAAAAAAATTTAGGAGCCCATCTTGCAACTGCTTACTAGGACAGAAGTTGCCGTACTCACATAAGAGCCTACTACTAGGCCATATTAAAAAAATCCTAACATGTAATTAACAATGATAAAAAGTACAAAGCTAAACAAAACCAACAAAAAGAAAAAGCAAAAAGAAAGCATTGAAAAATGACAGCAGAAAAAGATCTTGGCATTCTCTTCACAGAAAATTTTTAATTTACTGAACACACAAACAAAATCACAGCCAAGCCCAATAATATACTAGCACAAATGAAAAGACCATTCAGGCACTGGACAGAGGAAGAGTTCATTAATGTATACAGGACCTATATTCATCCCTAACTGGAGTATGCAGTCCAAGTTTGGAGCCCCCACCCCCAGGAAGACAGAATAAAAATAAAATTGAAAAAGTCCAAAGGAGGGCTACCAAATTGGTCCCTCCTCAACAAAGAATGACGCAAGAAACTGGACATACTCAAGCTTGAAATAGACGAAAGAGAGGAAACATGATACAGATGTACAAAATAATGAGTGCCATTGATAAAACATCGACAAGGACCCCACTTTCTAGACTAAAACCATAAATAGGTCACACGAAACAAGTAGTCAAACAAAGGTGCAACAAAAAACACATTCACACCAGAAAACCTTGTAAATGCTAAAATTACAATAGCATTTAAGAATCTATATGACAAATACACACTACAGCTGGCTATGGAGGAGGGCGGAGAAGCATCCCGGCTAGAGAATGTGGAGAAAGCAGTCGCAAAGGATTTCGCCACGCATGCAGGGTCCAAGATTGTAGTACCATTCTCCTGGAGAAGGGGAGGGGGTCCTGCAAGAACTTGCCCTGAATCCTTTTGACTCACTTCCACACATCTGCTTGAGGGGGCTTTCCAGGTAAGTGAAAACACACATGCCCGCCAAGAAGAGCAGCGGGCATGCTTCAAAATAGCCTGGAACTTAGCCCTAGCCCAATGAACTTCACCGACACTGAAATCATTTGGATGGTGCTACCACTGGGCATGGTCGAAGGAGCCGAAGCTCCTTTGTTGCTGTCTTCTTTTTGGGGGGGCAGCTTTAGCAACAACGGAAGATGGCCTGACGACCAACTTCAGGGGTGTTGCCTCCTGTGAATCTAACCATCTGGTGGAGGCAAGTGGCCGTTTTGCTGGGGGAAGGGGAAACTCTGTTTTAGCCAGGGGCTGGGTTTGGACCCTTTGTGCCACCAACTTTACCAGGAAACACCCAGGGTGGGTGGAAATGGCAGAAAAGTTCTGAATGGACGTGGAAACGACCATACTCGTAAACCTGGAGGGGCCAGGAGCAGACAGTGTCTTTTTCAACATTGGGGCATAGGACATCCCGGCCACGCCAGGCGCAAGTACTTAGTCTCACAAAATAAGAGATGATCCTGAGCCTGAATGGCCAGGATTTCCTTCTCAAGGAGATGCGCACCACATTGCTTCGAAGAAGTGGGGTGCGGCTCTCTGTAATTTGCACACTTGGCCACACACGATTTGGACTTAGCGTGTGCAGCCTTGGAGCAACTTACACAGAGTTCGGGTAACCCTGACTTTGCAGGTTAACAGGAGCAATTAGTATGGCTGAAGCAGCGGCAGTAATAGCACCTCTGTGGCAGTGGCATGAATGCCTTCATGCGGTAGTGATAATAACCAGGTCTCGGGGCCCCTCCCTGTTTTCTCATCACACATTTGACCTTGACAGCCTCATGGTCAGCCAGCTCAAGGTGATGTCCTCTATGGAGTAGTCCACAAGTGCCCTTGCATAAATGACTTTCAATTCATAAAGTTCATGGTAGAGTGCAGTGTCACACTCACAGGTGTGCCATCAAACATCCGGAGGGCACTAATCATGGCTGCCTCGGAGGGATTTGACACATTCGCCAAAAGGCTCCTGTCTGAGAAACGGGTCACCTTCGGCACTCTTTCATTCACACTAGCTAAAGCTCTCCTTTAAAGGATCTTGTTTCCCTTACTCAACATGCTGCCATCAGTGGAGTGAATAACCAAGAAGTGTTTGAAGCCAGCAGGCTAAAAAATGCTGGGTAGTCTCTGAATGAGGGGCCTTGACGTAATCGAGGCTCCGCTCTGTGTACTTTTACTTTTGGTCTTTGTCAGGGAGACCGCATCCGGGAGGGAGGGCAGCGGGGCCAAATGTGCTGATCTTGGCTTGGTCGCTTACCCAAGTAGCAGACACATACATCCCCACAGCCCCAGTGGATGGAGAGGAGCCTGGAGTCTACTTTCTTTCTTTTCTTTTCAGGAGAGGAGGGTGGGAAATGAACCCGCTTCTTCCCTCCACGGGCAGGAGCGTCCAGGATAGAAGGACCCACTTCAACAAGGTCCTTCTCCAAGATTGAGAAGGTCCTGGCAGTGGCAAGGGCACTGGCAGGAGGAGGAGATCCCACCCCTCCTTGTACTGCCTTGGACACTCAACTGCAAAGGGGTGGAGTTGGGTTAGGTGCTTGGCGGTGAGCCCAAATTTGCCCCCATGGAAGGTCCTACTGGCTGGGGCTGGGTTGCCTCAAGGACCATGTCTATCTCAGGAAAGGGGGGGCTCCAAGTGGCCATTCCTCCAGGACATCACAGGTCCCATTGGGAGCAGCCTCTCTAGTCGTATTAGTGGGGGATGGCACATGCCTAGGTTAAATATTTGAACCAGCAGGTCTTTTGATTTTTTTTTAAGGGGCTATCTGGCGACTGCCCACTTAGGCATAAGTTGCCGTAAACAAAAGGCCTAGTTCTAGGCTACTTTAAAAAATTTGAACAGGAAACAACAATAAAAAGAAATAATAACAAAACAATAACAAAAACAACTAAACCTAGTTAAATGAAAGGGAGAAGGCCAGCCTCTCCCAAATAGTCAACAAGTCCACCAGTCAATGTGCACGAACTCGTCCCGAGTACAAAGGACAGGCGGTAGCGACCCCGCCCATCCCGGTACCGGGACAGGAAACGTGTGCGAAGATCACCCAGACTGGGACATTCAACAAGAATGTGCCAAACAGTCTGGGGGACGACGCAGTCGTCGCAATAAGGCGCAGGCGAACGCTCCATCAAATAGTGATGCGTCAAACGAGTGTGTCCAATTCGGAGACAACAGAAAGCGGCCTGAAGCCGTCGCGGCATTGGGGAATAGGTCCATGTGAACAGTCGCGGAGAAATGGCACAAACTTTAAGTTCCCTTCGACCGTCTCCCATCTTCTTTGCCAAGCAGTCCGAAGAGCTGCCCGTATTCCTGCCATGTAGTCGGTGTGAGGAAGAGCGACACGCTGGTCCGGCCGCAGAGTCCTCACAGACTCTTTGGTGCCCTCATCGGCGCGCTCATTCCCCGCAATTCCTAAATGTCCAGGAACCCAGCAGAAGATAATCTCGACATCTGCCTGGCTCGCCAGAACCGTGGCAACACGGATATCGCGAACCAGGGGATGCGGAGATTCCAATGCCCCGAGAGCACTCAGGGCGCTTTGTGAGTCGCTATAGATCACAATCCAGTCTCCGCACCGGGCACGTTGCGTAATCTCCCGTACCGAGTGGTGTATTGCCACCAGCTCGGCTGTGAAGACAGACGCAGTGCCTGGTAGAGCCCCGCTGACTTCAAACAGAGGGGATACAGCGTGGAAGCCGACCCCCTCTTGGGACTTGGAGCCATCCGTATACACTGGCATGGTTCCAGCCTGACACGATGTATGCTCCAAAAAGGTCGAACGCAAAACTCCCGGCGCAGTACAAGCTTTGAGAGCAGAGGCGTGGCGATAAATAGCCAAATGTGGTAACCTCCAGGGTGGCGTCCTGGGCAGAACAAGGGGCGCCACCGGCCCGAGAGCTATATCTACCTCTAGGGTATGACTCGCGTCTCTCGGCGGCATAGGCACCATCGAGATACGCTGCGGATGCAGTGAGAGCTGTTGGCGACTGAGGGAGATGCCGGGCTCGCGCGTACAGGCGAGTGATGCACTGCACGCGGCGCAGTGCGAGTGGCATCTCCCCAGCATCGACCAACAGGCTCTCAATGGGGCAAGTGCAGAAGGCACCAGTCGCAAGGCGAAGGCCGGTGTGGTGGATCGAATTCACCTTCCGCAATAAACGCTCGGCTGCGGATGCATAAAACTCGCATCCGTAGTCGAGCTTCGAACGAACAAAGGATCGATTAAAAAGTAGGGCAGTAGCCCTATCAGCGCCCCAAGCGCTGAACGTCACGGAACGCAGAATGTCCATGACGTGGGTACAAGAGACCCTAAAGCTGCGAATATGAACCTCCCTGGTGAGGCGTCGGTCGAATACAAGACCAAGGAAACGGTGCGACTCAACCACATCGAGGCGCAGCCCATTAAGAAACAAATCTGGGTCGGGGTGACGCCGTGGATGGCGGCATAAGTGCACCACCTTAGTCTTGGCCAAAGAAAACCGAAACCTGTGTGCTTCGGCATAGCGAGAGACGCGGTTCAATGCCTGTTGGAGTCGACGCTCAGAGTTGGCATCTGGGCCGCGCCAAAAGAGATCGAAAGGTCGTTCACGTAAAGCGTATCGAGAACATCTTCCGGCAGCACCAAGGTGATGCCGTTGATGCTCAGGGCAAAGAGTGTGACACTGAGGACACTTCCCTGCGGGACACCCTCTTCCTGCTCCTTTAGGCCGGAGAGGGCTCCCCCCCACCCGTACGTGCAATCGACGATCTCGCAAAAATTCAGATATAAACATTGGGAGGCGTCCCCTCGCCCCCATCGTGTGGAGAGTCTCCATGATACCGTATCGCCATGCGGTATCATAGGCCTTCTCCAGATCGAAAAACACTGTGGCGTAGAGCTTTCTACGAAGATTTTTTTTTTAATTCTATAGAGCCCATCTGGCAACTGCCCACTTGGGCATAAGTCGCCGAAAAACTTGACAGCATAGAACTAGGCTCCCAAGGAAAGCCTCGCAGACGGCATTTTCCCGTCGGAGCAGAGCATCCGACGTGGAGTGGAACTTGCGGAAGCCGCACTGTGCGGAAAACAGATGGCCTCCGCTGTCCAGGAAAAAGGCTAATCTAACATTTACCAATTTCTCCATCAACTTGTACACGCAAGAGGTTAGAGAGATTGGCCGGAAACCGGTCGGAGTAGAGTGATCTCTCCCCGGTTTGCGAAAGGCGAGCACAGTAGCGATTCGCCAGGAGTCTGGGAGAAGACCTTCCACCCAGATCCTGTTGAACAAATCTAACAGAAAGGCCATGCCTCGCTCACCCAGGTGTCGAAGCATGGCGTACGGGACATCGTCCGGACCATGGGCGGTGTCCGCACGCGAAGCGAGAGCGGAGCGCAACTCACTCACAGTAAACTTGTTGTTGAAGGGTTCTCCGCCTCTCGAGGTAAATTCCAGCCGGCGGCCTTCTGCGACATCACGACGTGCATTGAATGCTGGCGGAGCAGCATCCTGGCTAGAGAATGCGGACAAAGCGGTCGCTAAGGATTCCGCCACGGACGCGGGGTCCGAGATTGCGGTCCCATTCTCCTGGAGAACGGGAGGGGGGTCCTGCGAGAACTTGCCCCAAATCCTTTTGACTCGCTTCCACACCTCAGCTAAAGGGGTCTTCCCGTTAAGTGAAGACACGTATGCCCGCCAAGAAGAGCGGCGGGCGTGCTTCGAAATATACCGGAACCTAGCCCTAGCCCGACGAAATTCAGCGACAGTGAAATCGTTCGGGCGGCGCTTATAGCGCATGTAGGCATAACGCTTCTGTTTGAGGGCCGTCTCACACTCGGCCGACCACCATGGAAGTGGTCGGCGTGCAAAACGGCCAGACGTCCTAGGAATAGTAGTCAGGCCCACGGCGATGATGTTGGCGGAGAAGAACTCAACGGCCTCATCTACCGACCTAAACTCCTCAACTGAGATAGAGAATTCAGTCATTTCCTGAAATGCAGGCCAGCGCGCCCGCGCCAAGCACCACCGAGGTGGTCTCTCAGGCGGCAGTTGCCCTGAAAATGATATTTGAATGGGAAAGAGATCACTACCATGGAGGTCATCGACCACCCCCCCCAATCAAAATCAGGCTGTGCATCCGAAGAGCACAAAGATAGGTCAACGCAAGAAAATGAAGCGGTTCTCGGACAGTGATGAGTAAACTCATCCACGTTCAGGACACCCTTCTCAAGCTCGCTCCACCTCGGGGCAAAGGAGCCGAAGCTCCTTTGTTGCTGTCCTCCTTTTGGGGGGACAGCTTTAGGAACCCCCGAAGATGGCCTAGCGACCATCTTCAGGGGTGTCCTCCTGTGAGTCTAACGACTCAGGGGAGGCGCATGGCCGTTTCGCCTTATGGGAAACGGTCACGCTGGGGGAAGAAGGGGGAGCCCTGGTTTTAGCCGGGGCTGGGTATGAACCCTTTTTGCCGCCAGCTTTACCAGGGGAGCGCCCAGGTTGGGTAGAGCCCGCAGAAGGGCTCCGAATGGGCGCAGAAACAACATGCTCGTTGGCCTGGATGGGCCAGGAGCATAGGGTGCCTTTCTAACTATTGAGGCATATGATGTCGCAGGCAGAGCCAGGCGCGCCAGGACCAAGTCCTTAGCCTCGCGGAATGAGAGTCGATCCTGGGCCTGAACGGCCAGGATTTCTTTCTCAAGGAGATATGCACCACATTGCTTCAAAGAAGCGGTGTGCGGCTCTCCGCAATTGACACACTTGCCCACACACGATTTGGACTTATCGTGTGCGACCTTGGAGCAATTTACACATACTTCGGGTGACCCCGACTTTGCACGTCTACATGAGCGATTCGTATGGCCGAAGCGGTGACAGTAATAGCACCGCCGCGGAAGTAGCATGAATGCCTTCACACAGTAGTGGTACCAACTTGCACGCACCGACTCAGGGAGCTTGTCACAGTCGAACGTGACGAAGTGTAGGGGTGGGTGTCAAGTCCCCTCCCTTTTTTCTCATCACACGTTCGACCTTGACCGCCCCATGTCCTCAATAGAGTAGTTAACGAGTTCCCTCGCATAAACTACTCCTTTCACACAAAGTTCATGGTAGAGTGCGGTGTCACACTCACCGGTGTGCCATAAAGTGTCGAAAGAGCACTTATCTTGACCGCTTCAGCGGGATTCGCAGCATTCGCCAGAAGGCTCCCGTCCGAGAAACGGGTCACCTTCGGCTCTCTACCAATTGCACTAGCTAATCCTCTTCTCTGATGGATCATGTTGCCCTTGGACAACATGGTGCTATCAGTGGAGCGAATAACGAGGAAGTGCTTGAAGCCAGCGGGCTCGAAAATGCCAGGTAACCTCTGAATCAGGGGCCCCGATGTCGAGGCTCCGCCCTGTGCACTTTTGGTCTTAGTCAGGGGCTCCGCAACCGGGGGCGCAGAGGGGCCGGTGTGCCGGTCTTGGCTTGGTCGCTTGCCAAAGTGGCAGCAGACCCATCCATCCCCACAGCCCCCGCTTTTGGAGAAGAGCCCCGAGTCTTCTTAATCTTTTTGGTCCTTTTCTTTTTTGCAGAGGAGGGCGGGGAATGAACCCGCTTCTCACTTCTGCCGGTAGAAGCCCCTAGGCCAGATGGACCGGCCTCAGCCAGGTCCTTCTCCGAAATGGAGACGGTCCTGGTCGTCACAGGGGCATCATCCGGAGGAGATACCTCCCCTCCTTGTACTGCCTCAGAATCCCCAGCTGTTTGAGGAGGACCTTGCATAGGGGCGGATTCAGGTTCGGTGCTTGGCGCCGAGCGCGGATTCTCCCCCATGGAAGGCCCTACCAACTGAGGCTGAGTTTCCTCAAGGACCATGTCTCTCACAGGAGGGGCCTCCAGTTGGCCATCCCCTCCCAGGACATTACAGGTCCACTTGGCAGCATCATGAGTCTTTTGTGGGGAGGCACAGGCCTTGACCCCAGGAAGGTTTAGTATTCTTGCCACCAGGTCTTTTGAGGGAAGCGACCGAAGGGGCCTGGCTTCCCTCTCCCCCCTAAGGAGGGGGTTGCCCTACCGAGCCGCTTACACGAGGGGCGGTCGGCAATGGGCTGCCTGCTGGCTTTCTTGGCAGTCCCCTTAGAAAGAAAAGGAGGGACTGCCGCTGGGAATAGGGAGGTGCCTGAAAGGACATTCAGAGAAGGGGGTGAGGGGGAGTCCCCTTCACCCATAGGCGTAGGAGAGGAGTAAGCCTCCTCTCCAGTTAAAGAAATATGGAGGGTCCCCTGCGCAAGCACAGGGGGGGGGGGCAAACCTCCATTTTTTTCAGTGGAGCTGCCCGTGGGCAGCTCCGTTGATGTTACAAGGGAAGTTGGGGGTTGGGTTTTTTTTTATCTTCATCATTGGGCATGGTGACCCCCTTTTTTACACAGGACACAATAGCTCGACACCTCTCACAGTTGGCCGCACTGCAAGAGGTGCTTGCAGGCCCGGCAGAGCCAGGTGCCGCCATTTGGGACCACCCCTCCCGCCTGGTGGCCTGGCAGTCATCGGCATGGCAGCTCCACCTTAGACACGGCGTAAAATTAATAGAATGTGAAGAGGAGAGGAAAAGGGATGTGAGGAAGGTATGGTTGGGGATGAAGCAGGTTGTTAAAAAAAAAACATCCCGAACCGGAGCTCAGGGGTTAGGGAACATTGTCACCTCCCCCCTCAGCCCCGATCCAGGACGGTTGGCTTGAGAAGAAGGTCAGCATCTACCCTGTGAAATTAGAGGCTGACCAGAGAAAGTTGTGGGAGAGGTTGTATGAAAAGCGACGAGGTAGGGGAGAAATACAGGCTATTTGAAGGAAGGAAAGGAGGCTAAGCTGGGGCTGGACGGGGCGCTGGAACCTGTCAGCACGGCACCCAGGATGGCAAATCGCCGTGCCCCTTACGGGGGCAGGTCTTTTGAGGGAAGCGACCGATGGGCCCTGTATTCCCTCTCCCCCCCTACTAATGGGGTTTGCCCTACCAAGCAGTCGGTTATGGGCTGCCTGCTGGCTGCAAAGAGGGAGGCACCCGAGGGTACCTCAAGACATGGGGGTAAGGAGGAGTCCCCTACACCTGTAGGCAAAGGAAAGGAGTAAGCCTCCTTCCTCCAGTCAAAGAATTTTGAAGGTTCCTCTGTAAAAGCAGGGAGGGGGGAGGGGGTAACCTCCATTTTTTTCCTAGTGGAGCTGCTGAAGGTAGCTCCGTTGATGCTGAGGGGGAAAGGGAAAAAGAGGTTTTTTAAACAAATTTCATGATTGTGTATGGGGACGTGAGGAAGGTATGGGTGGAGATGAAGCAAGTTATTAAAAACCCACCATCCCAAACCAGAGCTCAGGGGTTAGGGAACATTGTCCCCCTCTCCCCTAAGTCCTGATCTGGGATAGTTGGCTGAGGTCAGCATCTACCCTGTGAAAATAGAGGCTGACCAGAGAAATTGGGAGAGAGGTTTTAGGGGAAGTGAGGAAGTAGGGGAGAAACACAGGTTGTCTGAAAGAAGGAGAAGAGGCTAAGCTGGGGCCATAAATTAATGGTTCGAAGTGAGAAGAAACAAGCTCTAAAATAAGTATTGCGAGGAGCGGCAAAAATTTTCTTATATAAGAACATAAGAACATGAATGGAACAGGATTGTGTGTTGAATGGAACAGGAGCTGCCAAGTGTAGGCCATGAATGGTCTTTTGCAGTCTCCTTCTTTTCTTATGTTCTTATACACGAGATCCTTCAGGCCAACAACTTTTTTGGTGCACTTTCTCTGAACTGATTCAAGAAGATGCAAATCACCAATATAACCAGTATGCCACACAACACAGCTGAAGTCAATAATTGAACGAATATGCGTAATGAATACCTGACAAAAATTGACTTGATTTACAAATGGTACCTCAGAGGATATTATTGGCAACACCATTTTCTTTAACAAAGGCCTTTCTAACATGAAGGTGGAATTTGAGAGTTGCATCTACCAAAATCCTTAAAGGAGGATGATTTAGATGGGATAGGACTATTGCCTAAGTAGTACACACCCTAGGGACAAAATGAGAATGAGAGAAGCGGATATGGACACATTTATTTACAGAAAAGGATAGACCCTAGGATTTACTTCTATTGTAAAGCAAAGAAACATCATTTTGTAAATAAACACAAGCACCATTATTATTAAGCTTACTAAGATCAACATGGAGCCAAATACAATGTCAAATCATCAGCAAACCAGGTTAATTTGCTGAGCAGACCAACACAATTATAATTAATATAGATTAGGAAAAGAACATAACCTACCACAGAACCCTGTGGAACCCCACTAGTTCAACTGATGAGAGTCAAGAAGCTGCGTTCACTTAAAGTGGACAAATCACCAAGCCTAGACCAGATGCATCCCAGGATCCTTTAGGAACTTTTAGACACCATTGCCTCTCCTCTTACTATTTTATTCACCAAAAGTCTCTACTGGACAAGTTCCAAGCCAATGGGAAAACCACTACAGTAATGCTTATATTCAAGAGAGGTGGGAAATAAGACCCCTCCAAATATAGACCAATGTCCTTGACAGCCATCACATGTAAGATCTTAGAATGTATAATATCAGAAATATACTAGAACATTTGAAGACCAATGAGCTGATCTGCAATCAACAACACAGGTTTATTAAAGGGAGGTCTACCGTCGCTCTTCCTCACACCGACTACATGGCAGGGATACGGGGAGCTCTTCGGACTGCTTGGCAAAGAAGATGGGAGATGGTCGAAGGGAACTTAAAGTTGTGTGCCATTGCGCGGCAACTGTTCCCATGGACCTATCCCAATGCTGCGACAGCTTTAGGTCGCTTTCTGTCATCTCTGAATCGGGCACTCCTGGAGCATGTGTGGCCTGTACGGTCATTGGGTCTTGGTTTGAGGTCATTGTATGTAGGGATAGACACCAGGTTCTCCATAACCCTCCACACATATATTGCACTGTACCTGTCCCTCCTCCTCTGCCTGGAGTCTAGGCCTAGCATTTTCAGCTGTTCCCAGTAGTTTAGGTGCCTCATACCCTCTATATTTCTGGTGAAGGCCCTCTGAACTGACTGAGCTGACTGCAATAGTCTAGAATCGGTTCTAGGGCCTTCCAGAGGGTCAGCATGGGAGTCTAGGCCTAGCATTTTCAGCTGTTCCCAGTAGTTTAGGTGCCTCATACCCTCTATATTTCTGGTGAAGGCCCTCTGAACTGACTGAGCTGACTGCAATAGTCTAGAATCGGTTCTAGGGCCTTCCAGAGGGTCAGCATGACGTCCCTCTTTCTCATACTGAAGGTGCGGCAGATCCACCTTGCCATTTGTTTGGCTTTGCTGACTGTTGAGGCAATATGATGGTGGAAGGTGGCATAGTCGCTGAGGAACACTCCAAGCCATTTGGCGTGGGGCTGAGAGATGATGGTTTGGTCTCCTCCCATATGAAGGCTAGTAGCATCCTTTAGGTCCTGGTTTGGCCCATATCTTAGGAGCTCAAACTTTCCCTCGTTGAATGACATGTTGTTTTCTGCCCATGTGTAGACCTTATGGAGATCTTGTTGTAGGAGGTGGCAATCATTGATGTGGGTGATTTGGTGGCTGAGGTTTGTGTTGTCGGCAAAGGATAAGATTACCGAAGACTGCACCTCATTGTCAATATCACCCATCAATGCCAAGAGAAGGGGTTCCAGTATGGAGTCTTGTGGCACTCTTGCTGATGACAGGTGAATGGTCCAATTTGTGTCCCTCGGTGACAACTGCTTGTGTTCTAGATGTGAAGCTGTGCAGCCACACACCCAGCTTGCCAGTTATTCCTAGCCCTCGGAGTTTGTGGAGGAGGATACCGTGGTTGATATTATCAAAGGCTTTTGCAAAGTCTAGGAAGATTACATCCATGTTTAGCCCTCCGCCATACTGTGTAGAAGCCAGACATAGTGGGATAGCAGCTTTGAGAGATAGGACCTGCCTTTTGAGATTTTTCTCAAATATCTCGATGATGTGGGAGGTGCAGGCTACCGACCTGTAGTTTTTAGGAAGGCCTTTGTCCCCTCCCTTGTAGATTGGAGTGATGATAGCTTCCTTGAGAGCAAGAGGAATCGTACCCATGCTGAGCAAGTGGCACTATAGTTTGTGGATGGGGTATAACAGCACATTCCTGCATTTTAGGAGCATGGCTGGGACCCCATCCGGGGCTGCTGCTGCGTTCATTTTCAGTTCCTTTATGGCATCAATTATGCCATTCTGTGAGAAGGTAGGGTCACTGAAAGACAAGGGCTGTGCTGGACCTGGTATCTCATCCACTGTGAAGAATGTTTCAGGATCACTGACTTTCATTGCAGCCCTTGGTGTGCTGAATATGTCCTTGCATTGTTTCATTAGGAGCCGACAAGTTTCCTCGGAATCATCCACAGTTAGGCCTTCTTCTTACTTATTGGTGAAATATCCACAATCAAATATAAATCAATCCTATGTGTGAATACTACCTCGCAATATCTACAATCCAAGAGATAACCTAGCACACAAAATAATACAAAATCATACAGAGGCCTAACAACCACACTTGGATAAATGTTGCAAGTATGGGTGGATGCGATTCTAGCTTATTTTGAGGGTCGGCTCGTTGTTGGAGCCTGCTCATCGGGGGGGATGGGCCTATGATGATCCTGAGATTTGATTAATGAAGGGGGGGGGGCATAGCCACCAGTATATAATCGGAAATTGCCATAAACTTTGTCCACATAGATTTCAGCTCAGAAAAAAGGCCCAAAATAAGCTATGACTTGGATCCAGACATACTCTACACAATTACCAAATAAAAATGTTAGAACATTATTCTATAAACAATTATGATTAGCAGTGTTTAAACGCCCCCATGAGCAGTCCCCTTGAAATTACTCCAAAAAGATGAAAAATATTGGAACACAGCCAAAATAGTTTACATCCCATCGTTCGTGCCGGTAATCGTAATGTTTACCTCCTAGCTTATTTTGGGCTATTTTTCCTAGCTACTTTTTCTGGTAAACCTGAAAATCAACGGAGCGCTGGATAAAGAGTATTTTTTCCTGCCAAAACGACACTAAGTTGAGTTTGTTTTTTTCCCCACGCATGAATATTCACGCGCAACATTTACCTCACTTTTTTTAATAAATTTGGCGGGACTGCTCTTGTGAGAGATATCACTGTGGGGGAACCTCTCTTCTTGGGTAAATGTTGTGAGTGTGGGCAGATGTAATTCTAGTTTATTTTGCCGCTCATCGGGGGGATGGGCCTATGAAGATCCTGAGATTACAGAATTGGACAATGTTTCTTGAACTACACATATATAGTCATAATAACATTAATACTGAATTAGGTAACACATCAGATTCAGGGCGCACGGTAGATGGCGCTGTTAGTCAGCAGCAATTTTGGGCTACAATACATCTCTTATGACATCAGATGGTAGCGTCAGATGTAAACAATCACGCCGTTATATTTTTTTGTATATGAGTATATACTTGGAGGCTGCGCCCCCCTGACCGCCCCCCCCAATTGATTGAAATTCAGGATCATCGCAGGGTGGTCCCCCTGCAGTGATATCTCCCCCACGAGCAGTCCCCTTGAATTTACTGGGGGGTTTTTTCTCCCCAACAGCTTTTTACTGGCAGAAAAACCTAACCTAATAACAAACAATTCTTACTTTTATAGGTTTCTTGATTAGTTTATGCGCCTCTAGATAATCTAAAAGTTTTTTGCAATTATACAAACTAAAGCTGAATTTGAATAACAAAGAGCCACATGGAGAGCACGAAAACAATAATGAGAGAAAAACATTTGCAAAATGGGTCCTATTTATGGTAATACTTCAGATTCGTGGTGCACGGTAGATGGCGCTGTTAGTCGGCTACAATTTTGGGCTACAGCATATCTCTTATGACGTCAGACGGTAGCCTCAGATATGACCAATCACGGCGTTATATTATTTTGTTGTTTTGGGGATTTGTAACTTTTAGTTTGTATTATTTACTAAATATCTGTGCCTCTGCTTGTTTATAGTTTTTTCTAAGTTAGGTATGGTTTCTTGATGTCTTTTATTGTTTTTTTTTGTTTTCGTATATTTTGTATTGTTACGAACTATAACAGCTTCTTACTGGCAACGTCGTAGCTTATAACTATGACCCGTTTTGCAAAAAAAAAATTGTAGTTATGTCGTCTGCGTGCTCTACTTGTGCTTCGTCATTATTCGAATTTGGCTTTATTTTGCATAACCGCGAAAAACTTTTAGATTATCTAGAGGCTCATAAATTAATTAAGAAAACTATAAAATGCCCAAAATACAGTGCGAATTTATATTTTTCAGAAAATTTACCGTTTCGTTGTGATAAGTTCTATTTAAACGAAAACGGTAAACATTTTGCTGGCTATCTCGCAACCGCTCTTTTCGTGAAGAAATTTTCCAGTATCAAAGAGCGATTCCACGAATTTCTGATAGCCATAGCAGAATTATACCCGCCCGCTTAAAGTTAGTATTGTTTGTCTTTAGGTTACGTTTTTTCTGCCAGTAAAAAGCTGCTCGTGGGGGAGTAAGCACTGCAGGGAGACCACCCTACGATGCCCCTGAGTTTCAATCAATTGGGGGGGGTCTGGGGGGCGCAGCCCCCCAGTATATACTCATATACCAAAAAATATTACGCCGATATTGTTCACATCTGACGTCATAAGAGATATGCTGTAGCCCAAAATTGTAGCCGACTAACAGCGCCATCTACCATGCGCCACGAATCTGAAATGTTACCCTATTTATAAGCTACGATGTTGCCAGTAAGAAGCTGTCATCGTTCGCAGCCAACAAAAAATATGAAAACAAAACAAAAAAGAATAAAAGACCTCAAGAAACCTTACCTAACTTAGAAAAAACTATAAATGAGCAGAGCGCAGATATTTAGTAAATAATAGACTAAAAGTTACAAATCCCCAAAACAACAAATATAACGCCGTGATTGGTCACATCTGACACTACCGTCTGACGTCATAAGAGATATGCTGTAGCCCCAAATTGTAGCCGATTAACAGCACCATCTACCGTGCACCCCGAATCTGAAGTATTATCAAAACTTTAACAAATCAAAGAGAAATCAAAATGGAGGCAGAACAACAAAACAAAGTTTTTGTTGTTTTTTTAGTCAGTTAGGAAGTGAGGCTTTGTTAACCAAAAAAATATGGTTTTAACGAACAATAAACAATGGATAATTAATTAAAAAGACTAAATAATGTCAGGCATAAAGTAAGTAGGATATATAGAAAAGAAATAAGGAAATAAAAACATAGAAAATAAAAGAAAAACCTACTTTTGAACAATAGTAAAAGCACAAAGAGCTTTCTGATTGGCCAATGATGGAGATTAATACAGATCTGTGATAGGTCAGTGGAATAGCAATAAAACACTGAAAAATATCCCCCCAAAATAAGCTAAGAATAGCATCTGGCGATACTCTATACAATTACCTTTTATTTAACCAAACGCGCATGAATATGCATGCGCAGGTAAATGAAACATACACACCCCCAAAATACACTTTTTCGGGCGTGCCGATCTTCTTGTTTACCAGCTAGGACTTGGGTCCGGCCATGCTCGCAACATTTACTGTTTGTTCATGCTAGGCCCCATTATCACTACATACAAAAAATCTCAAAGTTGTTTTACAATTTTGTAACCCCTAATTAGGGTTTAGAGGTGGGTAGTCTAATCCCTCCTTCCACTATTTAAGCCAATGTATGTCCTGCCTCCTGTTCATTCCTTGCAAAGGTCGTTAAGAATAAAGATGAAAACACTCAGAATCGTTTTTCACTTTACATTTGTGGGTGTATCTGCATAACTTTGACTCACGTGCCCTTGGTGAGCTTTTTTTTCTTCATAAATATATATAGGTTGAACTCAAGAACGAGGCAGGAGCAGGCAACAAATTAGTATGGTAAAATAACGAAACTGGAATAGCGGGTAATTTAAGAGGAAGATAGCGCCGTCATTTCCAAAGTAAACTTTCAAACTAAGCAGACGGCGCTATCTTAGTCTTAAATTACCGACTAGCTGTTTAAGCCACTTAACTTGATACAGTAACATGGCAAATAACAAAAAAAAGGAACAGGACCAAATACGTAGTGAATGATGAAGTTAGGATCTAAAACGAGCCTTAAACCAGTAGGTTAGGGTGAGGTGCGATATTTCCAGTTGGTTGGTATCTTTTCTTTCTAACGGGAGTGTGGCCAAGGCTCGCAATACTACCTACCGTCTAAAGAGTCTTTCAACAAGGACGCTCGAGCTTTGTCAGGCGATAGATGAAATATTGTTAAAGCGAAATCTGGCAACCTCACTGTGAACTGTTCAATAGTACTTGGCAAATCATGCTGTAAGGTTATAGCGTTGAACAGCATGTGCAAATCATCAAATGTTAGTATCAATATCAGTGCTCCGTTCGACAAACGTTCCGCGCATTACGTGGTTTCTATCCTTGCCACAGCGACGAGGCCCATTTTTGGATGAATGGATTTGTGAACAAGCAAAATTGTCGGATTTGACACGAAAACAATCAACATAAGATGCACCAGCACCAATTGCATCACAACAAAGTCACTGTTTGGTGCGGATTTTCGTCTAACAGAATCATCGAAGATGGGATTGCCATAAGTGTCGACGGCAAGACCTACAAATCGATGATAAGCAACTTCTTGTGGCCTCAAGTGCATTATATGTCTGATATGGATACTGACGACATGTGGTTCCGACAGGACGGCGTTACGAGTCACACTGCGCACACCACGATAGACATTTTTGCACCAGCGATTTCAGGGTAGGGTGATCTCGCGCGGTGGCGACGTCAACTGGCCACCGAGATCATGGGATTTAACGCCATTAGACTACTTTCTTTAGTGCTACATTAAATCGCAGGTCTATGCGAATAATCCGCAAACAATTTATGTCCTCAAAGTCAACATAACGAACACTATCCAGCAAATTCAGCTAGATATATGCGACAAAGTCATCGAAAATTGGGCCTCCCGAATACGTTCCACCAAGCTACATTACTTTGTTTACTTAACCTGATTAGAATAGGTATGTTTACTTATATTGTTTCTCTTTTATTTTCAGACTGTATTGATGTTTTGTTAGTTGAATAAAGCCTAGAGAAAGGTATTGACGCTTTATTATGATTACCACAATTTGTTCAACTAACAATCCTCCCAGTGCCGATCCAAAGGCTATACTGGTGCTTTAAATAAATAGTGGGAGCCCTGTCATAGCTTCATAAAAATAAAAACAAGCTGCGTCTGATCTAAAGATAGATAAATTCCTAATACCTGAACGCCTGGATGTATCCCCCAACTCGCCTACTGATGCACGAAAATGGAATCGTACTTTCTCTGTATTCCTGGAATCCATCGCAAGCCTTAATCCTAACAAGCTGGATACATTGATCAATTTTGTCTCTCCAACCGTATATGGCTACATTGCAGAGTGTACTAGCTATGATTCAGCTATAGATCTTCTCAAAGACCTCTATGTCAAGCCCAAAAATGAAGTGTTCACGAGACATTTATTGGCTACTCGTAGGCAGCATAAAGGGGAGACAATAGATGAGTATCTACAAGAGCTTCAGGTGCTCAGCAAGGATTGTAACTTCAAGGCTGCTAATGCTTCACATAATCGGAATTATTACATACGGAGGCTTTCATCAATGGCTTGCTCTCTCATACAATCAGGCAACAATTGCTTGAAAACAAAACTTTGGACCTAAATACGGCTGTTGATCAAGCCAGGGCACTCGATGTTGCTCAGAAGACCTCAGAGTCTTATTCTGGTTATACTGCCTTTGGTGTAAGTGCAGCTGCTACATCCAAGCCTGCTCGCGCCGATGATGGGACCTTTTACTGCTGCAACGGCTGAAACTGCTTATTCTGCTGAAAGGACCTCGCTGCTGCCAATTTAAAGTCCCGATGCTATTTCTGTGGTGGTCCCCGTAACAATTGTGGACAGTGCTCTGCAAGAAACATCACTTGTCATAAGTGTAATAAGCAGGGGTACTTTGTTAAGGTGTGCCGGTCTACTACTTTTTCTACTTCTGCATCCACTCAGCCTTATACACTGGCCGTAATCTATGCTTCTTCCCCGGGAACTACTACGGCGAGCTACTGTGTATGTTTTGGTTGGTAATAATGAAGCGGCCGCTCTTATCAACACAAAAAGCTCTGAATCCTTCATCTCACATAGCTATGCCAATAAACACAAGTTGAAGGATGTTCCAACGACTGGAAGCGTATCTATAGCTTTTTCATCACTTGCGTCTCTTGTGAAGGGACGCTGCACGGTTGGCAGCAATTTGAAGGTTGAGTACTACTACAATACAAGGCTTTCTGTGCTACCAGACTTATGCTGTGATGTCATTCTTGGTCAAGACTTTATGAGCCAGCACTCTAGTGTTACTGTGGACTTTGGCAGATCCAAGAAAGACCTAAATATCTCCAACCCTGCCATTTGCAGTGTAATGTCTGCTTTGGTGGATATACCTCGTCTCTTTTCAAGTCTTGCTCTTCATTGCAAACCCGTTGCAACAAAATCTTGGAGGTTTGGGGATGATTATAAGAAGTTCATGAGGTCGGAAATTAACAAGATTCTACATGATGGTGTTATTGAGGAGAGCACATTTCCATGGAAGGCGCAAGCTCTTGTTGTGTCGAATGAGCGCCACCGAAAGAGATTAGTTGTTGACTATGGCCAGACCATTAATATATTCACTCGTTTGGATGCGTGCCCTCTTCCAAGAATAGACGACCTTGTCACGGAACTGTCTCATTACAAGTACTATAGTTCACTGGACGTGAAAAGTGCTTATCACCAGATACATATACGGGGAGAGGACAAGCCATATACTGCTTTTGAAGCAAATGGCAAGTTATATCAATTTCGCAGAGTCCCATTCGGGGTTACGAACGGCGTTGCTTGCTTCCAAAGGACTATTGACAACATCATCAAGCAACACGATCTGCATGGAACTTATGCTTATGTGGACAATATTTTCGTGGCAGGGAAAACCCAGCTGGAGCACGATGAGAAATTGGTGAAACTTCAAGAGGCTTCTCGGTTCCACAACCTTACCTTCAACTAGACTAAGTCTGTCATTTAAAAAAATCAATAGATTTTCTTGGTTACACAATAACCCACGGCTCTCTCAAACTAGATTCTGAACGTTTACGTCCATTAAAGGAATTACCGATCCCTAAAGACCGTACTTCCTTACGCCTTGTTATTGGTATGTTTTCCTATTATTCGCAGTGGGCTTCCCGATTCTCTGACATGATCAGACCTCTTGTTGCCATTGACACTTTTCCTCCGAGGCCAGAGGCCCTGAAAGCCATCGATGATCTCAAAGAAGAGATTGGGAAGGCTGTTGTGCACTCGATTGATGAAACTATTATTGCTTTGACAGTTGAGAATGATGCCTATGATACAGCCATTGCTGCTACTCTGAATCAGGCAGGCCGTCCAGTTGACTTTTTCTCTCGCACCCTCATACCTACTGAACGCAAACACTCTGCAGTAGAAAAAGAGGCATGTGCAATTGGGGAATCTGTAAAGAGGTGGTCTCATTACTTGATAGGACGACGTTTCACCTTAGTTACGGACCAACAGACTGTCAGCTCAGCTTTATGTTCCGTACGAATCGGATTGGAAAGATCAAGAATGATAAAATTCAACGATGGAGGATCGAGTTGGGGTGCTATAATTATGACATCGTGTACCGTCCTGGTAAATATAACATCCCTGCAGGCACTTTCTCGCGTGCTCAATGTGGAGCTACTGTCAATAACGAGAAACTATCTGAGCTCCACGCTCTACTTTGCCATCCTGGTGTAACAAGAATTGTTCATTTTGTCAGAGTGAGAAATCTTCCTTATTCCATGGAAGATGTGAAGAGGGTGTGCTCTGAATGCCCCCAGTGTGCCAGGTTGAAGCTTCAGTTCTACAAACCGCACCAAACTCCCCTTATAAAGGATTATCAAGGCCACGCAGACCTTTGAACATCTTAGTTTTTACTTCAATGGGGCCTCTACCCTCGAACTCCAGAAACCGCTATATGCTCCCGTTGGTGGATGAGTGTTCTCCTTTTCCGTTTGCATTTGCCTGTCAGAACATGACTACTAGTACTATAATCCATTGTCTAAATCAGATTTTTGCGATATTTGGTATGCCTTCCTACCTGCATTCTGATCGCGGATCCTCGTTTATTGCCAAGGATTTACGTGAATTCTTGCACAATCTAGGCATCGGCACTAGTCGAACGACACCTTATAATCCTCGAGGGAATGGGCAGTGTCAGAGGTATAATGCTATAATCTGGAAGCACATAACCCTTGTCTGGCAACCAAGAACCTTCAAGAATGTAAATGGGAAACTCTTCTCGTACCAGCGTCGATCTCCCAGTGGCCATTCGTTGCCAACTTGGTTATCTGTTCCTGGACCCGACTTACTAAGACGTCACGTTCGCGCAAGTAAATATGAACCCCTCGTTGATGAGGTTCAGTTGTTAGAGGCAAACCCACAATACGCTCATGTAAGATTTGCCGATGGACGCGAATCAACGATATCAGGTCATGACTTGGCTCCGACTGGTAACGTATCATTATATGAGAGGCAAGAAGATCTCAACGTCGCTCCTTCTACCCAGACTAGTTTGGTGGAAATTCTTCCGGTACCTACTGTCGATTCATCTGAGTTGAATTCTTCCAATGCTGCAGGTGATCAGAGTATATTCATCAAGGAAGGAGATATGAAGGTGGATTCTCTTTCGGCCAGGGTATCTGGTGCTCGAGCTAATCTTCACCATAGGGATGGACCCTCCCCCTCTGCTCATGCTGGCCCGGAACAACTGCGGCAATTTACGCGGGAGTGGTCTGGTGCTCCAGCTAATCTCCAACGTAGAGATGAACCCTCCACCCCTGCGCATGCTGGCCCGGAAGAACTGCGCCGATCAACGCGAGAACGCCACAAGCCTCTTCGCTATATAGAACAATGATTCTTCAAAGAAGGGGAGAATGTGGTGATCTAAGCTTCATGTAACCTTATAACCTTATATGTATAATTTCCTAATGGGTTACACTACATTACTTTATTTACTTTATTTACTTTACATGATTAGAATGGGTATGTTTACGTATATTGTTTCTCTTTTATTTTCAGACTGTATTGGTGTTTTGTTAGTTGAATAAAGCCTAGAGAAAGGTATTGACGCTTTATTATGATTACCAGAAAGAATATGGCCTATTAGTGCTGTTGGACGTTCATTAAATATTTTAATATTATCGTGATATATCTATAAGTTCTTTCAGTTTATTCACTTGCCTATCACCATTAACATTTACCCAACAATTAAAATCACCACAAACAGCCAATTGAAATTAATTTTCCCTCGTATTGTCTAAGTGCAAGCCAAGCATTGAAAGGCCCTTCTGGCCGGTAAATATTAAAAAATCTGAATCTCCTGTTGGTAATTACAAGGCTTAGATCAATATATCCATATGTTTTAACTTTGAAGTATTTTCTAAGTTTAATGCAGGGCCGGTCCAAGCCTTTATAGAGCTCTAAGCAGAATTTCATGTGGGGGGACCCCTACACCACCACAACCACACTAGATACTTGATCATTTCATAGGGTACACTGTCAAGGTAAAACATCCACTATCATATGCATTATTCGTAATTGGTTTACATGGCTTTACAGACGAATTATCCACATATCTGACATTAAACGTCAACCATTTATTGATGTTGCATCTGGTTGCACAGTGGCAGCAGTCAGCAGCAGGATGAACCTATTATTGAAACAACTATGCAAATGATCTAAAAATCGATTTTTCTGTAATACCATTTCATTTATAACACTACTCTTTTTTTTCTTTCATTTAAAAATGTTTTATCATGACGACTTAACATTTCGAGCGCTTGTGAGGGCCCTAAACGACCGCTTAGTTCGCTTATGCCTCTGGCCGGCCCTGGTTTAATGTTTTTAAACTCTCTATTTATAATAATCCTACTCCTCCTCCTCTTCTTTTAGTTCTTGGCCAGTGATAAAATCTGTGATTGAGAGGTGCATTCTGCAATTTTCGCTCGGTCTTCTAGAGTACCCTTAAGCCAGGTCTCGGTCAATACTAAAATATCTATTTTTTTCTCAGTAATAAGTTTGTTAATTATCAAAGCTTTGTTGGTGATCGATTGAATATTTACAAGGCCACACTTAATGGTTTTAAGTTCATTACACCCCATGGTCAGTAATGTTAGCTACTTTGTTGCGTTCTGCTTCCATCTTCGGACAAATGTAAGCGTTCGCCTGGTGACTAGAATCAAGTTCAGCAGAATTACCATTTTATGCGTCCAATTTTGTTCATGTTATTGCAAGAGGATAACTTATGGTAGCCCGCACAACGCACACATGTATCATGTTCTGCTTTACAGGTAGAGTATTGCTGGCCGAAGCTCTGGCACTCATAACCTTATAACATTGCATTACATGGTAGCGATTGTAGATCTTGCACTTAGAATAGAATGTGTCAATTTCATCTTTCCACTCAGCGCTGGTTCAGTCTGTTATGCCACCATTTGTAAGAGCTCACGGATTTCTAAGTTTTATGGACGAAATAAGGGTAGTTAATTTTAGATTTTGGCTACTCTAGTACTCTTTACCTAGAAATTGCTGACATTAAACAACTTTAACTCGAAACGAGAGATGAATTGAGCTAATTAACAAACGTTATTGAATGAATTATGTAGCGAATGTATCTTGGAGGATAAATATTATATATGCATTGCAACTTTTATTATTAGTAACCTGGATGATATATTTACTTGGAGACTATATAAATATTTTCAATATACGAATTTGGCAGTTGAATTTAGTACACACTTAATAGATTCGTAGGGTGGGGGTGGGGAGAATATGTATATTGAGCGGTTGATGTCATTAATATTATCAACGATATGATATAAAGCTATTCGGCATCCCCATTATACCTTTCTATATCATCACAAATTTTGACTCCAGTATGCCGAAACGAAGTGAAGAAGTCCTGAAGGAAAATTAACATTACTCTAAGCGGGCCCGTAGCCACGGGGGGGGGGGGATATGGGGGTGCTTAGCCCCCCCCCCCAATTTTTTTAACATTTAGTTTTTAATATTTACCAATTTAATATTTAATTTTGTTTTTATTTTTTATATATTTAAACCTAATGCGACCTAACCTAAATTTAATGTAAATTTGTGATGATGATCATTTTTTTTATAGGGTATTTATTTATGGCAATGTCGCAAAAGTGTATTGTTAAAATTGACATTGTTGCGTTGTCAATTGACGGTTTTTACTCGATTGTATTCTTATCATGTGTTTTTTGGTCGCTTTTTATTCTATTGCAATATAGTGTTTAACAAATAGACTTCATCTATCAAGGTAGGATTTATTTTATGGGAGCTAAGCACCCCCATAGCCTCCCCCCCTGTGGCTACGGGCCCGCTTAGAGTAATGTTAATTTTTCTTCAGGATTTCTTCAATTCGTTTGGGCATGTTGGAGTCAAAATTTGTGATCATATAGAGAGGTGTAATGAGGGTGCCAAATAGCTTTATATTTTATCGTTGATAATATTAAAGAGATACAAACAAAAGACACTGGTTTATTCACCATTAAAATGTGATGAGATCAGAGACTCAGCTGGAGTTGAGCTTCTTTCTGTTGTGGTCAGGAATGGCAGAAGGCATGGGTCACCAAATGTAAGCGAAACTCTTCTCGGACTTTATGAGTTGAATGAAATTTGATGCAGACTACATCACTGAAGTCCTTTTGGGGACATTGAAGACCTTGACCTAAAACTGTTATTGGCACAGTGTTATGATGGTGCATCTGTCATGTCAGGCGAACACTCAGGAGTACAACGTCGAATTGCCATACACAAGATGAGAACTAATGATAAGTTTTCAGAGCTTCTGAAACTATGCAAGCTTAAATGTGGAAATGAGGAACCTGAGGCACCTTCACATCCAGAAAAACAAATTCGAAAACCTTCCCTTAATCTGGACTCCTTTGTTGTGACTTCACTTACAGGACAAGATAAAAATCAACCACTCATCTCTATATACTTTGAAATACTAGATTCACTCACCAGCGAGTTGGAGAAGCGTTTTTCTGAGTGCAACAGCAAATTGGTAGCATCTATTTCCACTTTGCTACCATGCTCTGAGAAATTTCTTCATCATGACCAATTGCAACCACTCATTGATTTGACCAGCAAAACAGGAGCGGCAATTGACCTGTCTTTGCTACGTCATGAGTTAGAGATTGTTCGAAGCATGGCTCAGAAGTAGCTTACGTCTTCGTGTCAAGAGAGCAGAAGTACCATTGACAAGTTTCTGGAATGGTTTCGCAGAATGAAACTCCAAACACCTTTCCCAAACTTGCATACTCTGCTCTGTGCTGCCTTGACTATTGGGAAATCTTCTGCTACATGTGAAGCAACCTTTTCAACTGTAACAAGACTACTAACTCCATATAGAAGATGCATGACTCATCAACGGAAGTGCCAACTTGCCCTCATGGGATTTGAAAAAAGAAAAAAACTGCTGCAATCTCTGTAGCTGAAATCATGGAAGTATTTTGGCAATTTAGTCGGCGTTTAGTTGAGTGATAGTTGGTGGAAAATATAAATATGAGGACAGTGAGGTGTTAAATGGAAACTAAAATATTTTTTTTTAGATTGTTGCCTAAAGAGTTTATTGAAATTTGTAACCATCATCATATATGTATAAGCCTCAAAATTGCTTCTCATTCTTCTGAATTGGTTGACATCCCTTAAATTCTCAATCGCTGAGCTTTTAGAACTTGCTGCACTCACCAATCGTTACCCTAAACACCCCGCCCTTTCTACTCTCAGGATTTTTTGTACCGTACTTATTAAGCCCCCCTTATAATGGAAATAACTCCCCTCAAAATATAGTCCTCGCTACGGGCCCGACTCTAAGCCTAAAAATAGCGGAAGAGAATACAATGAAATTTGGGTCACTCGCTATGGGTTAATTATCGAAGGATTATATTGACATTGATAAAATTAAGATAAATAAATAATTACAATAGGAAAAATAATTAGAAGATAAACATAACCTAAATTCACGGATGAAAAAAGCCGCAAGGCCCTATCAAAGGTCATCCGCATCCGTCAAAACGCTCCTACAAACTGCATCCATAGGATTGGGTCAGATCATGCATCGACAATATACAATTTAAATCATCCACAGGAATGCGTCTAAAACAAAAAGCATCACCATCAAGGCTGGTCAAAATCCAAATCCCTCACAATATACAATCATAAAATACAGCATCTAAAGGAATGAGTCCAGAATACCCCCTCCCATCTAAAAGTCAAACCCCCCTTCCCATATAATCATCTAATATGTGCTTGAAAACATTCAAGCTCGGATTATCTACCGTCTAAGGTGGCAAACCATTCCAGCAATCCCCCACTCTGCTAGTGAAAAAATATTTTCTAACATCCAACTTGCCCCTCTACTTTCCAACTTACAAGTGGTAACCTCCAGTCCCATTACTACCCTCCAACTTAAAACCAAAACTTTCCAAAATCCAACTTATCCATACCAGAACAGATTTTAAAAAACTCAATCATATTTTCTCTCACATACCCTCCCTCAAAAAGGAACATATTCAGCATCCCCAGTCTATCTGCATATTCAAGGCGCTTCAGGAAGGAATTACTTTTGTTGCCCTCCCATACACTGACTCTAGCAGGTTGATATCAGGTATAAAATGTGGTGACCATGCTTGTATACAGTACTCTAAATGTGGCCTGACATACGATTTGTAGAGTTTAATGATGACATCCTTACTCTTTAAGCTAGCATTCTTCTCAATATATCCTAGCACCCTATTTGGTCTATTTTTTGCCTCAATACATTGCTTCGAAAACTTCAGTGACCTATCTACTACTACGCCTAAGTCCTTTTCATCCCCAACTGAATTCAGCCAATGCCCATCCATTTCATAGCTAAGTTCCCTATTATCCCTCCCCATGTTAATAACCTTACATTTTTTAAGGTTAAAAGTCATCTGCAACTTCTGAACCCGAGCTAATAACTTATTTAAGTCACTCTGCACTTTAAAGCTACCCTGAACTTCTTTGACTACAGCTGCCAATTGTGTGTTATAAGCAAAGATTGACACTTTGTTATTTACAGCCTCCCCAAGATCATTTATATAAACTCTGAATAATAAAGTGCCTAGAACTGACCTACTAGCTACGCCACTAATAACGTCCCTCCACGGTGACCTGACCCAATTCAGTACCACTCTCTGTTTCCTGTCTTTCAGTCATTCAGCTATCAAATTCAAAACTTTCCCTCATATCCCATGCATTTATAGGGACGTGGGAAGGCTAGCCTCAGGTGTTATTGGGCTTTTCGAAGTCACCCGTTTATGGTATTAGTGTGCTTGTGTGTGTGATGGAGTTTGGCTGAGAGTTACTTGACAGGTATCGAGGGCTCCTAGGTAGTAGGCCTACTTTTGTATTCCCAATCAAATTAGTTCTGACTCCGAAAGTTTCTCACGGGGATTACGCGTTTAGGCTGGGTTCTCTGTAATCATGAGTTAAAGAAAAGGACTTCGAAAAGAAGTCGGCAATAAGTACGTTTTATTCTTAGCTTGGGCCTGCCAAAATGGGAGCAAGCTAAACCGTTCGAGTCCTACGCGGGTAAGTGGAAGTTCTCCGTTAAGGCTATATAGCTCAGTTTAAAGGCGGTAAGGGTCAATGAGGAAGGAACGGATTCGTGACGCTAATAATAGCAATAGGCTGCTGATAGACGACTAGACTGGGCCAGGAGCCAGGGCCGGCCCGAGGAATAAGCGAACTAAGCTGTCGCTTACGGTCCGCACGCAACAAGGAGCCCCCAACGAGCGCTTGAGATGTCAAGACGTCACGAGAAAACATTTTTAAATAAGAGTAAAACAATGAGTAGTAATATAAATGAAATGGTATTACAGAAATATCGATTTTTATATCATTTGCATAGTTGGTATAATAATAGGTTAATCCTGCTGCTGATTGCTACCATTGTGCAGTAGTTAGCATTCATGTATCATTCTGGCAATAGCCAGAATGACACACGAATGACAGTATGATGTAAACCAATTACGAATAATGCAGATGATAGTGGATGTGTTACACTGGCAGTGTAGCCTATGAAATGGGCAAGCATCTACTGTGGTTGTGGTGGTGTGGGGGAGCCCCCAAATGAAATTATGCCTAGGGCCCCATAAAGGATTGAACCAGCCCTGCGCGGAGCAAAAGATCATGAATGATTGTCAGTTCCTCCGTTGGTCGGAGCTACAAGAGTTATGTGTATCTAATAAACCTACATATTTTTCCACGTTTTGTGCCTATCCTGTATCTGAGAGATCGCTTACCTTTCACAATTCCTCGGAAATTTTAACTGGTCAAGGCATACATTACCCTGTATTTGTTCAGCTTGTCCTTATTAGCTATCATTAAGACCTTTCCATCTGGCAGATGTTTTCTAGCGTGCGTATGTTTGTGTGCGGCCGCGTGAGAGACTGGCGATCCGCTTTGCTCTATTCATATTTTCTTAATAAATATACAATTGTGATATATTATTTCTCTCTATTTTTCATTGGTTCACTATCTATTACATGGCATATTACTTCATTAATTCACGCGTGTACCCATTTTCAGGATCTCATAGATCCACCGGGCGCCCATTTGTGGGGGTTCCTCGTTGGGCGTACTTATCCTGCAATTAGGGTGCCACAGGCCTACTTATCGTGCAATTCGAGTACCACACATTATTAATTTGTCAACTAGTCTACTATGTGGAACCTTTATAAGTGTACGGGGTTACCAGTTATAGCGGGGTTAAAAGGGCTTATGCTCTTATAGGTGTATCGTGTTACTACTTACAGATGATTGAAGGCTTAGTTATGGGGTACGAATTTGTTCAATGCAATGTAGAGCGTTTGGGGGTAATTGGTTACTGAGTGCTAACCTTGGTATGAATCCATTTGGGGATGATTATCCTCCAGTTTGATTTTGGCGTAGTAGGCTGGGTAAGAGGATCGGTTAATTACCCGTAGGAAAAGGAAATCACGGAAGTCATTTTCTAGGACCCATAATTGCACCGACACTCGGTAGGCCTAGCCGCAACCAATTCGTTTGGTGTATGTCGGGTATTTGAGGCTGGCCTACTAATGTCGGGGGCTACTTTTGGCCTACGCTTCCTCTTCTCGAACTGACACTTGATCTTGTTACTGATGACGGAACTCCTCACTGATCTCGAGGTTTACTTTTGAATGTGATTTATCGTGTAGAAAAATGTAGGCGTGGCCACCTGTTGGCCAATCATGCGGTTTGGTCTGAGCTTACTCGAATGGAAAGTTTATTCGTGTTCACCAGGGGATAAAAAGAAAATGAGCGGGGAGTGTTGATTCAGTCCTAAACTAGATAATTTCTATCTTGGGACAGTTAATTTTAGGAAATAAAATTTCGTCTTACATGGCTCTGTGGCAATAAACAAAGACCCAATGGCTTCCCTGTTTCTCAGCTTAGTGTCTTTGATAAATATATCTGCGCAGCTGCTAGCGCCTTCTCTCGTGTGAGTGTGTATGCATGTGACCGTTTGAAAGCGTCTCGAATTAATTTTTGCCTATATAGCCTTTACAAGTATACAGTATTTGTATATATTATTTACATGGTTCCATGACAAAATGTTATACAATTTCATTAGATTAATTGCAGGTGCATAATTATGTGCATAATTAGGACTCACATAACATTCATTTGTGAGGCTTCTTTGTTGATCTTAATCCACCTTGCAATGGGGCACTACACCTTATCAAAAGCTTTGCTAAAATATAAGTAAATTACTTCAACATTCTTCCCTTATCTAATTGTTTAGTTACATAATCTATAAAATCCAGTAAATTTGTTTAACACAATCTTCCTCTTCTAAACCAATTTCCAGTATCATTTTTTAACCTACCACTCTCTAGATGGTCAGAAATACCCTACTTAATTATCTTCCCCCCAATTTACAAATATAGAAGTCAAGCTTACCAGTCTAAAGCTATTCGGGTCCTCTTTACTTTATTTCTTAAAAATTGTCACTACATTCGCTAATTTTTAATCGTTAGGCATTTCTCCAAACTCTAGTGATCTAGTATATATCTTCTTAAGAGCTCCTGTAATACTATCTACACATCCTTTGAGTAACCTAGAATGAATGTTGTCTGCGCCAGATGCCTTACTAGTATTTAATTCCAATATAAGCCCTTTAATTATTTCCCTGTTCACATTAATGATATTCAACACTACTCCCCTTGATCTAGAATTATCATCAATTAGTCTTTCTAGATTTTCTTCTGTAAATACTGAAGAAAAATGATCATTAAGAACTTCTTCTATTTCCTTATCAGATTCTTTCTAAACCCATTCATATTTAATAGTCCCTATTTCATCACTGTTAGATTTGTTATTGATTTTATCATAGCTAAAGAATTTTCTTGGATCTTTATTATTATTATGAGCTAAATTAATTTTTGCTGCCTTTTTACTCTTCTTAATAATCTTATTTAGCTCACTTCTGGTTGACCTATAATGATTTAGATTGTCAATAGTACTTTCTTATTGTAATCTCTGGTATGCCCTTTTCTCGAGATGTAATTACTAGGTGTATTTGTGATCGACACAGCGCACACTACTACCCGTATTTGCGCACATTTAGGCATCAGCACTAGAACTGGAGCCCCACTCACTACCCCCGAATTCTTTCCTATCCGAATACACTACGAAAACAGACATCCACACTATAAACCCAAATTAAATAATTTTTCAATTAAAGATACAGCAAACACCGAAAACCAACTACGTACACTGGAATCTCTTTATATTAGATTTACAAACCCACTTTAAATTCCGACACAAGCTCATTTTCACTTTTACTACAACTATAATTACCCACAAATTACTCACGCCAAAACCACTCCCCCCCCCAAAAAAAAACCAACCCATATTGTTAAAATATTTCTATTATTTCCCTTTTTTACAACGAAGACACCCAAAACTAATTAATCTCAGTTTTTATTTGAAAAATAAAAAACATATTTCCCATTCCCTAATAGTTTTTGAGTATTTAAATAATAATTTCATCTTAGTTTGGTTATGACTTATGTTTTTTTATCAAAGTTCAGAAATAAATATAAGTATCGAAATTTTGTGACTTTTTCAAACCCAAAGAATTATAAATGGTGAAGTTCAGAAAATTTATTTTTATATATCTTCTTCTATAACTATATTTTAGCAACGTGATATTTTGAAAGGGGGAAAATTTAGTTGAGAGTTCCTTTTTAAAATTATTATAATTGGTGAAGTTCAGAAAACTTATAAAAATTTAACTATGGCTGTTTTTTTCGAATTTTAAATTTTAATCTTAGTAGCCAAGCGCAAGCTCCCCCCGTAGGGGGATAATGGCAAAGCCATTGCCTGGTGTTTGTATATATTTCTAATGTCACATCCTTGAAAATGGGTTCCTACCCGAAACGTCCGTATCAAGAAGTTAAAATATAATAATGAACTTTCTAAATGAAGCCTGCTTATTTATCCTAAAAATACATATACGGTTGGCAACGCGCAACCCCTTTGCTCTCCTAAGATACCAGGCAATGGCTTCGCCACTTCCCCCTACGGGGGGAGCTTGCGAGTCAATCTGGATAAAAATGAGCACTAAAGCATTTTTTTATTGATGGGGCTAGTATACAGTATATAGTGTAGATATAGGGGAGTAGGAAAAGGGGCAAAGAAAAAATAATAGCGTAGGCGAGTTGCGAACAGTTTCCCGTGTCGCTGAACAACTGTTAGCCAGCGGTGAATCCCCTCCGCCATCCTGAGTCTCATTCAAACGAAGCTTTTAAGCCTCTCGGCTGCACTTCTCGTACGCTATAATAGTAGTTTATTGGCATAGAGAATTCAATAAAAAAACATCTGCTTCGGCTTACAGCCTCGTCATTGATCGCATTAAGGGTCTTCAGTCTAGATATATTCCTCATAAAAACGGTTTAAAATATACAAAGGACAAACCTTGGATTAACCAATATCTTAAGACTCCGACGGAAATGGGCACTTTATAGGAGGCTATTGACAAGTTTAAGATGTATTTGATAGGAAAAGAATTTCAGATAGGAACTGACCACCACCCGTTGGCCTATATTCGGAATGTACGACACTCCAACGGCCGAATTATGCGCTGGAGTCTATTCGTGCAAGAGTACCAATTAACGATAAATTACATAAAAGGTTCCGATAATCAGGTAGCTGACGCACTCAGTAGGAATGCGTTACCAAATAGTGTAGAATAATTTGTAATTCGTAGGATTAGGATCTCCATGTATGTATATACCATCTTGTACGACTTAAATTAGATTCTCCTGTAATATAATTAGTTAATGTATATGTCTGAATTTTGTGGCTCAATGTCTATTTTTTTCTCGTATGTGTATATATTTTTACCCATTAATTTACGTATGAATTCTTTTGTCCCATATGTACTAATCTTATATTATTTCATTGTTCCATGTCTCTTTTATGGTTAAGTTTGTATTAAGGGTTAGGTTCCCCTATAATCAAATGATCAACATAATCATATGTATTGAGGTAATACTAGCTAGGTGTATGAAGGTACGGTCGGTTCAAAGAAGTGAGTCTCCAAAACGGAGCTCTATGGTTGTCGCTTCTCTCTTTTTTCGAAGTGACAACTTTCCCTGGAATAGAGGGGTGTGATAGAACGGTCTGAGGCCGCTTTAATTCAGCCTCTATCACATGTTAACCATGCTTACCCACATGCTTACCAACGTGCATCCTGCCTGCGAGAGGAAGCAGAAGCGCATTATATCAAATCATAGCCAATGTTTAACCGAGGAGGTTCACTCCCCTGTTTCGCCTCCATACGTCGATCTCGCCAGATTGAATTAGGCTTATGGGCAGATAAGGTATTTTCCCAGGCACCACCAGGACATTCCCCCGAAGTCCCCCACTCAATTATCCCCTACGCCATGGAGATGGCTCCGGGTATTTATACTATAGCTTTTACCAATTGAGGCAGATCCCGATTATCTTCGCGAGGCATCACGCCAATCTGGTCTTCCTTGTGCACCTAGGAACTGTCTACCTCGAGAGCCCCCTTATTGTTCAGAAGAGGACAATATCCCTTGAGTGCCAAGGTTCGTGCCTTCGAGACCCCGTGTCAACAAGGCCCCCCTGTTGTTTAGAAAGAGAACAACGTTAGAACAGCTATTGTTCTTTGAGCCCGTTTGACAAGAGACGGTTCACCCCCCCCCCCCGTTTGGACTGACCTTGGTCAATCAGATTACCACGCATTTGAAATATTAGAATAATTCCCTCAACGAATAGTTATATATGGTATATCGTCGAGAGCATATTCTACGACACTACCCTAGGATCAACGGATCCTATAATTATGTGGGTGAAGAAACTGCCTCTGATACTGCTTGGGGTTTGTTCATTTTTAAAAGAGGATTTTTTCTTGCTGTAATGCAGAACTAGTTTACGGTACGTAGCTTTTTACACGACTTGGTATGGACAATGAATTGTGAATTCGTTTGAATATTTAATTTCGGCTGCTTTTCCTTTATGTATCTGACCTCTAATATAAGCAATTGTCGTCGGTTTGGAGCGTGTGTTAAGATTTCGGATTCTCTTCAAGTGACTTCCGGTCCAGTTGTTTTCCATGTTTTCCTAACGTATGTGTCCTGGGGGCACCGTTACTTAAGTGATCCTTCGTGTTAGCTTTGTTTCGGAAATTCCAATATATGAATGAGGTTGGAGTTCACAGTCTCGGAATTTAATATTCGAACAAATTCACAATTCTTCTTGCCTTCCTCCCGTTCACCAGCCCCTAATAATAATCCCTTCCCATCTTAATCCTGTGACCATTATAGAGTCTCAACCATTTGCATATACCTTCAAGCGTAGAAAAAAAAATCCATTTCCTCTGAATATGTTCGTATAAATGTTAACACAACTAATCACATATATAAAAGCTCTGTATCTTATTCCCTAGTTACAACTGTTTAGCTTTTGAAAATGATATGTGTATATATCGAAACGCGTCAAGCCAAGGAAGAATTTCGTTTTGCTTAGTGAACAAGTTTTCTAACCTCGTACATCACGACTTTCTAATGAATTTGGGGGAACTAATCCACGGGTTATGCAAAGACCAGAATCGGAATATAAGACAAATCGAGAGACTCGAAAAGAAAACAATTAACAATAAGTTAACAGTCACCTTCAATAAAATATGTTACAAAGAAAATCTACTACCCAATTAAACGAATATATATATATATATATATATATATATATATATATATATATATATATATATATATATATATATATATATGTGTGTGTGTGTGCGTGTGTGTATGTGAAGGAATGAATATCACGAGGACAAGCAGACGCTAGTTTGTTTATAGAACTTCAACCGTTACTCTCTACTTGAGCTAAGACTTTTAAGCCCTCCCCCTTTTCCCCGCTGCCCAAGATCTTTCGAAGTCGCTCGCAAATAAGGAGTTAAAATAAACATAGGAAGGTTCGAGAGCCTTTAGAATGAAAATCTTGCTGCCTAAGGCTTCGTCGGCAGAAAATCTATGAACAGGCTCTCTGTCCCCTCCGATTGTTTATGTCTATTTTAGCCAATAGACGAAATCTCACCTTCCCCTTGTGTCAACCTGAAGGAGCAAAGTGTCACTGCATTCAAAATTCATGCCCTAGGAGAGAGGCTTAACTCTGGGCTAGTGAGGGTTCGCCTCTACTAAATTCCCTCGTCTCCCATCCTTCCCAGGTGATAATTGACGTATATATAGTTCGATCTTGAGAAATTTAAAGGAGAATCCGCGTAGCAATCGAGCGAAGAAGACGAGTCCCTGAGTCAAACAGGTAATCAAGAAGATAGTTGGAACCGAGGGGGGACTTTCCCTCCCGAGGTCTTTCCTTTGGTCGCTGAGAAGAGCAGACCAGTGGTATCGAGACCAACTCTCATACCATTCTCGTCCAGAAAAAAACCCTTGTTTCAGTTTTCTGAAAAAAACAGATACCCCCTCACCAATGGAGAATACCAACGTGAATTCTCATTCGAGAAAAGATTCACCTCTTGGTTAAGTCTTATCATCGAGAAGCCCGAATTAGTAACACAGGAATCGGGATAACTTCCGTTCATCCAACATCCCCTTACTTACATTTTTAAGTCGAGAAGGAACGCCACCCACCTCTACCTCCCCGGGAAAAGCATCAGCTGTTTTTCCCAAATCACCTCACCACGCTCGAATAAACTCAGCGAGAAGACTCACTTTCAATGTTACCCAACTGTCGACTCCCTCTGAGTTAAAGGTAAAACTAATCCAAAACTGATTATTTTTTTGTTATTTTTCATTTCTTGTGAAAGTGTATGTAAAGATTTAATATTTCATTCATTTATGTAATTAAAAGTATATTTTTGTCTAAGTTGTTTAATTAGATTCTCAAACGCTGCAAATGGCAATAGATATATCATAATACGAATCCTCCCTGCTTAAAGAATTAAATTATAGCACTCTTAGAGAAAAGTGAAACGGATTTACTCATGTATGAATTAAACGAACATACGTACTCTGTCGTAAACCACCACAATATATATATATATATGTCGTAGAATGACTCCCGACGATACCATATATTACACTATTCGTTGAGGGAACTTCCTCAATTATCTTTAGAGTGCGTTTACTGTCTGGCGGCCGATATTATATATCTTCGATATGCTTAAGAAGTGGAACTGAGCTCAAGGATAATAATATTGCTATCATTAATAAAATAGAGTTTTATTAATAATAACTATAAACAATACACAAAAACCGGAAAATATTGACATAAACAGAATGGAAAGGGTCGTGGAGACTCGGGATAATCCGAGGATTTAAAGGATTTAAAAAAGGTAAAACAAATATAGAGTTAAAGAGATGGGATGGTTCGATAAACAATTTAAAGCACAGGATAGAATTGACAAAAAGGGATCAATACTCAAAAGGTGACGTTTGGCTTACGTAACTTTTCATTAGGGTGCAGTGGAAGGTACTTGAAGGAATATTCGGTCTGCTGGCGAGTTCCAGCCGAAGAGGGGGGGGGATAAAAGGATCCCGACGAGGCGTCTTGGAAAGGAGAACCGTTACTCGACGAACGGCTTGAAGAACAATGGCTGTTCTAGGTTGTTCTCTTCTGAACAAAGGGGTGGATGAGAACGGTCTCTTGTCTACGGGCTCAAGAACAATGGCTGTTCTAACGTTGTTCTCCTTTGAACAACAGGGGAGGTGAGAACCGTTTCTTGGCGAAGGGCTCAAAACGAACAATGGCTGTTCTAATGCTGTTCTCCTTGAACAACAGGGGGGGATGAGAACCGTTTCTTGGCGAAGGGCTCAAAACGAACAATGGCTGTTCTAATGCTGTTCTCCTTGAACAACAGGGGGGGGATGAGAACCGTTTCTTGGCGAAGGGCTCAAAACGAACAATGGCTGTTCTAATGCTGTTCTCTTTGAACAACAAGGGGGGGGGGGGATGAGAACCGTTTCTTGGCGAAGGGTTCAAAACGAACAATGGCTGTTCTAATGCTGTTCTCCTTGAACAACAGGGGGGGGGGATGAGAACCGTTTCTTGGCGAAGGGCTCAAAACGAACAATGGCTGTTCTAATGCTGTTCTCCTTGAACAACAGGGGGGGGGGCCTTGGGGACTTGGCGTCGGAAAGGCTCGAACCTTTGGCGCTCAAGGAATATTGTCCTCCTTCTGGACAAGTGATGGTGAATCTCGAGGTCGAGGTCCCTTGGCGCACAAAGGGAGAGAGGGTCGTGGTGATGTTTCGCGACGAAAATCTGGATCTCCAATCTGATCTTAGTGGTAAAGTTTCCATATAAATAGCCAGGACATCTCCTTGGCGTGGGGGAAAATGGAGTGGAAGCTTGGAGGGAACGCACAGCCGGGCCGGGGAACAATGCCTTATCTGTTCATAAGCCTAACTCGATCTGGCGAGGTCGGCGTATGGGGGCGAACGGGGGGACGATAACCTCCTTGTTTAAACATTGGCATCCGGTAGCTGAGATAAGACTCCAAGCCTCGAATCGAAGATGCACGTGGGCAGCATCGTGGTTTTAAATAATACGGGGTAGGAGTTGAAATTAACTCGTTCTATCACACCCCTCCATTCCAGGGGAAGTTGTCACTTCGAAAAAAAAAAGAGAAGGGACAACGATAGAGTTCCGTTGTGGGGAACTCGTTTTCTTGTACCAACCGTACCTTCCTGCACCAACTAGTATTACCTCAATACATATGATTATTTTGATCTTTAGATTACAGGGGAAAATAACCTTTAATACAACTTAATCAAAGAAAAAAAAAGGGCATGGAACAATGAAATGATATAAATTTAGTACATACGGGACAAAATAATTTATACGTAAATTAATAAGAACAAATATATAGACATACAAAAATTTAGACATTGAGCGTTACAAAATTCAGACATATACATTAATTAATTATATTACAAAAGAATCTTAAATTAAGTCGTACAAGACGGTATATACCTACATGGAGATACTAATCCTATGAATACAATTATTCTACGCTATTCGGTAACGCATTTCTACTGAGGGCGTCAGCGACCTGGTTATCGGAACCTTTTATCTAATTTATTTTAAACTGATACTCTTGCAAGAGTAAACTCCAGCGCATGATGCGGCCGTTTGAGTGTCTCACATTCCTAATATAGGCTAACGGACGGTGGTCGGTTCCTATTCGAAATTCTTTACATATCAAGTACAGCTTGAATTTGTCTATGACCCAGATAATTGATAGAGCTATCTTTTCTCTAGTGGCATATCTCTTTCCGCGTGGTAATAATTGACGACTAGCATATGCAACTGGATGACTCGTTCTGTCATCCACGTATTGAAGGAGTACACCTCCAATGCCCTCGTTGATCACGTCGGTCTTAATCCCAAAGGATTTTTCCGGGTTGGGCAACTTTAAAATGGGGGCAGAAATGAACTTACTTTTGAGCTGATTAAAATGGGAAACAGCGACATCATTCCAACGTAAACGATCGGAGAAATTCTTTTCCTGAAGGGGGCATAGGGGGGCCGAAATTGCAGCGAAATTCGGAACAAATCGCTGATAGGGAGAAGCTGATCCTAGGATCGATCTTAATGGCTTCTTTGTAATCGGGAGGGGCATGTCGGCGATTGCCTTAATCTTGTTCTCGTGGGGACCTAACTTGTTTTGTCCTATTTTGAAACCCAAATATTTGATGGTTTCGTGGGCAAACTGGCATTTGCTGGGGCCAATGGTGAGGCCATTTTCACGCAGTTGCTCGAAAAGAGCTAATAGGGTGGGTAAATGGTGATTCCATTTAATTAGTTCTTGTAGCTGACTCTTCTGACGTGGTGTCAGCTGCGCGTCACCATCCAGGTCAGAGGGTTCCAAAGACTCGCCTGGTAGGGAAGGAGGAGGGTAATCGGCATCAGGTTTGATGCACACTGTCTGGATTACATTAAGGGACTCCGCGGGGCAATCCTCTTCAAGCGCCGATGCTTCGTCCAGTTCTACGAAGGTATCTCCATGGGCGCGTTGGGGGTTCTTTTTTTCTTGGGGTCCAGGGACAGTCTCCGTGTCCTTGTCTGGGGCCTTATCACCTAAGGGTGTTAGTGATTCACACTCCTCTTTTGCCGTCCTAAAGTCCTGGTTAGGGGTCTCCGAGAAATCGGACGGTATCGGGGTTCTGATGGGGACGGGCTCCTGGGCTTCTTTCTTATCTCGGCCTTGAGGAAGGGCGGCCTGAAACACAGGGTCGAAACTTACTTGGGGGCTCTGTCCTATAGGTACGGAACAGAATTGTATGGGTGCTACAATGACTTCAGCCCAGCCATTATAATATTGACACTGCATGTAACATCTAGCGACGGGGTATCGGTTCGCCCGCCCAAGTTGCTCATGTACCACCGCAAATTTTTCGTGGTTAGAGGCCACTGGGAGGAGTTCGTCGGACACGATGAAACACGTACATCCTGTGTCCCTGACGAGAGTCGATACTCGACAGCTGTCCACGCTGCACTCCTCATATTTCAAAGTTCCCGATGAACTTTTACCAAAAACAAAATTTACCTGGTGGCCTGACGGAGGGGGAGAAGTTTCTGCTTGGGTCTGCACCACCGGGGGAGCCGGGGTTGCATTAATCTGGTGAACTTGGTGGGCTGGTCCGCTTTTAAGCCTAGAATTTTGGGGGCAATTCCAGCTCATGTGGTTTTCTACACCACAGGTGAAGCATATTATTGGTCGCTTCGGGAAGAGAGATGGAGGAGAAGTCTTAACGGGAGGTTTGGAGTCCCGTTATTGGTTTTGGGGAAAGAAGTTTTGGGGTTTTACGGGGCTCGGAAACTTTGTCAGCTTTCCTGGGAAGGAGCGCGAGTCCGTCCTTCTTTCTTCTCGTTGGATTTCTTTTTCTCGTTCTTCTCGTTGTATTTTTCCTTCTCGTTCTTCTCGTTGGATTACTCTTTCCCGTTCCTCTCTTTCTCTTTCTTTTTCTACCTTTTTTCTTTGAACTTCTGCTTTAATCCGAGCTAATTCAATCTGAAGCTCAGCTTGTCTTATCCGTTCCCCTCTTTTTCTTTCTTCTCGTTGTATTTCTCTTTCTTCCTTTTTTCTTTCTCTTTCTTCCTCTTTTCTTTGTTTTTCTCTTTCTTCCTCTTTTCTTTGCTCCTCTTGAATGTACTCAATTAGTTCTTTTCCGGAGAGTCCCAAGGATTCTCCTTGCGCTTTAAAGATTTCAAACTGAGTCATCTTTGCACTTGGGGGCGCACTAGTCAACCAACTAAAATTCCTTGCAACAAGAATTATGCCTCTATAGAATTAGCCTACCTAAATATGGGCACTGACGTATTCGTACTTGGTTTCTCAATCTAAATAACCACTGGCTAAAATCACAAAAAAAAAACACAAACAAATTATTATAACCGTTCCTTGAGCTACTCCAGCTTCTTAAGTTTAAAAAAAAAGGGGGATAGCAATCGTTAAAACAAAAGGGAACTGCTATATTCTATTATTATAACGAATAACACTATGCTTTACTCGACTGAGACCAGTGTTTGCAAAGATATAGCGTTAAACCTTACACACCTGATACCAAATTTAAATGTATATATATATATATATATATATGTCGTAGAATGACTCCCGACGATACCATATATTACACTATTCGTTGAGGGAACTTCCTCAATTATCTTTAGAGTGCGTTTACTGTCTGGCGGCCGATATTATATATCTTCGATATGCTTAAGAAGTGGAACTGAGCTCAAGGATAATAATATTGCTATCATTAATAAAATAGAGTTTTATTAATAATAACTATAAACAATACACAAAAAAACGGAAAATATTGACATAAACAGAATGGAAAGGGTCGTGGAGACTCGGGATAATCCGAGGATTTAAAGGATTTAAAAAAGGTAAAACAAATATAGAGTTAAAGAGATGGGATGGTTCGATAAACAATTTAAAGCACAGGATAGAATTGACAAAAAGGGATCAATACTCAAAAGGTGACGTTTGGCTTACGTAACTTTTCATTAGGGTGCAGTGGAAGGTACTTGAAGGAATATTCGGTCCGCTGGCGAGTTCCAGCCGAAGGGAGGGGGATAAAGGGGAGGTGAGAACCGTTTCTTGGCGAAGGGCTCAAAACGAACAATGGCTGTTCTAATGCTGTTCTCCTTGAACAACAGGGGGGGATGAGAACCGTTTCTTGGCGAAGGGCTCAAAACGAACAATGGCTGTTCTAATGCTGTTCTCCTTGAACAACAGGGGGGGGGATGAGAACCGTTTCTTGGCGAAGGGCTCAAAACGAACAATGGCTGTTCTAATGCTGTTCTCCTTGAACAACAAGGGGGGGGATGAGAACCGTTTCTTGGCGAAGGGTTCAAAACGAACAATGGCTGTTCTAATGCTGTTCTCCTTGAACAACAGGGGGGGGGGATGAGAACCGTTTCTTGGCGAAGGGTTCAAAACGAACAATGGCTGTTCTAATGCTGTTCTCCTTGAACAACAGGGGGGGGGGGATGAGAACCGTTTCTTGGCGAAGGGCTCAAAATGAACAATGGCTGTTCTAATTCTATTCTCCTTGAACAACAGGGGGGGGGGGGGCCTTGGGGACTTGGCGTCGAAAGGCTCGAACATTTGGCGCTCAAGGAATATTGTCCTCCTTCTGGACAAGTGATGGTGAATCTCGAGGTCGAGGTCCCTTGGCGCACAAAGGGAGAGAGGGTCGTGGTGATGTTTCGCGACGAAAATCTGGATCTCCAATCTGATCTTAGTGGTAAAGTTTCCATATAAATAGCCAGGACATCTCCTTGGCGTGGGGGAAAATGGAGTGGAAGCTTGGAGGGAACGCACAGCCGGGCCGGGGAACAATGCCTTATCTGTTCATAAGCCTAACTCGATCTGGCGAGGTCGGGGTATGGGGGCGAACGGGGGGACGATAACCTCCTTGTTTAAACATTGGCATCCGGTAGCTGAGATAAGACTCCAAGCCTCGAATCGAAGATGCACGTGGGCAGCATCGTGGTTTTAAATAATACGGGGTAGGAGTTGAAATTAACTCGTTCTATCACAATATATATATATATATATATATATATATATATATATATATATATATATATATATATATATATATATATATCGAGTTCTTCCTCATGGCAAAGAGAAAAAATTAAGGAAAAACAAAGCCCACCTGGGTTTCTCTGAGCCCCTATAACCGGTCTTCGCTAACATACAAGAACGAGAAAAAATAGTAAATTATAGAGACAGTTATTCCCGACCTTAGTTCAAAAGGCAGGCCCTTCGAGGGTGTACCTATAAACAATCCATTCAAAAATGCAAACTGTCGATCTCGTATTGCCTTCTCTCAGAGCTGAATTTATACCCACTTCTGTCGTCTTAACAGGAGATCTATTTTGCATAAGTTCAAAAGGTCGAGGTAGAGAAAGAACAGACGCTTAAAAACCAGGACACCCTCTGGTCTACTCTTGCTAATCCTCCTCCCCTTTACCCCGCGGGAGTAACTCTAGTATAAAACGGTTCGTCCGGAGAAAATGAGGACTTTTTCCGTTTTCGTCAAGAGATCGAGAAGAACTTGCCGGGATAGAGTTCCCCAGCAAATTAAGAAAGACTTTCCTTTTCTTGGGCAATACCAGATTGTTACAAGTATCCTCGGCACAGTTCGAGTACCAAGGATCGTCAAGTGATCTAATCTGCAAGTACCCTCGGCACAGTTCGAGTATTAAGGATCCTCAAGTGATCTAATCTACAGGTAGACCTCGGCACAGTTCGACAACAAAAGATCGTCAATTGATCTTGCTCTATCTGTGTTTGACAACCCCAAACTAGATAGATTTTTTCATACAAAAGAGAAACTCTATTAGTGAGACCCAAATCGCTATAAAAGCATACAAACATATTCCACCTTCGTCTGAAGAAAACGTTTTCAAGGTCAAAAACGTCCGAAAACCAACAGCCTCATCGGCGTCTTTGATTTGATTCTCCTACGCTAACTCGAAATTCCGTGTGACGTCACTTGTCCACAGCTCTTTCGAAGTAACGCCATCTAGTGGGAAACCAACAAACTACTCTAAAAACGCCTCCCTGGACCAGATTAAACGAAGGTATTTCGCGTGGATTCTTTGAGTAATCACCACTACCTTATGCAAGTAAATGATCCTATTTTCATGTTCCCATGCGTTTAAAGTAGATTATCTGTATATCTTAAATACGAAGTTGTTTAAAGTAAATTGTTCTCCCGTAAAGCAACCAAGAACCGATTATTGATAAGGGGAATTAAATTTTTTTTTTATTTCTATCTTATACGTGTATATAGTAATTTTGTTTGATTTGATTAATGTTCTTTTATAGTCTATTTTTGGTTGAAGTTTTTAAATTATCCATGAACGAGTTGCTTTGGCAGTATTTGGCATATTAAAGCAATAACTCCATTTTTATTCATTCAATAGAATCATAATTAAGAAAAGCGCTCTTAGAGACCGATCCTTAAGCAATCACTGGAAGTAAGAAAGTACTACTCATTTTTAATAATCATAATAAAAAGATTATAATCTCGGCTAACCCACGACATAGAGTAAACCTATATAGCATCATTCAGTAGTGTCTCTGACGTAGCAACTACCTGGTATAGATGTTATAACTGTCCTCATTTTTACAGGAACTGCAAGAATGAAGACCCGTGGAAAAGACATTACACCATTTGATAAAAGACGCATCGTCGCCTTCCATGAATGCGGCAAATCAACGCGTGATATATCTACAGCAACAGGTATAGGCATGAGGACTATACAGAGAACAATTTCACGATTGAAACAAGATGGCGAAGCCGGTTCATCTTGTAGCAAAGGTTGTAGACATGAAATTCTTGATGAAAAGGACAGGCGCTCCTTGAACCGTTTGCTCAAGAAAACTCGGCTTTGCTTGATGCCGCAGTTAACCAACATGTTCTGTGAAGGTCCAAAAACGATTTCAACGAGAACTATGCATTGTGAACTGAAAAAATTGCATGTACGCAGCTGCGCCTCAATCAGGAAGTGACTCGTGCATTCAACAAATTGAAAAAACAACAGCTTCAGTTTACCAAAGAACATAAAAACTGGAGTTTAGAGGATTGGAAACGTGTCATGTGGTCCGATGAATCTAGGTATACCCTCTTTCAGAGTGATGCGCGCATTAGAGTATGGCGAGAACTTCATGAAACATTGGATCCATCATGAATCGTCCCCTCCGTGCAGGCATCTGGAGGTAGTGTGACGGTCTGGGGCTATTTAACCAGGGCTGGACATGGATCTGCAACCCTCTGCAGCAACAAGATGAAGTCTCGCGAATATTTGCAGAACCTGGACGATCAAGTTTACCGCACAATGGACTTATTTTTTCCTAATGGCGATGGAATGTTTCAGGACGATACGCGCGCATCCACCGGTCTAACATCCTCAAAGATTGGTTTACCCAGCATGAGGGATCATTTCGACACATTGAGTGGCCACCACTGTCCCCAGATTTAAATCCCATAGAAAATTTATGGGATGAACTTGAGAGGGACCTGCGTGCCTCATCGCCTCTTCCATAACCATTGAACGATTTAAATCTACGGCTGCTGGAATCGTGGCCGAAATTGAAGCTACTGAAGATGCAAAATCTTGTAGAATCAATGCCAGATAGGATGACAGCCCTTATTCTATCGAGAGGAGATCCAATAACTTATTAAATAATTATTAAACTGAACAACCGTTATTTTGGCCAGGCAGTGGAAAAATTTAAATATCCTAACTGCGAGTCAAACCCGGGTCTCCCAATTAGGTGTATAATGTTCCACGACACAGGACTTAAAACTTACCCAAAGTGTCAGCTAATTAATCTAATGATCTCTTGAAGCTAGTAGGTATATCCAAGAGGTTTTTAAACCAATTCTCTAACCAACAATGATTGCTTGTGTCTACGTCGTAGGACTAAACAAGGGATTTAGTGGAATATTAAACTCGTAAGCGACGAAAAACTTGCTTGTCTGAAATAGACGAAAGCGATATATCTTGTCAGGCAGAACGTTTGTGGTAAATTATGTGCGTACTAGTGCAAAATAATTTAGCATTGTAATGACTATAATAAAAGAAAGATTATCGAATCCTCATTGATTAAAGAAATTCCAAATTTCAATTTATCTGAAGGGAAGCATAAATGCATTCCTTATGTCTCAAACCTCCTTTTAAGGGATATAGTTATTTCCCAAAGTTACGACTCTAGATTAATGTCAGTTGCCTGTCACTATATATTCTAGTATTTCAGATTTCTTTGTCAATTTCTTTTAGTTTACGGCGGAAGAAGATATGGGAAGCTATATATCGAAACAAGTCCCGTTCTAATAAACTTTATGCTCCAAAACAGTGGTTTTCCCTGTACATTTAATTTACTCGTTATTGAGTGAAACAGTGGTGTTATATATATATATATATATATATATATATATATATATATATATATATATATATATATATATATATATATATATATACGAGGGACGGTCAATACGTTTTGCAATTCGGATATAAGGAAACGAGATATGAGGAAAAGTGTTTTATTATTTTTCAATATAACTATCCCCTACTTCAATGCACTTGCACCACTTGTCCCTGAGGCTTCGAATTCCCGACAACAAGAAATCTCCCGGCTGTTGTTCAATCCAGTCCTTGACGGCGAACTGGACATCTTCATCGTCCCCAAACCGGCGTCCACGCAGTGCAGCCTTAAGCTGGCGGAATAAAAAGTAGTCGTTAAGGGATAGATCTGGACTGTAAGGGAGATGGTTGAGCTCCACGAATCCACACTCGCACAGGGCAGCTTATGCAACTCTGGCCTTGGGGACTTTGACAACATTGAAGTCGATCATGGGGCGTGGGTTTTCTAGGGAACCAACGGGCAGAGACCTTGGTCATGGCCAAATTGTCGTGGATGATGTTTATAACACTTCCATGTGATATTCCAAGTTCTCGCTCGATTTCTTCAACCTTCACCCATCGATTTTCAAGGATCATCCTCTCCACACCGGCCACATTTTCTTCGTTGGTCACGTCCGTCTGATGGGCATCCTGGACGGGAGTCATCTTCAAGGGACACACGACCATAGCGGAACTCCCTATTCCAGCGAGCAATGGTTGCATAGGAAGGGGCGGTGTCAGTGTACACTGCAACCATGCGTTCATGGATCTCCTTTGCATTCTTGCCTTCCTTGGTCAAAAATTTGATCACTAGGCGGTGTTCAACCTTCTCTTTTGTTGTTAAATAGGCGAGGCAGGAGCGTGCGGCTGCAGCAGGTCCTGACTTGTCATAACTCAGCCATCCCCCTTCCTCTGTTTTGCCCTACCGATTCGCAAAACTTATTGACCGTCCCTCGTATATATATATATATATATATATATATATATATATAAGATTCGATTCATTGAAGGCCACAGCAACGGCTGCATGGTATAATTTTAAATGCAGCTTATTTATAGCTTTCACTATATTTTTTGTGATGGATGACTGTAGGCCAGTGGTGCATAACTCAAAATGGGTAGCTGGTTAAATTCCTTTTCCATGATTTATCAGCGAGCCGAATAAGAAAATAAAAACGAGCATTTCTCACATTACTTTAGATTTATAAACTCATTTTCGAATTGAATTTTAAAACGTATTTTCCTTTTGCCGCAAATCCACTCTTTTGAAGCCGTTATTGTTCCACCAATTTCCCCACGTTTGCTTCCAATGGAGATTTTACGATTCTCAAAATCGCGTCAAGATGTTCATCTGTTATTTTGGATTGATACTTCGATTTATTGACATTCTTGATCGAAAACGACTGCTCACAAGTATATGTGGACCCAAACTGCACAACCCAAAACTTAGCATTTGTAAGCAGCTTCGGATATAATTTTGTATTGAGACGACGATAGAACTCAATTACAATTAGACAGTAATCTTCAAAGCAGGTCTTCAAATTTGAATCAGCTTGCAGATCCAGGAGTTCAAGTTGGGTCACTGGATCCACGAGCTCTTTGGCATCTACTCTGAATGGGTGCTGAAAGAGTGCAAACTCTTTTTTCCTTCCAGATATTTCTTGGAATTGTTTCACTAAATTATTTTCAAGAACTTTACAATGTTTGGTGTATTTCTAGAAATCTGGAACAAAATCCATATTATCAAAGATAGAACTCATGGTCTTAAACTGCAATATATTGCCTTTAGACAACTGTTTCTGGAAAAGAACAAGTTTGCTTCGGAAAGCTTGGACATCACGAAGTAAATCTGTAATGAGCTGATTACGACCTTACATTTTGAGATTCAAATTATTGAGATGCTGGGTAATATCGACCAAAAATGCAAGATCGAAGCACCTAAGTATAATCAGATAGGACATCTACCACCATTACTCCATTTTTATTCTTTAATGTCGGTTTCTTCTCTTGCAAGAACACTATCACTTCTTGATAGAGATAGAAGAAGCCTTCCAAAACTTTTCCTCTACTAAACCATCGGAGATCACAATGAAAAATTAGATCCATTAATAGTGCCGCAACTTCTTCCATAAAGGATCGGAATTGGCGATGCGTTAATCCTGTCTTCCGAATCTCATTGTTGCATGTTGCCACGACGTGCATCACACGATCAAGTTTCAAGGCCTATCTACAAAGGCCTTCCTGGTGTATGATGCAGTGAATAGTGAGGACATCTTGTTCAGGATTCTCGTTGCGAACGTGGTTCTTCAGGAGAGCTACAGCCCTGTTCTCATTCCCTGTCATAGACGGAGCACCATCTGTCGTGAGCCCTGCTAACTTAGACCACTGTAATCCATGAACCTTCAGCCGAACAAACTCCAGTACAGCCCTGTTCTCACTCCCTGTCATAGACGGAGCACCATCTGTCGTGAGCCCTGCTAACTTAGACCACTGTAATCTGTGAACCTTCAGCCGAACCAACTCCAAATGTACGATCATGAAGACCAATAAAACCAAGACAATATTTATAAATATTAAAATCCTCTGAAATACCACGAATGGACACGGATAGTTGGGCTTTGACGATCATATCATTGTTCTCCTCAAAAGCAAGGGTAAAAAATTAACATATTAAATTTTCAAGACAATTGTTCGGTGATGTTCTTTCCTATTTCTTCGATTCTTCGCACAATGGTCATTCTTGATAGACTGATTTGGTCAAACAGGTGTGCTTTTTCAGGAACGATGAGCTTCGCTACGTCTTTCATGCAATCTCTGATGAATTCTCCATCTAGATGTAAATGGTCTCGAGGATCGAGCAATCTTCTGCGCAACAATGTAGCTTGCAGTAACCACGGTATTTTTCTGTTGAGCAGGTTCTTGAAGAAGTTTTGCGTAGCAGATAACGATTTCTGAAGTTTGCTGACCAAATCTTCTCTTAGCTTTCCTGTAGTATTGGTATACTTATCACTGTGCATCGTATCGTAATGCTTTTTCACGTTGTAAGTTTTTGATACAGCAAGAGACTCTTTGCACACGAGACACAATGGCTTCCCCTTGAACTTAACAAATAAATATTTTAGGGTCCACTCGTCTTAGAACAGCCGATCATCATCACGCTTTCTCTTAGTATTCATCTTTGAACACATCAAATTCTGCAAAAAACAAAACAAGAAATAAGCCATCATTAAATGATATACAAAAATAAATTTATAGTAAAGTGATAACAGTATGAAAGTAAAATCATACAGGATGACACTGAACCGGTCAATCAATATTAGAATGAATTTTCTAACAAACATCAGTGAAAAGAAATATGAGCTGAATATTGCTTCAACTATCTCACTTGATAAAAAGTACCTATTTAAATTTCCTCAGTAGTACTTGCTAAAAAAAACTAGAAAGCACTCGAAAAGCACAATTACAGAAAATTGAGATGTTAAAAATAACTAAATTAAAAGAAAACAATAACTAATTAAAAAATCCATCTAGAATCCACGATTTAATCCGGATCATTCCCATAATCTAATCAATTATTCCTAGTCCCATTTCGGACGTTTCCTGAAAACTTTTACATAATCCGTCCATAACTTTTGAGTTATTTTGCTAACAGACAGACAAACAAACGCTACAGAAAACATTACTCCTTGGAGGAGGTAATAATACATCATACCTCTATGCCTCCAAAAGTTAGTCCAAAGATTCAATGATTGAAATAACAGCAATTGGCTCGAATTTCTAACAGAAAACCTGAAATCAGCTTAATACAGCATCACCTTCGTCAATGTATCAACAATGAAACCTCGCTCACAAAATGTAAACAAACAAATGGGTAGTGTTGCCGAAATCGCGGTTCAATAAATTTTTTCACTAAAAACAAAAATAGAATGATCTGGGCTTCGCGAGCCACATCCAAACTTCACATGGGCCACATGGGGCCCACGGGCTTGGAGTTGACCACCACTGCTCTAGGCTAAAGAATAATTTGTGATAAATATAAAAAAACAATCAACCTGTATCTTACTTATGATTTTATTTTACCCAGGCAACGCCGGGTACATCATTCAGTGGATTATAAGGCAGCCTTAGAAGCACTAGGCAGAACAATACGAGACATCAGGGATTGTGAGGCTCCTATGGAAGGTGTCACTCTTTTGCTGTAAGGCGATTTCAGACAGACACTTCCAGCGATCCTAAAGGAACCAGGGCAGATGAGGTCAGGGCCTGCCTAAAATCATGTTTGTGTAGGAATATTAGAAGATTGTCTCTAAACACAGAAATGAGAGTAAATATGTCTTACTTTATTACCGAATGCACATTTTACCCGGGCTATGACGGGTATTTCCGCTAATATATATATATATATATATATATATATATATATATATATATATATATATATATATATATATATATATATTGAAAGGGGAAAATGTATTGTTTATGTCTAGCTCACCCCTTCAATTTTCCCTAAAGTTAATATTAACTTTTGTTTCAGGATGTCCTGTTGTAGGTGCAAGTTATAACTCCATGCATTGCTCATTCATCCACACATTCTTGAAATACCCTTTTCCACAATGCTGCCATAGCCCGCCGTGCAAGACGACACCAACAAATACAAGGACCCCATATCTGCGATGTCTGTGGAAGAGGCTGTGCCAACCTTCGCAGACTCCGCAGCCATCAACGATCTTACCAAAGACGATAATCATCAACCAAACATCATCAATATCATCGATGTATGGAGTGACGTCGAAATCGACAACGATGGACAACATTAAGGATTAAGTAAGTAAGAAACCCTGTTTCATTTTTTTCTAGTCTACTTGCATTTTTTGGCTGCGCTTATTTTCTACTAGGCCCTCTCAGGTAACACATTATGCTTTGTATGGCTTTTTTTATTGTTCTGTTTGTCTTGTGCGACACTGATTATGTTTTATTATACCTGTATAGTGTATATATTGTTTCATGTGTTCTCCCAATAGGTTAGTTTATGTAAAGATAAAAGCAAATTATTTTTTATTTCTCTTCTCAGAACAAGGAAAGTTTAGCCCAAAGGAACTTGAGCAACGCTCGTCACTTTCACTGATTCGGAAATTTGAAAATTGCACCAAAGTGCTATCTCTTATCATGATTGTAATTTGTGTAGAGAAAGTGTATAGTGTCAACTTTCTTTATGTACATATATTTGATTCCGGTTGAGGAAAGTGTCCTGGATTTTGGCAAGTGACCTCAATAGGTCAGAATACTGAACTTAGTTCCACACAGAGCTTATTCTTGAAACTAGTCTGGTGACTCTATCATAAAGTTTTAATGAATAGGGACTCGAATTATGTTCACTGCCTATGCTGTGCTACTGTGGACTTGTATTGTTAGGCTAGAAGTCCAGAAGAAAGCGTAGAGCACTTTTGTAATAATTGTACATTACTCTTTTTCGGAAAGAAATCAGTATCCCTGTATATAATTTGGATTTATGGAATTTTGATTACACACTCGCCTGACTCTTTTCTGTTCATCAGTAATACTTACTAACCAGTTGTAATCCATCCTGACTTTCACCTTTGTCTATTATGATTCCCATATATAAATTTTATATATATATATATATATATATATATATATATATATATATATATATATATATATATATATATATATATATTACTATGTTTCCTAAATGTAAATACTTGTAAATAATTGGGATTGTATATGTATTAGGGTAAATAATTTTTTTCTCACTAAATTTAATCTTAAAGGATTCCTATTTTTTCTTTATCTAAGGTTATAGATGTGCAAGAAATTAAGAACTTAATCCTAGAGTGATTTGGTGCCTTCATGCCAGAGTATGAAGGTGGTGCCCAGAAGATAAGTGGCAGATTACCAACCAAGATCTTTGGATCGAGGTGGGGCTTCCATATGTGGAAGGTTGTGCGGAGTAACCAGTGGAATTCGCTACATCTAAATCTTGGTGCCCGGACCCGACCAAATATTTTGGTGTCCCTTACTTTAGTTTAGACTATTGGAATTCAGGATTGATCTGTTGACAGGTTCTCAAGAGGATGTGAAGGCCTTAGAGCAGGGGCCGCTAAACTTTTTTTACCGTGGGCCTGATAACAGAGAATGACGAGCGCGGGCGCATAACCATTTTGTTCAATACAATATAGTGAATACACAAAAAATAAAGATAACCATACATATTTATTTACCAATACACAAAAAATAAAGATAACAAACATATTTATTTACCATAAAGTTATCAAAGAAGGCGTCGTTAGCAATAAAATAGTATTATCACATCCAGTGCGCACATATCCGAGTCTCACAAACTAAGCAGCAAAAAAGGTTAGTGAGATTTGTAAAACTGGCGTTTAGCTTCTAAGATATTATCAATATTTGCTTTGTAATTGCTGCATCCAATCAGGAGAATTGCTTTCAAATGTTCATCAGTCAGCCTCGTTCGATGTGCTGACTTCACATACTTCATTTTTGAAAAAGTTTGCTCACAGAAGCATTGCTATAACACTCCCCCCTAAGAAGGTTACCCCCTCCTTTTTACTATTTTGAGATTTCAAGTCCGAGTACCGACGAGGCCTCCTGACGACGCGACCGGAGCGTGTGGCAGTGCCATTAGCGTTAAACGAGGCACTGGCACGAGAGAAGGTTGATGGAGTGAAGGTGATCCGCTTGTTGGTTCCTTTCTAGATGGCGTCAAGCGGGATGTAGGAGTCTTGAGACCCGTTGTCCGCTGCGGAGTGACCAATGAGGAAGAGATTTGCTCCTGACTAACCACTTCTGCTAACGAGGGTTCCTGCAACAAATGAGGAAGAGGCAGCAAAACGGAAGGTGGAGTTGGAGAAGCAGGAGTAGTTAAAAAGGTGGGGGTTTAGGTTATTTTTGGGGATTACTGTACCATAAAGGGGTATAGTAGGAGGAGAATGAGGTGATAGTGGTTCTAGATGAACATTTTCGGTATAAGCAGGTTTCAGGCGTGTTGCCAGAGCCCTATGTGAGTGCGAGCGAATTTATGGCGTGTTGCCAGAGCACTATGCGAGTTTGAGAGGATTTATGGCGTGTTGCCAGAGCACTATGCGAGTGCGAGCGAATTGATGACTTGTCAGAACACTATGTGAGTGCGAACGAATTAATGGCGTGTTGCCAGAGCGCTATATGAGTACTGAATGTAATGGCGTGTTGCCAGAGCACTATGTGACTGCGAGAGAATTGATGACGCGTTGTCAGGGCACTATATGAGTACTGAATGTAATGGCGTGTTGCCAGAGCATTATGTGAGTGCGAGAATTAATGGCGTGTTGCCAGAGCACTATGTGAGTGCGAGGATTGATGGCCTATTGCAAGAGCACTATATGAGTACTGAATGAATTTATGGCGATATGAAGTGAGGTTTGAGTGTGGGTTAGTGCAAGTGAGGACCTACCTGAATAAGTGAAGTGAGATGTAAGTGGTAGATGTTGACCCTTTTATTGTCAATTGCTAATGTTTGTTGTTAATCCCTTGAGATGTTAGTTTAAAGGATGTGATTGAGAGACTGGAGTGAGAGGACTGCAAGAATTTGAAGTTTGAGGATTTGGAGAAAGTGGTTGAGTTGGGTGAAGTGAGAAAACTGGAGGGTTGAGATTTGAAGAAGGTACTGTGTCCAAATATGTGCACGGTTGCAAGCATTTTAGAGCTTGTGCACCATATTTGTTGTGGTACCAGCACAATTGAGTTGGATGAGTGGAAAAGTAAACGTTATGCTTCGGGAGACTACTTGGCGCAGTATGTGAAGAAGCATAACTATATATATATATATATATATATATATATATATATATATATATATATATATATATATATATATATATATATATATATATATATAACTACTGTTTCAAACAATAACGAGTAAATTAAATGTACAAGAAAAAACACTGTTTTGGAGCATAAAGTTTATTAGAACGGGGATAGTTTCAATATATAGCTTCCCATATCATCTTCACCGTAATCTAAGAGAAATTGACAGAGAGAACTGAAATACTAGAATATATAATAACAGGCAACTGACATTAATCTGAAGGCGTAACTTTGATAAATAACAATATCCCTTAAAATGAGGTTTGAGACATAGGGACTTCATTTATGCCGCCCTTCAGATAAATTGAAATTTGAAATTTCTTTAATCAATGAGGATTCGATAATCTTTCTTTTATTATAGTCATTACAATGGTAAATTATTTTGCAATAGTACGCACATAATTTACCAAAAACGTCGTGCCTGACGAGATATATCGCATTTCGTCTATTTCAGACAAGCAAGTTTTTCGTCGCTCACGAGTTTAACATTCCATTAAATCCCTTGTTCAGTCCTACAACGTAGACGCAAGCCATCATTGTTGTTTAGAGACTTGGTTTAAAAACCTTTTGGATATACCAATTAGCTTCAAGAGATCATTAGATTAATTAGCTGACACTTTGGGGAAGTTTTAAGTCCTGTGTCGTGGAGCATTATACACGCAATTGGGAGACTCGGGTGTGTCTCCCGGTTAGGATATTTAAATTTTTCCACCTCCTGGTCAAAATATCGGTCGTTCAGTTTAATAATTATTTAATAAGTTATTGGATCTCCTCTCGATAGAATTACAGCTGTCATCCTATCTGGCATTGATTCTACAAGATTTTGCATCTTCTGTAGATTCAACTTTGGACACAATTCCAGGGGCCGTAGACCCAAATTGTTCAATGATTCTGGAAGAGGCGATGTGGCACGCAGGTCCATCTCAAGTTCATCCCATAAATTCTCTATGGGATTTAAATCTGGGGACAGTGGTAGGCACTTAATATGTCGAAATGATCCCTCATGCTGGGTGAACCAATCTTTGAGGATGTTAGACCGGTGGATGCGCGCGTATCGTCCTGAAACATTCCATCGCCATTAGAAAAAAAATAAGTCTATTGCGGGGTGAACTCGATCGTCCAGGATCTGCAAATATTCGCGAGACTTCATCTTGTTGCTGCAGAGGGTTGTAGATCCATGTCCAGCCCAGGTTATCTAGCCCCAGACTGTCACATTACCTCCAGATTCCTGCACGGAGGGGACGATTTATGATGGATCCAATGTTTCATGAGGTTGTCGCCATACTCTAATGCGCGCATCACTCTGAAAGAGGGTATACCTAGATTCATCGGACCACATGACACGTTCCAATCCTCTACACTCCAGTTTTTATGTTCTTTGGCGAACTGAAGCCTTTTTTTTCGATTGGTGGCAGTCACAAGTAGCTTCATGATTGAGGAGCAGCTGCTTACATGCATTTTTTCCAGTTCCTGACCCATAGTTCTTGTTAAAATCGTTTTTGGGACCTTCACAAAAGATGCTGGTTAACTGCTAAGTTGAGCAACGCCAAATTTTCTTGACCAAACGCTTCAAGGAGCGCCTATCTACTTCGTAAAAAATTTGATGCCTACCACATTTGTGACGAGATGAACCGGCTTCGCCATCTTGTTGCGGTAGAGATATCATGCGTTGATTTGCCACATTCATGGAAGGCGACGATGCGTCCTTTATCAAATGGTGTAATGTTTTTTTCTACCTGTCTTTATTCTTGCAGTTCCTGTAAATTTAGGACAGTTATAACATCTACCAGGTAGTTGCTACGCCAGAGACACTACTGAATGATGCCATATAGGTTTATTCTAAACTAAAGGATTCTGAAACCAATTAGTGACAAAAAACACAATGTTTCAAATTTCAGTGAATGAGCTATTGGCCAGGCATATATATATATATATATATATATATATATATATATATATATATATATATATATATATATATATATATTGTCGTGGTTTACCTCCGAGTGTGTATGTACGTTTAATTCCAATTTCAGTAAATCCGTTCTACTTTTCTCTAAGAGTGCTCTAATTTAGTTCTTTAAACAGGGAGGATTCGTATTATGATATAGCTATTGCCATTTGCAGCGTTTGAGGATCTAATTAAACAACTCAGAAAAAAATATACTTTTAATTACATAAAATAATGAAATATTAAATCTTTAAATACACTTTCCCAAGGAATGGTAAATAACAACAAAAATGAATAAGTTTGGGATTCGTTTTACCTTTAACACAGAGGGTGTCGACAGTTGGGTGTACTTGAAAGTAAGTATTCTCGCTGAGGTTATTCGGGCGTGGTGAGGTGATTTGGGAAAAACAGCTGATGCTTTTCCCGGGGAGGTGGAGGCAGGTGTCAATGTTTCTTGACTTGAAAATGTAAGTGAGGGGATGTTGGATGAACGGAAGTTATCCCGATTCCTGTGTTACCAATTCGGGCTTCTCGATGATGAGACTTAACCAAGAGGTGAATCTTTTCTCGAATGGGAATTCACGTTGATATTTCTCAATGGTGAGGGAGTATCTCTGTTTTTTTTTTAGAAAACTGAGATAAGGGATTTTCTCTGGACGAGAATGGTATAAGAGTTGGTCTCGATACCACTGGTCTGCTCTTCTAAGCGACCAAAGGAACGGCTTCGGGAGGGAAAGTCCCGCTTGGTTCCAACTATCTTCTTGATTAACTGTTTGACTCAGGGATTCGTCTTCTTCGCTCGATTGCTACGCGGATTATCCTTTAAATTTCTCAAGATCGAACTATATATACGTCGATTATCTCCTCGGGGGAGGGGAGACGAGGGAGTTTAGGAGGGACGAACCCTCACCAGATCACAGTTAAGCCTCTCTCCAAGGGCATAAATTTTCAACGCGGTGACACTTCGCCCCTTCAGGTTTACGCAAGGGTAAGGTGAGATTTCGTCTATTTGGCGAAAATAGATATAAACAATAGGAGGGGACAGTGAGCTTGTTCATAGATTTTCTGCCGACGAAGCTTTAGGCAGCAAGATTTTCATTCTAAAGGCTCTAACACTCTCCTATGTTTATATTAACTCTTTCTTTGCAAGCGACTTCGAAGGATCTTGGGGTAGCGGGAAAAAGGGGGAGGGCGTAAAAGTCTTGGCTCAAGTAGAGCGTAACGGTTGAAGTTCTATAAACAAACTAGCGTCTGCTTGTCCTCGTGATATTCATTCCTTCACATACACACACGCACACACACACATATATATATATATATATATATATATATATATATATATATATATATATATATATATATATATATATTCGTTTAATTGGGCAGTAGATTTTCTTTGTAGGTGAAGGTGACTGTTAACTTATTGTTAATTGTTTTCTTTTCGAGTCTCTCGATTTGTCTTATATTCCGATTCTGGTCTTTGCATAACCCGTGGGTTAGTTCCCCCAAATTCATTAGAAAGTCACAACGTACGAGGTTAGAAAACTTGTTCACTAAGCAAAACGAAATTCTTCCTTGGCTTGACGCGTTTCGATATATACACATATCATTTTCAAAAGCTAAACAGTTGTAACTAGGGAATAAGATACAGAGCTTTTATATATGTGATTAGTTGTGTTAACATTTATACGAACATATTCAGAGGAAATGGATTTTTTTTTTCTACGCGTGAAGGTACATGAAAATGGTTGAGACTCTATAATGGTCACAGGATTAAGATGGGGAGGGATTATTATTAGGGGCTGGCGGACGGGAGGAAGGCAAGAAGAATTGTAAATTTGTTCGAATATTAAATTCCAAGACTGTGAACTCCAACCTCATTCATATATTGGAATAACCGAAACAAAGCTAACACGAAGGATCACTTAAGTAACGGTGCCCCCAGGACACATACGTTGGAAAAACATGGAAAACAACTGGACCGGAAGTCACTTGAAGAGAATACCGAAATCTTAACACACGCTCCAAACCGACGACAATTGCTTATATTAGAGGTCAGATAAATAAAGGAAAAGCAGCCGAAATTAAATATTCAAACGAATTCACACAATTCATCGTCCATACCAAGTCGTGTAAAAAGCTACGTACCGTAAACTAGTTCTGCATTACAGCAAGAAAAAAAAATCTTCTTTTGAGGATGAACAAACCTCAAGCAGTATCAGAGGCAGCTTCTTCACTCATATAATTATAGGATGTGTTGATCCTAGGGTAGCCTTGACCTGACGGTGGAACGGTGCAACAGCATAATTGTTTTGCACATTGTACCTCATGGTACATATGCACATAGAGACCCTAACTTATATGAAAGCTTGTTGTTGATGATTTCAAATTGGCACCCACTGTCTTCATAATAGTGGATGGAAACCAAAACGATAAACTCAACGTAAAAGGAAGACTCGAGTAATGGTCGGGAAGCGATCGACCATATAAAGTAATTACAACCACGAAAATACGGCAGACGACGAACTAGATCGATATGGACCGCGTCAAAACGCGAGAAAGGAAGAAGAAAAGCCAGAGGGGGGTCATGGTATGGCTATTTACCATGGCACGCTACCAAGACAAGCATTCACAATTCCATTTGTCCGATTTGACATTTATATCTAGCCACACGAAACGATATGCGATGAGCTTAAGAGAAACACCAGAATTGTTTTTTTTTTCAAAAACATGCCGAAGGTAAGAATGAGCACCTTTGAGGACCAAATTCGATTTATATAACGAAGATTTAAAAAGAGTTATTCAATACTTGCGTTCCTACGTGCTGTTCTTAAGTCAACGCTATACTCGTAGGATTAATGAGCTAAAGACGAGAATGTTGCGCGTTCGAGATAGAAGAAATGTGAGAGAGCGCCTCAGACGCGACGTTTAAAGAACCAGAAAAAGCAAATGTCGCTTGTAAACTGTATTATGATATTAAAATGGTAAACATCAACTACAGAATGAACGGAATAAGTACTAAGATTGGAAAGGGCACAAAACAAGGGCGTTTGATGGGAGAAGATGGTTATTAGTGCCTTTCTATGTAAATAAAGACGGAAGTAGCAGATTGCTAGGTAAATTCCGAAAAGCTCTCGAGGAAACGTACTATACCTCTTTTGAGAATCAGAAAGAGAGCGTGAAAAGAAAGAGTTTGCCACTGGTCATCAACCTCCTGTTATAAAGTCCTCCTGCCATGGGCGTTGAGAAAGTGTGAGACAACGCTGATGAAAGCCCCAGGGAAAGTATGGGCCAATCAAGCAGTGGATGTAATAGTCTCTTTGGTACGAGAAAAGGCTTAGCACCCCTCATGATCGAAATGGATGACCCAACCACAGTCAAGAATGAATCTGTGGTAAAAGTGATCATCCTACAGAAATGATGGAGTTGCTAAACCAGGAAAGTTGAGAAAAATCTCGTTTCGTAGGAACATTATCCTGGCAGTAAGGATTCCGTCATTTTAAACATCGTGTCCGAGGAAAGCAATTATCCCACAGAAACGACGGAGTTGCTAGAAAGGTAGGTTAAGAAAATGACATCAATCAATTTTATTCTGAAGAGGACGAATTTGGTTAGGAGAAACTGCGTCTGAGAAAATACATTTGCAGGATACCGAAGAGACACTTACAAGTGTTGACTACGATAGCATACTCTTTCAAACAAGAACATACCTGACGAACGTGAGAAAGTTCTTCTTCGATTGATGATGACGCTATTTGGATGTCCTTAATTTAGCATAAACACGAACGGAATACTTCTTACAACCTGATAATGAACCATTTGAAGACCTAACTGCTGTTACGAAGATCATAAGGCCTTCGAATTATCTTTAATGAGCTAATTGGAATGGCGATATTAGTCTTTGTGGCGTGCTTGGGATGAACAAGGTTCTGGATGAAAGCTAGAACTAGATCAAAACGAGAGAAGAAAGAACATTCGAAGAGCAGTGAAGTGAAATTAGATAGATAAGCAGGTTACATCTATCCGGGATAATACGAAAATTCAAAGCTGAGTAATCTCCTACAGATTTGAAGTCACCAGCTACAGACTTCGGAACTACGTGGAATGGCGAGGCACAATAAGAAGTTGACGGAGAAGGAGTGCCTGCCTTTAATATAAATTCGAACTCCTTCAGCATTGAAGAATCTTTTGGGGGCTAGATGTCTAGGACTAGAGAAAATATTACCTTCTGTCGTCACTATTTCGTGAACCACAGTGTGTTTGATTGAATTTTTCTTTCGAGGGTCGAATAGTATGGGCAGAAAACCCCGGTTGTAGGCGCTGAAAGTGGGGTTCAGTTTGAACAGAGAAGGGCAGACAGGAGATTACTTTGAGAAAAGGAAAATGAACTATTGGAGGTTAGAGAGGTGGTGCGGTTAACAAACCTAAGATTCCAAGAATAAAACTAAAGGTCAATGGAAGAAAGAAAATCAAGGCGCAAAGTAGGACAGTCTACCTCGGCAATGACGAAGGTCCATCAAAAAATTCGACGTATGCCGAGAAAAACTTGAAAGTTACATCTTCAATAGGTCCTAATATCATAAGAATTAACAGCGCGAAGAAGTCAATTCGAGGTAAGGCAAGCTCTTTCATCCTGCGGGGCTGGAAGAACACTGCACTCAGTGATTGTGGATACAAGAAAAAACAAACAAAAGAAAAAAGAAAATGTGGACCAAAGACTCGAAAAGGTGATCCAATCAAAAGGGGAGAACTGTTGACAGAGGTCGTTGACCCATGAAACACTTTTATTCCTAGTTTAAGGGGAGGTGGGGTTTAGTAACAGAAGATGAAGATGGTGGAGAAGAGTGGTGAGAGGGAAAGTATGATGAAGAGGTATATTGCGGAAAGCACCAAAATCAAAATAACGGAATGGTTGTTTACATTTTACACCTTTATTGCCGTATTCTCTATGGTACAAGCGCTTATCCTACGATTGATTGAAGGTGAGTATAGCCGTGAGAAGAAAACGAATGAGAATGCTTCACCTCACATCTTGTGCTTGATAACTCTCGATTGTTGCTTGCTTTTCGGAAGGACGAGCCGTGCAACTTTAGGTCATGGCGCTGTGTTAAAATCGCCATCTGGGTGTTTCTTCACCACGATGGAGGGACTGTTACACTGATATACACTGGTCGATTGGTGAGAAGATCTCTCAAGTCCTGGATCTGCTAAAAAAATAAAGTTTATTAAACAAGGATAGGATAAGACACATGGGAAAGCTTTTCCAGTTTGCATAAGGGTTTTAATGCAGCCCGTCAGCAATCTCGACAATTTCACGCAAGGTACGTAGCTTTCCTATCGTCACTACAGGGCGAATACATTCTGGAATGGCTCTAATTAGGAGCAGATAAAACTCAAATAAAGACGAAGAATCAAAAGATCTTGGATATAAACTACAACATCACTTAGGTGTGCGCACGGGCCAAAAATACAAGAGCAACATGACAAACATTGCACTTTGATACGAATGAAATTCGTAAAGTTAAGATCAAAGCGTGAATAAAAAAAAGACGAATACCGAAAATAAATATTTTTATTGAACAATCAACATGAGAATCCGTACCATGAAATGTAATCGGTTAAGAACGAAAAAAAGTGAAAATATTCGAGCCTGGAATATAATAATGGGCATTCAAACTTAAGAATATCACGAGATGTTTTATGTAAGGATTTGAGATTGACGCAAATTACAAGATGAAAGTGAACAAAATGAATAAAAGAATAAAATGGGTGAATAAAAGAACGAACATAAATGATAAAGGAAAGATAATACTGGGCAAATAATAGACTAATTAAATTTACAGATTCAATTGCCCAACAATCCTAGTCTTAATGAGTTGTTGGATAATAATAATACAATTTGGATACTTGGATGAATGAGACCAATTGCACATCTTATTCAGGTGCCAGGCCCGCCAGGCAAGGCTGTGTTCTTTACACTCTAGCCACCCTGTAGGGCAAGAAAAAAAGTTGAAGTGTGGATATGGCACTACCACCCCACCTAGATGCAATCCTATAGTGGGACCACCCTACTTGGATGTATTCTATGTGTGGCTAAGTTGAAAGAGAACCTCCACTTCCTAGTTGTTGCATGGACCACTGGCACATGGGGTGCAATAAAATTCCCACAGCATGCAACAGCCTCCCTCCACTCTAACCTGATGCCTCAGGACAGTCTCACAGATAGCGCAGCTCCGCTTAATTGTAGTTGGTAGCGTTGACGTGGCTTACAACAGAGGCTGTAAGATCAAAGCTTTCTCCTTTAATCTCCCAAGCGGTTGAAGGAAGCAGAGACGCTATAAACAACAACAGCGGGTCTCAGGGCTAAATCATGAGAGGCCCTTATTGGATACAAGGACAATTAATTCTGATAGGCCTAGGTTAATTGGATAACTGAAATACATATATATATATATATTGAACATGTGTGGCTTTATTATTTCGGGGAGCACAAAATACATTTAGTAATAGATCTCCCAGACCATGAGAATGAGGTCGAAACCAACGTCGTTCTTTCCAAGATTCGCTAAATTTCTGTTTTATGCGAGGAGCGAATTCTAATAAAATGTTGTGAAAACACTTAGGAAGAACTTCTACTTCAAAGCCATAATTGCTCATCAAGATCAATATGATTATATCCTTTATTCTTTATCGATGGTCTAATATCGTATGCTCAATCAGATTTTTCCAATGCTTCCGCTACTATTTACATATGTATCAACCTCAGAGCTATCATGGCTCTAAGCAACTCGATAGTAGTTCTGGTAAGTCTAATGAACAACCTACCATGGCATCTTCTTTAAATCAGAAATGTCTCTTCGGGGTCGAAGGCGTTATCGTACATCAAGATGTCCTGCAAAAGATAGTGAGTGGCAACAATTATAAGAAGGAAGGGCATTTATCTCGAAAATTTAGAGTTACCAGAAATTCATCATCTATGCCCGTTGATTCCGATTGTCACCTACTCCTCGATGAAAGATGTTCAGGTGTTTCCCCCCAAAGTATTTCATGTGTTGTACTTACTTATGTTGCCCCCGACTATGGTCCATTCCCAAGTCAAGCATCCGCGATTAACTACACCAACCGGACAGGCTTCTCTCAGAGATTCCTCACTTCATGCATATGGATGTTTGGTCCCCGCTGTGCTTGTGTTTGGCATGTGGTAAATAGGCGTTGTACCTGTTTCCTCGGTGGAAATGTGGGCAAATGCGTGTCTGTCTGACCTGTGAGGTATTTGTATGCCTTTATATTTTGACTATAAACCGCATCGGACCCTGGCCAGGGTGACCCGTGTATGACGTAGGAGGGATCTTTCCTTTGGGTGGTTTTGACTCTGAGATTGTATGCCTTGTTGCGTAATGTGTGTGTGTTAATATCTGCACGAGTACCTAAACTTAGGAACCGGGACAAATATCAGAAGAATTATCGGGAACCGGGAAATTCCGGAAAAGAACCGTTTTTTTTTAACAGTTATTCGTAACATTAAACTTAGTATAAATGAGATAGAAAATCTAAGCATTGATATTAATTATGCATATTTATCTCGTTTTACATCATTTTGTAGTAGTTTTTTTAATACACATTAATTAATCCATTACCCATTAATTAAAAAAGGAAACTGAAAAAAATAAAATCTTGGAAAGAAATTAAACTTACTTTAGTTGACATAGAAAATCTAAGCAGTAAACAGTATAAGAACTTTGAGATTAATTAGGTCAATTATCTCGTTTTATATCATTTATGAAGTAATAATTTAAGAAAATTTGTGCGTTTAGAGTTCAATCAGATAATTGAGAACGAATTTTTAAAATAAATAGACCCAATGCTGAAAAGGCTTGTTCGCTTTCAAAGCTTAGAACGCTTAATTGCCAGAATTGCAGCTTGCAATCGATCCAGCTTATCTGTGCGATTTCCTGATTGTTTACGCCATTAGGAGATTTAAGTTTATTCAATACATCTTAATATTTCTGAAGCAAAGGGAAGTTGAATGTATTGGACGCATTTTGACATACTTCTTCAGGACTAGTACTTTCTTCTTTGTTTTCTTCATTGTTTTCTGGATAGAGAAGTTTGTAAATTGCTTAACCACACTTCTTCAAAGACGCTCGTGAAGCTGCAGGAAACTTCGTCGACTCTAAGACTGGATAATTTGGATTATGGATATACTGAAGCAGTTCTGAAACTTCTTTTTGCCTTTGACTTAGTATCGATCAAGTAAAGCTCGTCTTAGGTTCACCCTTATGCAATCTTCTTTGCTTTTTAACTGATTTAAATTAAAAATAAACGAAGATTCTGGCCGATAGTTCTTTCATTACAATCTCTAGTAGCTTTAAAACTTGAACAATTTCTTGGATTCTTTCCCATTCAGAATCTGATAACGAGTCTTCGTATCTTATAGCTCTTAAAACATTAAGGATGCAATCTTTTAGCTTCAAAAGGCTATTGCAGCACGTCTTGACATCGATAATAAGATTTAAAGGCAGCTCGGGAAAGTTCTCAGAGACAAAATCTTGTAAATGATGATTTTTGAGTGGCGATTTACTGAACGTTCGGCATAGTTTTCGAACCGTGCGAATCAACGAATCCAAGTTTTCATGAAGTTCTGGATGAAAGTCCGGAGATTTTATTTCGACCCGGTTTTCTTCTTCGTCTTCTTTTATGTCATCGTCTTCGATGCCTGAATGATTTATTATATGACATCTCAAACGTTTAGATTTATTCCGTGTGCCAGGCACAGCTTATGAATTGCTGTAATATTTTGGTCGAATTTCACCATGACCGAAGCTCAGTCTGTGGTATATGCTACGATGTCAGGATCTAAATCAAGATTGAACTCTCCTAATTGAATTTTCACCATATTTATAGCATTTTTACTATCAAACGATCCTTTATTAAGAATGAGGTCTAAATCCCAATGCATTTTTCGTCATGAACGATAATATTAACGTAACTTATATTTTGATTTAAAGTATATTCATCCAAGCTATTCGAATATCGCTTGTCGTTTTTAACTTTTTTTTCTTGAAAAAAAATCTGCCTTACGTCTTACGTCTTGAAAAAGGTAGAAAAATTTAAAGTGAATAGTCGTAGTATAGTGGATAGGATAGTTAGGATATAGTGTTGAAGAGGAATGAGTAAGAGTTAGAGTTAGTTGCTGGGTAACCAGCCATCTCAATTCCTTCTTCTTCTTCATATAAAAGTTAATCATAGAATTTTCAAAACCAATGATTGATGTCGTAGCTTTCTTGTCGTACGGGAATTTTGCAAAACCTTTTTGAATAAATTCACTATTAGCAACGGCTTGAAAGCTTAGTCCATTTTTACAAGTACTTTCAGCGATTTCTTCATCCAGCGAATTGCTTTTATTAAAACTTGAACAAGTTTTTTGTTTTTTAAACGCAGGCAAATCACATTCCGCTTTCATTTCTCTGTGATGCGATCTATAATGTTTTTTATTTGGCTTGAAGTCGTACCACCAGGACACATCAATTTTGTTTTGCAAGTTAAATATTCGCGTTCATTTTTAGAATTTTTCTTTATAGCATCCCATAGAAATGACCTGAACATATCTGAAAGGGATTATCACGAAAAAAAACCCACCGCGAGTCCACGACAAAATGATAGCAAATTAGACTTCGCTTTGCCGACTCAACCGATAACGTTGAAAAACTTTGATTTAAGCACTGTTTGCGATTGAGCGTTAAAACAGAATAAATATTCTCCTAAGATAGCAGTATTACCTTAAACTTTCTTTGCCTTTGGCTAAAAACGATGTCATAGGAACAGAAAAATCTTTTCAGTTCTCGGTTGGGTTCCTGAAGTCTGGGAAACATGAATTTCCCAGTTAGAAAGAACCAGATGCACACCTGTGTGTGTGAATAGATTTGTAGGTATGGGAGGAGGGGCTGGTTTCAGGTTGGAGGGATTTCTCGGAGTTTCCCGGTGCAGTTTATGTTTGAAGTTTGTCGCTCCTTACATGTTTTAATAACAGGACCTTTGTTTCATGATCTAGGTCAGCGGCCGGCAACTTACGGCCCCCGGGCAGGATTCGGCCCGTAAACCGAGATCATGCGGCCTGCAGTAGTACCAAAGAGAAATCTTATATCAATTCGACCCACCTTCGAAACAAAACTACGCCAGCGGGAATGCAAGCTTAAAAAAACAAACCTCACTCATCTCCTTAAACTCTAAGAGACCCTAAGCGACAGACTCCAATACATTTGTGACTTTGATACGAGACTTGAAACTGAGTTTTCTTCCCGTTTCGCTGATATCCGTTCACGAATAAGCGATTTCAGGCTGTTGCCACTCTTGACGTGAACATCGACATTGCACCGAAAATATTGAAATGTAGTTTATTGAGATGCAGTGCAGCGATGTATTAAGATCACAATTTAATGAAACGAGCGTATCTCTATCAGAGTTTTCCAAGAAATATCTCCGTAAAACCGTTATGTAGGCGTACCAATTTGGTAGATCAGGCTAAAAAATTAAATACATGAAGAGTAAATTAAGAAACCGATTGATGGATGCCCATTTAGATGATAATTTGCATCTGGCCTCTTCCAGCCTGTCACCTAATATTTCGAGACACTCGAGCTAAAAACAACACCAAGTGTTACATTAACTGCTGTGAGACACAACGGACATAGCTAGAAGTGAGGGTAGGCTCAATACTGTCCTCAAACTAACTCTTATGTTTAGTAAAGATAATATTCCTTAAATATAAAAATGCAAGCCAACTTTATTATTATTACCTATATTTATTAATTAAGGCGATAGATGTAGCCCACCATCCGTTCAAAGCAAGGTTGCCAATCCCTGTTGCTAGGCGGAGTGCTTTGTTTTGTGTCTCCTGCAGTGTACTGCGGTGAATGAATGCTGGGTTTGGAGCCCAAGCTGTCAAAGCATAAGTAAGCGAGGGGCGGATATATTGCTTGTATGTGTAGAGGATGGAGTCATTGGATTGCTCGTATGTGGTACATGTGATTGCTTTATTTTAGTGTTAGGTTTGTTAGCTGTTTCTCGTGTGTTGTTGGAAATCGAATACCAATCTAAATACCGAACATTATAGGCGTTCTATTTAAGGAAAGGGGCATGTTTAATAAAATAATGGGGAAGGGGGGAGGGTGTACTCCGTCTTATAGGGTGTGGAAAGAATAAGAGAAGATTTTGATAAGGAGACTTTATGAAGAAAGACGACAAATTCCCAGATGAAGCCTAATGATGAAACAAGAAGTAAACATGACTGAAGAACGACGAGGAATTCTTAGAAGTAACTTAATGAAGAAACATGATGGAAACACGTGTGAAGAACGACGAAGAATTCTCAGAATAAACTTAATGAAGAAATAAGAAGGAAACACTAAAGTAAATGAAGAAGGCTGGTTTGAAGATTCCACTAGCAACAAACAAACAAAGTGAATTAACGCAATTTGGCGAACTCTTCCAATGGCTCCTGGTGTGAGTTCCTGGTTCCAAATGATATCATACGAGTTACCATTATACACCTGAAACAAAGAAACAAAAACCAAAGAGGGCTTCACCCGTAGGATATTTCTAGGGATAGATATGTGAAAATAATCACCTTAATTTCCAATTCTTAGGCGATGGCCAGAGGTCGTTTGGTACTCCAATGTTCATTGTTTTTATGCGGTTCAAAAAGGTGGATACGCGCGCTCTAAGCAATCGGATTGAATATAATTAATTATAAGTAAAGCAAAACTTTTATCCAGAAAGTAAGTGAATTGCGGTGGCATTGAACATCATATTCGTCTTCCTGACACCTTAAAACGCCCCCCAAATATATTTTAAGGACTGAAAATTGGGGTGGGAATGTTAAAATTTTCCCCGTTCTCTTCCTCATAACATGTTATAAGAAAAAATATACCCGTAATGTTCTTCATTAACATAAAATCTCCACCAATTGAAAGGACTAAGCTAGAGACAAACGCAAGGTGAATGAAAAAATTTACATCATAAAGCGACGACAGTTGGAGTTCTAGATCAAGTGAAGAAATGAGGTGTTTCCTCCTTGCGATGCGAACTGGATTTTCCACCCTTCTCTCCTCAGCCATTTTTATTTATTAATTCTGACACTTTTTAATTGTTTATTTTATTCGTTTAATCTCCTCCAAGCATAAAGGTGACAGAGAGTATTGACAACACGCAAAACTCATGAAGTAAAAATACGAATTGGCAACTTCTGACACATTTTGCACAACATCATATGTGGGTGGGGCTGATAATGCAGCAACTATTTTAAAATTCTTTCTATATATTTGACAGCTGGGAAATAAGAATTGCGTTAAAAAAATAACACAAAGCAACCGCAGGATCATGTAAGTTGGAAAACAAAAATAAAGATCGTCCAGCTGAAGGGACTATTGATTTTCTTTTCTCGGAAAGGGGAGATTCCAGATAGCGCCGGAAATTTTATTTGTCGAATCGCTTTAGTTTCGTACAAGTTTATCGTTATTTTGTCTTATATGTAATAACTTATTCGAAGTCTAGGGTAGAAACTGCTTTATTTTAATGGTCATTTTACGCTCATTGAAGCTAATTACCAAGTCTCTTATTTGCTCATAAATAACCAATGTGCATTTCGACTTGCAAGTTAGATTAAGTTTTGTTGTGAACAACCGTTGAAGCACATGAGTGTTTTTCCTTTTCGGAAATATTTGCTTTTTTACAACATTGTCTGCCAATAACTGTCTAACAGGTATGTCCAAATGCTAATGTCCATTCGAAATAATTTCCATATTTGAGAGTAAGCGCTAATTACATAATAATAATCCGCTTAACAACAAAGTGAGATCGGCTTGCATCAACGCCAATAAAACTCTTTGAAGCACAAAGCCATCCATCATTTTGTTCCCGTCCAATGGCTCTGTATAGCTAGAGGGTGCTCCGTGCTGTAACATCTAGTTCTGTCAGTGATCCTCCCTAGGCAGAAGGCCTCCCTCACACACCCACACAAACTCCCTCTATGCACTTCTATTATACACAATATGATCTTCGGTCAGCCCTTTCTCATTTACACTATCAACCCACCTCTTATACGGCTTTCCAACCCTTCGAAAATGTTCACACTCATTCTAATAAATTTTCCTCCGGCCACAACACCCGAACTTTGCCCTTCCGGCCCCAATGCTTGCAAGAGTATCTGCGGCTAAAGTTTTCCTGGTAACACTTCATATTCGGGGCGCACGGTAGATGGCGCTGTTAGTCGGCTACAATTTTCGGCTACAGCATATCTCTTATGACGTCAGACGGTAGCGTCAGATGTGAACAATATCGGCGTAATATTTTTTTGTATATGAGTATATACTGGGGGGCTGCGCCCCCCAGACCCCCCAATTGATTGAAACTCAGGATCATCGCAGGGTGGTCTCACTGCAGTGATATCTCCCCCACGAGCAGTCCCCTTGAATTTACTGTTTTTTTTCCCCCCCAACAGCTTTTTACTGGCAGAAAAACCTAACCTAATAACAAACAATTCTTACTTTTATAGGTTTCTTGATTAGTTTATGCGCCTCTAGATAATCTAAAAGTTTTTTGCGATTATACAAACTAAAGCCGAATTCGAATAACAAAGAAGCACATGGAGAGCACGAAAACACAATAACGAAAGAAAAACATTTGCAAAACGGGTCCTATTTATAAGCTACGATGTTGCCAGTAAGAAGCTGTTATCGTTCGCAGTAAACAAAAAATACGAAAACAAAAGAAAAAACAATAAAAGACATCAAGAAACCTTACCTAACTTAGAAAAAAAACTATAAACGAGCAGAGCGCAGATATTTAGTAAATAATAGACTAAAAGTTACAAATCCCCAAAACAACAAAAAAATATAACGCAGGAATTGGTCACATCTGACGCTACCGTCTGACGTCATAAGAGATATGCTGTAGCCGAAAATTGTATCCGACTAACAGCGCCATCTACCGTGCGCCCCGAATCTGAAGTATTACCGTTTTCCTTTCTCTAACTTCACCACTTTACAGATGGATCTCTTGTTTACAAACTTTCTACAGGATTTGCCCTATTGGTATTGCACAAATCTATCTACATCCATTCTTCTTACATACCTCTACCCCTTCATTACACTATCAGTCACACCCTCGTTTACACCATTTTCACAATAAAACTGCATGTTACGAACTCGTTCCTCAACGGGCATCCCTCTTAAATTGTTAACTTGGATTGTTTTCACATTAGACTTCTTTGCATGCCAGAATCTCACTGCCACACACTAACGGTCAGCGTGACAGTAGTGAAGGTGAATGCGCCTTCCGGCCCACCCAAGCGCCGTGAGTGCTGGGTTTTTGGATTTGTAGGAATTGCGGGGAATGAACGCGCCAATGATGGAGCCATCAAATAGTCCGCGAGGACTGCTCCAGACCAGTGTTTCGCTCTTCTTCACACTGATTACATGGCAAGAATACGGGCAGCTTGGCAAAGAAGATGGGAGACCTACTCCGTAATGCCACCACGGCTTCAGGTTGCTTTCTGTCGTCTCCGAGTTGGACACACTCTCAGAACGCACCGCCATTTGATGGAGCATTTGCGGGTACATTATTGCGACGACTGCATCGTGTCTCAGACTGTTCGGCACGTTCTTGTTGAATGTTCCAGTCTGGGTGATCTTCACGCACGTTACCTGTCCCGCTACCGATACGAGCGGGGTCTCTACCGCTTCTCCCTTGTACTCTGGACGGGTTCGTGTACACAGACTTGCGGACTATATGACTTTTTGGAGGAGGCTGGCCTCCTCTATTTTATTCGACTCTTTGTTGTAGGTTGGATGTTCCTGTGCCGCGGGGAGTCGAGCCTTGCCCCAACACCGGAGCGCACCTACGAGGGGCGGTCAATCAGTTTTGCAATTCGGATATAAGGAAACGAGATATGAGGAAAAGTTTTTTATTATTTTTTCAATATAACTACTCTCGACTTCAATGCACTTGCGCCACTTGTCCCTGAGGCTTAGAATTCCCGACAACCAGAAATCTCCCGATTGCTGTTCAATCCACTCCTGGACGGCGAGCTGGACATCTTCATCGTCCCCAAACCGGCGTCGACGCAGTGCAGCCTTGAGCTGGCGGAATAAAAAGTAGTCGCTAGGGGCCACATCTGGACTGTAGGGGGGATGGTTGAGCTCCTCGAATCCTCACTCGCGCAGGGCAGCTTGTGTAACTCTAGCTTTGTGGACTTTGACGACGTTAAAGTCGATCATGGGGTGTGATGTTTCTAGGGACCCAAAGGGCAGAGACCTTGGTCATGGCCAAATTGTCGTGGATGATGTTGATGACACTTCCATGTGATATTCTAAGTTCTCGCTCGATTTCTTCGACCTTCACCCGTAGATTTTCGAGGATCATCCTCTCCACACTGGCTACATTGTCCTCGTTGGTCACGTCTGACGGGCGTCCTGGATGGGGGTCATCTTCAAGGGACTCACGACCATGGCGGAACTCCATATTCCAGCAAGCAATGGTTGCATAGGAAGGGGCGGTGACGGTGTACACTGCAACCATGCGTTCATGGATCTCTTTTGCATTCTTGCCTTCCTTGGTCAAAAATTTGATCACTGCGTGGTGATCAAACTTCTCCATTGTTGAAAAATTTGTGACTGACGATCTGCGATCAGCTACTGCTTCTTAAATAGACGAGGCAGGAACGTGCGGCTGCAGGTCCTGACTTGTCATAACTTGTCTTAACACCCCCACAAACAGTTATCCCCCTTCCTCTGTTTTGCCCTACCGATTCGCAAAACTTATTGACCGCCCCTCGTACTTCTTGTTGCTCTTTCGCTTAGCTTGTCTTTTTTATCTTTGTTTTTTATTTACTTTTTTTAACCTCGCCTAGTATTAGGCTTTGCGTGAATTACGGCGACCTTTGCCCTAGTAGGCAGTCGCCATATGGGCTCTTAAAATAAAAAACAAAACAAAAACAAAACGTGGCCCACCATCACAAATCGACTCTTCGTTTAAATTAAAGAAGTAACTAGGAGCTACATTGGGTCTTCCGTAATCCATTTCTTACTAATGTTCTCTCCACTCCTTTTCCCATGGCCCCTATCAAGATCCATAGCTCCAAAAAACCCATAAGGGGCACGTCAATTTGCTTTCCTGGCCGTCGTGCTGATGGGACTCAGCGCCCCGTCCGCCCCCAGTTTAGCATCCTTTTTCTCCTTCTGCTAACCCCTACTTCGTCTTCTGTACCAATTCTCGTTCACCCTGCATCGTCCTTCCATCTACGTTTGTTTGTCGATCTCGGTGTATCAGAGCTGTCCGTCAGGGGGCGCGCCCCTTTAGCTGGTCCTGCCTGTGTTGGTAGGTGGGTGCCTGAGCCCCCGTGGCCCTCTTGGGGGTCTTTGCTTCACCAACCGGTAAATTTCTGAGGCTGGCCGGCCATTTTTAAAACGATGGTTGGGTCAGGGGTCGACGGGTTTACCCTCCTGGTTGGACCGGAACTCCGAGTAGGTGTCTCGACGGTAGACAGTGACTGCGCTGCGCGAGTTTGCACCCCCTTTTATACTCTACTTTATATCGGTAATAATAAAAAAATTCTCTCCAAGAAGTTGCAGACTTCTGGTTCTCATACTACGTTTGTCAACAAGTCCTCTTTTCCGCGCTTGTTAGATCCCTTCGCAGAAGAGATAGATCCTGATTTCGATTATCCTCGTTTCCTGGTGCTGAATTCTAGTTCCCTGCTTTATAAATTGGACGTGTTTGATTTGAATGAGGAGTTTGAGTGCCGTTGTGGTGCGCCCCACCGTATGTGGGCCCGTGGTAGTGGTGATTTAGTGGTTGAGGTATCTTCACGAGAGCAGTGTGGTGCCGTGCGGGATTTGTCCTTCATTTCGGAGGTCCCGGTTATGGTTGTGCCCCACCCTCGCCTTAATTTTGTTAAGGAAGTGATTCACTCCAACGAATTATTACAATATGATGTTTCGACACTAAAAATAAACTTTCGTCTCAGAGGATTACGGACGTTTATAAGGTTTCTAAGTCTGTTGGTCCCGCTAAGGTTCCTACGAGTACGTTCATCGTTACCTTTGAGCATCAGGATCTGCCCCAGTTTGTTTGTGCTGGTTATCTTTGTGTTCCTGTGTCCCGTTATGTCAATATACTCAGACTTTGTTTTAATTGCCCCCAGTTTGACCATGTGAGCAGCCATTGTAAGCAGCTCGTCGCTGTGTAGCCTGTGCGTTGGCGTATCATGGATCCTCTTGTGGGAATCATGAATATTGCGCCAATTGGGAAGGTTCCCATAGCGCGGCTTCGCGTTCTTGTCCCCTATTCCTTTTTGAGAAGGACGTCCTGGCTCTTCGGGACTCCTTCAGGTTGGACTTCCGTGAGGCCCACCGTAGGCAGCGGGCGTAGCTCGCCCCCTCTGGTCGTCTCTTCTCTGACGTTCTCCGGGATGTGGCGTCCCGCCGTCCTCCTCCTGGTCGTCCCACTCTTTCTTTGTCTTCTCGCGGTCACTCTGTTGCTCCTTCTCCCCTGCCTTTGGTGCCTCCTCGTGGTTCCTACGTTGTGCCCTCTCCTTTGTCATTAGTCTCTTCTCGTGTTCCTCCCTCTGTCGCGGACCGTGAGGATATCCGGCAGTTCCTCCAGGCGTCTGTCCCTGCTACTCCTCCCGTTCCTTTGCCTCATCGCAAACGGAAGGGTTCCTCCTCACCCCGTTCGGAGTCCAAGCGCGCTGCCTCTGATGAGGCTGCTTTGGCCCCCGAGTAGGTTGTTAAGGCCTCCTCTGTTTTGATGTCTTCTCCTCTCCGGTCTTCGCTGGCCTTCCCCGTTGGCATCACCGATGTCTTCTTTGCCTCCTACCCCGGTCCCTGCTTCCTTGCCCCTTACCTCTGTGCAGTCTTCTATGTCTCCTACCCCAGTTTCGTCTCCCTTGTCTCCTACCCCTGTTCCTTCATCTCCTTCTGAACCTGTTCCCTCCTAACCCTCTGTCCCTGTTTCCTTTTCACCCTCTATCCATGGTTCACCTTCTGATTCATCTTCGCATCTTATTTCTCGTCCGTCTCTGCTCGATCTCCCTTTTCCTCCGGGCCATGAGCTCTCCACGTTGGGGATTCGGTCCGGCTGTCATCTGTCGCCTCCCGCCGTTCACGCTGCCAAGCCTGTAACGGGTGTGTCCCCAGCTCATCGCAATTTGTCGCTTGCCCCTTCTGGGCCTTGTGGTAGTTGGGAACCTTCGACGGACTCCATCACTAGAATCCCGACGTTGGTGTCGAGTCGACAGTAATGTCTGTCATCCTACAGTGGAATTGTCAAGGGTTTCTCCCCGAGTGGGAGGAACTCCAGCTCTTGCTTTCTAGCGTTCGGCCCTCGATGGTCTGTTTGCAAGGAAATAAGCTTGGTGCTCGTCCCTTCCCAGCACTTCCGCACTTCCTGGTGTTTAATTCCATCCCCCCGGCCGGGGGGGTGCCCCATGGTGGTGCTTCGCTTTTAATTTCCTCTTCGCTATTCTCTGCGCCACTTCCCGTCCGTACTACCTTGCAGGCTGTTGCTGCGAGGGTTTTTACTTCCAAGCTTTTAACCGTTTGTTCTGTATACATCCCCCCGGATTTTAGTTTGAGTCGGTCTGACCTTTTAGAGCTCACAAGTCAGTTACCTACCCTGAATTTATTACATGGTGATTTTAATGCCCGCCACCCATCTTGGGGTGATACTGCCTGCAATCCCCGGGGCGGAGTGGTTGAGTCCCTCTTATTTTCCGATTCCTTTTGTCTTCAAAATTCCGGCAACTTTACTTCTTACCATGTTCAAACGGATTCGTTTGATGGTGTAGACTTTTCCTTATGTTCGCCCGACTGTTTCCTGGACTTCCGGTGGTCGATTTGGGACGACCTTTTGGGGAGTGATCACTTCCCGATAGTCCTGTCGGCCGCCCTTTCTGGCCCGTGCCTTTACCTCTCTCCTCTTTGGGATCTGCGGCGAGCAAATTGGGTTTGGTTTCGGGAGGCTTCCTTTATTGATGCCTCCCGGGTTTCCTTCGATACCGTAGATTCAGCGGTCTCATATTTTACTACTCATATTTTAGAGGCTGCTGAGCGCTTCCTTACCCCGAGTTGCCCTGTTGTGGGGCGCTCCACCGTCCCCTGGTGGTCGAAGGATTGCGCGTCTGCTATTTCTGCCTATCAGTTGTCCCATTCCCATAATAGGCGGAACCCGACCGTCTCGAATAGGTTCGATCGGAACCGGGTTGGTGCCACCCGGCAAAGGACCCTCCGTCCTACCCGTAGGGAGTCTTGGCGCCGGTACGTATCTTCCATTTCTTCGTCCACGCCACTGACTCGGGTTTGGAAGCGGGCCAATAAAATCCGTGGTCGCTACGCTGGTCATGCCATCCTCACTCTGGACATCGGAGGCTCGCTTGTGGCCGATGGCCGGTTGGTCAGCAAAGCTCTGGCTCACCATTTTGCTTTGGTGAGTAGCGCTGGTAGCTATCCTCGACGGTTTTTCGATCATAAACTCACCATAGAATCTCGCCTGGCGTGTGGGGGTTGTTCTATCCTTTATCAAGCCCGGTAGGGACGGTTTGGATCCCAATCACTATCGCTCGATTGCTCTTACGAGCTGCCTCAGTAAGTTATTCGAGAAGATGCTCTAAGTTCGCCTCACTTGGTTTTTTGAGTCCAACTCGCTCCTCTCTGCATTTCACTGCGGTTTTCGCAGCGGTCGTAGTACTCTTGACCACCTCATTTGTTTAGAAGACTCCGTTTTACGGGAATTTTCCTCCAGGCATCAGGTGTTAGCGGTGTTCTTCGACATTAAGAAGGCCTACGATACCACTTGGAGATTTGATGTTTTACGTCAGTTATATGATTGGGGTATGAGGGGCTTTTTACCGGTTTTTATCCAAGAATTTTTATCGTCCCGTAATTTCAAGGTCCGTATTGTGGATGCTTTCTCAGGCTTGCGGATTCAAGAGGAGGGTGTTCCCCAAGGGTGTGTTTTGAGTGTGACATGTTTCGCCGTTGACATTAATAGTCTTGTATTTACTCTTCCGGAGGGGTTTTGGCTTCCCTCTTCGTGGATGACTTGGCGTTGTTTTGTTCAGCTCCCCGCTTGCCTTCTGCTGCCCGTCGATTACAGCTGGCAATTGATGCCGTGTCGGGTCGTGCTGTCTCAAAGGGTTTCCGTTTTTCGTTCATCAAAACGAAGCCCATGCATTTTTATCGGGGTCGTGGTGTCTTTGGTCCCTCGCCCCTCTTCTTGGATGACATGGCGATTGAATATGTCACCGTTTTTAAGTTCTTTGGTTTAACGCTTGATTGCAAGCTTACTTAGGTACTCCATTTACATCGCTTGAAAGTGTCCTGTTCGAAGGCTATGTATGGATTTGCTTAGGGTTTTATCCCACACCACTTGGGGTGGTGATAGGCGCACCTTGTGGTCACTTTATTCGGCACTGGTCTAATCCAGGCTGGACTACTTGACGTTGTTCGTTCGCTTGGGGCCCGTCTTTGTAGTGGAGCCTTTCGTACCTCGCCTATCCCTAGCCTCTTTGTTGAGGGTGTCGTGCTTCCCTTGCGATACCACTGGCTGCAGGTGTGTCTACGATTTCTGTTTCGTGTTCAGCAATACCCTTCATCCCCAGTTCATGAGTGTATTTTTGCCCCGTCCTCTTCGGTATCTTTTAATCGGCGACCATCTCTACCCCAGCCTCTGGGGCTCCAGGTTAGGGACCATCTCTCCTCCCTGGGTGTTCTTGGGATGTTGGCCCTCCCATTCCCACCGGCTCCGTATTGGGGCGTCCGCCCTCCTGAGGTCTGTACGGCTTTTTGGCATTTCGAGAAAGGGTCTACTGACTCTCGTCTATTAAAGTACCTGTTTCTTGAACATATATGTTCTCATGCTCACCAGCGTCCCATCTATACTGACGGCTCGAAGTCGGACCTCGGTGCTGGGGAAGCGCAGTATCTTCTACGGAGTCTCATTGGTCTGCCAATTCTTTTTGCTTTTAATTTGATTTTATCCCTCAATTCTTCAGATTTTATTGTTTTTAGTGATTCCCAGCCTGTCTTAGAGGCAGTTCGTTCTTTTACGTCCACACACCCTTTGGTTTTACGGATTCGCTCCTCGTTGATCAGAAATACGTCCCGTTACAAGGTAGCATTCTGTTGGGCGCCAGCTCACGTTGGGGTCCCGGGCAACGAGGCGACTGATCGGCTGGCCCGCTCGGCCACCCTCGAGGTACCGGATGCAGCCCCTGTGCCCTTTAGGGATTCCTACCCCCTAATCAGGATGTATGTCTTTTGTTTGTGGCAGAGAGAATGGGATTCGTTCTCCTCTTCTAAGCTGTCCCTTATTAAACGCTCTGTCCGTTCCTGGTCCTCTAGTTTTCAGCGACCCCAGTCTTGGGAGGCTGCTCTTTTCAGGTTGCGAATTGAGCACACGCGACTCACCCATGGCTAATTAGTTTCGGGTGGAGGCCAAGTTGCCCCTGGTTGTCCCTTTTCCGGTGGTGAGCTATTTTTGGCTCACATTTTAGTAGTTTGTCTCTGCCTTGCTTCTTTACTAAATTCTTGCTTCCCTACCCTTTCTGGCGTCGCCTTTCCTGCTCGACTTCGCTTTATTTTATTAGAGGCCTCCGTTTGGTTCTCCTCCCTCCTTACATTTCTATCACGAAGTGGCGTTTTACCCCTTTTATAAATTCTTTCCATTTTTGCGTTTAGGTTTATTGTTTTATCTTTTATCCTGTGTCCTCCCCTGCCGCTGGCGCATGTCATTTGTTTATTGCCTCCGCCGCCCTTGTTTTAGAATTAGTGATGTATGCCGTAATTTAAGTGTGGGTCTCTGTGTGTTGTACAGTTTTTTCTAATCTTTTGCTTTTCCCCATTTTTATTGAGTGTCTCCCACGTCTCTTCTGACTTTTTTCGGGCGACCCCGTTTTAACAGTGCTGCCATTAAGAATCCATTAGGTTTGGGCAGCTACCACCTGATTTTTTCCTTAAACTTAAACTAGCTCCAAATACCTTCTTGAAACCTCTACTTCTCACCACTTTTACCCCCAGAACTCTATCCAAATCTCCACCCCAGACCCCCTAACCAAACCCAAAGTAATCAGCCTTCTCCTAAAATTAACAACCACTTGCCCCCTGCCTCAAATCCTACACCTCTAGCTCCTCCGGAATACGCTACTCCTCTTTCCTTCCTTCTCAACTCTCCACATGGCCTCCCAACAAATCCCTACCTCCAGCTGTTACATTTCTCTGCTATCCCTTCTCCATCCACCTTGCTCTGATTTTCGACTTTCGATTTAAGGTCCTGCCTATATTCATACCCTGTACATCCATAAATACAGATCAGAATTACCTTCTCTTAACATCCTCAAACCCATCTTGCCGTGTACCTAAACTGGTTAAAGCCCCTGAATCATCTGATCATCCTTCCGGGCAGCCTATATTTACTTTTGTGTTTAGACGTCAAAATGAACTTTCGATTCTCTGCTTTTTTTTTCATCTTTCTCAAAGTATTTCATTAGAATTGCCATGGTTTTTTAGCTAACTGAGATATTATTAAGTTTCTTCTAACTTACCATCAACCTAGTTTTCTCTGTCCCACAGGAACTAATCATGAGTGTCCGTCATATCCTCTGGATGACTAGTTACCTTCATTTCCTCTCCTCCGCTCTAGGCAGAACTGTCCGCGGCTAGGTAGCCATCTTCGTCCGGATGTTTACTCCATGCCACCACCTCTATCTCTATCTATTACCTTCATGAGGTGATTTTTCGTCTTTTCCTGGGGCAATAGTAGAATATATGTTTGATTTATATCCCCCATCACGACCGTCTTTCCTCTGAATCTATCCGTAATTTAATCTCTCAGTTCTCCGACCCTTTCTTCTTTTAAGAAATTTCAACAGCAGAGACCCCACCTAGGGCTACTGTTGCTCGACTTTTTCGTGCCCTCTCTTCTATCCCTTATAGACGAGCCATCCATCTCATTTATGACCTCCGGCTTGCCTACTTATCACCATCTTCCCACAACACACACTCTCTCTCTCTCGTTTCTAATGATGCACTGCTGGAAGTGGTAGCAACCACTTCCCAGGTTTTCTCTCGCTTCCCCGTCTTTGTCTAACTGTCGTGTGAAAGAGATGGCACTATGTAGTGCAAACTGGGCTGGTTATTCTGCAGGCACGAAATGATCCCTAACCTTCCCCAACTCTCCAATATTTACATCTGCCTACTCATCTTTCCGTATGTATTCCGGCACAGTTAACTCTCCGGCGATTTTATGGTATTCCACCGAATGTACTGAAGCATTTCGGGCTAAGAAGCAAGCAATTTATCGATAAACCTGTTCCAGTCTTTCCCTACAAAAGGTTCAGATGAACCAGTTTAGACTGGTGCTATGTCGGTGTCAAAAAGAGGTCCACCCTCCTTCTAAAAAGTATATGTCCTTTAGATACACACCTTTCTTCACCAAACGACGGCTAGCGACGGGTTCGTGGCATGATAGTGAAGCCAACCCACTCACGCCAGTCTTTCATGGGAGACGGTGACTCGTTCACTCATCACCTCTAAGTGTAAATATACTGGGGTAGGAAAATGGGCGATGAAAAACATAAAGAACGAAAGTAGCGTAGGGGAGTTCCGAACAGCTTTCTACGTCACCGGACCACAGTTGGCGATCGGAATATCGACTAAGCTATCCTGAGTTTCAAAAATAACCCATCAAAGCGAATCTTTTAAACCACTCACTTGCACTTCTCGGTACATTGCAAAGGGAACGATGGTCACTTCAGCCCGTTTCTTTATAACCAGATCTGGCTGGAAGATGGCATCCCCTCTCTTTGTCATATAAGAGTCGTGGTGCATGTGCTCAAGTCGGACTCCGAGCCCTAGAATGTCTCATCCTACCATTCCATATTAATGGCGGTTTGTTGGTTATGCAAGATCATAGAGCGGATGATACTTTGCGCCTCTGCTTCCACGACGAATCTCATCCATGCTTCATGACTGCCAGACTTGTTTCTGCTACTTTCGCAGTGTTCTAGATCACCTCGCTTCAGCCGCAACACCCGGGAGGCATCCTCGTGTCGTCTTCTCACGTTGGCTATAATATTTGCCATTCGAAAACCTATGAAATTACTCCCGCCGCTCTATTTTGTCTAGTGGGTTTCTGGCTACATTAATTTCTTAGTTCTTTCGCAAAGGTTCCTTCCAGGCTCGTGAAGGGTCCTCCTAATCCAACCAATACTCACGCGAGAAGGCCATTTCCAGGTTGTCCTAATTTTTTTGTGATGTAAATGGTTTCATCATCATTCAATCAATAGTAAACTCTCTGCAGAACACTTATTGATCTACTAGTGCGGTAGGTCCCTTCCTACAGTTGCTAGACAGGTCCTCTTTCAGAACCACTGCTACATGAATGAGGACACACTATTTTTATTTATATCTGGAACCACATATTGGTGAAGCAATCAGTTAGATATTTAGGCATCATCGTTAATGAAATGCTTTCATGGGAGCTTTACCTTTCCCACCACATTACCTCCATCCGGTCTTCTCTCAACCTCTTAAGCCATTTGCTAACAGATGCATGCTGCTGTACCTCTACAATGCCTTACTCCATTTTATACTGGTCTTTAGTTGTACGGTGTAAAGCCTCTCATCATCCAGTGCTCTCCTTTGATTTGACCTATTTCTTAATCGGGGCCTTTGTTTGACTGCGTGGAGGTTTCCCTCTTGTCTAATATCCAGGCTCAGCGAGGAATGTAACATCTCTTCCATATCAGATATACGTGCTTTCCTATTCGCAGACATTACTTCGCTTTCGCTTGATTCCAACATCCCCAGTGTTTCGGCTAGTGTAAATTGATTCACCCACTAAAGAATAGTGGCACAGCTCACTTCCCAGGCACAGTGGTTATATTCTTATCTGCCTTTCATTCCCTTTAACTCAAATATATGACCAATTTCACGTGCATTCCTACGTGGCTGTCTCCAACAAGAATCTGAAAACACCTCTTGGCAGGAAGCAATTCTCTGAATCTGCTTGCGTTTTCATGTCGGTGTTCCCAAAACATAGGTCCAGCCACTCTTAGTGTACGACCTTCTCCACGATTGCTTCCGTCATATTTATTCCTCGTCATCTGCTGTCGTGGTAGAGATGGCGACTCGGTGCTCTTCTTCCATTCGCCTTTTCCGCCGGTGTTCTTCGTACACGGCTACGCTGTACACAATCCTTCTGGTCACCATCTGTCTGCCTATTCCCTCTCACTGAATTTATGTTGTTCGTGGATAGTAGGTCACCTGCAATTTAAGATAACGTGGGTTTTGTTTTTCCAATATCTTCAGTTGTCCATTTTCAATTGCAGTGAACTTCTTTAACTTCGAGACTCATATCTCCACTACGAGCCTATTGAACCTAATGCTGCATTGCACGATCGCAAGTGGTTCCTCCACCCGTTGTTGGTTCATATTGGCAACAGGTTGCGGTTCATTGCGAACAAGATTTAATAAGCTAAATACAATCGCAACTCTTCTTTTAAACTTAAATAAAACACATTTTCAGTATTAAAATCAATTACAGATATTAGCAAACTAAATTGTAATGTAAAACATGACAAATCTTTGACATTAACTTCAGAAATGACATGAGACATCATGCGTAGCATTTTCATTCTTTATCCCGCCTGCTTTAAATTTTTTTTTTATCCACGCCTTAGAATTTCATCCATAATTTTTATTTATTGGTCATTAAAAATTTATTCATTATTGACGAATTTGTTTTGTTGTATTTTTTCCAGCACTCAATGCTTACGTCCGGCCTTTCGACGAGAAGAAGTATGGGAATGGAAGCTATTCCAGATAGTGTCAATCCATTCGATGAGGCGTTCGCCTTTTTCGTCGTGACTCTAGTCGTTATCGGGATAATCCTCAATGTTTTTTTTATCCGTCGAACTCAGGCCATTGAGAAGAAAAGTGACAAAATAGCTGATATTCGTCTTTTAACTTTACTTCTCGCCATCTTTAACATCCTCTACTTATTGGAAGGGATCCAGAAGTGTATAGTTTTGTTTGTGCAGATGTACTACTCGATAACTTCGGCACAACATCTCTGTTCTGTGTTTGTAGTCTATGGCATAGTTGTTTATTTTGGTATCTTCTATTTAGTGACGGCAATCACAAAAGAGTGCATGATTTTGTCCAATAATACACGAGACACTAATAAATCTAATCGATTTCAGATGATTGTAGAATGTTTTAATGTGGGCCTAATTTACATCATAATTCAGTTCCTTTTGCTGTTTCCTTATTTATCGATGGTCCATATCTCATGTTCGTTTGATACATTTGTAACTAACGCGATGGAATATGGTCACTTGTTCATGATTTTGTTTGCTCTTTGTTTCGGCAGTATATTTACTTGTGCAGCGGCATGTAAGCAGAGAAGGCTAAACCAAAATAATCCGCTCATAACTCATTTAATCTTACAGTCTAGAAAAATGTGCGTCATGTATTTCATCTTATTTCTGCCATTCTTTATCCTCTCACTCAGAACTCTTATTAATGAGAGCAGTTTTCATTTGTCTTTTTCTATTCCTTTGAGAACCTTTGAACTTTTTTCGATTTTTCTCAAATACACAAGTTCTGCTCTATTCCCTCTGGTATGGAAAATTAACCAGGACAGAACAGTTGAGCATGAAATGTTAGAAGTTTAATTTTAGAAGAGAAATAATGATGCTGGCCATTATGCTTGAGAATATTTTATTTTGTCTATACATGAATGTTGATTGTTTTTCAGGTTTCTGATACCGATGAAATTTTATATGCATTAGATGGGAAACTATTACAACACATGTTTTCATTTCAGCAAACTACATATAGTATTAGATTAGAAATATGGGTAAACATGTAGACGAGCGGCCTGGCCGGAAAAAAATTATTTTTGTGTAAATATTATCGTTCACCCGTGTCTGAATATTCATGCGCGTTTGAGTCTTCTTCGAATTATAGCTGTCGCCTTTTTTATATAAAAAAATGCCCGAAAGTAAACAAACGGAAAACGCTGTTTACGTAGGCCATTCATTTTTACAAAATGGCCCGAAAAAAAACAAAGAACGAAACACGCTGTTTTCGTACTTAATCGCAGTGGTTATACTTACGAAATAGCGAAGAGGAAAGCCTATTTATTTTGCGTGTCTGCGTCCTATTCTAAATCTAGCTGACTTGAATCAAGTTTTATTTTAGAGCATCTAAATTCAAACTGAGGGGTCACATCTAATGCCCGGCCACAAATGTCGCATTCGCTTTTAATTTTAACTAAATTATGAACATCCAAAAAGGTGAACAATTTATCTGTATCAGAAACTAGAGTTAATAATTCCGAAATAGAAGACGGACAAAACGCACAATTCGATACCATTTTCACACTGCTTAAAAGACGTCTGATTGATCATTTTCAAACTGCGTAAAAGGGAAATGTTTGACACCCAAACTGCTAAAAAACAAGTAGTTCCTTGAAATGATCTAGCTAATTACATTTAAATGTATAAAAGAAGGTAATAAAAATAGCAAAATGGGGAAAAATATATTGACAAATAAAAATGACTCCGAATGAGGATAATAAAAAGCTATTAAGTGGAAAACAAAATTGAAATCAAGCATTTCTGACGTCATACCCCACCCCCAACCCCTATTATAATTCGCAAAACGATTAAAGGCGCTGACATGATGTAGTTAAAGCATTCACCTGTGTAAACGTCAGAACATTATAACAATTAAGATTATATACTGGGGGGCTGTGCCCCCCAGACCCCCCCTCAATTTAATGAAACTCAGGATCATCGTAGTGCGGTCCAAGCATCGTGTTTAACTTCCCACGAGCCGTCCCCTTAAATGTACTCCAAAAACGTGAAACATTTTGGAACACGGACGAAAATAGTACGTCTTATCTATCGGCCGGGCCGCTGGTCTACATATTTACCGAAATATGTATATCTTATATGGAGAGGCGATGGAGAAAATCAAACCATTTACTGTTGTAAATTGCTACGTTGTGGTGAGCCAAGACACCACTAACAGATACCCTGACATAAATATCCTTACATTTTCTTGTCTTCAACAAAGGATCCCGTCCTCAAGATCTATCTCCAGCCTACATTGAAGGACTACCACCTAAGAGTTCAGGGATTACGAGACCCAAACTATATAACTACTGTAAATCGTATGTGGAAAGAAACCACACTATTGTGAACTTTATCTTCAATATAAACTAGCTTAACCACTAAAAGAAGACCAAACATTGCCAAAAAATTTGCTAAACTTACCCCGCAATGGAAGTTAAACCTGAAATTATAATAGAAAACTGTCCCTTGATAATAAACTAGTTTACAGGAAAACGATGATTATGGGCAAATTTTAGACATAAAATCAATCAAAATTGTTATAAAAATGTTAAAATAATCATTCAATCTCAGGAACTAAGACTGAAATAGAATTAATCCCTGGCTGAAACTGAATTCATTTTAGTCAAAGTGTGCTGATTTGCTCTGTTGATACGTGTTGTAAGACCTTTGTGTTTTTTTGTTTTTGTTTATTCTTCCTTTGCTATATGTAAACGCTGCGTTTTTGCTATCTATAAATATACTAAAGTTCCAATGGGATTCAAACCCATGCATGCAAAACACTTGTGTTCTGATCATTTCAACCACTTTTACATCTTTTAGAAGTGTTTAATTCAATTTAAAATTTTCGCAATGATTTGAAATTTCCTTAAAATAATCTCGGTATAATCTAAATGTGATTTTGTAGAAAATAACTTCGGTGCAAGCTAAATGTGATTTTATAAAAAAATAACCGTTCCATCTAATTGTGATTTTGTAGAAAATAACTTCGGTGCAATCTAAATGTGATTTTATACAAATAACAGCTCAATCTAAATGTGATTTTGTAGAAAATAACCAGTGCAATCTAAAGGTGATTTTATAAAAAAATAACCATTCAATCTAATTGTGATCTTGTAGAAAATAACTTCGGTGCAATCTAAATGTGATTTTATACAAATAACAGCTCAATCTAAATGTGATTTTGTAGAAAATAACCAGTGCAATCTAAAGGTGATTTTATAAAAAAATAACCATTCAATCTAATTGTGATCTTGTAGAAAATAACCTCAGTACAATTAAAATATGATTTTGTAGGTGGTGCATTCACTAACCTAAACAACAATTGAGGAACAGTTGTATTATAAAGATTTCCTTTTCCCCCATCCCCATTATCACCTTGCTAGGATTATTTAATTAAAACTTGATACGATACCAATTCACCAAGATGACTAAGTTCAAGATAGATCAAGTTCATTGAGTTAACCAATTTTAAGATTGACTAAGTTCAACAAATTAGGCAAGATTCAGTCAATTACGTGCTGATTCATGACGTTAATTGGGAATTTTTTTTAAAAATGATCGTGATAAAATTAATTTTATATAAATTCTGTTAATGATATAGAGGAATTATATTTTTGTAGTGCTATTTTAGTAATTGTGCTGTAGAATGAATGTCGTTAGTTTAGTGACTATTAAAAAGGTCATTAGGTCGAATCATTAATTCTTTAGTTTAGATGCTGTAGAATGAAAAGGTCATTAGTTGCTGTAGAATGAATAAGTCACAAGGTTATGAATATTATACTGCCTCTGAACATTTTTCAACGTGTTTCTACATACCTACCTTTTATATTATAAAAGCACGTGACCTAATGAGTGTAAACAAAGCTATCTACCATCAGCGAATTTGGGTTGAATTTGCTGAAACTGCCTGGAGCGACAGGGGTTCGGAACCCACGTTAATCTGTCCCAACTGAGATATGCAGCATTCATCATGTCGAAACGGAGGAATAAATCATCCTCATCAAAAAATAGTAATCGAATATATAAAATTTCGTCTATTAAACAGGATTTTCTACAAAGAGTTGTCTTGCGAATATACGCAGATATTGTTGAAATTACGACGTCTCCTCGGTAATGAAAATTTGTTTTGAGATGTTTAACGCTATGCGTAGGCTAGGTTGTTTATATAGCTACAGCCCCGTAAGGGGTGCGGTTATTTGCCATCCTGGCCGCCGTTCTAACGGGATCCAGCGCTCCGTCCGGCCCCAGCTTAGCCTCTCTTTCTTCCTTCAAAACACTTGTTTCCTCTCTTTTCATACAACCTCTCCCACAACTTTCTCTGGTCCGTCTCTAATTTCACAGGGTAGATGTTGACCTTGTTCTCAGCCAACCGTACCGGATCGGGGCTGAGGGGGGAGGGGACAATGTTTCCTAACCCCTGAGCTCTAGTCTGGGGTGGTTGGTTTTTAACAACCTGCTTCATCCCCACCTATACCTTCCTCACATCTCCTTTCCTTCTCACTTCACAATCTATATTTTTACGCCGTGTCCAAGCTGGAGCCTCCATGCCGAGGGACTGCCAGGCCACCAGGTGGGAGGGGTGGTCCTGAATGGCGGCACCTGGCTCTGCCAGGCTTGTACGCACCCCTTGCAGGGCGGGCTACTGCGAGGGGTGATGAGCTATTGCATCCCGTTATAAATTTAGGGTCACCATGCCAAATGATGAGAAAACTAAAAATCTTCCCTTAATTTCCCCTTGTACATCGACGGAACCGCCCTCGGGCAGCTTCAAAGAAAAAATGGAGGTCCAGCCCCCCTGTACTTGCGCAGGGGACCCTTCAAATTTCTCTAACCGGAGAGGAGGTTTACTCCTCTCCTACGCCTACGGGTGTAAGGGACTCCTCCTCACCCCCTTCTCTGGAGGTGCTTTCGGGCACCTCCCTGTTTCCAGCGGCAGTCCCTCCTTTTCTTTTCAAGGGGACTGCCAAGAAAGTCAGCAGGCAGCCCATAGCCGACCGCTTCCCATTGAAGCGGCTTGGTAGGGCAAACCCCTTTAGGGGGGAGAGGGAAGCCAGGCCTTTCGGTTGCTTCCCTCAAACGACCTACTGGCAAGAATATTAAACCTTGCTGGGGTCAAGGCCAGTGCCTGCCCACACGTGACTAGTGACAATGCTGCCAACGGGACCTGCGATGTCCTGGGGAGGGAAGTCAACTGGCCCCCCTCCCGGAGATAGACATGGTCCTTGAGGCAACGCTCGGTGCCAAACATCGACCTTTCTTGGAACACACCTCGTGTCACGCTGGAACCGTGCCAGTGTATACGGATGGCTCCAAGTCCGAAGAGGGGGTCTTCAGCCGCGGAGCTGTTGGCAATACGTCACTCGGTACGGGAGATTACGCGACGTGACCGGATTGTGATCTATAGCGACTCACAAAGCGCCCTGAGTGCTCTTGGGGCATTGAAATCTCCGCATCCCCTGGTTCGCGATATCCGTGACGCCACGGTTTTAGCGAGCCAGCCGAATGTTGAGATTATTTTCTGCTGGGTTCCTGGACATGCAGGAATTGCGGGGATTCAGCGCGCCGATGAGGGCGTGCTCATTCTCCACGACCGTACCAGCGTTTCGCTCTTCCTCACACCGACTACATGGCAGGAATACGGGCAGCTCTTCGAACTGCTTGGCAAAAAAGATGGGAGACGGTCGAAGGGAACTTAAAGTTGCGTGCCATTGCGCCGCAACTGTTCCCATGGACCTATCCCCCAATGCCGCCACGGCTTCAGGTCGCTTTCTGTCGTCTCCGAATCGGGCACACTCGTGTGACGCATCGTCATTTGATGTTGCACTCGCCAGCGCCCTATTGTGATGACTGCGTCGTTCTCCAGACTGTTTGGCACATTCTTGTCTAATATCCCAGTCTGGGTGATCTTCACGCACGTTACCTGTCCCGGTACCGGGATGGGTGGGGTCGCTACCGTCTGTCCCTTGTACTCGGGACGAGTTCGTGCACATTGACTGGTGGACTTATAGACTTTTTTGGGGAGGCCGGCCTTCTCCTTTTTATTTAACTAGGTCTTATTTTGTTATTATTGTTGTTTTCTTTGTAGTCGCACGCTCCTGCCCCGGGGTGAGGGGGACCTCTCCTCGACGCCGGAGATTGTTTCATAATTGTTAAGATCTTCCCTTTTCATCATCGTTGTGTTTTCATCTTCTTATTTTAAAGTAGCCTTGTGCTAGGCTGTCGTGATTCCGGCGACTTATGCCCAAGTGGGCAGTCGCCAGATAGGCTCCTAAAATTTTTAAAAACCGGCTCTAATAGCAGTAAGCTCCTTATCTAGATCTTCTTCAGATGCATCATTCAGATTACGGATATCCACTGGGAAGGCCCTCTTGTATTCCTCCCAGTCGGCACTTCAGAGGTGTTTCTTGGGGTAACTGGGACTGGGATATGAGCAGTTGCTATGGTGATCAGCATGGGCAAATGATCACTTGGTGTAAGTGGCCCTAGAGTGATCATTTGGTGAAAAGGGAAGCTTGGGTTCGTGAGCACGATATCTGGTTTTGTCGCCGACCCTGGGTAGAAATATGTGGTAAAGTCCGGCCCGATGCCTTCTGCCACGCTCCTTCTAATTAAGAGATCGAGTATTCTACCTTTTGACTTTGGCGTCGAGTATCTCGCTGCCCGGTGCCTGGCGTTAAGGTCCCCGGCGAATAGTACTGGGCGCTCTTTTGGGAATAGGGTGTATATGTTATGGGGGGGCCATATTATTATAACTTTATTCATTTAATCTATTTACTTCTTCTTGACTGAAGTTGCCCCTTGAAATATTTTGTCTTGCATTGATCTGACTCTTTGTATTCTTGTAGGTGGAGATGCCTTCTTCCTTAAGTTAGCTGAGATTCCTTCTTCTTTAAGTTGGCTGCGTTAATTCTTGATCTTCGTTTTTATTTTCTTGATGTATCTTCATATTAACTTGCATTTATCTTGATTGCTTCTTCTTTCTTCGGTCACGTGATGATTTTTTTTTCTTCTTAATTCTTGATGACGTGATGATTTCTTGTTCATTTGATGAGTTAGCCCTTCAAGTCATTTTCTTCCGTTTTTCTTTCTTGAGACGATCCAATTTATCTTGAGTTGTCCTTAAAGCGTTTTCCTTGATTTCCGTTTTCTTCGTGAATTTTCTTCGCAAAAATTGTGGACTTTGGGAGTTTCGATCGCGGGCCTTTGAATCCAAATGCCAGCACTCTAGCCATCACGCTACGACGAGTCCGTTCTGAGTTGGTAATTTAATGGGCTATTTATATTCTCGCGTTGGAAGGAATTTTCTCTCTGATACATCTTCGCACCCCTACACAGTTCCCTTTCTTGAACGCGGAGCGAATTTAAGGATTGGGGAGAGACTAGTCTAGGATTTCTTAATCAAGAAAAACTAATAGCTCTCCCTCCTACGACCTCCCAGTCTGCGGGATGAGTGGATTTAATTCGGGGGGATTAAGGAGAGCGAACGAAGCCTTCTCTCTTAATCAATGAATAATAATAGCATCTCCTTCCCGGATCTCCTGAAGTTCCCAGCAGCACCTTTTCTTAATATCTAGTAGGAGAGCAGGTGCAGTTGTTACGAAGATCAGAAGATTGTTCGGCCTTTTGAGGGTTACCAGTTATGGGGGGGGGGATATATTATATTTTTAGGTATTTATTTATTTATCAATATCATTCTTCATCTTGAGATTTCTACATACGAATCTATTTATTTCTTTTTGACTGAAGTTGCCCCTTGAAACATTTGTCTTCCATTTATCTGACTCTTGGTATTCTTATTGGCTGAGATTCCTTCTTCTTTAAGTTGGCTGGGTTAGTTCTTTTTCTTTATTTTCTTTTCTTGATGTAACTTCATATTAACTTGTATTTATCTTGATGTGATGATTGCTTCTTAATTCTTGATTACGTGATGATTTTTTTTTAATTCTTCATCACGTGATGATTTCTTCTTAATTCTTGATGACGTGATGATTTCTTCTTTATTTTTGATGACGTGATGATTTCTTCTTGATTCTTGATGAGTTGCCCTTGAAATCGTTTTCCTTGATTTCCGTTTTCTTCGTGAATTTTCTTCGTAAAAATTGTGGACTTTGGGAGTTTCGATCGCGGGTCTTCGAATCCAAATGCCAGCACTCTAGCCATCACGCTACGGCGAGTCTGTTCTGAGTTGGTAATTTAATGGGCTTTTTATATTCTCGCGTTGGAAGAAATTTTCTCTCTGATACATCTTCGCACCCCTACAATGTCATGGTAAGGAAGATATGACCCGCGGGGATGCTGGTAACCCGCGCTCAGCTCGATGTCACCCATAGAGCACCTTAGAATGATCGACAGTGTCGATTCATCCATTGGATTTCCTGGTATGAATTGTACATCATAATTTACTGCTATTAGCGCTCCGTCAAATCTTTCTCCTGTGTAATTCTTTTGTAGAACGTTGTATCCAAAGATCTTCTGTCTGTCATCGTCCCTGATGCTAGTTTCTGACAGTAGAAGTACATCTGGATCCAGTTTTTGTAGAGGACTGTGGGCACCGCCGACCAAAGATAACGGCCTACTTAAGAAAAAAATAAAAAATATTTTATTCGGAGAATTAATAATTAATGAGGGCTTAAAAATCTCACTGCTCTCGTCCATCGTCCTTCGTGGGAACCTGCCTTGGATGTCTGCCATTCATTAATTTCGTCTTAACTAAGTTGGCCACTTGGTCTGACATAATTAATGGCTTAAGCATAACAAAAATGATCAATCACATTCAAGGATTATAAAATTTCATATACGACTCTACAACATTAACCCAGAACCACAGAACTGTTCCTTGAGAAAAAGGTGTGTTTAAGCACAAATAAAGACAACTTTCGTACGTGTCGTGGTCGGGATGCTCCCCAAAAGAGGTCCAACCCGGACCCACTCACTCGAGGAACGTCTCTTTGAACCGACGCCTGGCAGATTTGTGTACGGCGCAGGGGGTCTTTTTTTGTGGACCCTTACCGCACCTTTTTATGGTAGGAACGATCTCTACCAAAGGGATGGAGTACATCTTTTCTTTAAAGGAAAGGCTGTACTCTGTAACATGATCAGGATGTCGTGGAGCGGGCCCAAAGAAGTGTCAGGCCCAGAGTGAAGGCGGTGGTGCGCCAGTATGCCCGTGTCACTTCTGGAACGACCTACTCGGAGGTCGTTAGAAAGGGTGCCACTAACAGGAAATAGACGAATAAGACGGGAAACGGAAATGCGTAGGGAGTCCTAAATTTGGGGAATCCCTTAAAGTTCTTTTATTTAATGCGAGGTCAATCAAGAACAAGTTTCTTGAACTTTGTGGCCTTCTAGCGACGGAAGAACCTGAGATGGTAGTCATAACAGAGTCGTGGGTAAAAATCTCAAACTGAGATTTTGAGGGGGAATTCACGATTCCCGGTTATCAACTCTTCTGGTCACTTTGATAAGTACCGTAGGCTAGATATGAGAGTGAAGTCCAGCATAAGGGCGGCAAAGCGCGCCGAGGAGCTATGAGTGGCGAGACTTTGCAAAGAGAATCCCAAGGAGTTCTTTGGTCATGTAAACAGCTGTAAACCAATCCGCCGCAAGATTGGCCCTTTGAGAAATGAGGAGGGGCCATTAAAGCATTGCAATGCAGAAAATGAAAACCTCTCAACGACTACTTCTCTTCAGTGTCCACTGAAGAGTGTGGTCCCATCCCTCAACCCATGGACTCTTACTTGTGTGAGAAGCTGGAGGAAATGGACTTCACCCAAAGCGAAGTAGAAAAAAATCAATGACCTAAAGACGAATAAGTCACCTGGCCCGGACAGGTTTCTACCTAAAGTGTTGAAAGAAGTACGTGATGGTATCATGACGTCTGGAAACAATCTTCAAAATGTCAATCCGGCCTGGATGCGTTCCTAGAGACTGACACGAAGCGGATGTGAATCCTATCTTCAAGAAAGGAGACTAGACAACCGTCGAACTACCTACCTATTAGTTTAAGTCGATAGTTGGTAAACTCATGGAAGGCATCATGGTGGACAAAATAAAAGTCATATTTAGAATCAAACTTGTTATTGAAGAGTTCCCAGCACGTGTTCCGAAGGCAACAGTCATGCCTGACGAATCTTGTGGAATTCTTCCACTTCATTTTTAGTGTGCGCGATCGTGATAAGACTTTCAGAAAACCTTTGATAAAGTACCACACCCCCCTCCCTCTCTGGGATCTTTTCTTCAGGGGTTGTTTCCAGAGAGGCTCTGGCCATCTCATTGCGAGGGGGGTCAGCCCTGGGCCCCCTAGGGGACCCATGGTGCTGCCAACAAGACTTTTAACACACCCCTCTTTCTTTCCTCCTCTATTACGCTCTTCCACCACCCTTTATTTACCCCTATTCCTTCACCTATCTAGTGGTCCATATCAATACCCAACCTCTGCTCGTTTAATGGATTGGTTCTGAATTGTTCTTTCATGAAGGTGAAAGAGGTTGGGCATCTCCACCGCCTTCGTCTAGAGAATGCCCAAGGAGAAACCCATCGTTGGCCCATTTTCTCCGTGCGTAAGAGAACTCGGGCAGCCTCTTAGGGTTATAAAGATGGTGTGGTGGATCCGTATCCATTCTCCAAGAAAACATACCGGACGTAACTGATTGTATAGTTGTAGTAGTGCCGGGCCCTTGTAGGCCTCCATGGTGGGGAGCCCCGAGGGAGAATGCGAAGTTTTTTTCTTTTTGCAATGGCTAGCCATAAACCAAAAACCTCCCCTTCTCGTAAGGGTTCTCGTGCAAAACGTTCCTTAGCTTCCCTTTCAGCCTTTCCTCGCTCGTTGGACCCCTATTCCAACGAAGTAGACCCAGATCTTGATTATCCTCGCTTTCTTGTCATGAATTCATCATCTGACATCCCACTTGCAAAAGTCGATGTGTTTGACGTCAATGAATCTTTTGAGTCCCGCTTTGGTGAACCCCGCCGGATGTGGTCAAGAGGAAGTGGTGATGTCGTAGTCGAGTTGTCAACCCACTCTCAAAACAACTTTGTGCGAAATCTATCTTCGATAGCTGAAATTCCAATAACTGTCTCGCCCCATCCGCGTCTGAATTTCGTCACAGGTGTCGTCCGTTCAAACGAACTAAAGGACTACGACCCCACCCGCCTTCAGAGTAAGCTCAGTACCCAACGTGTCACAGGTAAACAGGGTAACTAAAACATTAGGCTCCACTAAAGTTCCAACCGCCACACTGATTTTAACATTTGAACGACAAGAACTGCCGCAGTATATTAAAGCTGGGTACCTTCGTGTCCCGGTAAGTCCCTACATCGATCTACCCAGACGCTGTTTCAATTGCAATCAATTTGGACATGTTTGCCGAGCTTGTCGGTACCCTCGCTCCTGCGTGAATTGTAGCTCTGAATACCATGGCCCCGAATGCACCAAAATGCCCCACTGTGCCAACTGCGGAGGTACCCACAGTGCTGCGTCGAAACTTTGCTCTATATTTTTATATGAAAAGGAAGTTCTCGCTTTGCGTGACTCCCTACGTCTAGATATAAGAGAGGCCCGCCAGCGTGCCCGAGCACAAACCTCGCCACTTGGCCGGCTCTTCTCTGACGTTTTACGTGATGCTGAACGAAACCGACCATCACGCGCGAGTTCCGACCAGCCTGAAGCACTTCACCCTAGATCTACTCGCAGCGTCGAAAATATTCAGAATATGCAGTCGAAGCATCGCTCTCATACCGAGTTAATTAATGTAGCCCCCCTCTCTCCAGCAGCTCTAGCTGGGAGAGACGCTCAGGGTGAGACGCTTGAAGACATCAGGCGCTATTTGAAAGAATCCTCAACATCGACTAGTGAAGGTTCATCCACCCGGCCATGAGACTCAAAGCCCAGTGGTAAGAGAAAGGATTCCTCACCTGGACCATTGACCACCAATAAGCGGGCAGCCTCTGGAGCCGACTCGGCCAAACCCCGAGAATCTCCAATGGACTCCTCCCCTATGGTTGAACATTCTCTGCCCTTAAGTCCGTCTCGCCCTTCACAGGACTTAGGCCTTAGCCTGATCCAAACGATGGCAGAAATACACCCAGCTCCACACACCTCGCTCACATCACCTGTTCGTCCCGCTTACCCTCCAAACCAAGATCCGATTGAAGCAGTTGATACTCCAACATCACCAACTGCGGCGGTTGGACCAACTCCTCAGACACCGAAAATACCCCCGACCCATGAATCCGGGTCTACCGGCCGAAAATCCCTTCTGGATCTTCCTTTTCCGCCAGGTTGCGAGCCCGAATTACAATCAAGGGCCTTGGTCGGTTCTCCAAAACCCACGAAAAAAACCTTAGTTACTACTCCATCTAGGATCTCTCCCCCCTGCAAAAGCAGGATACTCAAAATCAGCTCTCCGTGTCCCAAGCTCTTTGGGAAGAACCTCAAATACATTATCGGCCTCAAAAGAGAAAAAGATATCCACAGGGGTATCTAATCGTCACACATAATATCTTCCATTTTACAATGGAATTGTCAAGCAGTTCTTCCAAAGTGGGAAGAACTCAAAGTTCTTTTGACGACTATCCACCCAGCTGTTATTTTTCTCCAGGAGAATAAACTGGGTATACGGCCCTTTCCGCTGGTACCCGGTTTTCTCACTTTCAACTCTATTGCTCCTGCTGGAAGCCCCTCTCATGGAGGGGTGTCAATCATGGTATCTTCATCCTACCATGTTTCTCCCATCTCCCTACATACTTCCCTCTAAGCTGTTGCTGTGAGGGTTTTTCTTACTAAGCTTTTTACCGTTTGCTCTATTTACCTACCTCCTTGTTTATCATTGTCAAGATCCGACCTTTTAGAACTTATAGACCAGTTGCCCTCCCCATTTTTATTACTAGGAGATTTTAACGGCCGTCACCCATACTGGGGTGACATCACTCGAAATGCCAAAGGCAGTGTTTTAGAGCCTCTTTTATTATCTGACCTTCTTTTTGTTTTAAATGCTGGCAATTTTACCTCTTTTCATGTCCAGACGGACTCTTTTAGCTGTGTTGACCTATCTGTTTGTTTCCCTGATTGCTTCACGGAATTTCGATGGTCAATTTTTTGACGATATCCATGGGAGTGACCACTTCCCTATTGTCTTGTCGGCCCTTCAAGTTAGCCCTCATACAACCATGCCCCTTAAGTGGGACTTAGGTCATGCAGATTGGGAAGGTTTCCAAGAGGCGTCCTTCACAAACGCATCTTTGGGGACCTTCAATGAAGTGGACGCGGCAGTAAAATACTTTACATCGACTATCTACAATGCAGCAACACAGACCATCCCACGGAGGCAACCTGTCACAGGCCGCTCAACCGTGCCCTGGTGGACTTCGACGTGTGCAACAGCTATCAAAAATTAAAATTTAGCCCATGCCCGATTCCGAAAGAACCCAACTTTGTGCAACAAGGACGACCGAAACCGAGCTCGTGCGCTTCGCCAAAGAACCCTTCGTCAAGCTCGCCGAAATTCATGGCGCCGATACGTTTCATCGATCTCCTCTATGACACCTACTGCTAAGATCTGGAAAAGGATTAATAAGATCAGGGGCCGTTATGCTAATCATCATACCCCCACACTCAACTTAGACGGTTCCTTGGAGAATGACGGCCTGGCGGTCAGCAATGCTTTTGCTGACCATTTCCTCGCCGTCAGCAGTGTCAGCCGCTACGATAAGGCTTTTCAATCCTACAAATCAAAGGAAGAATCTCATTCTCTCAACTTTACAACAAAATCTAACCTTCCGTATAACGCTCTATTCAGCATCTATGAGCTGCAAAGCGCTTTGTCCCTTTGCAGATCTACTTCCCCTGGCCTTGATGAGATACATTTCGACATGATTCGGCACCTACATCCACACTCTACTCTCTTCCTGCTTGATTTGTACAACCTTATATGGGTGAAGGGTTTTTACCCGTCATCATGGCGCATTGCGATCATCCTTCCCTTTGTCAAACCGGGCAGGGACGGGTTGAATGCAGATCAATATCGCCCTATAGCTCTCACCAGCTGTTTGAGTAAGTTGTTGAATATTGGAGCGCCTAAACTGGTTTCTAGAAACCAATCACCTTCTCTCCCCATTTCAATGTGGCTTCCGCAAAGGTCATAGTACCCTTGACCTACTAGTACGTTTCGAGGGATCAGTCCGGAAAGCTTTCTCATTAAAGCACTGAGTCCTAGCCATATTTTTCGATATTGAGAAAGCCTACGACACAACATGGAGATACGGCATCTTGAAGCAGTTATACATCTGGGGGATGAGAGGCCTTTTACCTTCACTTATTTAAAGTTTTTTAGCATCTCGATCCTTTAAGGTACGTGTTGTAGACGCATACTCTGACCTGCAACCCCAAGAGGAGGAAGTTCCTCAGGGCAGTGTTCTTATGTTTTATAATTGCCATCAATGATATTATTTCGTCTCTCCCAGAAGGTGTATCGGCAACTCTGTTTGTCGATGATTTAGCACTATACTGTTCCTCACCTCGCCTTTCATCAGCAGCGCGTCGGCTACAACTGGCGGTCGATGCTGTATCCAAAAGAGCACAACTTAAGGGATTTCGCTTTTCCACGACCAAAACCAAAGCAATGTATTTTCACCGAGGCAGAGGGGTTTTTGTTCCACCATCTATATCCCTACAAGGCAAAGATATAGAGTTTGTCTCCGAGTTTTGGTTCCTTGGCATAACTCTCGATCCAAAGTTATCCTGGTTACCACACCTACGCCGACTTCGAACAGGCTGTCTGCGGGCTCTAAACATTTTGAAAGTCCTCTCACACACTTCGTGGGGCAGTGACCGACAAACATTGTGGACATTGTACTCAGCCCTCGTTCAATCCAAATTAGATTATGGCTGTCAAATTTACTAATCGGCTTCCCCTTCAGCCCTTAAAATGCTGAACCCTATTCGAAACCTTGGAGTTCGTCTCTCCAGTGGAGCCTTCCGTACTTCTAATGTCAACAGCCTTTACTGCGAGAGTGGGGTACTTCCTTTGCCCTACCATAGACTTCAAATCTGAATGCGATACCTCTGCCGAGTACAGCAAGCCCCTGTATCAGAGGTCTACAGATGCCTGTATACTGCCGAATCAACGGCGGCATATGATAAGTTGCCATCTTCACCCCGCCCTTTGAACCTTCACATAGGAGATCATCTCTCTAACCTGGGTGCTCCAAGGGTCCTTACCCTTCCATCCTTACTGAACCCTAGGTGGCGTGCTCCTCTCCCCACAGTATGTACCAACATGTGGAGCCTGGAGAAGTCCTCTATGGACCCTCGCATCATCAAAAGCCTGTTCTTAGAGCATTCGATCTCCCACAAACAATGCTGCCCACTATACACGGATGGCTCTAAGTCGGACGGTGGCGTGGGCGCCGCAGCCATCTACACAGGAGGAGAATTCCTATCTCTATCTTTGCCACCAGCAGCATCCATTTTTACCGCTGAACTTTCAGTAATCCTTTTAGCCTTTAGACTCATCCAAATTTTACCTTTTAGTGATTTTGTTATTTTTTCCGACTCAAGGAGTGTCTTACAGTCAATTAGATCTTTTAATGCGTCCCATCCCCTGGTCACAAAAATCTGCAACTGGCTGATCCAAAATGCATCCCGATATAGAATTATTTTTCGCTGGGTCCCTGGGCATGTGGGGGTCCTGGGCAACGAGAAGGCTGATCAGCTGGCCCACTCAGCACATTCTGTGTCCCCTGAGAACTCGGCTCTGTCTTTTAGGGACTACTTTCCTTCAATAAGAAAGTATATTTTTCAACTGTGGCAGAATGAATGGGATGACTGTTCAACATCCAAACTGTACAAAATAAAAAATTCTATTCGCTCTTGGCCCTTGAGTCGTCATAGAATGCGGTCGTTGGAGGTGGCCCTCTGCCGAGTTTGCATTGGCCACACGAGACTTACTCATGGCCATCTTGTTTCGGGTGATGCCCATATCAGCCCTTGCTGTCGTTTTTGCGGTGGGGACCAATCGGTTGCCCACCTTTTATTGGATTGTAGCTATTTTACTATTCTCCGATTGTCCTGTTTCCCGACCCTTTTAACTATTCCTCAACACACCCGTCTTCGATTCATATTGGTGGAGGAATCTTTTAACCCGTCGTTTTTTAATTTTTTGTCACAAAGTGGTCTCCTCCACCTTTTATAGATGATATTTCTCGTTTCGCCCTAGCGTCCATATAGAATCCACTTGGATTGGGCAGCAACCCACCGGTAACTTATCTTAAATCTAAAGTACCACACCACCGCCTCCTCCGGAAAGTGCGTGCGCTTGGCATAGACGGAAACGTAGCAAGTAGGATATAGAACTGGCCAGACAAGAACGGGTAGTGTTGAATAGACAGGTTTCTGAGTGGGTGCCCGTTCATAGCGATGTATCTCAAGGTTCTGCCATGGGACTACTGCTGTTCATTATCTATGTTAACGATATGGATGGTGACATGGTTTCAAAATTTCTAAATTTTCGATGATACCAAGCTTGGTATAAACGTTGCAAAGGAAAGAAATACTGCCCGCCTACAAGAAGATCTTCGGAAGATTGAGGAGGGGCTGGACACGTGGAAAATGCCTTGAGGGCCCTGCTCTTGAATGCGCTGATACTGAAAATGACTTTGGTGTAACTATCACTAGTGACCTAAAGTTCTCGAAGCAGTATATTGAGGCGGAGAAGGAAGCCCAAAGGATGTTAGGTTACATAAAGCGAAAGTTTGGATATCGGAACAAGGAAATTGTACTTTGTTTGTACAACTCACTTGTCCGGACGCACTTAAAGTATGTCGTACAATTTTGGAGTCCTTCGTTTCGAAAGGACATTACAAGATTGGAACGTGTGCAAGCCAGGGCAACCAAACTGATTCCTTCTATTAGACACAAGAGTTATGGAGATAGGTTACGGGAATTAGATTTGTTTTCGTTGGAGACCCGGCGGCTGCGTGGTCAGCCTATCGAAGTGTTTAAAATGTTTCAAAGCTTCGACAATATAGACTACAGAGATATTTTCCAGCTTAGCGAGAACAGAACCAGAAATCACCACCGTGATCTGTGTGATAAATTTTTTCACATACAGCATCTGTGGTACATGGAACGCACTTCCAGTGTAAGTTTTCAACAGCGATTCTTTTCAGTAGTTCAAGTGGCGTTAAACAAAGTCTTAAAAAGTAGCTGTTTGGGCACATAACCGTTGTGTGAGTGTTCTTCGAGGGCGTCAATTATCACTTTCGAGGACTGCGCCTGCTCAACTGTTACGCCAAAGGTACACTCTTTGAATCAACCGTAAGGTCTACTAGAGTACTTCTTTTCTTTGTAGCTCCTTGTATTCAAGGTTCTTTAGAGCGTTCGCCACAACTTTATGATTGGCTGCAGGATAAATTAAATTCCAGAACACTCCTGAGAGTTTTGTACCAGTTTTAATATATTTTTATGCATACCTACAGCTTTGTGCGCGCGCCCACAACATTAGATGTATATTATTTCGTATTTCATTTTTGTTTATCCTTGATTGCACAACATAGGTCCCAGAGGGGTCAGCAGTCCTGAGGTTCTTGTTTAATCTATGTTATGCCAAGCGTTTTAATAATATTGATTAGAGCGTTCCACACGTAGTAGCTGCAGTTTCTCATCGCGAACTAAACCTATTTTTCCTCTATATTACTTTGTATGCACCACACCACTTTTCTTAAACTAAGCGGAACTTATGAATACGGAGTTAACTTTATATTGATATTTACACGAATTTTCCACACTTAATTTAGTCTCACAAAATTACTATTATTCACATCACTGGACTGGAATTTTTTTACTATTTACCCTTTAAGAAAAATAGCACTGAATCTACGCTTTTGAACTGATTTGCACTGGGATTTATTTAAGCCCTATTGGTAATACTTGAGTTTATTGGCGCACGCTAGGGGGCGCTATTTCTGAGCTACAATTAATGCGATCGGCTCTGCACGTTTATCGAAATAATAAAGACGATAGCCCCACCTAATTTAGGCTATTTCTTCCAAAAAATGAACATTGTTACTTTCGAAATGTGGGGCTTCGCCCCCTATACTCTCCCTGAATAAATCCGGGGTGGGGGGGGGCAGCCCTCCGCAACTTAAAAACCCTTAATATTTTCTTAATCCGAAAGGCTAACATCAGATTCGAATGCAAAAGGCGATTGCTTAATGTCGGCGGCGCTATCGCCGTCTTAAATTACCTAATAAATAATCACTTCACGACAAAAGCTAAACCATCTCCACCTTTAACTATTATAATCGAGCTGCGCAACTGTTACACGAAGAGGTCTTGACGAAACTATCAAACTTTTCGGAGCGGGTCCTATTTATATACACGATTTAAAGCTGTGCATTTTATCTTTAAACAAAATAACGAAAAAGGTACACGAAATTAAAAAAAACTCAAAACATTACGAAGCATATCAAAATTCATTACGTTAATAACACTGGTCTGCGTCAAAAATGTACCTTAGGTTTTCTATAGTGTTTCTTAATAAAATTGACCTCCTAAATCCGAATCTGGCATCCGTTTTTCTCTATCACTTCCAGTTTTTGCGATACAGGGGGTGATAATAATTTTATAGTTTATACATCTCCTATATTACATCAAATTTCAATAGTTTTTGCACTGCTCTATTCGCAGTAAATTTTGTGTACATTTTAAGTAATTATGCAAATAGGTTTATATTTTGCAGGTTAAAAATTGCTTAGCATTATAATAATAAGAATAATAATAATAGTGGTTGAGTTAAAAATGAACAGAAAATGTAAGAATAGCTCCGACAGATTTTGCTGTTTGCGGCAAAGTGACTTTTCCCGAGAAGCAAAGTACAATCCCTCCTGTAATTAAATCTTTGTATCATGCATATTTTGGAGTAAGGCTAAGAGATCAAGATAAAAGTTTTGCACCACATATCTGCTGCAAGGGATGCTACATAAGTTTAAGACGCTGGAGTCAGGGCGAACAGAAGTCCTTCTCTTTTGGTGTTCCCATGGTGTGGAGAGATGGCAAGGACCACACTACGGACTGCTATTTTTGCATGACAAATCTTAAAGGTGAGCATTGTATCAAGTATTTAAGCTTTCTGTATTATACTGGCTCCTGAAAATGTCATTATTATGCAAAGACTTAGCATAAAATTAAAAACTAACATAGTTCACTTCAGCATGAAATATCCTTTACTAAACATTTATGTACTATCTGCAACTCCAAATCAATTCCTTTATGTAATATGCAATTATATTTTCCACAGGTATAAATAAGAAGAATAAACATAGTGTGGCATATCCGGATGTTCCTTCTGCCATCAAACCCCTGCCCCATGGCCCAGGAATTCCTATACCTTTTCCCCCTGAACATATAGAGGTACATGAAGAGATTAATATGGAAGTTGACCGAGATTATGACACATCTGAGCCTTATCAGGTTTCCACACATGATATGGTCGCAAGACCATTCACTCAAGTTCAGTTAAATGACCTGACCAGGGATCTGGGGGTTTCAAAGGCGAATACACAACTCTTTGGCTCTCGACTTCGTGAAAGTAATCTTCTCGCTTAAGAAACAACATTTAGGGGGGGGTACAGAAATAGAGAACAAGAGTTTCGAAGCTATTTTTTACAGCATTCTTCCAGCTCTTTAGTATACTGCGCCAATATTAAAGGACTTGTTGACGCCCTTGGAATTCCCTACAACCCATTAGAATGGAGACTGTTCATAGATTCCTCCAGGAGAAGTTTAAAAGCTGTGTTACTGAATATTGGTAACAAGATAGCTTCCGTTCCTATAGGCCATTCAATCCAACTTACTGAAAGTTATGAAAATATGAAAAAATTGCTGGATGCAATAAATTACTCTAGCTATAAGTGGAGGATATGTGGTGACTTAAAGGTAAGATCATTTTACACTTGGCATTTCTAAGCTTTTTGATATTGACATTTTCATTTTTAATTGTTAATACTTGTATACACCTTTTGGTCAACTTACATTTTACAAGAATGCAAATCTGGAAATCATGAGTGATTTTTGAGTTATATTTTTTGTTGAAGTGTGTCCCTATAGGTTAATGCATCCTATTGGGTTAATGGGGAACTTATCCTAATTGAGAAGGTATACAACACAACTCAATAAACTCAAAATAAGATGTACATATATCCAATTAGTTCCAATACGATGATTTAATGCATCGGCATACAGGATTTTTCAGTACATATTCATATTCTTATTGTTTTAGGAAATATTACTTTGAATTTGTTTTTAGAAATATTACACTGAATTTACATACCGTGCTAATTTTTTTCAGGTAGTGTCTCTTACGCTTGGGACGCAAACAGGCTACACGAAGCATCCCTGTTTCCTATGCTTATGGGACAGTCGTGCAGATAGTATGCACTATGAGAAGAAGGTTTGGCCTCCACGAGAAGCATTTAGAATTAACTCAAACAATGTGATAGCTGAACCTTTAGTGCCTCCTCAAAAAATACTCCTCCCTCCACGGCATATAAAGCTTGGCATAATGAAAAATTATGTCAAAACCCTTAATAAAGTAGGCCAAGCTTTTAAATTTCTTCTTCTAAAATTTACACAAATCAGTGACGATAAGCTCCATGGGGAAATTTTTGATGGACTTCAAATCAGGAACTTGATCAGCAATTTGATGCATCAATGAAGGACATAGAAAAAGATGCCTGGAAAGCTTTCAAAGCTTTAGTTAACAATTTTCTAGGCAATAAAAGAAGCATAGAAGAATATGTTGCCCTGGTCAATCAGCTCTTAACAAGTCTCAAACATTTGCGAGCTCGAATGTCTATAAAGATACACTTTTTACAGTCCCATCTGGATTATTTTCCCGACACCTGGGGGGATTACAGTAAAGAACAGGGGCAAAGATTCCACCAGGACATAAAAACAATGGAATCCAGGTACCAGTGTAAATGGAACGGAAACATGCTTGCTGACTACTGTTGGTGTTTGAAGCGTGATGCACCAGATGACAGGCACAAACGAAAATCGTCAAGGGCGTCTGTTCTTCGAAATTATAATTATTTTCTTTATTATGTTGCATTCTTTTATTTTTTGTTTATTAAAAGAATTATAGTTTACATACGTGTATTCCTTTTTATATGATATAACAGTAATAATGCATTATTAGATAGAGAAAGTTTTTTTTTTGTTTTTTTAAATTCAGAAAAAATGAGGTAATCTCAATGAAAATGGTGTATGCTGTACTGAGAAAATCTGACCTGATTGAACAAATATAATTCGTTTTTGAGCTCAGGAGGTTGAATTCATTAAGAAACCACAAAGAAATCCTGGGGAACATAATTTTTTTTTTCAAACGCAGGCCTGTGTAATTAATATGATCGAGTAGAAGTGCAAGCACTTACTAAATATTAAAGAAAGAATAAAGGCATCCAAACAAATAACAAAACAAATACAATGCCGTGATTGGCCACATTGGAAGCTACCGTCAGACGTCATAAGGCCTAAATTGTAGCCCCAAAATAGCGCGCCCTAGCGTGCGCCCGTAAACTCAAGTATTACTGCACCATTATTGTTATTATCAATTTTTTATCACTGTGCCCGTACGAAAGGCGTGAGTTCGTTTGTTGGTGTCCTCTTGCTCCAGTGTCGTCCTTTTGAACTGAGATGAGGGTGCCGCGTTCGTAGGTAGAAACTGGACAAACTTTTGCCGGGTTAGGTCGTAGCTCATCCAGGTTGCTTGAAGTAGTGTGGTGGGTAGAAATGAACTCATCGCATTATTATTGCTGCCAAGTCTCGCACAGCTCCAGGAATGGGTGCTTAGAGGAGTAGCTCTGCAAGGATGTGATCATAGGGACTTAGCACCCCGTCCGACCCCAGCTTAGTCTCTCCTCCTTCTTTCAGACAGCCTGTATTTCTCCCCTACTTCGTCGCTTTTCATACATCCTCTCCCACAACTTTCTCTGGTCGGTCTCTAATTTCACAAGGTAGATGCTGACCTTCTTCTAGGCCAACCGTAGCGGATCGTGGCTAAGGGAGAAGGGGACAATGTTCCCTAACCACTGAGTTCCGGTCCGGGATGGTTGTTTTTTAACAACCCGCTTCATCCCGACCCATACCTTCCTAACATCTCTTTTCCTTTTCTCTTCACACTCTATCAATTTTACGCCGTGTCTAAGGTGGAGCCGCCATACCGATGGACTGCTACGCGACTAGGCGGGAGGGGTGGTCCTGAATGGCAGCACCTGGCTCTGCCAGGCCTGTAAGCACCCCTTGCAGTGCGGGCTACTGCGAGGGGTGATGAGCTATTGCGTCCCGTATAAAATACAGGGTCACCATGCCCAATGATGAACAAATTAAAAAACAAACAACCCTCAACTTCTCCTGTTCCATCGACGGAGACGCCCTCGGGCAGCTCAACAGAAAAACTGGAGGTTCCCCCCACTGTGCTTGCACAGGGAATCCTCCATATTTCTCTAACGGGAGAGGAGGCTTACTCCTCTCCTATGCCTACGGGTGTAGGGGACTCCCCCTCACCACATTCTCTGGAGGTGCTTTCGGGCACCTCCCTGTTTCGAACGGCAGTCCCTCCTTTTAGTTCCAAGGGAACTGCCAAGAAAGCCAGCAGGCAGCCTATAGCCGACCGCTCCCAATTGAAGCAGCTGGGTAGGGCAAACCCCCTTAGAGGAGAGAGGGAAGCCAGGCTCATCTGGTCGATTCCCTCAAAAGACCTGCTGGCAAGAATATTAAACCTTGCCGGGGTCAAGGCCTGTGCCTCCCCACACGTGACTAGTGACAATGCTGCCAACGGGACCTGCGATGTCCTGGGGAAGGGGGGGTGGGGGTGGATAGCCAACTGGAGGACCCTCCCCTGAGATAGACATGGTCCTTGAGGCAACCCAGCCTCAGACGGTAGGGCCTTTCATGGGGGGAGGGGGGAATCCATGCTCGGCGCCAAGCACCGAATCCGAATCCGACCCTATGCAAGGCCCTCCTCAAACGGCTAGGGTTTCCGAGGCAGTACAAGGAGGGGAGGGACTCCTCCGACCGGTACCCGTACGACTGCCAGGACCTTCTCCATTTCGGAGAAGGACTTTGCTGAGGCCGGTCCATCTGGCCAAGGGGCTCCTACCAGCGGAGGTAAGAAGCGGGTTCATTCCCCGCCCTCCTCTCGAAAAAAGAAGAAGAACAAAGAAAAGACTAAAAAAACTCGGGGCTCCTCTCCATCCGTGGAAACTGTGGGGATGGATGGGTCTGCTGCCACTTTGGCAAACGACCAAGACAAGATCGTCACATCCGGCCCCTCTACCCCGCCGGGTGCGAAGCCCCTGACTATGATTAAGACCAAAAGTGCACAAGGCGAAGCCTCGATAACATCAGGGCCACTCATTCAGAGGTTACCTAGCGTTTTCGAGCCCGCTGGCTTCAAACGCTTCCTCGTTATTCGCTCCACTGATGGCAGCATGTTGGCCAAGGGCAGCATGTTCCACCAGAGGAGAGGATTAGCTAGTGTAATTGGTAGAGAGCCGAAGGTGACCCGTTTCTCGAACATGAGCCTTCTGGCGAATGCGGCGGACCCCTCCGAGCGGCCAAAATAAGTGCTCTTCGGACACTTCATGGCACCGCGGTGAGTGTGACGCCGCACTCTACCATGAACTTTGTGAAAGGAGTAGTTTATGCGAGGGAACTCATTGACTACTCCATAGAGGACATCGCCTTAGAGCTGGCCGACCATGGGGCGGTCAAGGTCGAACGTGGGATGAGAAAACAGGGAGGAGCCTCGAGACCCACCCCTACACTCTTCGTCACTTCCGACAGGGACAAGCTCCCTGAGTCAGTGCGTTCCGGTTGGTACCGCTACCGCGTGAAGGCATTCGTGCCACTGCCACGGCGCTGCTATTACTGTCACTGCTTCGGCCATACGAATCGTTCTTGTAGACGTGCATAGTCGGGTTCACCCGAAGTCTGTGTAAATTGCTCCAAAGCCGCACACGATAAGTCTAAGTAGTGTGTGGCCAAGTGTGTCAATTGCGGAGAGCCACACCCCGCTTCTTCGAAGCATTGTGGTGCATATCTCCTTGAGAAAGAAATCCTGGCCGTTCAGGCCCAGGATTGGCTCTCATTCCGCTAGGCTAAACACTTGATCCTGGCGCACCCGGCTCTGCCTGGGACGTCTTATGCTTCAATAGTTAGAAAGGCACCCTCTGCTTCTGGCCCATCCAGGCCAATGAGCACGGTTGTTTCTGCAACCATTCGGAGCCTTTCTGCGGGTTCTACTCAACCCGGGCGCTCCTTTGGTAAAGCTGGCGGAAAAAATGGCTCACACCCAGCCCCGGATAAAACCAGGGCTTTCCCTTTCCCCAGCGTGACCGTTTCGCGTAAGGCGAAACTGCCATGCACCTCCACCGAGTCGTTAGACTCACAGAAGGCACCACCCCTGAAGCTGGTCGCCAGGCAATCTTCCGGGGCTCCTAAAGCTGTCTCTCAAAAGGAGGACAGCAACAAAGGACCTTCGGCTTCTTCGCCCACGCCTAGTGGTGGGGTGAGTGGCTTGGAGACGGGGTTTCTCGAAAAGAAGGCCCCCCACCTCCGAAGCCGCAACGCCCACCTAAGGTTTCGAGGGGGAGGGGGGAAAAGACTCGCATGGCGTGCCCAACCTCCCCCAATAAGTCCTCGAAGGTGACAGCGCCTTTAGCGCTTTGTCCGCCCAACAAAACCTGGGGTTCTGCCTCCGGGAAGCATACGGCAATTCCCGTGAAGGTCTTCCGTTCGAAGAAGGCCCCCGCGTCTCCTCCGAGCTAGGCTTAGAGGGCATATTCCTTCAATGTAACTGCCGTTGACACCGGGCCAACTGGGAGGAGCTGCGGAGGCTCGTCTCGTCCGGTTCCCCGTTAGCTATTTTTCTGCAGGAGACCATGCTAGGACCGTGCCACTTGCCCGGCCTCCTGGGGTATAAGGGTTTTGAGACCCCACCACCGCGAGATGGCCGGACTCGGGGATGCGCGGTTTACACCCGGCATGATGTCTCCATTCTTCTTTTCACTTTAGATACCTCTTTTCAGGCAGTGGATGTGCTGCTTCACTTGGATATGAGGTATAATATCATTTTTGCGTACATTCCTCCGTCAGCTGACTTCGACGCCGGGAAATTCCGACGCCTCGTGGCATGGTTACCGAGACCCTTTCTCTTGCTTGGAGAGCTGAACGGCAGGCATCCTCTCTGGGGAGATTACTCAATCCTTGTCGATCTGATCGAAGAGATTGAAATGGGCGTCCTAAATGTAGATGAGTTTACGCATCACTGCCCTAGAACCGCTTCATTTTCTTGCCTTGATCTATCTTTGTGCTCTTCGGATGCACAGCCTGATTTGATTGGGAAGTGGTCGATGACCTCCATGGTAGTGATTACTTTTTCATTAAAATATCATTTCCAGGGCAACTGCCGCCTGAGAGCCCACCTCAGTGGTGCTTGGCGCGGGCGCGTTGGCCTGCATTTCAGGAAATCACTGAATTCTCTATGTCAGTCGAGGAGTTTAGGTCGGTAGATAAGGCCGTTGATTTCTTCTCCGGCAACCTCATCGCCGTGGGCCTGACTACTATTCCCAGAACGTCTAGACCCTTTTGCCCGCCGATCACTCCCATGGTGATCGGCCGAGTGTGAGATGGCCCTTAAACAGAAGCGTTATGCCTACATGCGCTATAAGCGCCGCCCGAACGATTTCACTGTCGGTGAATTTCATAGGGCTAGGGCTAGGTTCCGGTATATTTTAAAGCACGCCCACCGCTCTTCTTGGCGGGCATATGTGTTTTGACTTAACAGGAAGACCCCTCTGGCAGAGTTGTGAAAGCGAGTCAAAAGGATTTGGGTCAAGTTCTCGCAGGACCCCTTCCGTCCTCCAGGAGAATGGGACCGCAATCTCGGACCCCGCGTCCGTGGCGGAATCCTTCTAGACCGCTTTCTTTGCATTCTCTAGCCGGGATGCTGCTCCGCCAGCATTCAATGCACGTCGTGATGTCGCGACAGGCCGCCGGCTGGACTTTACCTCCAGAGGCGGAGAACCCTTCAACGACAGGTTTACTGTGAGTGAGTTGTGCTCCACTCTTGCTTCGTGCGCGGAAACCACCCATGGTCCAGACGATGTCCCGTACGCCATGTTTTGACACCTGGATGAGTGAGGCATGGCCTTCCTGTTAGATTTGTTCAACAGGATCTGGGTGGAGGGTCTCCTCCCAGATTCCTGGTGAATTGCTACTGTGCTCGCCTTTCGCAAACCGGGGAGAGATCACTCTACTCCGGCCGGTTTCCGCCCAATCTCTCTAACCTCTTTCGTATGCAAGTTGATGGAGAAATTGATAAATGTTAGATTAGCCTTTTTCCTGGACAGCGGAGGCCATCTGTCTTCTGCACGATGTGGCTTCCGTAAATTCGACTCCACGTCGGATGCTCTGCTCCGACTGGAAAATTCCGTCTGCGAGGCCTTTCTTTGTAGACAGCACTACGCCACGGTGTTTTTCGATCTGGAGAAGGCCTATGATACCGCATGTCGATACGGTATCATGGAGACTCTCCACACGATGCGGGCGAGGGGACGCCTCCCAATGTTTATATCTGAATTTTTGCGAGATCGTCGATTCCGCGTACGGGTGGGGGGAGCCCTCTCCGGCCCAAAGGAGCAGGAAGAGAGGGTCCCACAAGGAAGTGTCCTCAGTGTCACATTATTTGCCCTGAGCATCAACTGCATCACCTCCGTGCTGCCGGAAGATGTTCTAGCTACGCTCTACGTGGAAGACCTTTCGATCTCTTTTGGCGCGGCCCAGATGCTAACTCTGGAGCGTCGACTCCAACAGGCATTGAACCGCGTCTCTCTCTATGCCGAAGCACACAGTTTTCGGTTTTCTTTGTCCAAGACTAAGGTGGTGCACTCCTGCCGTCATCCACGCCTTCACCCCGACCCAAATTTGTGTCTTAATGGGGTGCGCCTGGATTTAGTTGAATCGCACCGTTTCCTTGGTCTTGTATTCGACCGACGCCTCACCTGGGAGGCTCATATTCGCAGACTTAGGGTCTCTTGTACCCGCGCCATGGACATTCTTCGTTCCGTGACGTTCAGTGCTTAGGGCGCTGATAGGGCTACTGCCTGACTTTTTTTTTGATCCTTTGTTCGCTCGAAGCTCGACTACGGATGCGAGTTTTATGCATCCGAACCCAAGCGTTTATTGCGGAAAGTGGACTCAAACCACCCCACCGGCCTTAGCCTTGCGACCGGTGCCTTCCGCACTTCCCCCATTGAGAGCCTGTTGGTCGATGCTGGGGAAGTACCACTCGCTCAACGCCGCGCACAGTGCATCACTCGCCTGTACGCGCGAGCCCGGTGCCTCCCTCATTCGCCAACAGCTCTCACTGCATCAGCAACTGATCTTGACGGTGCCTATGCCACCGAGAGACGCCAGTCATACCCTAAGCCTTTTGGGTTTAGGGCCGGAAAACTCCGTCGAGAGCTTGGTATAGCTCTCCGGCCGGTGGCACCCCTGGTTCTGTCCTAGGACGCTGCCCTGGACGGTACCACATTTTGCTATTTGTCACCACGCCTCTGCCCCCAAAGCTTGTACAGCGCCGGGAGCATTGCGTTCGACCTTTTTAGAGCACACCTCGTGTCACGCTGGAACCGTGCGAGTGTATACGGATGGCTCTATTTCCGAAGAGGGTGTCGGCTTCCACGCCGTATTCCCTCTGTTTGAAGTCAGCGGGGCTCTGCCAGGCGCTGCGTCTGTCTTCACGGCCGAGCTAGTGGAAATACACCACTCGGTACGGGAGATTACGCGATGTGCCCGGTTCGGAGACCAGATTGTGATGTATAGCGACTCACAAAGCGCCCTGAATGCTCTCGGGTCATTGGAATCTCCGCATCCCCTGGTTCGCGATATCTTGCCGCCACGGTTCTGGCGATCCGGGCGGTTGTCGAGATTATCTTGTGCTCGGTTCCTGGACATGTAGGAATTGCGGGAAATGAGTGCACCGATGAGGGCGCCAAAGAGTCTTTGAGGATTCTGCGACCGGACCAGCGTTTCACTCTTCCTCACACTGACTACATGGCAGGATCACGGGCAGCTCTTCGGACTGCTTAGCAAAGAAGATGAGAGACGGTCGAAGGGAACTTAAAGTTGCGTGCCATTGCGCCACGACTATTCCCATGGACCTATCCCCCAATGCTGCCACGGCTTCAGGTCGCTTTCTATCGTCTCCGAATCGGACACACTCGTGTGACGTATTGTTATCTGATGGAGCGCTCGCCTGCTCTCTATTCTGACGACTGCGTCGTCTCCCAGACTGTTAGGCATATTCTTGTCGAATGTCCCACTCTGGGTGATCTTCGCACACGTTACCTGTCCCGGTACCGAGATGGGCAGGGTCACTACCGCCCGTCCCTTGTACTCGGGACGAGTGCGTGCACATTGACTGTTGGACTTGTTGACTTTTTGGCAAAGGCTGGCATTCTCCCTATTATTTAAGCAGTTTTTTTTTGTGTTTTTTTTTGTTTTTCTGTTTTTTTGCCTTTGTTGTTTTACCTTATAGGTGGCGCGCTCCTGCACTGGGAGGACCTCCCCCCGACGTAGGAGCTTGCTTACTGCTTGCTTCCTTTTTCTATTTTTTTTTTGAAGGGGGGTATTTTTTTATCTTTTTGAATTTTATTTTAAAGTTGCCTAGTACTAGGCCGGTTTTTAATACGGCGACTAATGGCTAAGTACGCAGTCGTTAGATGAGCACTTTAAAAATAAATAAATAAATAAATTGTCTGTGTTTGTTCGGATCTTCCATTTATGTTCGTAATTGCTGATATTGGCTATCTCTTTTGCTGTGACCCTCGCTATGTGTTGAGCGTGCTTGTATGAGCTATTCGCGATTGTGGTGATATCATCCGCGTATTCAATATAATTCGTAGAGTCGTATACACGGATGGGTAGATCCATCGTGTAGATTGTACTGTATAGGGTAAGACTTATGCAGCCCCTCTGTAGGACCACCTGTGGAACTTTGAAGGTCGGCCCGTTATGGCTCTCAATTGAGATAAACGCTGTCCTATCTGTGACCTAGTCTGTGAGGGACTGGGGTAGCTCCAGCCTTCAAATCTTGTACCTTTTGTCGATCCCCTAGACCTAATCGAAGGCCTTTCGGACATCTCTAAGTATAACGTCTGTGTAGTTTTTCTTATATTTCGCCTTTGCAATAGTCTCGACGAGGACTGCCAATGCTGTTTCTGTGCTTCTGTGCCTTCAAAAACCGTGCTGGTGTTGCGGGATTAAGGATCTCTCTTACAGAATTTTCGTCAGCTTGTTATTGATTACCCTTTCCAGCACCTTTGCGAATGTCTCTAGCAGAGTTATGGGTTTAAAATTACCTGGTTGATCTTGAGGCTTGCCAGGCTTTGGCAAAAATATTATTTTTCCCTTTTCAACGAGTCTGGGAAGTATCCAGCGCTAATAGTGGCGTTGAATATTAGGACTATTTTTTCGAGGAAGGATTCCGGTGCGCGGACAAGATTCTCCCTAGCAATACCCGATTCTCCAGGAGCTGTCTGTTTGGTGTTATAGAGAATGATTTTAAGCTCTTGGATGGTCACCGATTCCACGCCCTGCTCTTCTAAAATTGTAAGTGACGCGCAATGGTTGGGGACGATCTCGAGGTGATGTTGTTCGAGTTCCGCGATAACCCTCAGCTCGTGATCCCTGTCGAAGTCTTCATTTCGTTTGGTGAGATGTCGAATACACTCCTGCAGTAATCGCGGAATGCTGCCTCTATTTACTAGGGCTCCCTCGACTCTACCCCGTTGTGTTTTAATTCAACCTAGTCTTTGTGCGCTTTTTTCTTCTGACAATATTGATTTTCTTCCAGAATTTGGATGGGTTCATCTGCGAGTCACTTGCCTCCACAAATTGATCACACATTGCGTTCCTCTCCGATGTCGTAGTGGTGATAAGGTCCTTTATTTGTTGCAATCAGGCTCTATCACCCCTCTGGGGCCCAATCAGCTGGATGGCGTCTCTCAGATTGACGTATTGATTTCAAGGTCCGCGATCTGAGCCGTCCATATAGGATGCGGAAGGGTTCTGGATATTGCTATCTGGACGTTTTTTATCTGCCTTGACCATTGCTTCCACTAGATTTTCGAGTGCTTGGTCGATATCCTCCAGCGTAGCTTCGGATAAGTCTTTCTGATGATACCTGGTTAATTATTCTGCATAAGTTTCTCAATTAGCACCGCTGTATTGTTATCTTGGTGGGCATTCCACCTGGATTGGATCTAACGATAGCGTGAATATGACCATTTTGTGGTCGCTAGTCAACGGGAGCACTTTTTCTACTGAGTAATTAAACTGGAGATCCGGGGTCACTAGCACAATATATGGCTTGGTGGCTCTGTTTACTCCGACGAAAGTCAGGAAATCTGGCCCGATTCTTACGACTACTCCTCTTTCCAGTAATGTGTCAGGATTCTGGCCTGCCTTGGTGAATTGGCTTGTATAGCCCGAAGATCTGTTGCGGGCGTTTAAGTTGCCCATAAATATAGCTGTATCGTTTCTTCCCAATTTGTCTAAGAAATTATGGAAGGGCAAAAGGTCCCTCCGCGGGTGGTTGGTAGCCCGTCATGATGATTAGTTTCTCCGTGGTTTTCTTATGCTAATTGCCAGGTAGGCCTCATCTAACTCCTTCAGCTTTCTGAATTTAATATCTTTACGCTCAGAAATTGTGACTCCGTCGTAGTTGACAACTTTAGAGTTCTTAGCAATGACAGTGTAATTGAAAATCTTGATTTTGTTTATCTCGTGGTTCATATCAATTTTGTTTATTATAATTACTTTGGGGTCTTATTTCAAGTAGGCGTTGGATAAAGAATGCCTCTTTTCGTTCCAGCCAGCTACATTATGTTTAATTATTTTTAATCTTCTTATCTGAGCCATAATTTCTGTACTTTCTCCTTTAAACTTGACCTTTTTTTCGCTTTGCTGGTTTCCCTTAAGATGGGCGATTTAGCTCTTGCGCTGCGTTTCTTCTTGTATGCTTCTTTCGTCACTATGTGGCATAGATGTGGAATAATCAGATTGCCACCAATAAGGATTTTAAGGTCCATAACGTCAGTATATGGACCTTAAAACATATCTTTAATGTAGCCTTTTTTATCCTCTGGATTATTTCACTATTGGTCTTCGGGAACGGTCTCTCCTCCAAAGCGGAAAATTGTACGCTGAACTCAATGCTGATCTCCTTTATCCTCAGAACTCTCGGTGGTGGTGTTCTGGCGAGTGTTCTCTTGTGTTTCTGCTTGATCTATTGGGCAATCTTCTTCGTGACTGTTGTCTTTTGTGGGGTAGCCTCTATATTCATAGATCTTCAGTGTTCTGGATCATTTTTTCTTTAAGCTTCTGATCCTCTGATTCCGCTGGGCCAGGAGTTGGAGTATCCTCCTGCCTGTGGATATATGTTGTACGTTTGCTTTTGCGGATGTTGATGGTCTGTAATTTACGTTAAGTATATCCACCGATAGGGGGTTCTCGGGAAACCACATCTGTTCCAATCCGTTATTCTTCAGCATAAGATTAAGCATAAGAGTAGGACCCTGGGTTTGCAACATTTAGCACATGGGCATGCAAGATGACGCCAATATATTCAGTGAATCACCCTGTTTTAGTTTGATAGTATTTGCTCCACTGTAGCCTTAGCGACCTTCGCGAATGTGAGACTTTGTTTTTCTTCTTCTCAGCTGACCTTTTCATTTTTCTTGCCTTCGATGAGTTTGCGTTTTTTAGGGCAAGCCATCGCTAGGATGCGGTGGCTCCCGTTACAATTTAAGCATTTCTTTAACTGTCAGTCGCATTTTAGCCACGTGTGCGTTTTGCTGGTGCATTCAGAGCACCACTTAATCTCTTTCATCGGGCATTCTCGAGTAACGTGCTTCTCAAGGGCGAAACAGTTGAAGCACGTTTGGATGCTTATGAAATCTTCACTTTTAATTTAGTTCGGGGTGATTTTTAAATGAAAAGTCAGAAGGCCGATCTCTTTGGATTTCATCACCATAATGGTCTCTCAAAAGATCACTTTAAATACGTGTGTGTATTCGGTATTACAGGGTGACCCTCCCTCCCCCCAAAAAAACGGGCCTGCACACACTTTTTGTGATATATCCTTCATTCATTCACTAATCACCCTGCTTTGGAACTATGACAGAAGCAACGCCTGCGAAAACAACTAGATCTCAATGGGAGTTCCAGCAAAGAATATACTACGTCAAACATTACTACAAAACAGGCTCAATAAAGAAAATGCAGGACACTTTCGTGCATCAGTTCGAATGTGAAAAAGCCCCCTCCAAGAGTAGAATTCAGGAATGGGTTGACCACTTCGAGAACTATAGGATAGTGGAAAACCTCAATGCAGGGCGTGACAACCTTCCAAGCCATTCAGGACGCCCCAGGAAGCGAAGACCTGATGTCTGCCATTCATTAATTTAGTTTTAACTATGCTGGCCACTTGCACTGCCGTAATTAAGGGCTTAAGCGTTACATGAATGATAAATCATATTCAAGGATTAACAAAATTCATATACGACTCTACAACGTGGTTCCATCTCCACATATTAAAGCTGGGTACCTTCGTGTCAAGGTAAGCCACTACGTTTAACTACGTTGCTTCAATTGCAATCAATTTGGAAATGTTGGTCGTGCTGCTCGGCACTCCCGTTCCTGTGTGAATTGTGGTTCTGATTACCGTGGCCCTGTAATACGCCAAAACACTATGCTGCACCAACTACGGTGGTGCTCATAGCGCTGCGTTGAAAACATGCCCAATATTCTTATATTAAAAAGAGGTCCTCGCTTTGCGCGAGTCTGTGTTTGGACGTGAGAGAGGCTCGCCAACGTGCTCACGTAAAACCTTACTTTTGGCCGTCTCTTCTCAGATGTTTTGCGTGACGCTGGACCAAACCGACCATCACGTTCGAGTTCTGACACACCTGAAGCATCTCATCGCCTATCTACCGTTAGTGTCAGAAGTAAGATCTCACACCGAGATACCTAATGTTGCTCCCCTATCTTTGGTGGATGTAGCGGGGACCGCCACTCAGGGTAAGACCCTTGACGACATCAGACGTTATCTGAAAGAATATTCTAAATCGACCAGTGATGGTTCTTCTACCAAATCCCGGGACCCAAAGCCCCGTGGTAAGAGGAAGGATTCTTCATCTGGGTCATCGCCCACCAATAAGCGGACTGCCTCTGGAGCTGAATTAGCTGATCCTCGAGTGTCTTCAGTGGATTTTTCTACTGTTGCTGAATATTCTTTGCTCTCAAAAGCTTTATAGCCTGGCAGGGTTGAGAGGAGCTTAAGGCAGACACCTAAATGAGAGTGGAAAGACGCAATCCTAAGCAGCTTCTAGTGCTGCATCGCATATTTTCCCCGTATAGGGCTTGTATGTCGAGAGCTATGTTCTGCCGCCACTTTCCTATTTTAGGTTTCAGTCTTATTTGAGATATATCTTTAGGATTCGACCTAAACTATCTTCTGAAGCACGTAAGTGTATCTTAGCGGCCTCTTTGATGACAACGTTTGTTAAGCTACCGTCTATTTCAAGACCCTTGTGACTCAGAATGGGCGAAAATACTTCGAAAATCGATTGTGTTAGGTAGCCCATCACGCGATTTTTCAAGTTAGGTTTTACCCTCTGTAAATGGTTATATTGGCATCGGATATCTTGATAGGTCTAAGAGACCCATGACTGCTGATGTGTTCTTTTCTAGAACATTCCTCCTCTAACGCCAGGTTGTTCCCCCATATACATATACTGCGGAGTCTGAGAGTGGCCTCAGTCAACCGTGGAAGTCTTTAAGGACATCCTTGCCTAGTATTGGGTCAATATTTACGGTCAGCTTTCAGTTCTTTTGTCTGCCTTTCGCCTCATTCTTAATTTACCATTTATATTTTTTATTATTTTTTACTATACATAGAAGTGTATTAGATTACCTTCATCAGTTTTCTCCACATCCACGGGTTCAGATATTTCGCTCGTGGTGAGTGGAGCTTGCGTCCATAGCATCCATTCTTCGGCCCTACCAATTTTACTTATCTTCGCAGCCTTTGTCATTCACATCGGATTCCTGAGCAATGAACTAGCGAGTCAAGCTGCTTTTGTTCGGCCACCCCTTTGATAGCTCGGTAACTTCGAGGTTACCAATTAACGATCATGTTCTCCTTCTTCGGATTGGATCTGTGGCAGAAAGAGTGGGATGAGTGCATCGGTTTTTTTAAAAAATTGAGGACGGTTATGCACGAAATTGATTACTGGCGATTGATCGCCCAGCAGTTAAGCAGGAGATTGATTACTGACTAATGACCACCCAGAACTTCGAAATTTTGAGGTGGCACTTTCCTGCTTACGAATTTTCTATACCCGACTGACCCACTGCAATTTGCCTTTTGGTGGGGGATCACTTGCCTTTTCTTTGGCTATAAATCGACTCTCTCGGACTTGCATGGCTGCACCTATCATGTAACCAAGTTTCAGTAGTGCGTTTCTTCCATTGCACCTCCGACAGCTGTAGGTGAGGAGTCATTTTATATCACGATCCTATTAAAGTTTTTAGGTTTATCTGGAATAGTTCCTGTTTTATTCTTGAGTCTTCTTCGGTTTTAATTTGTTTGTTTATGATTCTAATTGTGTGTGACAAGCTCATGTGATTTGTTTATTGCCTTAGTATATTCTTAAATTGTACTGTTTGAATGAATGTTTTTTAATTGCTGCCAGCGAAAATCCAATCGAATTGGGCAGCTCGCGTGCAACCCTCTTTTAAATTAAATTAAACCGAGGTTTTACCGGTGGGTTTTCCTTTGCATGTGGCTCACTGTAAAACTCTTTTCTCCTTTTCTTAACCATAGCGACTCCCCAGCTCCCTTTCTCATATACTTATAATTCTGGGACTGTCTTTGAGAGTCAATTGTCTCTCAAATACAATTTTTCTAATGTCTACAAATCCCCTTTGCTTTTCCGTGATCATAACGACATCCACTCCTACTTGAGCACAATACTTACGAGATTGCCACTCAGAATTTCGTTACTTCTAGCCATGATTGCCGTAACTCCCTTCTTGTGGATCCCAAGCATCCATTCTTCGACCCTTTGTTCTTACCCACTGATGACGTTTCTCTCGCGCAACCGCTCTGCTTCGTGATCTGCCCACTCGGCCCAGAATCAAGGTCCCCTTTTTACATATAAGATCTTAATCATCTCAAACTACTCTATCTCTTCTACAGTGAATCTAGCCTGGTCCCTTAGAGCCCTACGTCTCGGGTGAATCTGCTTCTTTACTGGTTGCTCATAGTCGCCGAACTGTATGCAAATCGTGCTTCTCGATATTAGCTCTAAGGGTGAAGAATGATCTTCCTGCTCGAGTACGCCCCTTCCCCCTTGATACTTTCTCTCAAGCCTTAAAGACCTATCTCTAGTCTTAAGTCAATCCTTGGATGATGGATTTGTACAAAGTATCGGCGTAAGATCTTTGTATCGGATCTTCGTAAATTTCACCGTAGAGAACGAAAAAACTGTGGCCGTGCCTTAAAGCTTCCACAACTATAGGGTAAATCGTCAAAAACTGAGCATTTAAAGTGGGAAATTCACTTTAAAGAGAACAAGGATAAGTTGTCACTAAAAAGTCTGAGTGAACATCACACATGTGAGGTAAAATCATCATAGTTAAAAAGACAAAAGGTATTTATATATAAAAAAATAAATTATAAATCTTTTACTAATGCTGGTAACATCGCCCCATATGGGATGTAGCGCATTAGAATCACCTAATAATAAAAAAGAAAGGGAAATTTGTACTAAAAGTTCCAAAATATCTGACTTGGTCACTGCTAAGTTGGGTGGAAGGTATAAGTAACAAAGAAAACCATCACAACTACTGCTTGCTGAACAATGGGAAGATAGAATATGGAGTAGCGAGTTTTCGCTGCCAAAATAGGTACACCTCAAGTTGTCAAACCTCAAATATGGAAAAATCAAGGAATTAATTGAAATGCGCCAGCCCGAGCTTATTCTCTTAAAGAAAAAGAGCAGACAATTGAATTTTAGACAATAGTTATCTGAGCTCTTTTCATTAGGGAAGAACACCCTGAAATCGACATTGCACGATTGGATCGATTGTTATTCTCAAGAGTAAACCGCTGTGTAAATTTCACTACCACCAGCAGAGGTATGTAGCCAGAGTAGATGATGATCAGTGCGAGGTCAAGAATGACTTACCCCCCACATGCCGACTTAAAGGATGGTGGTGATGTTGAATTACTAGAGTAGATGATTGAATTCATACCGGTTTAACAAACCTGGGTAGAAGTAGAGGCAAAATCTAGTGAAAAAGAGAAGACAAAAATGGACTTCTCACATATAGAGGGTGAAGTTACAGACCATTAATGCATCAGTCAATAGATTAATGGAGTGATCCGAATCGTCGGAAAAATCATTGATCGAAGACGACCCCAAGGCAGAGTTCCCTCTAATATATAACCCAAATTATCTTGGACACTAGTCTCTATTGTGTGACCATAGTTGGATACTGAATTATTAGGTATATGATGTAACTCAACAGAGTCTCGAATAAGTGAGGAGCCAGTGTCCCAAGAAGAGCTTGGCAAAGATAAAACATCTGCCTCAGACATGGTGGCATTTGTTGTTGAACCAGCTGTCTCAGACATAAACAAACCAACATCAATAGCTTCGTCACCTGGCTCTACGCGCTTATTAGCAAGCAAGGAAGCGGAGGACGGATTCATCCTCTTACACAAGCACATGGAAACGCCGCTACCACATGTAGAGATTTCTCTCTCAGGTAGGAGGATTACAGGTGGACTCTCTCGCTGACTTTCACCATATGTATGAGGTCTGAGAGAATTCGAAGTGCGGACGAGATCCAATTGGTACCAATGCAAATCAGATCGTTCACCTTGCCCTTATGCGGAGCAATCAAGATTACTAGAGGGAGCTTCGATGGTATACAAAGTGAAAATGTGTAGATAGTATCTAGCTGCAGATCTTCTTGGATGCATGGGGGCGGAGGGTACGCTATCCTCCGGATGTTCAACTTGCGGGTAAGACCGGTTGTATAAACTTAACCGTTAGGCTGCGGGAACCCCAGACCAAACCCGATTAGGCACGTTAGGAGGGGTCAGGGTGGCGGAGATGTCTCGGTGACTCTTTCCGGAGAGGTCAGTGTCACCACCTCCGACGTCCAGGTAGTAGGGAGCCAATCTGATTCGTTGTCCTTAAGGACCACTTGGTCATCCTTGTTTAGATCCTTAGGCAGGAAGAGAAGATACCATTGAAATGGTAGAGAAGAAGAAATTCTTGCTTAAAAGGGACCTTAAAAGGCCGGGAGGGGGGGGAGGCACCTGCTTCTCCAGCCTTAACCAAAGTGTTAGAAGTCCACTCATTCTTTTATGCCTTCATTTCTGGCGTTTGGATCTGGAGAACATGCAATTCCTAGAGATGTCAGATGCAACTGGAAAATTCTTGTGAGTAAGATGTAACGTGTATGGCATATCCCTGGTATCGATAAGAAGCCTCTCTTTCCGAGAGATGCGAAAGTCAAGAGTCAATAACCAGATATCACTGTTGTTGATGGAATCGGCCATCTACATTGGCCGTTCTGGTTCAAAAGTGTACCTCTTGCCCCCATATTCAAGTTTAAGAGGACACTGAATATGAAAAAGAGGGGTAGTTTAGCCTTATCAGCAGCCAACGTGCTGAACGCACCAGAGGGTGGAATGGCGATGACACGGAAACAAGAGACCCTAAGGTTGTGAATATTTGCCCCTCAGATGAAGCGTCTGTCGAATACTAGACCAAAAAATTAATTAGGGCCTAACGCGCTAAGGTGAGCTGCATTTGAGAACTGGGCTGTATTCAGGTGATGCTCCTGGCGTCGATAAATAAGCAGAACTTTGGTCTTGGCCGAAGAAAACTGCAAAAATCGTGCAAAAATAGCGAGTTATGGTATATGATAGTGTAACCATTGTAAAGGAGCATAGAATTTATTTACGAGACTAGTTTCGGTATGAAGTTTACCCTACTCTCTTCAGTCGTACACTTACTGTATATGACTTTATACGACTGAAGAGGGTATGGTAAACTTCATACTGAAACTAGTCTCGTAATAAATTTTATGCTCCTATACAATGGTTATACTATCATATACCATAACTCGCTATTGAGTTCTTTCCCTTATGAATGCGAATAAAATCTACATCATCGAAAAATTATGAATACCAGTAAAAAGTCATAGGGCCTGGTTTCAGACAGTCCAAAGAATCCGTATCCTGCTTGGTGCCACGCTAAGAAACAAAGAACTTTGTCCTCTGGAGATGGCAAGAGAAGTATATGTCATACACAGGTTGCAAAGGCGTGCGTGCTGAGGCGCAACGGAGGAAAACATGAGTACAAGTTGCTATCTCCATGTTACAAAGGGTTTCTGCTAAGCAGGAATTCATGGGGTGGTAGAGCGAGTCTCATACATAATTCATAATAAGTCCGGGACCGGAAAAACGAAATGGCGTACCATAAACTAATTCTGTAGTAGAGCAAAAAAAATCATTTTTCATGGATGAGCGAATTCTCGGCAGGATCATAACTCGTTTGTCCATTCGCTTACTAGTGGGATCCGAAGAGCATAAGCTAGCCTTGAACTACCGGTGGGTACGTTCAACAACGTCGTTCCTTTGCGTGTTATAGCTCTTGTTATGGATTCGAAAAAGCCAACAACTAACAGGATCGCTTGTCACTGGTGGGATTGGAATTAGCTCGCATGTTCGGCCATAACAGTGGAAGGGACAACAAATCGAGAAACCCACGGCAAGATGAAGGCTCGAGTAACGGTCGAAGCTCGAGTATCAGGAATAGATACAGCCTCAGTCCACGGTGTAAAATGATCAAGTATAGTAATAAGATAACTGCAAACTAGAGATATTATAACACTATTTTTCATCTATAGCTTCCGAGAAAACTTAATAAATTGGATTAGGTTTGGGAGGAGAGCTGACGAATAAAGCACTATCAGTCTAAATTAATATAATATAAACTACATATAATCGTATAATTAATATAAAACTAAGATAAGGAATTAAAGTAGTATTAGATTTAAACTGACAAGTGTCTAGAGAGACTTTGCTTATCAAGTGAGCCTCGCGTCATTTACGATTGGGGCTGATGCGGTCCCCCTTCGAGAAAACCTCCAGTTTCCTTAACTTTCGGAAACCTATCGGTAGCCCGTCGTCAGAAACCTGAAACAAGGTCAAATTTTTATAAAGTGACCTCTGTCCCTTTGTATAATATATAAAAGGATACCCTTAAGGTAGTACTGGGATTAAAATAAAAAAATAAGAACAGGTTCTCCCACTACAGGTCTCACTAACATCAGGTTCTCACTCTATCAGTCTCTAGCAGCAAAACCTTTCTGGCTGGCCCGATTTACATGTAAAGGTTGATTTTGGGGTTGTTACATGCTATAGTCTAGCAAGTGAAATTATTAATTTTAGTTATTTTCCCAACTTCAAAAAAGATTGAGAACCCCTCATTTAAGCTAACAACTGGTTCTCTGGATTAATGAAATTTCAAGAACAGGTTCTTACGAATTGGTGCGAACCGGCTGAATCCCATTACGGCCTTAAGGATTCCCAAAAGCTATGTCGCAAAAGTTATGTTTAGTCGTTCCTATATTGAGTTCGGTAATTTTTATCTATAAAGATCCGAGTAAATATTAAATTTCCTCATTCCCTTCCGTTTACATATAGAGCCACCTACGAATAAAGGGATATAAATTGTAGGAATGGTAAATTGAGGTAACAATATACCTAATTTTCTTTGAAATATTGTTTTAAAACAAAGGAACCAGAGGGAGAAAGAAAATCTGGCTACGGAGAATTAATTTGTATGAGGTCCTAGAATTTGACCCATTATTTAGTAATGGTTATCTAATTTCCCCAGCATCACAAATATTAGAGACATACCATGCTTGAAGGAACCAAAGGGGAAAAGGAGATCTGGCTAAGGGGGCTTAATTTGTATGAGGTCCTAGAATTTTACCCTCTACTTAGTAATGTTATCTAATTTCTCCAGTAACACGAATATAAGAGATACATTGCTAGAATGGTCGGCTGGCTGGGAGAATTTGTCTTCGGAGAGAGTAGGAGCTTTCTTCGTCTTAAATTGGCGAAACAACAAAGTGGTCTCTTCTCTGATTTCATTTGCGTTGGCCCGCAGGTATTGGACGAACGCCGTTCTGGTCCTTGATGAATAGGCTCCTCTTGGGAGGTGTTTTTGCGTTTTATCAATTTCCATGTTGCAGAAACAGGAAAAGTGGGGAGGGGGGGGGCATGAAAGACCTTTCCATAAGCCTATTAGAAGCAAAAATTAATGTACCAATGGCATTGTTTCCTGAATTATTACAAAACCACACTTCAATTTTATTATGCTTCGTAATAATTTCTTTCCCCGCAATTAGATGGTATCTATTAAATTAGCATAATAGTACCTCAATGTCAATCAAATAATACTACATGGTCGGTTAAAAATTTATGACCTTATTATGGGTTGGATATTTGAGCTGATAGCTTCTAAGCCTTATTTAAGGAAAGAAGTGAGGAGCTCATAATGCCCAAATGATTGCAATTTAGTTTACAAGTTAGATATTACAATAAACTTTAGTCACGGCATGTATGCCCCTAGAGGGGCAGGAATGAAGAAAATCCCTGGTCAACTCGTTCCGGTCTCGCACCGCCCTACTTCCCCATGTCCATATATAGGGTTAAGTTACTAAGTTAGGTTAGAAAAATTAGTTATATTTTCAGTGGAGAGAAGGTTTATTAGAGAGGATTTGATATTAGTGTATAAATTGTTCTCTTGCTTGGATAGAATGGATATATATGAATTTTTATAATAGAAGAAGGATGTAAGACAAGAGAGGACAGTTATAAAATTAAGAAACGGGTATGCAATCTTGACCTACAGATGTACTGATTTTGTCATTAAGTTGTAAAGTTGTGGAATGAGTTGCCATTTGAAGTGAACAGCAAGAATCTAGGTAGTTTTAAGATGGGGAATGATACTTTCATGGGTGTAAAATGATTTTATAAAGAATGTTAGTACTCTTTTTATATAGAAACAATATAGTTGAGATTAGCAAGACCGATGCCTGAAGTTTTTATGTTATAGAATTTTTCGTTGAGAAGTGATGGCAGGTGAATGAAGCTACGAGGGGCGGTCAATAAGTTTTGCAATTCGGATATAAGGAAACGAGATATGAGGAAAAGTGTTTTATTATTTTTCAATGTAACTACCCTCGACTTCAATTCACTTGCGCCACTTGTCCCTGAGGCTTCGAATTCCCGACAACCAGAAATCTCCCGACTGCTGATCACTCCACTCCTGGACGGCGAGCTGGACATCTTCATCGTCCCCAAACCGGCGTCCACGCAGTGCAGCCTTGAGCTGGCGGAATAAAAAGTAGTCGCTAGGGGCCAGATCTGGACTGTATGGGGGATGGTTGAGCTCGTCGAATCCGCACTCGCGCAGGGAAGCTTGTACAACTCTGGCTTTGTGGACTTTGACGACGTTGAAGTCGATCATGGGGCGTGAGGTGTTTAGGGACCAAACGGGCAGAGACCTTGGTCATGGCCAAATTGTCGTGGATGATGTTGATAACACTTCCATGCGATACTCCAAGTTCTCGCTCGATTTCTTCGACCTTTACCTGTCGATTTTCGAGGATCATCCTCTCCACACGGGCCACATTGTCCTCGTTGGTCATGTATGACGGGGGGTCATCTTCAAGGGACTCACGACCATGGCGGAATTCCCTATTCCAGCGAGCAATGGTTGCATAGGAAGGGGCGGTGTCGGTATACACTACAACCATGCGTTCATGGATCTCTTTTGCATTCTTGCCTTCCTTGGTCAAAAATTTGATCACTGCGCGGTGCTCAACCTTCTCCATTGTTGAAAAATTTGTGACTGACTATCTGCGATCAGCTATTGCTTCTTAAATAGACGAGGCAGGAGCGTGCGGCTGCAGGTCCTGACTTGTAATAACTTGTCCTAACACCCCCACAAACAGCCATGCCCCATCCTCTGTTTTGCCCTACCGATTCGCAAAACTTATTGACCGCCCCTCGTACATTGGCTGATGAGTCTAGATGGAGAATGTACTGAGTGGAGCCACCTAGATTGCACAAAATAACCGTTTGTGTGCCAACTTTAAAACTATGTATGTTATGTTGTGTTTGATGGGCCGGAGGCCGTGGAAGGAGAAGAGGAGAAGTGAAAGGGTATGATGAGGAAATGCGAAATATTAGTTAGATACGATATGTTGATCAAATTTGACCCTTCGAGGGGGAGGGGGCAGAATAGAATGGAACATTTCTATTACTTGGAACTATTGATTAACGTAGAATCTGAATCACGACTTTCTAATTTCTTTAGCTGCCATTCTGCTTTTTCATCCATCCACTCGCTCAGCGCAACTTTTCTACAGATGGCTGGGGAGCGGCTAATCTCTCTTGTCATTGTCCATTCATGCTCATTTATTTTGTGGGTTTTCAAGACGGAAGCGCGGTCTAATATCTGTCTTCATTTTATAGCTGTTTCGTTCTTGTGTGTTTGTAGATTTAATGCCGTTGCGGGAATGTATGCTTGAGCTATAACCTAGCTGAGTACAGTTGTTTGTTTTGGTGCTTTTGTACTGATTGTTTTGTCTCTTTGTATCGTATTTGTTTTCTTTGTTGTATTATTTACACTTTGGGTTTTTCCTTATTGTACTTTTGTATTTTTGATTAATCACTTTGTAACTTTTGGTTTCATCATCAGGTGTTCTTATTAATGGACTGAATGGAATGTCTTATTAGGTGAGATTGTCTTTCTTTGGGGTGACTTGTCTATAACCGGAAAATCGGGGCGCATTCAGGTTTAATTTCTTCAGCGTTTTTATTTTTGCTCCTTGGGAGCTAGGTAAGGGTTTTAGACTTATGTCACTGTTCCTGTAAATAATGACTTACCATTCACCTCTAGCTTAGTTCATCGTGGGAATGGTGAATTATTGGGTACAATAGACCGTTACAGTTTTCCTTCGTTGTTTGTCTTGGAATAGTTGGTACCACCAGCCCAATACTTGCTACTTACCAGTTCCTTGAAAGTAGTTCAGTTTAAGGTAGATCCTGATTCTGTCATTGATGAGAAGTTCCTCAATAACGTCTTCATCTTCTATTGTTTTTCCTTTGAATACCCATTTGAATGTTCCTTCGCTAAGGCATTCACTACATCTTCAGCAAATGTGCCAGGTACACTTTTATTTATTAAGTGAGCGTAAATTATGCACGTAACTAACTCCAAAGATGACTCGTTCGGGACTGTGAGGTGCGTTTTTGCTTCCCTCATTTCTTGTACGCTGGCTTTGGCTACGCCTGCGTATGTCGCATTTTTGTTTCTGACTGGTCTTTTACTTCTCTTTCTTTTCCTGCTATAATTTCCTTCTTCCCGAGGCAAGCCATTGCCTGGTAAAGCCCGCCACAGGTGTGCATTTCTTTTGTGTCGGCTTGGGGCAATTTCTCCAATTGTGTCCTTTTTGTACGCAGTCAAAGCAGCTGAGTTCGATCTTTGTACATTGTTTCGTTGTATGTCATTCTATATTGTAACAGTTGAAGCATATCTGTATATTGACATGTTTCTTTTTTTCCATATTCTCTGAAGGAATTTTCGGGGGAAACAAGAGTAGAACATTCTGGCAGATCTTGTTTAAATCATGAAACTTAATATTTTCACTTATTTTTATTCCTGGGCGGTTCATATCAATGTCTTTATTTATCTCTCCTTTGCTGTTGGAGCCTACCCATATTTCCCTTTTTGGACATATGAGGACCCTGTTGGCTGGAATTTGGGTAAAGATTCTTGGAGAAAGAGTCCTATTTTTTTAGTAGTTCGATTTCTTCGGTGAAAACAAGTTAATCTACGTCTCTTTCGGCGTGGCAGATCACCATGTATCAGTTAGGTATGTCGACCTTTAAAGAGTTTTGAGTGCAGTGGTAATCGAGGTATGTTGCTTATAGTGCGTGAAATGAGTAGGAGTTATAGTGGGAAAAGTAGAGAAATTTAAGGGTAGGATCCCCCTTTAGAGTATCTACCGCGTCCATTTCCAATCAGTCCAGCGGACACATGTATTTCTTCTTCCAAGTTTTGGATCTTCTAGTTTACCTGCGTATTTTGTCGCCTTTCTCTCGTTCCCAGTTTTCAGCCTCTACCAGATCGTTTAGCCCTGTGTAGGGAATAGTACTTCGAGCAAATGGACAGAGTCTGTCACTGATTAATGATCTGGCCCTATCCCCTCCCACTAGAGGTAGGGCAGGAGGGTAAAAGTCCACCAGTCTAACCCTCCCGGTCTCCTGCCATCCTCCTAACCCAGGTCAAACCTGGTTTAGTTGGCCGAGGGCGAAGGAACGGTGGTGGCCAAGGATGGACGAGAAGAGGAAAAGGAGAAGAATGACGGTTAAAGAGGAAAGTATAGTAAATGATACCAGTTGATTCTCAGTTAACTTTCTTTTTTTAGCACAGGATAAGAGTATATATTGGAATAGTTCCATTGTTGTTTGGACATACTGATTAAAGTTGAATCAAAACTATGACCTGTTCTCATCATTTTCCATTCTATTGCGTTTTTATTTTTATTGCTCTACTGGTATGTAATCACAACTTCATTATAGTACTCGGGTGAGCCGACTAATCTCTGCAATCATTTAATCTCCTTTTCCTTATTGTGTGTACTGTAAGATTCATGGCATCTTATAGATTTCTGTGATGAGATACTGCCTAGCTGTATAGTTAGTCATGTAACCAATAGCTTAACGTAGAATCCGAAACCAAGATGTGTAATATGTAACTATTCTAATCAGTTGCTATTTATGTGGCCCCTATTACACCTGTCCGCTGAGTCCCATGTGAGAGTATGATAGATGAGAATAAAGATGGTGAAATTTGAAGGCAGTAAGAGATTGGCAGAGTTGCTACTTTGCCTGGATATTAGGCTTAATTCTGTCCATTGTAAGTAGTTCAAAGTAGCATGTTTAAGTTGAACGGAGGCTTTGCGTGAGAGTCACGCAATTCTATTTTGAATCTGCATATCCGAAACTCTTTATTAGTATAAATGTTTGTTTATATTAAGCTTTCAAACCGTTATTAGTAATTATTCATACTAATATTGGTATAGGTTTCTATACCAATATTGACTATATACTTTTATCTAGTAATCTTGTCTTTATCTTTGCAAATTAAACTTCTCCTTTATCCGATGTAGATTTCCTCTTCTCTTTTTTCAGTCCTTGGTAGGCTTGAGAATATATGGTGTGGCTAAATCATGTCCATTTCGTTTTGCGTCTTTTCAATGATTTTATTGACTCACTGTATTGGCTCACTCTGAACTCTTTAGAATCTCACCAGGTTACTCCTCGAGATGGTGTACATCGTTATTGTTGGATAAATTATTGCGGATTGTATTATAGCTTGGAAGATCTTCCTCTTATTTTTCAGGCAGTTTTCTCAACTTGTATAGTAATACCAGTCTGCCTTTCCCCCTCTTTACTCTTTCAGTAAAATGTTTATTATAACCTGATGATGCAATGTTTAATCTAGGCACCTTACACTTTTTGTCATACCCGTATCTCACTCATTCAACATATACATATGACAAGACCCTCCTACCAATGGGTACAGTCTTAAATTTTTCCATGCTAGTTTTAATTTTCTATTTTACTTCATATTCATTGATGCCTATCTCTTCCACCGTCATTCTAGCTTACATCTCTCCATTCCTGTACCAGCAGAGTATTAGTTGGCTGATTTCGTCAGCGAATTGGATGTTAAGGCACCCCTCATATTTGGATGTCAGTATATCTGCGGTATAGAATGAATTGAGAAATGAGCTCAAACACCCACCTTGGGGTAATCCGGCAGCAATCTCGATTTTATCCCATTAATGGCTTCCGATTTCTATATAAGCATATCCCTCCATTGTATAATCAAATAAAATTATTTCTATCTTGTTATTCATCCCAAGCCTGGCTATCTTAAATTACATACCCCTCTGCCAAACTTTGTCGAAGGCCTTAGAAACGTCCGACATAAGATGTTAAGGCTCTTTTTTTGCTTTCGTAATCTTTTCCAAGATGACTCCTAGTGCCATCGGGGTGCTTCTGTTTTTGTTCTAAATCCAAATTGGCAGTTACTTCTTAGCCAATTGTCTTTGAGATACTTCGTGAGCCTGTTTTTAAGTATCTTTTAGAATACGTTCCTGATAAAATCTAGTAGCTAGAAGAGGCGTTAGTTTCACGCTTGATATGGGGTTTGCCGCTTTGCGGATAAATATTATCCTCTTTACCTTTCCAGTATACCCATAGGACCTTCTAAGTAATTGTATTCAACGAGTCCAGAGCAAACCAGGGTTCTTTGTCGGAAGCTCTTTAACTTTTTTTTCTTCGTTGTCAAAGTGGAATTCAAAGCCGTAGGTCTCGTTCTCTTCTCCGGTTATTTTAAACACATTATTCCAGTGTTCTTTGAACAACGTCTCTATTAATGCTTCGTCATCTATTATGTTATTTCTTGCCTACTTTATTTAAATTTATCATTTCCTGTTCTTGGCTTTAATCTATTAACATGTTTCCGAAATTCCTTTGGAGTGCTTCTACATGTATTTTCTCGATGCATTAAACCCATTTCTCTCTTTGTTTTAAGGGGGGGGGGGGAATATTTATATTTTTTATCAATATCATTCATCTTGAGATTTTCTATATTCGTATTATTTATTTCTTCTAACTCTTTGTATTCTTGTTGGCTGAGATTCCTTCTTCTTTAAGTTGGCTGGGTTAATTCTTGATCTTGGTAATTCTTTCTTGATGTCTCTTCATAATAACTTGCATTTATCTGATGTGATGATTCCTTCCAAATGCTTGATGACGTGATAATTTCTTCTTAATTCTTGATGCGTTGAGATGAGTTAGCCTTTGAAGTCATTTTCCTTGAGTTCCGTTTTCTTCTGGAGGCGATCCATTTATCTTGAGTCTTCTTGAGTTGTCCTTAAAGCGTTTTTCGTGGTCTCCGTTTTCTTCGTGAATTTTCTTCGTAAAAATTGTGGATTTGAGGATCGATCGCGGGTCTTTTGAATCCAAATACCAGCACTCTTCCGTCACGCAACGGCGAAGTCCGTTCTGACTTGGTAATTTAATGGGCTATTTATATTCTCGCTTTTTGGAAGGAAGTTTTTCTCTTATACATCTTCGCACCCCTACACAGGTCCCTTTCTAGAACGCGGAGCGAATTTGAGGATTAGGGAGAGACTAGTCTTGGATTTCTTAATCGAGGATTACTAGTAGCTTTGCCTCCCCGGCCTCCGAGTCTGCGGGATAAGTGGAGCTAATTTAGTGGGATTGAAGAGAGTGAACTAATTTTTTGACGCTAATCAGTATATTCTTCCCGAGTACTTGGTTCCCAGCAGCACTTTTTCTTAAACACTAGTAGGAGAGGAGGTGCAGTTGTAACGAAGATCAGAAGATTGTTCTGCCTTTGAGGGTCACCAGTTAAGGGGGGAAGGCATATTTATATTTTTTATCAATATCATTCATCTTGAGATTTTCTATATTCGTATTATTTATTTCTTGTTGACTGAAGTTGCCCCTCCAAACACATTGTCTTTTATTTATCTTACTCTTTGTATTCTTGTTGGCTGAGATTCCTTCTTCTTTAAGTTAGCTGGGTTAATTCTTGATCTTTGTAATTCTTTCTTGATGTATCTTCATAATAACTTGCATTTATCTGATGTGATGATTCCTTTCAAATGCTTGATGACGTGATGATTTCTTCTTAATTCTTGATGCGTTGGGATGAGTTAGCCTTTGAAGTCATTTTCCTTGAGTTACGTTTTCCTCTGGAGGCGATCCATTTATCTTGAGTCTTCTTGAGTTGTCCTTAAAGCGTTTTTCGTGGTCTCCGTTTTCTTCGTGAATTTTCTTCGTAAAAATTGTGGACTTGAGGATCGATCGCGGGTCTTTTGAATCCAAATGCCAGCACTCTGCTGTCACGCTACGGCGAAGTCTGTTCTGACTTGGTAATTTAATGGGCTATTAATATTCTCGCTTTTTGAAAAGAAGTTTTTCTCTTATACATCTTCGCACCCCTACACAGGTCCCTTTCTAGAACGCGGAGCGAATTTGAGGATTAGGGAGAGACTAGTCTTGGATTTCTTAATCGAGGATTACTAGTAGCTTTGCCTCCCCGGCCTCCGAGTCTGCGGGATGAGTGGAGCAAATTTAGTGGGATTAAGGAGAGCGAACTAAGTTTTTGACGCTAATCAGTAATATCCTTCCCGGGTCTCTGGTTCCCAGCAACACTTTTTCTTAAACTCCAGTAGGAGAGAAGGTGCAGTTGTAACGGAGATCAGAAAATTGTTCGGCCTTAGAGGATCAATAGTTATGGAGGGGGGTGGGGGGTGCATATTTATATTTTTTATCAATATCATTCATCTTGAGATTTTCTCTGTTCATATTATATATTTCTTCTTGACTAAAGTTGCCCCTCCAAACACATTGTCTTCCATTTATCTGACTCTTTGTATTCTTGTTGGCTGAGATTCCTTCTTCTTTAAGTTGGCTGGGTTAATTCTTGATCTTGGTAATTCTTTTTTGATCAATCTTCATAATAACTTGCATTTATCTGATGTGATGATTCCTTCCAAATGCATGATGACGTGATGATTTCTTCTTAATTCTTGATTGGTTGAGATGAGTTAGCCCTGGAAGTCATTTTCCTTGAGTTACATTTTCTTCTGGAAGCGATCCATTTATCGTGAGTCTTCTTGAGTTGTCCTTAAAGCGTTTTTCGTGGTCTCCGTTTTTTTCGTGAATTTTCTTCGTAAAGATTGTGGACTTGAGGATCGATCGCGGGTCTTTTGAATCCAAATGCCAGCACTCTGCTGTCACGCTACGGCGAAGTCCGTTCTGACTTGGTAATTTAATGGGCTATTAATATTCTCGCTTTTTGAAAGGAAGTTTTTCTCTTATACATCTTCGCACCCCTAAACAGGTCCCTTTCTAGAACGCGGAGCGAATTTGAGGATTAGGGAGAGACTAGTCTTGGATTTCTTAATCGAGGATTACTAGTAGCTTTGCCTCCCCGGCCTCCGAGTCTGCGGGATGAGTGGAGCAAATTTAGTGGGATTGAAGAGAGCGAACTAAGTTTTTGACGCTAATCAGTAATATCCTTCCCGGGTCTCTGGTTCCCAGCATCACTTTTTCTTAAACTCTAGTAGGAGAGGAGGTGCAGTTGTAACGAAGATCAGAAGATTGTTTGGCCTTTGAGGGTCAGCAGTTATTGGGGGGGGGGGGTGGGGTGCATATTTATATTTTTTATCAATATCATTTATCTTGAGATTTTCTATATTCGTATTATTTATTTCTTCTTGACTGAAGTTGCCCCTCCAAACATTGTCTTCCATTTATCTGACTCTTTGTATTATTGTTGGCTGAGATTCCTTCTTCTTTAAGTTAACTGGGTTAATTCTTGATCTTGGTAATTCTTTCTTGATGTATCTTCATAATAACCTGCATTTATCTCATGTGATGATTCCTTCCAAATTCTTAATGACGTGATGATTTCTTCTTAATTCTTGATGCGTTGAGATGAGTTAGCCTTTGAAGTCATTTTCCTTGAGTTCTGTTTTCTTCTGGAGGCGATCCATTTATCTTGAGTCTTCTTGAGTTGTCTTAAAGCGTTTTTCGTGGTCTCCGTTTTCTTCGTGAATTTTCTTCGTAAAGATTGTGGACGTGAGGATCGATCCCGGGTCTTTCGAATCCTATACCAGCACTCTGCCGTCCTGCTATGTCGAAGTCCGTTCTGACTTGGTAATTTAATCGGCTTTTTTATATTCTCGCTTTTTAGAAGGAAGTTTTTCTCTTATACATCTTCGCACCCCTACAGTTTCTCGTAAATTAGTTCTGCACATTCTCTTTTCTGTCTCCTTAGTGCGCTGAATGTTCCCCTCATTGGTCTGAATCTCTTTCCTTATCCTTTTTGCCCCCAAAGCTGATCTCCTCGCTTTTATCCACCATTTCTGGCATCCATCTGAATTGTTCGATGGTTTTCCACGAGTTAGTAGGGATGGCCCCTTCATCTGTCCTTTTGATTTCTTCTCTAATCCTATACATCTCATCATCGATTTACTCTAGAGTGGCCTCCCCGAGATGGTTAGGTACTTATGTCCGAAGTAAATCTTTCTACTCATAAAAATCAGATCTATGGTAGGATTTCCATTACCTCAAAGGGATTTGTATAGGTTGCTCGTCGAGATGCATTAGAATTGCAGTGTAATCACAGCAATGGACCTCTACCGTAATAGTCTCCATATAATAGTTGCAGTGCAGATTGAAGTTAGATAGGCTAATGTCCGGTTTTCTAGTAGATTCTCTTCACAGGTATGTATGTTGGGAAGATGGATCCCACTCTTTAAAGGGTTCCTTTGTTAATAAGTGTATTAAGTTGTTTTCTGACTCTGTTTGCAGATCTATAACAAGATGCTCTGCAATGACCGTTTGAATTGCCCATTAAGATGATCGGCGCACTATTGTTAAATAGCTTAGTAAAATTATGTACCTGTAATTGGGGCCCCTGAGTGGTTGGTAGCCTGTTGTGACTATGATGTTGCGTAATTCCATTTTCAGCTCTAGTTCAAAATATGCATCTTCCATCCCTTGAACCGTTATGTACTTAAGTCCTTGCTTTAAAGCTATTACAGTCCCATTGAAAGTTTCTCCCGGAGGATTCGTAGCAAGGATATTGTAGTTCTCGATCTTTCTTTTCATTTTCTATGTTCCTTCCATGTTCTGAAATTAAGATAACGTCCGGATTAATAGTTCTGAAGAGGTTTCCACATGCATTTTCTTTGTCTTCCCAATCAGTTAGTTTTTATTTGAAATATACTCGTATATATATTTTTTTAAGTTCCATATTACACTTGTCCATTTCTTATTCCTTTAGTCGTTTCCCGTGGTCTCTTATCCAGTAAAGGGAGTTAGCAGTGTTTCATCTTTTGGTTCTTTTCGTGTTTCTCCTGTGATCTCCTCTGCTGGTTGTTTGCGAGGCGGCTTCGGGTGTCTCTTCTCTAGGTGATGGGTTCCTTTTGTATCGCCAAAGTTGTTTTCTGTCTCTGTGCCATCGCAATTCATGTCATCTTCTCTTTCCATTATCTGTACCTTTTCCTTATCCTCTTCATTTAGTGTTTTGTTTGTATTCTCTGTCACATTGATTTTAAATATTGCCGATGAGTCAACCTCCTTGGGGAATTTCATAGGTTCTAATCCATTCTCTTGTAACATGCTATAAAATAGAGTTGCGTAGCTTCCTGGATTCAGATTGTTCATTGTGTGCGCGTGTAAGATGCACGTAAGTATTTTTATGTTGTGTTCCATCTAGATTGACTTGTATAGTTTGTCTTTGTTGTTTACCCTTTGCCAGTGATGCGTAAATATTTCTGTTATTGTTTTCATTGATCGTGTGGTTCTCAGATTCTTTTCTTTTGATAATTTCTCTTTTTTCTTTTTTTCGAGATGAATAGGTGTATCAGCCACAGACCATCGCCTCTCTTGCCCCTAGGTTGGCAGGAGGAAATGAGATCCACTAGGTGACCCCTCCCGGCTCCCCAAGGTTTCAATATGTTTGGTGGACCAGAGGGAGAAGGAACGGCGGAGGCCGTGGAAGGAGGATAGGATGAAAAGGAAATGAAAGATGCTGAAAAGGAAAGTATAGAATGAGAGCAGAAGTTGATCTTAGGTGACCCTCTTCTTTTATATCGAGAGAGAAGGCTAGAATGGAATTGTTTCATTTTGTTTGGATGTACTGATTAATGGAAAATCCAAACCACGACCTTTTACAATCCTTTACTATCCCATTCTTTATTTGTTACTCTACTGATATATAATTGCATCTTCTTTAAAGTTGTCGGGTCAACTGACCAATTTCTATATCTGTTTATTCTTTCTTTCATTCTTGTGTGTTTTATAGCATTTATGCTGTAATATGTGTGTGTGTGTATTGTTTTGTTACTACTCAGTTGTGTGTATGTATTTAAGGTTTCTTTAACCTTTCACGTGAGCACTTTTTCAGTTCATTTGACCACTTTATTTATTCACTTCTCTATAATTGAGAATTTTTATCTGAATTCACTATAGTTTGCAAAGTTAATTTATGCCTCACTTCACTTGATGTTTTTCAGTTCACTCTTTTCACTTAGATTGTATTTCTTTGGGGATTCTAGTCACTTTTGGGTGCATATCTGGTTAGTACTTTTCCGTTCACACCTTGCGAGTCTTGCTACCTGATCTTTCATCATGTTCTTTTAAAGTAAATCACGTTCGGTTGAGTTTAATAGCAGCTGGTTTTCTTGATCTGGTGTCATTCTTAATTATGTATACATTGGTGTTTCTTCGATTTCCTGTTGAGTTCTTCTACTAGGAAATCTTGAATTGAATGAACTGTTTACTCTGGTCAAAATGTCTTCTGTAAAAATAAGAAGAAGGTTGTTGATTTTCATCCAGATTTTTTCCGCTCTGTTTTTGACAATGATGTTGAGCGGTTCAATCTTCGCCACTCAATGTAAGGCTCTCTGGGTCCTTGTAGTGTTTCTTCTAGTCTTGGTGATTAAATAGATGGGTTTGTTTTCAACTTTCTGGGATCCCTTTTTTTGTTTTTGATGTGGTGTTTATTGGGATGTGAAGGTAGATTAACACCTCTCTTCATAGAACTAGATATATGTTTCTTTCTTCAGGATGCTAATTCTCTTATTAAATATACGAGTCATAAAACATGGGTTGTTCTATCTATTCATTTGACTACGTGTTTTATATAACCTCTTGAAGCTATCTCAAGCCTTCCGAATGATATCGGTAAAACTATCCTTGCACTTCAATATCTGCTCCTTTTCGTCTCGAGATATGGACTAGGATTAATTTTCTTCTGTTTGTTCTTATTTTCCACTTCCTCTCGAATTAGTTCATGTTTTAAATCTCCATAGCTGTTGTCACTGTCTGAGATCACACATTCGTGTATTTGTCTACGACTAGTTGACTGATGTCGTCTGCTAATTGGATATTGAAGCATTCGGGCATGATAGGTGTTGGCAGGTTCCCTGTAGAAATCGAGTATAGCGTAGGGCTGAGAAAACCCCCTGCGATCTTTTCTGTGACGATGCCAAGTGCTATTGTGGTGTCGCTGCCTTTACGAAATCTAAACTAGTATTCGTTGTAGATATTGTTTTAGGTGACATATTCTGTCTTTTGTTATATACAACTGTGGCATGCAAGGAGATCCGGTAATTTGCCTGGTTTTTGAATAAAGATAATTTTTGGCTAGTTTGAAGTCGTCTGGATAGTATCCAGTGTTGAGGCACGGATTGGATATGTTCTTAATAGATTCAATGATGATGTCCGGTGCCTTGGTGAGTGTGAATCTTGTAATTCCTGAGGAGTCTGGCGCTTTCTGTTTGAATTACTAATTTCTTGATTGGCAATTGTGCCCCCTGGTGCCTGATTCTTTTTTCTCTTTCTTTATTATTCTACGACAGGAGATTGGGTAGATTTTCTCATGGTTGTTGCGGAGATTTTCGTGAACCATCTCTTTTATTGCTGGATTGAAATCTATATTTTCTTCTGGTGTTATTAAAAACACGGACTTCCAGTGTCGTCTGAATTTACGCTCGTTTGCTCTGTCATCTCTTATTTTGTTCCTCTTTTCATTCTACCTATTAGCCTCTAGTTTTATTTTTGTTTCCTTTCTATATCAATTTCTTGAATGAGTCTTTCACATACTATTCCTTGCTGTTCTTCTTTTCTTCTTCTTAGCGCAGTTTGCCTTTCTGTGGTTGGACCGAGTATCGCTATTTGTTCGTAAACATTTTTAGTTGTTTGGTTTTTCCTTCATCTTTTCTGTCCATCTTGGATGCGGGAGTGTGCAGTATCTCGTTTTTAGTATATTTTTGTTATCTGGCTCAATGAAAGCTGATTTTATTTTCTCAGTTTTTTCATCTATTGCTTACTGCTTAGCTTCATTAAGATCGACTGGGACGAATTTTTTAAGATCTTTTTATTCATCCAGTTTTTGCTATTGTAACCCCTTTTTCCGGTGCCGTTATATGTATCGAGTTCTGAGTGATTTCCAGTAAAGTTCCGACATGATAACTACATTCTATGCTGATGGGCTGCATGTTGTTGTATGGAATGTAGTATCTGCTTAATGAGACTTCTGGTTTTGAAGCAGTTCAGTTGTCTTCCTTTGTTAAGTTGGTGCTCACTTTCTCTGAATTTGTAGTGCTTTTGGTTGATGTCTCTTCTGGAATGTTCTGCTCCAGAGTTTTATTCACAATCAAGTTTAGCATTTCCAAAAATGTATAGTTCTCAGGGAACCACATCTTTTTTATACTGTTCTTTTCGAGTATGTCGTTTAGTGTTGATATGAAGAATCTCAGTTTACCGATATTCATGATGCGAGCCTATAAGAATCAAGTCAATACTTCTATTGATGCGCTATTTGGTACCTTTAGATGCGTTTAATAATTTCAACGGTTAAAAGACATTAAGGATAAAAAATGCGTGTAGTATAGTAGGTCAAGGTATAGGGAGAAAAAGTGTTCTTTAGAAAGAGAACTGGTGTGCGAGTATGTCTGGCGATTGCTTCATTTGTGCCGTTTTGAGCTTTTGTATTTTCATTTTCGTTAGCGAGCTTTCAAGCCTTTCGGGGTAGATTTTAGCTTTTTTGTCTATAAAGCTTATATTCTTATTCCAAGGGCTTCGACGAAGAGCTAGTTAGCCAAAGATTGCCTTCTTAACCGCATAATTATGATTGCGCTATTGCAAATAATTCTCGAATTCACAAGGCGGAGCTAGAGTGGATAAAACAATTTTTTCCATTATTTTCGACAAGCAGGGATGACAATTAAAAAAGCCGATCGAAAGACAGTTTTTTGGTTGTCTTATAGAAGCTCATTTTATCCGTTATCTTCTCATGTGTGTGAGAAAAGCTTCAGCACATGAATTCCAACAATATTCATGAGAGATCCGAATGAAAAGTGCAGTGTGAATGGCTACTAAGGAAGAAATCGAAGTGGACAAATCTTCGAGAATGTTACTCAAGGGAAAAGTTCGAAAGAATATGCCAAGATTTTATAATTGATCTCACTGGTAATGCTGGGGGAAAAAAACATACGTTGCACTAAGCAGCCATTGCACGCTATATAACAACCCGTCAACATTGCCTGTAGTCACCATAAAAGAATTCCACGGAGTCTCAATGTGGACCCGATACAAGTGCCCGTATTATAAAGAGAAAGAACTACAGCAGAGTGAACTGGGAAGGATACCTAAAAAGAAGAACTTACAAAATTCGTCCCAGACGATCTAACAGAAGCAAAACTGGAGAAATTGATGAAGAAAAAAAATCAGCGATTGAAAACCTCTTTCCCAGGTGGAAGTCAGAAATATTCCCAAAACGAGGCACTGTAATTCACATATCCCCAATGGACAGAAGAGATGAGGGAGAAGAACAGACCATGGAGCAGGGTTTACAACCAAATAACGGTTCTCTGGCCCAACAGAAATCAAATGGCGCTAAAAGAAGAGAAGAAGAGATGATGCATCTAATAGAAGAACACCAAGGCAACAAAATATGTGATAGCCCCATCGAAGAAATTAATGAAGAAAATACTCCGAAAGAAAATTGGAGGCTAATTAACAGAATTAAAAGCACACCTCCACAGAGAAAAATTACATTAATGGGCAGAAGGCAAAAATACAAGAAAATTGAACCATCGAAAAAAAATAAGACGACACTGGTAGTTAGTGTTTTCAATATCACTTGAAGTATATGCAGACTTTAACGCAATTATCGAAGAGATATTTCATGATAACTTCAAAAACAAAGTGAGGAAATAACTACAGCGCCTGTCGTCGAACATCAAAGGGAGGGAAGAGAACCTGAGACCAAGATCCGCAAGAAATACCGAAGGACTAAAAAGCCCTATTAATTCATTCCAACAGAATGGTCACGCCCTTCGGGAATTAGCAGGATCACAGGTACCAGTGCAGAGGAAAATATTATCAAAATCATCAAGAATATATTTAGCGCATGCCTAAAAACAGGATACTTCCCAGACCACTATAAACTCGCCAAAATTATCTTTATCCCTCACTAGTTACCGACCTATATCGTTTCTGAACTTAAGTGTAAAAGTCTTCGAAAAGATCCTTAACAGAAAAGTTCTAAAATATGGAAACGAAAACAACCCTAACAACGAATACTTGTTTGGGTTCTTCTCCCCTCCGCCCCAACAGAAGTAAGAGGGAGGCGGTCTGGCGCCCGATTCATCTATATCTTCCACCCCTTAAAAAAAATTAATAACTCGGTATTCCCGGAAGAAGGTTGCAGACAGGTTGAAAGACGTTTCGGAAATATAGTTCTGGAAACTAGTGGTCTTTTTCTCCGTCCTCTCCAGGCTCTACAGAAAGCTCTTTTTCGAAACTTGAAAAGCTTTTAAACCAGGTTAAAAAATGTAAACTAGCTGGTGACTTCAACAACAACACACACACACACACACACACACACATATATATATATATATATATATATATATATATATATATCAGTGGCGACTCCGGCACTCGGGCTATTCAGGCTTAGCCCTAGTATAAATTTAGTCAAGTGAACATGTATTTGCAAGATGATTTAATTTCTGCCAACACTGACTTCAAGTAAGTAATTACAGCCAATAACTCAAGGCTCCTTTTATTTAGCCTGGTTGCAGTTCCTATTTTTTCGTTTAGCATCTGGCGGGTGTTTTAGAGGTGCCCTGTGTCAAAATATCATTCGTAGCAGACGTTCTCTCGACATCGTTCACACGCGCTTGACTCGGGCTCAGAAGTTACAGCCCGAGTTGTTGTTATCTATAATCGCAAAAACTAAAAGTAATTAAAACTCAAGTTTTCTTGAAACAATAGATTTCTATAGAGATTAGGATTTAAATTCCAATCTATGAAAGTTTTCCGTTCGTCAATATTCTTAAAGGAACAAAAAATTATCCAGCAACTCGGACTAATAAAAACGAGCCTGGTAGGTGTAAAAACTAACTGGCATCTTTTGTAAAGAGTACAGTAAAGGTGACAGTCAGATCGGTCTCTGGCTAATGTTTGTTGTGAACGACGCTGTCATTATTTGATTTCTGTTTTTATGTGCGTCTGTGTGTAAAGATCAGTTGTGTTTTACAGACTTAGAAATGGCGAAAGACAGTTCTAGATATAAAAAATGAGCCATTTAGAGCTAGAAATATTGCGGAAAAAAGTGAAACGCCATCAAACCAAGACAAATGGAATTCATGTGTAAATGAAGTGAGTAATTTTTATATAAAAACAAAATTTCTGTCTTATTTTTAAATTTTAAGTTCACATATAAGTCTGCGTTGTGCATTACGTCTTCTACTTTCTTTTATACATGGGTCTTATGCGAAATCTGTGATGAGCCCGAGTGACGCTGATGACCTGGAGTTGTCTCTGATATATATATATATATATATATATATATATATATATATATATATATATATATATATATATATATATATAATAATAATAATAATAATAAAGCCAGAACCAGTATTCGGAACATCCTCGTATACGAGTATGTATAATTTGGAACGTTTCGAACATTAGCTATGTTCATCTTCAGCCTATAATGGAGTAAAACAATATGAAAGCGAGCAAGCTTAGAATACATAAAGAGATATATGTGTTAATGACTGACAATAAGTTTAAAGTTTGTTAAATTTGAGAGAAAATAATGCGACAATGTAATAATGAATATTAGAGATTCGTAAAACTTTCAAGAAAACAATGCCAAATTTACCGAAAAAGTACAATCCGAACTTACAAAGAAAAACACTGCAAAATGATAAAACAAACTAAAAAAACAAAGCAAAAATTAAAAATTAACATGAAATAAATGAATGAACACTTACCAACTTGAAAGAAGGACAGAAATCGAATGATTTAATATGTGGGAAATTTCAACTGAGCTAAACATGGTAGTTGTTTAAAATAACTGAAATATGGTTAACCACCTAATAGAACATTATAATTACCGGGTCATTAAGTGAGTTGTTATTACATTTTAGGTAAAAATGAATTATAAAACAAACTAAAATTAAGATATTTGAATTAATAGATGTAAAGTGGTGTAGACGACTGACTCGAATTGAATCCTGGATTAAGCATTTGAATAAATAGAAATTCCAAAATGTTGAGATCTACAGATTTATCCGCACAACTCAAAACTTTGAAATTTGAGGGGGACAATAATGAGGTACAGGTATCCGAATGATTCCTTATTGCAGAGAATTCCGGTTTAGAAATGGGTGTGTCTGTGTAGTGGGAAACCCCCTTATGTTTGCAAATCCTCAGATTCAATTGTAGCGTAGTTTTACCTACGTAGCGAGTTTGGCAACTCGCACACGTAAATTGATAAACAAGTGAGGACCTGAGTAGCAAGGGTAGCTTCTCCTTATGAGACAAGTAGGTTTTAAGAGAGATAGTATTAATTGGGATACAGTAGAACTTGATTTGTGGATAAACTTTAGCCAATAATCGTTGTAAGTCTAAGATGAGTTTGTTGGTCAGCGAGCCTATGTAGGGTATTTTGACATATTTTTTATGTTTCGATACATTAGATTTGTCGAGAGGAATCACGTGTATTTTATTTCGGAAACTTTGAATCAATTTTTCGAGTAATAATGCTGGGAATAAATTAAATTTACAAAATTGTTTGAGATAAGACATCTCTTTATGAAAATTGTTCCAGTCAGAGCATATTCTGAAAGCACGGTTTATTCTGCAGCTTACAAATGATATTTTGAAGCAGTTTGGTAAACTCGAGAAATAATTAGTGCCAAGCAGAGTGGGTGTGGGTTTTCGATATACTGAAGTGGAAATTTTGTTTTCTGACCGGGTAATCTTAATGTCCATAAATGAAAGAGAGTTATTAGTTTCGTGCTCCAGTGTAAATTTGATGTTATGATGCTGGGAGTTAATGTAGTTTTGAAACTGGGAGGCATGATTCTTATTTTTAAAGAGAACAAAGCAATCGTCCATGTATCTTTTATAGAGTATAGGTTTGAAGTGTTGTGGAGAGTTGGACATCCAGCCTGTTCTAGTTTGCACAGAAAAGCATTTGTAAACGATAGACCCAGTGGTGAGCCCATTGCCATCCCGTCCCTTTGTTTATAAAGTCTATTGTTAAATATAAATATTGTGTCTTCAATGGCCAATTTAACAAGCATAGAAAAATCAGGTTTATTGAGAGCAAGAATTATGCAATTTGTGTTAAAAAGTAAATCACATATTATATTACAGGTTTCAAGAACAGGGATGTTGGTAAATAATGACTCAGCATCGAAACTAGTCATGTGATACTGGAAAAAACAACATCTGCCTAAACTCATCGAATCTCAAGTCAACCAACATAGTTTACGAGATCATCTGCCCCGATAAAAACTGTAAGCTTTATAAAAACTCAAAAATCTATTGGCATGACAACCACTACACTTTCGAGACGTTTAACCATGCATCTACAAAGCGGTGGGCCTAAAAATCATATGGAGAGTGTCCATAATATTAACCTAACGAGAGATATGCTCTTTGATAACACCATTATTAAAAGAGAAGAGATTAATAAAGCGAGGCTGAACATCTTAGAAGCCATATTAATAAATTAAGATAAGCCAGCTATCAACAGTCAAGCGACAAGCTGGAATCGCACATTAAAGCTATTTTAAAATACCTCTCACAGGAGTGGCCCAGTTCCTCTAACGTTACATTTAACCAAAGCGGAATAAAAAACCCCGTGAAAATCATTTTCTTCCACTTGCTGGGTGAATATTCGACTGCGTAGCATTGCCTTACTACCTTTTGAAGAGCGTTGTAATCTCACGCGTGCTAAAAAAGAAAGACTTTTGAGCCTCGCCATCTAAGAACGCTACTGTCCTAGGAGTCATTAGGACCCCAGTTGATCTGCAAAGATTTTCATACAATCTTTTCGCTGCGAGTGATGAAGTAAATTGATGGCCTAAAAACCTTATTGCTCCCGCGTACCGCCCTGCGTGGGGACCTGGTCGGATAACTGCCCTTCATTAATTTCGTCTTAACTATGTCGGCCGCTTGGACTGACATAATTAAGGGCTTACGTGGAAACTGGTTTGAGGCCTATCCCATAGAAGAAGCACAAGTCAGAAATTTTCTCGAATCTGGGGCAAAACTGTGAGTCCCGGACGGAGGAGAAATCCTCATCGCCCGGGGGACCCGGCCAGAATCATAGAGGGAAATACTCCCGCCTCTATGTAGTTGGATGCAGTTTTGGCGTACGTACCCGTGAGCGGGTGGCACAAACTTAGCGGTCATTGATTCGGCCGCTATGCATTAAGTCCACCAAGCTCAACCATCTGAGGTCCCCACTCGAGAACCATCCCTCATCCATCATCACCCATCATCCCGGCACCATCCGAGTGGGGAAACAACAAGAAACTGGACGGGAGCGCTCTTCTCATATCGAATTCAAGTCCAACCCTTGACTCTACCTCCTTTGTCACTTCTGACATCACTTTCTTTACCCATAACAAAAAATAACTACACATTTTTTTACAGAGGAAAAAAAGAACGCAAGAAAGAAGAAAGAAGACGCCCACGACGATGGAGGCCCTCCCTAAGAGGGTCCCCCTACGGACCATAAGCGGAAAGAAGAAAACCGTTTGCGATCTTTATTTCGAATTTAAGGATCGCACTCATCAAGCTCATCGACATTCCAAATGGTTTCATCGCTATATGCGGTGAGACCAAGAACATAGACCGGCTCCTATCTGACGAAGGGGCCGAAGTTCTAAAGGAAGTGAACCTGGAAGCTAAAACCCCACCAGCGATCTCTGCAAATAGGAGTGTCATCTACCGAAAGGGGGAGAGTTGGGTGGGTGAGAACTCCCCCGCAGATCTGAAACCGGAAATAAAAAAAAATCACACATGAGCGAAGATAAGGGAAGTGATCAAATTCCGTGATCACACCCACGTCTACAAGGTTACTTTCCAGACCACCGAAATGGCAACGGAAGGACTCCTCATTTTCAACATGAGGATCCCAGGCAGCAACATTGAGCATGAAAAATATCACAGTATCCAGATGTGCTTCGTGTGTTATGCCCTATACAGCATACCACCGCCAACTGACCCCAAAAAGGAAAGATCTGGTGCAGCGAATGCACCACACAGGGTCATATATATGACTCCTGCAAAAACACCACGAAAATGTGCATGAACTGCAAAGGACCCCATCGAACGATGGCCCTTAACTGCCTCAAGAGAAAAGACATTATAAAGAAAATAGAAGAAGAAGAAAAGAAGAGGAAGACCACAACATACGCGAACACGGTGAAGAAAAGTGAAGGGATGGCATCAACTCCCTCTCCGATGATCTTCACCAACGACTTAAGTACCAAAATCCTAATCTGCATCACTCATTCAAACGTGGCAAACGCGGTAAAACCTGGATGCTATAGCTAGGTTTTAAACACGCTTCTAAAAGCCAATAACTTGCCATCCATCATCGTGCCCGATGATCCCGAGTGCTCTAGGGCATTCAAGGATAGCATTATTGAAAATAACAAAGAAAAAGCCACTGGATTGGAAGAGGTCATATAGTCTCACTCATCGGAGGAATCCGTAGAAGAGGACGAGACAAATGACAAAGAGGAAGCAGAATCCACATCTTCGGATAGTGACGAGGGCCAATGCACTCGCACAAGAGCGACGATGATTCAGTCAAAGACTTCTAGTCCTCCCCCGAAGAACGAAAAGCCTGGGCACTCCAGACCCGCCCCACAGGCCAAAAAAAGTAAAAAGACGAAGAAGAAACACAGGTAAATACATCTCACAATTGAACGGACCTCGCTAAGAATCATGGAAATTAACACCAACGGCTGGACAGCGAAAAGAACCTCTACGGAAATTTGTTCAGGGCAATTAATGCAGATGCCATCTTGATTTCTGAGCATGGGATTGACACTCGTAGCTCTGAAATGAAGATCTGGAAGTACGACGTGTTAATCACGAATTACTCTCAAGAGCGGTACGACGGTGCCGCCATCGCCATCAAAAGAGGGATCAAGTATAAACCAATAAGAAACTTGGAAGAATCCTATCTTGCAATAGAGGTCGAACTCGATATAGGAAAGCTGGTCATCGCCCCCGGGTACCAGCCGCCGAGACGAGAATATTTACCAATCCATTCTCTCTCTGGCCTATTTGGCAGAAGGACCCCCACCATATTATTGGGGGATCTTAATGCCAGATGTTGGGAGTCTGGGTACAGGACCTTCAATGGAAATGGAAGGTGCCTGGACACTATGATGAACCGAAATATGGTCCATAGAATAGGCCCGAACTTCCCAACCTATACTCGGGGAAGAATTGCCACAAAAGCAGACATTTGTCTAGCTAATCATAAGCTGCCGTTCAATTACTACATGAAACCAGTCCAGGTACCATGTAGTGATCATATAGGGATCCTACTCACCATCAACAGGAACCCTATACAAGTCCTAACTCCAGTCAGAAAAGACTACAGGAGAGCAAACTGGGCACGGTACGTGGGTCTCCTCGAGGCCTATAGCTCACCAAATCTGGACAAGGCAATTTTCGAGGAGATAGATGAGGCACTCGACGACCTCAACGAACATCTTATGAATGCAGATAGGGCTTGCATCCCCCAAAGCCAGTATAAAACCATCTCCTCGTACAGATGGACTGGGTACATGAAAAAACTCTACAGAGAATTGAGAGTCATGTACGAGTTAAATATCAGAAATGCATCAATTGACTCGCTACAACGAAGTAGAGAGATCAAGGAAGAGCTCAACCAGTTGATCCTCGACCAACAACAGAGACAATGGGACGATGCGATCGAGAGCCTCGATCAAGATGCATCTCCCAAGGACTTTTGAAAGAAAGTCAAAAGTCTTAGAGGATCATCTGGAAAAAAGAAGAAAATGGAAATCCAAAAAGAAGATGGATCCATTCAAACAGAAGAGAGAAACATCGAAGTAATACTCTGGCGTTATTGGGAAAAAATCTTCAGCACATCGGAAGAAGAAAACGAATATTTTGATATAGAGTTCGAAAAAACATCGTAGACGAGCTTAACACGGAAATACACCGAACGCATCCTCATCACCAGGTGGATAGACTGCGCGGCGGAGACGCCGAGATCACCGAAGAAGAGATCCTTGGCACACTCCGCTCATTCCGACAAAAAGCCCCAGGCCAATCGGGGCTTACGAAAGTAAACTTCGTAAAGGCACCAGCCAACATCATCGAAGGAATAAGACGTATTTTTAACGCATGTCTGAATATAGGGTACTTCCCATATGCTTACAAGACGGCAAAGATGATCTTCTTGCCCAAGCACGGAAAGAACCCAACGTTTAGAAAGAGCTACCGCCCAATTTCACTCCTGGAATTTGGCGGGAAACTCTTTGAGAAGATCCTCAACGGGAGACTGGTGTCTCACCTGAAAGAAAACTCCCTCTACAACCTATGTCAATTCGGGTTTAGAAATAAGTGAAGTACGGAAATGGCAATCAATGTCATAACGGAAAAGCTTTCCCAAGCCAAACGGGACAGGAGTTATGTGGATATCGTTTGTATCAAAGGCGTTTGATAAGGTGTGGCAGCGGGGCATGCAGTATAAGATCTTACGGCTGGGTCTAAGTGAAAACTCAGAAAGAACTCTCTGTGACTATGTCATGGAGAGAGCGGTGTATGTCAGTCTAAGGTGCACGGATGGACCAAAGTTTCCGCTTACTGCGGGCCTCCCGCAGAAGGGGTGTCCGTCCCCCACTCTTTACTCGATATACACCGCGGATGTCCCAGCCCTTGTGTACCCCTCTTCCCTCAATATTCCGTACGCCGATGATTTCGGCCAGATAATCGTATCTCCATGGAGGAATGCGCCGTGGCAAGCTCGCATGACAGCGATGGAAATCGCAAACCTGAACAACTACGAGGCTCAGTGGAAGATAAGAACAAACCAAGAGAAATTCAAGGTGGTCCCCGTTGGACGCAACTTAAGGGCAGACGTGTGTGTGAGGGATACGCGATACCCCTACACCAACGAATGCAATCTACTCGGTATGAAAATCACCTCTACCGGGTACAAGACGCACGTCGAAGAAAGAATTTCACCAGCCTCGGCCGCTGTCAGAACTCTATATTCATTTAGAAATCAAGGTGAAAGCAACAAGAAGAAGAGCTACAATGCCCTTGTAAGATCTAAGTTGCTTTACCCCACCTTTACCCTCTCATGTGTCTCAAAAACACAAAAGAAGCGACTTCAAGTAGTGCAAAATAAATGCATGTACCTAATCACGGGTACACGCAGGCAAGAAAGAAGACGGCAAGAAGATCTGCACAGAGATGCGTGGATAATTCCCATTAACAAAGTAATAGAAGAACGGACCCGACAAAATGCAGGATCTGGTTAATCGGCAACTGAGTGATGAAATCACCCAGATAATTAACCAGAACAGAAGAGCTGACTGTCGTGCCAGATTTCCCAGCTCCGCCAACTGAGTGGCTGGCGGGGACGAAGTGCCGTTCTACACATAATTATAATGAGATGTATTACCTAAAAAACATCAAAGAAGAAGAAAACCGAAATTGACAAATGAACCTACAACTAAGAAAAATCACCGATGAAGACAACTGCAAATCAAGACTACGAAAAAATCCCAATTTCGACAATAATCACCAACTTGAAGAAACAAGAACACTAAAAAACACATGCACACAAAAAATACCAAAACATTAAGCACGCACCTAAATGTATTAAAAAACACATACAAAATAAGCAATGCATAACATACACCAAATAAACTAAAAAATATTAAGACAAATGGCTTGAACGCCATAAATAATTATTTATAATTATTACAAATCTACAGTAACAACAAAGAATACACGCAACCAATAAAATAATAAAAGTGATAGGTCTGATCACCAGACTCTAGGCATCTCTTTCTGCACCCTACCACACTTCTTTCTCTTTTCTCCGCTTGTCTATTTTCTCTATCTACCCACACACCCTATCGTCCTCCCCTACATGCACCCACTTTAACTGAATCAGAATCAGAATTCTTTCACTTTCTGTCAGATTTTCACTCCACTCATTACATAAATAAAGGAGGCAAGAACATTTCAAATGCTCCGAAGATGATCGAATAAGATCTCAAGCTTAGCAATTTAGTTTGGTTTTACAAACACATTCATTTAAAAAAGAGATGAATACTGCACAAGTGATCCACCATCTACAAGATGGAATAAAAAAGATAGTTAGAAGAAGAGAAAGTCACAAAATACACCATGGACTTGAACAAAATTTGCATATATATATATATATATATATATATATATATATATATATATATATATATATATATATATATATATATATATATATATATATATATATATATATATATTTATATAAATAACACCCACAAGGAAAATGGAAAAACGATTCCGAGTGCTTTCGTCTTTATTCTAAAAGACCTCTTCATGGAATAACGTAGGTCAGGACAGACATACAAAACCCTAATTAGGGGGTACAAATTCTTTAAACACTTTAATTTGTGATTTAATATAATTAAATAGGATAGAATCTAGGCTAAACAATCCAGGGCTAATATTAAAATTTGGGAAAGTATTAATAGAGATACACTCCAAAATATTTCTTGAAATGTAGTTTGTACATTTAATAATAGATTTAGCACTATTCCAATTAATAGTATGATCCTGACTATAGATATGTAAAAATAATGCAGATTGTTGACAAAAATTACGAACATTAGTTTAGTGCTGTTTAACTCTAACATTCAATTATTTACCTGTCTGTCCATAATAGCATTTTTCACAATTATTGCAACAAATAGAATATAAGAGTACAATGCCTGGTTTATGTGGGGAATTTTTTTACAAAAAGGTGATGTCTGTCCTGACCTACGTTATTCCATGAAGAGGTCTTTTAGACTAAAGACAAAAGCTCTCGGAATCGTTTTTCCATTTTCCTTGTGGGTTTTATTTATCATAATTTTGACTCACGTGCAAGTTGTGAGTTTCTTTTCATATATATATATATATATATATATATATATATATATATATATATATATATATATTTATATTAAAGTGACAAGAACTTTTTGGATAACTCATTACATATTTACTCTATTCCATACTTTTCAGTACATGTAGAAATGTAACCCCATTTCTATTCATTATGAGATTAATATTTTAATATGCAAATTTAGCCGTATATTAATTCTAGTTAGTCTAAGGGAGAATCAAGTTCTATTCATAAATAAAGATTAATTTGTCCGTATGTTCGGTTCCTAACTTTTTAAAAGATCTACATAAATAAAAATTATGATATGAAGAGATTATTCTAATATTCAAGTAATATAAATATCTGTGACCAGCTTTCATCTAATAACAAAGAGGGTGACGTTAATCTGATATCTTGCTTGTAAAGACAAATCATATGAGGAAGATTCAGGTCAATTTGTTGACGGGATCCGTGCAAACCACTTTAGAAATAAGTTCACTTTCACTCGAGTTTTTTTTCACATACGTTATATTCACAGCAATGAATTTATTCTAACATTTTAAAATGGAAATATAAAATTAATATAAGTACCAAAGAACGAAAATCAATTTCATGCCTCAACGACTAAAAAGTGCCTAAACTGTAACGGTGACAACCGAACTTTGGCACTAAATTGCCCCAGAAGAAAAGAGATGATAAAGAAGAAAGAAGAAGAAGCTCGAGCCCGCAGTGCCCAAAAATACGCTTCCTCAGCATCAAGAGACAACCAAATAACCACAAACCAACCTACGATGCAACTCAACTTCGAATTGAGCTCGAAGATTCTCACATGCGTCATCCACGCCCACATCGCTAATATAAGAAGCCAAGGAAGCTACGAGAGTGAACTTAAAATACTACTACAGGCAAACAATATGCATACAATTAAAGTTACAAATCCCCGGACTCACTAAAAATACTCAATATTTGCTCAGCCTCATCCAAACGACCGCAAAAAGAAGAAAAGCAGGTAAATCTGACGAAGATTCAGATGATTCCAAAGAAGAGTCTTCAAGCGACTCGCAATCCGAAGTAGAAGAGAAAGAGAACGAGACAGAACCAAGAACAAGATCCCAGAGGGCCTCCAGGAGTAAATCAAAAACTCCCAGCCCACCCAGAAAACAATTACCAAAGAGCAACAAGGGCATGGAAGCAATCCACGAAGAAACTACTGAAAATCCATCCCCTGCTCCTCTAAAGGTCCCTTCCAGAGACCCCAGACTGAAGAAAAGTAGATTAGTCCCCTTAATGAAAATAGACAGCTTAAGAATCTTGAGTATTAATACCGACGGATGGACCACGAAAAGAGTGCACTACGGTAACATTTTCCAACAAATCGATGCTGACATAATACTTATTTCCGAACACCGAGTTAACACGGATAGGGACATAATCAAGATATGGAACTATGACGTGATGACAGTGAACCATTCTCAAGAACGATACGACGGAGCAGCCATTGCGATTAAGAAGACAATTAAATTCAAGCAACTCAGGAAATGGAAGAATCCTACATCGCCATAGAGGTAGAAATAAACCTGGAGAAGATAATTGTTGCCACGGGATACCAACCCCCAAGACGCGATTATTTTCCGAACCACACTATCAGGAGTATACTCGGGCGAAGGGTCCCTACGATATTAATGGGGGACCTGAACGCACGATGTGCCGAGTCCGGGTATACTCGAACCAACGGTGCAGGCAGATGCTTGAATACTCCTGGATAGGAACATCACCCAGAGACTGGGACCCTACTTTCCGACCTTCATCACAGAAAGGAGCGCCACCAAGCTGGACATCTGCTTAGCCAACTTCCTTTTACCCTTTAGTTATCCCATGAGCCATGAAGTGATACCTTGTAGGGACCGTATAAGGATTAATCTTTATATCAATTTTAACCCTATATTGATACCATCACATACAAGGAAGAATTACAGCAGGGCGAATTGAGATAATTTCGAGCGAATGCTAAGAAATTACATCCCAGCGAACCTCGACGAAGCGACGTTCGAGGAAATAGACGAAGAAATGCTAGAGACACAGATGATCGAGGCTGACAGAGAGTCGATTCCCAAAAGTACATACAAAACGATCTCAGCATACAGATGAACCCGTCGTATGAAAGGTTTACACCGTGAACTAAAAGGATTGTATCAAGTGAGCATCAACACCGGTACATCCCGTGATACAATGTACCGTATGAGAGAAATAAAGGAACAACTAAAAATTCTAATTTACGAACAGCAAGAGACAAAATGGAATGAAGCTATCGAGAACTAGTTAGCGAACCATCACCGAAAGAATTCTGAACGAAAATCAGGAGAATGAGAGTAAAGCCCCAGAAGAAAAAGATGGAATTAGAAGACGACCAAGGTGAAATTAAATCAGAAGAGAATGAAATGGAGGAGATTCTCAGGCAACACTGGGAACAGATTTTCAGTATCAGTAAAGAAGAAAATGAAGCCTTCAAAATATATTTTGAAAATCAGATTATAGACGAGCTGAACGAAATCATTGAAAGGACGCATCCGAACCACCAAGTGAACAGGGAGGAAGGAGAAGAAGAAAGAGTGACGCTAGGAGAACTAGAAAGCGCGCTCCACTCCTTTAAGCAAAGAGCTCCAGGACGGTCAGGCTTGACAAAGTTAAACTTCGTCAAAGCACCGAGATGCGTGCAGGAAGGTTTACTCAACATCTTTAATGCTTGCCTAAATGTGGGCTACTTTCCCGACGCATACAAAACGGCAAAAATGATCTTTATTGCCAAACGTGGAAAGCCCTCGACGAGGAAGGAGAGTTATCGCCCAATATCCAATCTGGAATTTTTTGGGGGAAAACTCTTAGAGAAAATCCTGAACAAAAAACTCGTCGAGCACTTGAAGGAAAATTCGCTCTACAACGAACATCAATACGACTTCAGAAAGAAGAGGAGCACCGACATGGCAATAAATATCATCACGGAAAAGATTGCTCAAGCAAAGAAAAACAGAAGCTATATCGACATAGTATTCAGAGACGTGTCAAAGGCATTCGATAAAGTATGGCTAATGGGGATGCAATACAAGATCCTCAAGCTGGGTTTGAGCACAAAACTTGAAAAAATCCTCTGTGATTATATTATGGAGACGTCTGCCTACATCAGTATAGTGTGCACGGATGGTCCCACCTTTACTCTACAGGCAGGATTGCCTAAAAGCGGGTGCCTCAGTCCAACCTTATACTTGATATATACAGCCGACATCCCAGAGCCAAACTACCCCACTAGCCTAAACATCCAGTTCGCCGATGACATAAGTTAGCTTACAGTTTGTGGATATAGAAACGCGCCTTGGCAAGCTCGAATAACTGCTGAGAAAATAAAAGAAGGCAACGTATATGAATCAAAATGGAAAATCTGAACTAATGGTGACAAAATCAAGGTCGTCCCATTAGGAAGAAGAAAAACAGCAGATGTGAGAGTTGGGGATACTATTTATCCCTACACCAACGAGTGCAATGTACTTGGGATGAAGGTCACTTCAAACGGGTACAGGAAGCACGTCACAGAACGGATTCAAAAGGCATCTTCGGCAGTTAGAACCCTCTATAGCTTCAGAAACCTCAGCCAAAAGAATAAAAAAGAAACTGTATCTGACACTAGTCAGACCCACTCTCATCTATCCCTCAGCATCTCTGTTAGGCGTCTCAAAAACAGCAAAAGAAGAAATGCAGAAGATACAAATTAAGTGTGTGTATATCATAACCAATATACGAGGGAGGAAAAGGAGGAAGCAAGTGGATCTGCATAGAGCGATGGAGATCAAACCGCTCAATACGATCTTAAGAGAAAGGGCGTCAGATATGAAAGAGAAAATTACAATGAATAGCAACGAGGAAATTAGAGCACTCATGGCAGAAAACTAACGAGATCCAAGTCGCACAAGATTCCCAAGCAGCGTCAGCAAGCTTGGAAACGCAATTGTCCCATTTTTTTGCATAGGAAAAAACTATCGACCAAAACCGACGAAGAAAAGCAACCGATAACGAAGAACCAAACCCATTTTATCTCAAAACCAAAGAAGAATACAACTACCTAGTGAAAACATTGAAGGATAAAAATGAAGCAAATAGGTAAGTACGAATCACAGAACACACAAAACACGAATATTAACAACCAAAGATGAATATAGCAAAAACATTTACAAAAATCCAATAAGACACACGTAAGAATTGATGTAGAAACAAAAAAATCATAAAAGGAACCTAAACACCCAAACTACACGTCAAGTTAACATTAAAAGCTAAATTAGTACACGAATCCAAAGGTTTGAATGCCCTATAGTAATATATATATATATATATATATATATATATATATATATATATATATATATATATATATATATATATATGCATACATACTTGTGTACATATATATATATATATATATATATATACATATATAAAAAACAACAATAATAAAACAAACAAAACAAACAATGAAAGAGATTAGCCTGATCTACAGGCAACTTGGCAAATCTTGCAACCCTAAGATTTTCTTATTTTCACCACTATTCCCAAACCCTACTATTCTAATACACCACTATCCCTCATACTCACATACTCACCACTTCTCCACAAACATAATTGTAGTCAATTTCATTCTTCGCTGCTTACGACCAGTAAAGGAGGCAAAACCAAGGATAAACACAAAATCAAAATCAACGCAGCCTCAACAATAACGAAGACTTCCGTCTAAAGATGCCCTGAGAAAGGCGAAAGCTCACGGCCAAAACTCGAATTAGTTGTAAAAAATAAAATGGATCTTCCTCAACTGATCTTTAATAAAATATGTATAGATGAGAAGCTGCTCTCAACATACGCCGATATATATACTGTATATATATATATATATATATATATATATATATATATATATATATATATATATATATATATATATATATATATATATATATATATATATATATATATATATATATATATATATATATATATATATATAATGATATTGCTCCCTTTAATCCATAAAATGAGGAACTCCTTTAAAATACGATCCTGTTGCTTATCATTCATTTTGTTCGTGTTAGAATACTGCATTTGCCTAATTTTCTGACTCCCTTTGGGTTCCCTTATTATATATTTCTTGTTTTTGTTGTGTTTCATTAATTTCACTTTTGCAGTATTTGTTCACATTTTTTATATATCTATTTGCACTATCTTTTTTTCCCAGAGATATACAGCCGACGATGGCGAAAGTCGAAACCACTTTAAACTTATTATATAGAAACTTATAAGTGGCACGAACAACGAACATTACAGGGTTATCTATATTAATTACACTGGTGTACGTGTAAATTAGGTCTCCCCTTCTCTTAAGCACCGCCCCCCAGCTGGGCTAATGTTCATATCTATTATCTATCTATTGTATATTTATCTATCTCACATGAAAGATAAAATATTATCCATTCTTCATATTTAGTCTTTGTTGATAATTGTGTCAAGTAGATAGGCCATTAGGCCAGGGATGGTGGGATAATGTTGGAAACGGTAACAAAGCTTATTTTCGATAATTGTGCAGTTAAAAACATCAACAATTTAAAACGACGAAAGCGGAATGTTTTTTAAATCGGCTCTAATGTCGCGCTTGGGAATTGGATCAGGTATGAGTTGATCTAAATTTAAGAGCCTCTAAATTTAGATCTCATCTTCTTAGAGCCGTCCACAAGGCCTTTTCTGCCTTTCATCGGCGTCAGTTTGTGAACATTTCGCACTCAGGTTTTTATTGGGAATTAGAGTCGTCATTGAACGACAAGAGTTAATCAATGCGAACGAGTTAGATGCACTATTCATATGAATTCACCATTTTGTTGATGGACTTTATTATCCTTCTGTACATTTTATTCCATTCGTAAATGTTCCACAAGTAAATGTAGGCTGACTTGAAAAGAGAAGTGTAGGTACCTTTTTAGTTGTGAGTTATACCGGTGGCTAATATATAGGGAACTGAATTCATCACCTTTATCGTAAACTAATTTCCTTCCTAACTTATGGAGCTGGTGTGCAACGACGCCACTAAAAATTACTCTATATCACCTCTTAATGCCCCAACAAGCGCAAAGCTACCCCTTTTCCGTGTCAGAGCCCTTTTACAGCGACGGAACGGTGTCTTTAACATCTGGTCCAGTCAGAGTACATCCCTGAGAAGAACACTCCAAGCATACCTACCCTACACTACATAACCTACGTGCTTTAACCTCACATAATTCATCTTTAACGCGGCCTTTCAACTCTTCACACACCAGCAGACGCGTACCTTTTTAACAGAAAACAACGGAAAATTGACAATGAATTTCCACCATTTCTCCATAGATATGTATCATATTGAGAGTTTTGGAGGATATTTGAAATATAAGAACATAATTAGAGAGGGAGAATAGGAGAAACCACAAATGGTACAAGGTTCTATATTACTGACGTATCGCTCCTCTGGAGCATCCTCAGAGTAACAAGAAACTAAGAAGCTCCAGAGGAGGTAAAGCATGTTCCCCTCATCTAGTTCAGTCCTGCCGAGCATCTTCATTCATAAATCTCTCCAATGTTTTCTTAAAATCCCCAGGGAGGAAGCTTCTATCACATGAGTTTATTCCATTCATCTACCACTCGATTTGTAAACCAATTTCTACCAATGTCTTTCCTAAACCTGAACTTGTCCATATGGACAAGTTTAAATTAGGTCATGTTCACTAAAAAATAAGAACCTTACCTATGTATACCTTATTGTAGCCTTTTACCCTCTTGAATACCTCAATTAAGTCCCCTCGGACTCTTCCTCTATCTAACGAATGCAGATTTAGTATTCTAAGCCTTTCACCATAAGATATGCTCCTCAACCCATGAATCATCTTAGCCATCCTTCATCGCACGGACTCAAGCAAACCAATATCCATCCTACGGTGACCAAAATTGCACCGTATAGTCAAGATGAGGCCTACCTACTGACAAGTATAATTTCCGAATGAGATCAGCACTTTTATCTATTACACTATTTCCAATAAACCCTAATACCCTATTATCTCTTTTCCTAGCACTTAAGCACTGCTTTCTAGGCCGGAAGTCCGAACTTACCAGGACTCCTATGCCTCTTTCGCCATCTGACCTTCCTAAAACTCTCCCATTGCTTATAATTTTTACTGGATTGCACCTACATATACTAGGTACACTACACTTGCTTATTTTAAATTATATTCGCCATTTCTCTAATCATTGGAATAATTTAGTCAATTCATCTTGTACTACTTCAGCTTCGGAGTCAGCCTTTATAATCCTATCTAACTTAGTATCATCGGCAATTTTACTTATACTTATGTCGAGATCATTAATATAAATCAAGAACAACAACGACCCCAACACCAAACCCTGAGAAACCCCACTAGTAACATTCCCCTACTCAGATTTAATCACATCTAAAGTCTAAAGTAGCAGTTCTTTGCTGTCTGTCACTAAGCCGCGATTGACCACCTAAATATCCTTTTATCGATCCATGTGGCTTAACTTTATTTAATAGTCGTAAGTGTGGAACCATGTCGAAACTTTTACTAAAATCAAAATAAACAATATCGCAATTTTCATCTCTATCGGCAGCATCGTACAACTTTCTATAAGAAGACAGAAAATTAGTCAAACACGATTTACCCCTACTAAAGCCGTGTTGAGATTCCTTAATTAACATATGTTTATCTAAGCGATCCCTAATAGACTTCACTATTACAGATTCCATCATTTTCCCCACCCCTGATGTTAAACTCACCGGCTGGTAATTGGGTATAATCGTTTTATCCCTCTTCTTAAATTTAGGTATCACATTATTTTTGTTCCTTGCCGTTGGTACAATGGTACTCTCAAACGATTTTATAAGTAAGGATTCTAGGGGCTCACTTAACACATCTTTACATTCTTTCAAAACCCTAGGAATAATCTCGTTAGGGTCGAGTGATTTACTAGATTTTATTGTTTTATTTGTTTTGAGACCATCTCCTTTCTAATTAGAATATCCTTTATTTTCTCCTCCCCATTAACCTGAAGAACAAGAGTCCCTCAGGTACAATTAGTATATCTTGAAGCGTAAATACTGAACGAAAATCCTTTTATAACATCCTACCATTGCATCCTTATCCCTCACTAACTCTCCAACTGTAGTTTTAAGTGGGCCTATTTCATCTCTAGTCTTAGTCCTGTATAATTAAAAGCACCCCTTGGGATCTTTATTTGCCATATTTGCCACTTTAAGTTCATAATTTCTCTTTGATAACCTAGTTAACTTGTTAATGTCCCGAGTTAGCTCATTGTATCTCTGCCTTAATTGACCCTTACCGTTTTTTTATGTTCCTATAAATGCTCCTTTTAATGCTGATATAATGTTCCATTTTGTTCGACATCCATTTATAGTCAATAAAATTGGTTCTAATTTCTTTATATAGAATATTCATATTCTTCCCGGCAATTAACTGCTTAATCCTTGTCTCTTATTCCTGGTCTACACTATTCTTCTCTACCTGAGGGTTATCTTCCCATTCGTCTGCTCTCATTGATCTCACATTTCTTTACCTGCCATTATTCGCTACTTCCCAAACAACATTCTCCATTTACTTTCCCTGACCACTATTATAATCTTCGTTTCTAAAGTCTGGAATTTTAACCTCATTTATTCTACTGAGAACCCCGTTTAATTTTACCGTAAATTTAATTTCGCAATGGTCGCTATTTCCCAAATTTCCCTACAATCTCTCTATCGCTAACACCCTCTTTCCTATATGTTAGAACTAAGGAAATTATCCTGCTCCATATTCAAAGGTTTCTCAACCTCCTGATCACCTACAAGAGCTTCCCAGTTTATATTTTTGTAATTAAAATCACTCATTATACACCCATGTTTCCTTCTACATGCACGTTCTCTTCGCTCCCACAGAGGACACGAATCTAGCTTAATAAGATTTAGCGGTCTATATAATAATCCTATGTCAAGTTTATTCTTCCCTTCATTTATGTCTAGCCATAATGACTCGGTGTTAGTATCAGTTCTAATTGTAGTGTTTTCACAACACTAAATATTATCTCTAATATAAATAATCACCCCTCAAGCTGGACCTCTGGTCTCATTTTCTGCAAATCAAGTCATGATTCTGATATCGCATTAATATCAAAATTCTCTTAACAAATCCATCTTATTCCTTATGTATGTACATAATTAAAAATTGAATGAGAAGACAGGAAGTCTTTTATGTTTATAGGGATGATTGAATGTGTGTTGATGTACATAATTAAGAAATGAATGAGATAAATCATTTTATTTTTGAAAGATGTTTGAAATAGGGGTGGATGTATGTACATAATTAAGAAATGAATGGACACAAAATCTTTTTACCGGGTATTGCAAATGTTCTGTTACAATCGTTACGACGTTCTCAACAAGACACAATGATAGTTTTGATGCAGTTAGACACGTTTTTATTGTTTTACTATATAAATGTGCGTTTAGAATGTAATATTAATCAATGTGGGCGCCCTCGGCGGTGAGCAAGGGCCCCAGGCGAGACCTGAAAGCCGCGCACACATTGCAAACAAAGTCCTTCCTCATGCTGGCTCACACACGATTAGCAGAGGACTGCAGCTCGTCGACTTTGCTGTGGCGGACCTTTCATGCCTTGCACTCAACATACGCCCACACTCTGTAGTCAAGAGGATTGAGGTCATGCAACTGTAGAGGCCAAAAGTCCTTCGACCAGAAGTTCATGTACAACCCCAACCACTCTTCAACGGTCTTGGCATTGTGGGCCGGGGCATCGTATTGCAGAACTTTCCTGGCCAAGATGTTCCTGTAATCGGCCGCGGTGAGCCTGTAACTCGCCGCGAACCACACCTGCAGCATCTTCACGCAGAGCATCATCACGGAGACCGGGTGCTTGGTCGTGAACACATACATAGCAGACCTCGGAGACGTCCTGGCGGAAACTTACCAGGTGGTTGTTCTGCTTGTTGATGACAGGATCTACCTTGAATTTTAATCATAAGAAAAAATGAGAATTTGATTGCCATGAATCTTGCAGTCGTTGAGAACGCGAAGACAGCGCTCCGGACGTTGTTCTCGCATAGGGTCGGTGAACAGAGGGCATTTCCACGCACCTAAAACTCTTGCCGCCCTCCTCCTTGACGGCCCTGGACACCCTGACCACCGAGATGTTCTTCTTCTTTGCAATCACCGTCATTTTGAGCTTCGGAGCACATACGAAGGCATTTCACACAGCCAAACGGTTGACAACTTAACGTCTGCCTGAACGAGGTCGGTCTTTGAATTCTTACTCTTTTTTGAGCCTCTACGTGCCTCTGTGGAGGGTCATTCAGCTGACGTCGAGCCGCTTTGCGATGTCGGACATGTTGTGGCCCGTGGGTAGGAGAGCAGATATCACTCTTCTTTTAACTACGACCTCGATACACCTGCACACAATGGAAAAAAAAAGTTTTAATGACACGTGATGGAAAAGTAGAACTTTGAATTTGTTTGACAGAACTTTTTCTATCACACACCATTTTTACGAAAAATCATTTTGCTATTCTACGATAAATACGCAATCATTGAAATGTAGCTTTCCATCCGGGGGAAAAAAAAGAGAATCATAATAAAAATAACAACCGTGCCATCAAAAATGTGGGACCAGAACATACCACGAACGATATATATATATATATATATATATATATATATATATATATATATATATATATATATATATAGAGAGAGAGAGAGAGAGAGAGAGAGAGAGAGCTCGGCCGTGAAGCCTGCATTTAATATTGAGGATAAATCCCAGAGCCACGAGAAACGGATGTAGCATCTTTTAATTTTTCACTACGTTTCGAAAACTACAAGTTTTCATCTTCAGGCTAGAATAAGTTTACAAAGTTAATATGTATGAAGAAAACTTGAAAAGGCCAACAAGACATTATTTTAAAGATGACCAATTACAAAATATCAGTAGAAAGTACTACAAGTTAAATTAAATATGACTTGGCAACAATTAAATTTGTTTTAAGACTGACTCAAAAATTAGTTGATAAATTTAAGGATTATTGCAGAAATTAATTAAAAACTATGAGAGAAATTGACCTAGCATTATTTGAAGATAATAAATTTAAACTTTTTTTAATTTTGTAAAGATTGTAAGAGTTAAAAACATTTAATATAAAAACGGAAAATTTGGGTACTTACTAAAGCGGATCCATCCTAGAGAGTGAATGATGGGTTTAACAAGGGGCTAGTATATATAGGTTACATTGACGCTTGGTTTATTAAAAGGCAAACCAACTAACAAACTGTAGTTAAAATTAGTTAATTAATATTATATATATATATATATATATATATATATATATATATATATATATATATATATATATATATATATCTCATATGTATATAATACATTAAATAGTGGTCTAAATTCAAAAGCGGGGCAAAGAAAGGTACATTTTGTCTATTTTATTGGTTTACCTTTCCTTGCCCCACTATTTAATGTATATTTATAACTTTTAGTGCTAATATTTTTCGCTTCTCTCGTTAGTTGCTGATGATGGCCCAAGTTGAGGTCCGATACGTCCGGCTAATAAATGTTTGGACCCATTTGTTGGGTTTTTATATTCCTTCTAGGAATCAGATTTCAAACGAACATAGGAAAATATCAATAATGGTAATATATATATATATATATATATATATATATATATATATATATATATATATATATATATATATATATATTATATAGGTTTGCTTCTAAAAAGGCTTATTTTCAGGTTGAGGCTAAATCCAAAAATGAGACATGTAAAATTTCTCATTTAATTAAGTACAACGTTTCGGGTACCTTACCCATCTTCTGGTCTATAAGATAGATTTAGAACACGTTTAAAATTACAAAAATTATAATACACACAAGGATTAGAATTATTTAGTTAATTGAAATTATGAAAAATCGTTTGAAAACTATTGAAATTTAGATATGGATCAATTATGAGTACTTTAAATATGGATAAATATAACACTAGTTGATGCAATTATTGGTTGACACAGATATTAGTTACTTAATGAAGCAGCAATAGTAATAAATTATTTAATAAATTGAAAATGTGAATATATATATATATATATATATATATATATATATATATATATATATATATATATATATATATATATATATACATATATATATATATATATATATATATATATATATATATATATCTTTGTCAGAAAATGTAGCCAGCGTCTGTCTCGCAGATCTCAGTCTGGTACAGTCTCGCTCTTCTTTCAAGGTTTCTAGGAGGTACTATTACTATTTCTCGCAATTCTCGTACCATTCAATCTTTTCCCCTCCTACCCCTCACCCTATTTATCCCCCAACCTTCAGCTTGCCTCGGTCACCCCTCCCCAGAAGCCTCCGTGCAACGTGTCTGTCCTGGCTGTTTTTCGCATTCTTTCGATCATGACCTGCTTCTAAACGCTCGAGGAGAAAGGGGAGAAGACTGATGGCGAGGAGCACATACACACATGCACGCAAGTCTTACACATACATGGAAGTAACACACACATATATACATATAGACAGGGGAGTAGCAAGAGCTCGAATTGAAATGTATCTTTGCGAGACACGAGATGATTTTGGACGGGAGGTGGATAGGGGCGAAAGAGATCAGTCTAGTGCCTCTTGTTCGTGTGTGCAGCAACCCGGCCTTTTCCTCATGGCTCGCGTGGGACCCCCGATAGAAGACCAGAGTGCAGTGATCTGGTTCAAAGGAAAGAACCAGAAATCTCGTAATTGGCTATTTTCCTGTTTGTTGTTCTGCTTCCTACTGAGAGACATCTGCGGATTGCAGGTAAGGAGTTTTTAAAGGTTGACCGAACGCCACTGCTCGAGCAACACTTTGTACGAATAGAGATGGTGGTGAGGATGACATAGAATAAAGGGTGGAAGACAATTAAACCATAATAATAATTTAAGGGCAGAGCGATAAATAAATAACAACGTACAACTTTGAGCAAATTCTAAATACACATTACTGGTTGATGAGAGAGAACGACTTTTTTATTCACAAGTACCGGACTAGTTTCGTAGCTTCACGCTGCAGCTGAAGGACGGAGCGTGAGGCTCAGAAACTAGTCTGTACATGTGAACAAAAATTTCCTGCTCTCTCAAAGCACTACACTACTCCACGATCAGTGGTTAACTTTTAATTATTTTGTCGATTAATATTTTATTAATTTCGGTGATATACCAAATGTTACAGACTCATTCCAATGACAATACTATAATACAGTCTAGAGTGTCTCCGATTCTTAAATAAATATTTCAGCATGACCTTTGCTATAGGGTCAAAGTGCGTTCATAATTGTCTATTAAATTTCTGCAATCATCGCGGATGCTCCAGTGCTGGGGGAAAGGCCTGCCTACCCCCGACACCGGAGACTGCCGGCTTCTTCTTTATGTTTTGTTCTGCTTCCTCATATATATATATATATATATATATATATATATATATATATATATATATATATATATATATATTTAAAGGCCCAAGGAAATGGAAATTGGTAACACAACCTGGAAAAACGCTAAGGAGATTATTACATGAACCAATGAAAGCTTAAGACGGAAAATGGGAGATGTAGAGAACGGAAATACAGGGCAAACTATTTTAACCGTTATATGAAAATAAATAAAGAAGTTGGATTTGAACCAGTGTCATCCAGCGCTCATCGCCTGAGCTACCATCCTCAACCCCTGGGGGTTGAGGATGGTTTTATCATATATATATATATATATTATATATATATATATATATATATATATATATATATATATATATATATAGTCAATTAATAGGCTAAAATTGATTACGGCGTCTTATGCAGTGGAAGCAGTCGTCAGATGGGCGCCATATTAAAAAACAACAACAAACGCTGCAATCATCACTAGAAATTTTGCTACACACGTCCTTGCAGTACATCCACAACTCTTCCTTATTGGTATTAATTTTTTGAGGGGAGGGGGGCACCAGGGCCTCTAACCCTGCTACATCTGAAATCTGGGGTACAAGTATGTACCCCAAAGAGACTGGGAGGGGGGCTGTTAGATGCGGCCTGGACCAGCATATTACGACTGACATCGACGATTGCGTCCTCTCGGCTGCGACGTCCGCGCGATCTGCAAACTCTCTGACGGAGATGTCCTCGCCGGTGGTCGCTTTAGATTAAAAATTAATTATTTGGTGAATGCGTTTTTAATTCGAGCTACATATTTTCCATGTCGTTCGAGTCTCTGTTTTGTACCGATCATCTTAAAACATTGATTTCCGAATCTTAAAACCGATCCTTTACTTCAGTGGTCACAGGCATCGGATCGTTTTCACGTTCGAAATCAAACTTGGCTCCCAAATTCTATTTTCTCAATGGGGAAAAGAGCGCAGGCGCCAGATTGCCGCGTCGGCTCTAATTGATTCTCTTCTCACCTTCAATCTCTCTCCAGCATGCTTTAACCTCGATTCTCCTCTAAGCAGAATGATACTGCCACACACAGCTATGTTGTGCGTCCCAACTTCATCTCTTGTCCAGAAGAATTAAGAATTTATCTATATTCTTTCTTTCTTTTTTAATTTTAATATTATTAGTGTCTCCTTCCATTAGCAGTGGTTTTGTATACAGGAAGCAAGCCGACTACTAGGGTACAATTAAAAAAAGTACACTAACAAACAAGACACACTAAACAAGCCCAATCCAGTCACGTGGCACCTTTCATTTCACACTCTACACAACGACCTATTCCTCCTAAACTTTCTAACCTCTTTTTAACTATCTCACACTTTTTCTAAATCTCTTTTATCTTTTCTCACTGAGAGCTCACGAACAATGCCCCTTGTGCAGCTAAAAGATCTGGTGAGTAGTATATAATCAATGTAGTCCTTTACATAGTACTGCTAATATTTTGTAATATTAGCAGCAAAGCAATTCCCATAACTCTATGCTTCCGTCAAAAGGAATCATCAGTTTTCCATCAAACATGTCTTCTACAATTATGGAAAAATTGTTATTCCTTTGTTTCGTCGTTCCATAATACGAGGGGCAGTCAATAAGTTTTGCAAATCGGTTGGGCAAAACAGAGGAAGGGGGGATGGCTGTTTGTGGGGGAGTTAGGACAATTTATGACAAGTCAGGACCTGCAGCCGCACGCTCCTGCCTCGTCTATTTCAGAAGCAGTAACTTATCGTAAATCGTCAGTCACCAATTTTTCAACAATGGAGAAGGTTGAGCACCGCGCAGTGATCAAATTTTTTGACCAAGGAAGGCAGGAATGCAAAAGAGATCCATGAACGCATGGTTGCAGTGTACACTGACACCGCCCCTTCCTATGCAACAATTTCTTGCTGGAATAGGGAGATACGCCATGGTCGTGAGTCCCTTGAAGGTGACTCTCGTCCAGGATGCCAGTCAGACGTGACAAACTAGGACAATGTGGCCCGTGGGGAGAGGAGGATCCTCGAAAATCAACGGGTGAAGGTCTAAGAAATCGAGCGAGAACTTGGAATATTACATGGAAGTGTTATCAACATCATCCACGACAATTTGGCCATGACCAAGGTCTCTGTCCGTTGGGTCCCTAGGAACCTCACACCCCATGATCGACTTCAACGTCGTCAAAGTTTGGAGGAGCAGCTGCTCCTTTACAACCAAGACCCGTCGGGATTTGAGTCACGCATAGTGACAGGTGATGAAACGTGGGTCCATCACTGGGATCCCCTAGCGACTACTTATATTCGGCCAGCTCAAGGCTGCACTGCGTGGGCGTCGGTTTGGGGACGATGAAGATGTCCAGCTCGCCGTCCAAGAGTGGATTAAACAGCAGTCGAGAGATTTCTTGTTGTCGGGAATTCGAAGCCTCAGGGACAAGTGGCGCAATTGCATTGAAGTCGACGGTAGTTATATTGAAAAATAATAAAACACTTTTCCTCATATCTCGTTTCCTTATATCCGAATTGCAAAACTTATTGACCGCCCCTCGTACCTTCTTTCAAAATGTTTGAACACATTCAGCATACCCCTTTGCAAACATGAGCCTTGCGTCAATGTGATCTTGAAGAAGTTTTTTTTTTTATAGTCCGAGGGCCGGTGTGGCAATTTTCTTATAAGAATCTCGTCTCTGAAATATTAATTTCAGCTGTTGCTAAGCCTTGGCATAATTGCTTCTTAGCGTTAGGAGTCATCTCTAACCTTCCCTGGAATGTTAGGAATATCACTCGGTGATAATTTTGCCTTCATTTCATGTCTTGAAACAAGATTTGCTATTTCAGTTATTATTACACTGTATTATTTCCTGAACAGATGCTCAGGGTTGTTCACTAGCTTGAATATTTCTTTATACATGTTAACGTCTTAAAATGCAACGACACAACTCTTTAAATATATATTCAATATATAATCACTATCTCTTGATGTTTTTCACTCCGGACAGATGTGTTAAAATGTAGGCAAAATATTCTATGATGAAGAAAGCCTATTTCCTCTACACTAAAAGGTTACATAATATAGTCGATAAAGGGTTACCCATATTATGTAACCTTTTTATGGAACATTTCGAAGTATCATTACTCCCTTTTTTGATTTCCCATCATAATTTTGTATTGTGTAAGTATGTAGATGATGTCATATCGATTTGGCCTATAAATAGTTTAAACTTATTTTAAAATCTCCTTAAAAATCATAAGTTTTTCATCCCACTATCAATTTTAAAGTAGAGTGATAAAAAGATAATTGTATCTCCTTTCTTGATGTAAAAATTGTTAGAGTCATTGACAAAATTAGCTTCAATGTGTACCAAAAACCAACCCATTCTAACTCGTATATCCATTTCTTTTCCTATCATGATATTAACATTAAGCGAGCCGTTTCATCAGGTATGTTTTTGAGAGCACTTAGGATATGTGACCCTTGCTTTCTAGAAGACGAAATTACATATATAACCTGCAGCTTTATTGAATTAAATTATCCTCTCCACGTGATCAATGAAAGTTTATCTAAAGGAAAATATATTCATTACCGTCCCAAGAATAAAACCAAATTTAGTAATACGAAGTGTCTATCCCTCCCTTTTTCTCCCCTCCTTAAAGGTGTGAACAAAGTTATTTCCCCAGGCCTAATCACATTTAAATGCCCTTTTTCTGTCCTTGAATCTTTCCCTTCGACCAAGCCCGTGGATCAGCCAAATGAAGCAGGTGTATATTTAATCCCGTGTGGCTCTACAAACTAGCCCTCATTTTACATATGAGAGACCGGAAGAACCTTAACAAAACGAATTTATGAACATAAAGGTGATGTCAGACGAGGCAGTACCACATCCAATATTTTTAACAATTTTAGCAATTTCAACCACCAAATTGACTATTCAAAGGCACAACACAGATCATACGAGTATATAATTGTTAAGATTTCCGTAAAAGAAAAATTGTAGAAACTATATTAATAGGAGAAATTCCCAATTTTAATTTGTTAGATGAGCAATTGAATTGAAATGCAGCATAATTTTGTATATATATATTGTGATAGAACGAGTTGAAGCTGCGTTAATTTCAACTCCTATCCCATATTATTTAAAACCACGATGCTGCCCACGTGCATCTTCGATTCGAAGCTTGGAGCCTTATCGCAGCTACCGGATGTCAATGTTTAAACAAGAAGGTTATCGTCCCCCCGTTTGCCCCCATACGCTGACCTCGCCAGATTGAGTTAGGCTTATGGGCAGATAAGGCATTGTTCTCCGGCCCGGCTGTGCATTCCCTCGAAGCTCCCACTCTATTGTCCCCCCACGCCAAGGAGATGTCCTGGCTATTTATATGGAAACTTTACCACTAAGATCAGATTGGAGATCCAGATTTTCGTCGTGAAACATCACCACGACCCTCTCTCCCTTTGTGCGCCAAGGGACCTCGACCTCGAGATTCACCATCACTTGTCCAGAAGGAGGACAATATTCCTTGAGTGCCAAAGGTTCGAGCCTTTCGTGACGCCAAGTCCACAGCATTAGAACAGCCATTGTTTGTTTTGAGCCCTTCACCAAGAAGCGGTTCTCACCCCCCTGTTGTTCAGAGGAGAACAGCATTAGAACAGCCATTGTTCGTTTTGAGCCCTTCGCCAAGAAACGGTTCTCACCCCCCCTGTTGTTCAGAGGAGAACAGCATTAGAACAGCCATTGTTCGTTTTGAGCCCTTCGCCAAGAAACGGTTCTCACCCCCCCTGTTGTTCAGAGGAGAACAGCATTAGAACAGCCATTGTTCGTTTTGAGCCCTTCGCCAAGAAAGGGTTCTCACCCCCCCCTGTTGTTCAGAGGAGAACAGCATTAGAACAGCCATTGTTCGTTTTGAGCCCTTCGCCAAGAAACGGTTCTCACCCCCCCCCCTTATTGTTCAGAGAAGAACAGCATTAGAACAGCCATTGTTCTTGAGCCCGTAGACAAGAGACGGTTCTCACCCCCCCCCTTTGTTCAGAAGAGAACAACCTAGAACAGCCATTGTTCTTCAAGCCGTTCGTCGAGAAACGGTTCTCCTTCCGAAGACGCCACGTCAGGATCATCTTATTCCCCCTCTTCGGCTGGAACTCGCCAGCGGACCGAAACTCCTTCGCGCCACCTTCCACTGCACCACTAGTGCAAAAGTTATGTAAGCCAAACGTCACCTTTGAGTACTTAACCCTTTTGTCAATTCTATCCTGTGCTTTAAATGGTTTATCGAACCATCCCATCTCTTTAACTCTATATTTGTTTTACCTTTTTTAAATCCTCTTAATCCTCGGATTAGCCGAGCCCCCACGACCCTTTTCATTCTCTGTTTATGTCAATATTTTCCGTCTTGTGGTTATTGATAGTTATTATTAATAAAACTCTATTTTATTAATGATAGCAATATTATTATCCTTGAGCTCAGTTCCACTTCTTAAGCATATCGAAGATACATAATATCGGCCGCCAGACAGTAACGCACTCTAAAGATAATTAAGGAAGTTCCCTCAACGAATAGTGATATATGGTATGGTCGGGAGTCATTCTACGACATATATATATATATACCATTTAAATTTGGTATCAGGTGTGTAAGGTTTAACGCTATATCTTTGCAAACACTGGTCTCAGTCGAGTAAAGCATAGTGTTATTCGTTATAATAATAAAATATAGCAGTTCCCTTTTGTTTTAACGATTGCTATCCCCTTTTTTTTAAACTTAAGAAGCTGGAGTAGCTCAAGGAACGGTTATAATAATTTGTTTGTGTTTTTTTTGTGATTTTAGTCAGTGGTTATTTAGATTGAGAAACCAAGTACGAATAGGTCAGTGCCCATATTTAGGTAGGCTAATTCTATAGAGGCATAATTCTTGTTCCAAGGAATTTTAGTTGGTTGACTAGTGCGCCCCCAAGTGCAAAGATGACTCAGTTTGAAATCTTTAAAGCACAAGGAGAATCCTTGGGACTTTCCGGAAAAGAACTAATTAAGTACATAAGAGAGGAATGGATAAGACAAGTGGACTTTCACCATCAGATTAGATTAGCTCGGATTGAAGCAGAATTTCAAAGAAAAAAGGAAGAACGAGAAAGAGAAATACAACGAGAGGAACGAGAAAGAGAAATACAACGAGAAGAACGAGAAAGAAAAATACAACGAGAAGAACGAGAAAGAGAAAAACAACGAGCGGAACGAGAAAGAGAAATACAACGAGAAGAACGAGAAAGAAAAATACAACGAGAAGAACGAGAAAGAGAAATCCAACGAGAAGAAAGAAGGAAGGATTCGCGCTCCTTCCCAGGAAATCTGACAAAGTTTCCGAGCCCCGTAAAACCCCAAAACTTCTTTCCCCCAAACCAACAACGGGACTCCAAACCTCCCGTTAAGATTTCTCCTCCATCTCTCTTCCCGAAGCGACCAATAATATGCTTCACCTCTGGTGTAGAAAACCACATGAGCTGGAACTGCCCCCAAAATTCTAGACTTAAAAGCGGATCAGCCCACCAAGTTCACCAGATTAATACAACCCCGGCTCCCCCGGTGGTACAGACCCAAGCAGAAACTTCTCCCCCTCCGTCAGGCCACCAGGTAAATTTTGTTTTTGATAAAAGTTTATCGGGAACTTTGAAATATGAGGAGGGCAGCGTGGACAGCTGCCGAGTATCGACTCTCGTCAGGGACACAGGATGTACGTGTTTCATCGTGTCTGACGAACTCCTCCCAGTGGCCTCTAACCACGAAAAATTTGCGGTGGTACATGACTACCTTGGGCGGGCGAACAGATTCCCCGTCGCTAGATGTTACCTGCAGTGTCAATATTATAATGGCTGGGCTGAAGTCATTATAGCACCCATACAATTCTGTTCCGTACTTATAGGACAGAGCCCCCAAGTAAGTTTCGACCCTGTGTTTCAGGCCGCCCTTCCTCGAGGCCGAGATAAGAAAGAAGCCCCGGAGCCCGTCCCCATCAGAACCCCGATACCACCCGATTTCTCGGAGACCCCTAACCAGGACTTTAGGACGGCAAAAGAGGAGTGTGAGTTACTAACACCCTTAGGTGATAAGGCCCCAGACAAGGACACGGAGACTGTCCCTGGACCCCAAGAAAAAAAAGAACCCCCAACGCGCCCATGGAGATACCTTCGTAACACTGGACGAAACATCGGCGCTTGAAGAGGATTACCCCGCAGAGTCCCTTAATGTAATCTAGACAGTGTGCATCCAACCTGATGCCGATTACCCTCCTCCTTCCCTACCAGGCGAGTCTTTGGAACCCTCTGACCTGGATAGTGACGCGCCGCTGACACCACGTCAGAAGAGTCAGCTACAAGAACTAATTAAATGGAGTCACCATTTACCCGCCCTATTAGCTCTTTTCGAGCGACTGCGTGAAAATGGCCTCACCATTGGCCCCTGCAAATGCCATCTTGCCCACGAACCCATTAAATATTTGGGTTTCAAAATAGGACAAAGCAAGTTAGGTCCACACGAGAACAAGATTAAGGCAATCGCCAACATGCCCCTCCCGATTACAAAGAAGCCATTAAGATCGTTCCTAGGATCAGCTTCTCCCTATCAGCGATTTGTTCCGAATTTCGCTGCAATTTCTGCCCCCCTATGCCCCCTTCAGGAAAAGAATTTCTCCGATCGTTTACGTTGGAATGATGTCGCTGTTTCCCATTTTAATCAGCTCAAGAGTAAGTTCATTTCTGCCCCCATTTTAAAGTTGCCCAACCCGGAAAAATCCTTTGGGATTAAGACCGACGTGAGCAACGTGGGCATTGGAGGTGTACCCCTTCAATACGAGGATGACAGAACAAGTCATCCAGTTGCATATGCTAGTCGTCAATTATTACCACGCGAAAAGAGATATGCCACTAGAGAAAAGAAAGCTCTATCAATTATCTGGGTCATAGACAAATTCAAGCTGTACTTGATATGTAAAGAATTTCAAATAGGAACCGAACACGGTCCGTTAGCCTATATTAGGAATGTGAGACACTCAAACGGCCGCATCATGCGCTGGAGTTTACTCTTGCAAGAGTATCAGTTTAAAATAAATTAGATAAAAGGTTCCGATAACCAGGTCGCTGACGCCCTCAGTAGGAATGTATTACCGAATAGCGTAGAGTAAGTGTATTCATAGGATTAGTATCACCCTATAGGTATATACCGTCTTGTACGACTTAAATTAAGATTGTCTTATAATATAATTAATTAATGTATATGTCTGACTTTTGTAACGCTCAATGTCTAATTTTTTGTATGTATATATATTTGTACCCATTAATTTACGTATAAATTATTTTGTCCCGTATGTACTAATTTTATATCATTTCATTGTTCCATGCCCCTTTTTTTTATTAAGTTGTATTAAAGGTTATTTTCCCCTGTAATCTAAAGATCAAAATAATCATATGTATTGAGGTAATACTAGTTAGGTGCAGGAAGGTACGGTTGGTACAAGAAAACGAGTTCCCCACAACGGAGCTCTATCGTTGTCCCTTCTCTCCTTTTTTTTTTCGAAGTGACAACTTCCTCCCGGAATGGAGGGGTGTGATAGAACGAGTTGAAGCTGCGTTAATTTCAACTCCTATCCCATATTATTTAAAACCACGATGCTGCCCACGTGCATCTTCGATTCGAAGCTTGGAGCCTTATCGCAGCTACCGGATGTCAATGTTTAAACAAGGAGGTTATCGTCCCCCCGTTCGCCCCCATACGCCGACCTCGCCAGATTGAGTTAGGCTTATGGGCAGATAAGGCATTGTTCTCCGGCCCGGCTGTGCATTCCCTCAAAGCTCCCACTCTATTGTCCCCCCACGCCAAGGAGATGTCCTGGCTATTTATATGGAAACTTTACCGCTAAGATCAGATTGGAGATCCAGATTTTCGTCGCGAAACATCACCACGACCCTCTCTCCCTTTGTGCGCCAAGGGACCTCGACCTCGAGATTCACCATCACTTGTCCAGAAGGAGGACAATATTCCTTGAGTGCCAAAGGTTCGAGCCTTTCGTGACGCCAAGTCCCCAAGGCTTCCCCCCCCTGTTGTTCAGAGGAGAACATCATTAGAACAGCCATTGTTCGTTTTGAGCCCTTCGCCAAGAAACGGTTCTCACCCCCCCTGTTGTTCAGAGGAGAACAGCATTAGAACAGCTATTGTTCGTTTTGAGCCCTTCGCCAAGAAACGGTTCTCACCCCCCTGTTGTTCAGAGGAGAACAGCATTAGAACAGCCATTGTTCGTTTTGAGCCCTTCGCCAAGAAACGGTTCTCACCCCCCCCCTGTGTTCAGAGGAGAACAGCATTAGAACAGCCATTGTTCGTTTTGAGCCCTTCGCCAAGAAATGGTTCTCACCCTCCCCCCCTTGTTGTTCAGAGAAGAACAGCATTAGAACAGCCATTGTTCTTGAGCCCGTAGACAAGAGACGGTTCTCACCCCCCCCCTTTGTTCAGAAGAGAACAACCTAGAACAGCCATTGTTCTTAAGCCCGTAGACAAGAGACGGTTCTCACCCCCCCCCTTTTTTCAGAAGAGAACAACCTAGAACAGCCATTGTTCTTCAAGCCGTTCGTCGAGAAACGGTTCTCCTTCCGAAGACGCCACGTCAGGATCATCTTATCCCCCCCCTTCGGCTGGAACTCGCCAGCGGACCGAAACTCCTTCGCGCCACCTTCCACTGCACCACTAGTGCAAAAGTTACGTAAGCCAAACGTCACCTTTGAGTACTTAACCCTTTTGTCAATTCTATCCTGTGCTTTAAATGGTTTATCGAACCATCCCATCTCTTTAACTCTATATTTGTTTTACCTTTTTTAAATCCTTTAAATCCTCGGATTAGCCGAGCCCCCACGACCCTTTTCATTCTCTGTTTATGTCAATATTTTCCGTCTTGTGGTTATTGATAGTTATTATTAATAAAACTCTATTTTATTAATGATAGCAATATTATTATCCTTGAGCTCAGTTCCACTTCTTAAGCATATCGAAGATACATAATATCGGCCGCCAGACAGTAACGCACTCTAAAGATAATTAAGGAAGTTCCCTCAACGAATAGTGATATATGGTATGGTCGGGAGTCATTCTTCGATATATATATATATATATATATATATATATATATATATATATATATATATATATATATATATATATATATATATATATATATTCAGTAAGAAGTACAAAACGAAGAAGGCGGGTCCCATCTTTAATTCCAACGTTTCAGGAGCTAGAAACAAATTCTAAATAAGTAATCTAAGCCTATATAGGAAGCACAGTACGTACTCTTCAGTCGTGTTTTTGTTCTTACATGTGAATTAGCCATAGAACCGGTAAAACATTAAGTAACAAAGAGTTTTCTTCCATCAGGAAACATGCTATTGATTGTAAAACAGACGTGTCCTTAAATGATTTTTCTGTCTTAAAATTTGCTAAATCTATTTCATCTCTCCGCATTAAAGAATCCCTCTGTATTAAATACAACCACCCAAATTTAAATAAGGACACGTCATCCTTTCCTCTGTTTATAACTTAACCAAGCTGTATTCATTCTTTGAATTCCTTCCTGTTTTCACTCGTCATTGTGATCCGACCATGTAAGGTAATGTTTCAGTGTCTATATTTTAGTTTTACCTTTTGTTTGTATCCATTTCTCTATTTTTCCATTTCAATTGTTTAATTTTGTAATATTACGTTTACTTTGTTTGTCCTTAATTGATAGTATCTCTTTACAAAAATTTTGCTGTTCTTTACCTCACTATTTTGTTTGTTCATTAACGTAACGTTCATTTTATATTTTTAACGTCGTTTTTGTGATTTTTTCTGATCTGTGGTTTTTAAATTTGAACTTGTGCTGTTATTTATGTTTTTAGGCTTAGATTACTCATTTGGAATTTGTTTCCAGCTCCTGAAGATGGGTTTTGTCATAACCCGAAACGTTGGAATTAAAGATGGGACCCGCCTTCTTCGTTTTGTCCTTCTTACTGAATATAAGACTCAAGCTTTGTAGAATAAATCTAGGTGAATATATATATATATATATATATATATATATATATATATATATATATATATATATATATATATATATATATAAATGCAATTTCTCGCAGGAAAAATGAAAAGGCGCTACCAAGTACTTTCGAAATTTATTCAGTTTATTCTCGAAGAGAATGAATTGAATAAAGTTCGAAAGTATATTTGGAAGCACCTTTTCATTTTTCCTTCAGGACATTTCATTCATTGCGAACCTCACGTGCTACTTTGTGAGTTATTCATTTCATATATATATATATATATATATATATATATATATATATATATATATATATATATATATACACACAGTAGTGTGCAAAATATTTTACTATTTCATAATGTCTTAATTTTTGGCAATATTAATGAAGTGTTTTTTTTTCGTGTAGAATAGTGTACTGGTAACATCTGGCAACTGTTTTTTTGTGCCCTAGCTACACTAAGCCCAACAGTGATACACCAAAAGCTTGTCGTGATGATCATTACTGGGACCGTGTTCCGTGGTGTACTTGGTTCTGCCGGAATATTCACCTTCCAATCATTATTAGACTATAAATTTATTACGGATATCACACCCAGGAAGCGTGCAAGTATTATAGCTCTTAGAAACATGCTGGTTTGGCATCAGACGGATTTCTGAGGAAATGAAGGTAGCAAAATCAACTGTTTGCGACATTGTGAAAAGAGCTGAAGACACTGGTGAACATTCAACACCGCGACACGGAAAATGTGGAAGAAAACGAAAGACAACACTTCACGATGACAAGGCTCTCATCAGAAATAGTGCGAAAGATCCCAAGAAAACCAGTAAAGACCTCCAGATAGATTTCTCTTTAGCTGGTATAAATGTTTCTTCTTCAACCGTCCGGCGAAGGTTCATTGAAGTTAGCAGATTTGCTAGAAACCCGGTACGTAAACAGTTATTGACTTCTGCTATGAAGACAAAACGTCTTCGCTGGGCACGCAAATATGCTGGATGGAAGGCAGCTGACTGTAAGAAAGTTATGTTTTCATACGAATCGCATTTTGAAGTACATGGGCATAGGTCAGTGGTAGTAAGACGAAGCAAAGATGAATCACTTCAGGCAGGACACATTCAACAGGCACCGAAATACAAACCTAAGAAGATGTTTTGGGGTTGTTTTAGCGCTAAAGGCCTAGGACGGCTTGTTACTATTGAGGGAATGATGAACAGCGTTAAATACAAGGCAATCCTGCAGACTCACTTGCTTCCCGCGATGCAGAAGGACTTTCCTGATGGAGGCAGCATTTTCCAGCAAGATCTGGCTCCTTGCCATACTTCCAAAATAATGCACACATTCTTCGAAAAAGTGGACTTACCGTTATAGATTGGCCTGGAAATTCTTTTGACCTAAACCGCATCGAGAATCTATGGGCTATAATTAAACGTAGAATTGAGAAAACCGACTGTTCGACGATGCAGAAGATGATTTGCTCTGTTATAAATGCCTAGCACCATAACGAAGAACTGGCAGAAATGTGTTAAAATCTGGTTGAATCTATGCCAGAGCGAGTGAAGCAGGTTCTAAAAGCAAAGGGCAGTCATATTTCATATTAAATGTACCAGTTATCTTATTATTGACGTATTCTCTTCAAATATAAACAACAATTATCAAATAATTGTATTATTTCACCACTGTCCGAACTAATTTGCACATTGCTGTATATATATATATATATATATATATATATATATATATATATATATATATATATATATATATATATATATATATATATATATATATATATATATATGGGTTACCACCATCCATTTCTATATAAAGAGAAACTTTAAGAAGCTTTTTGTACGGGTTCGCGTTTGAAACTTGAACAGAAAACGAGAAATTGTGTGATCTTGCGGCTTTTCAACCATCTCTTTATTTTGATGATGAAGTATAATGTCCATGTCAATGCGGTTAGTAAGGGAAATAGTAAGAATTCCTTAAAATTGTTCTTTTTAGAGAAATGGATGGTAGCCTATTCGTATGGATGGCGCTTCTGAACAAGGTTGAGGAACTCCAGGAGACCTTATAAGCAGCATAAGGAATTCTTACTATTACCCTTGCCTAACCGCATTGACATGGACGTTAGTTATAGTTCATTAAAGAAAAAAGATGGGTGAACAGCCACAAAAAATTCACGCAATTCTCGTTTTCTGTTTAAGTTTCAAACGTTAACCCGTACAAAAGGCTTCTTTAAATTTATAAAACACCCTGATAGATTTATATATTTAACATATTTAATTAAAATTTTTAGAATGTATTATATTATTAGTATTTACTAAATGGAGGATAATTAATAAAATGGTGTTTCTAAAATCAGAATTTAACCAATATTTCTTATGTTTCAGCTTAAATTGGTAGTCCTTGTGTATTTAATGTCGTTCTAAATAAATAATATGACTAAAACTGAAGATCTTACAGAAATTTAGAGATCGCAATTCTAACTTCTCCATAACCAAGGGTTATCACAAGTAGAAATTGATAAAAAAAATAAAATGTTGAAGGTATACTGTACAAACCACCATAAAACAAGATCAAGGGACCAAGAGCTTTGTATCAGTCGAGAGAAGTGGCAGAGAGCGTTTTACAACACCTAGAGAAGAAAGATCTTTCATTCAGGTTTCACTACAGAATCTCAGATGAACATTTTCTTGAACTTGCTAGGAAGTTAAATGCAACTTCAAGTTAAAAAATATCACATAGAACAGTTAGAAGGTGAATTAAGGATCAATGGCTAAAAGGATGCAAGACGAAAAAGACGGTATGGATATTTTAGGTCAAGGGAAAAATCCGTCTTCAATGGACACAAAAAATTGGATACATGAACAATAGTTAAAAGTTATCTGGTCAGATGAAAGCAATTATGAGGTATGTAAGAAAGACTATAGTATTTTTAATTTACATTAATTTATGTAATTCAATTTAAATATGTTTTAGTTAAATATTAAAAAAAAAATAACTCTTTGTAATAATTTTGCAGATTTTCAGCACTTCTGGAGCTACGAATTGTGAGAAGAAGAGTTGGAGAGGCATTTCACCTTTCGTGTGTCGTACTAAAAGTGAAGGGCGAAGGTGGTTCTATCACTGTATGAGGCTGCAATCTTTCATCAGGGTCAGTGGAGATGTTTATATACCAGGGAATAATCAATTCCACAACTTATACCACCATGTTGTCAGAGGTTTTAGAGCCATCTATCTAATAATTGCTGCCCACAACATCAAAGAATTAAACTATATTTCAGCAGGCCTATCCCAGGTCTTGCACACAACAAACAACTTCAAGAATTGATTTAAAGAAATAGGGATCACACCTATAGAGTGGCCAGCACAAAGCCCATATATAAATCAAAGAGATATCTTGGGTATGCGCTTGAAAATGCAATGCAAAGCACTATAATTGCATATAAAACATACGAGGAGCGGTCAATAAGTTTTGAAAATCGGTCGGGCAAAACAGAGGAAGGGGGATGGCTGTTTGTGGGGGTGTTAGGACAAGTTATGACAAGTCAGGGCCTGCAGCCGAACGCTCCTGCCTCGTCTAGTTAAGAAGCAGTAACTGATCGCAGATCGTCAGTCACAATTTTTTCAACAATGGAGAAGTTGAGCACCCTGCAGTGATCAACTTTGGACCAAGGAAGGCAAGAATGCAAAAGAGATCCGTGAACGCATGGTTGCAGTGTACACCGACACCACCCCTTCATATAAAACCATTGCTCATTGGAATAGGGAGTTCCGCCATGGTGTGAGTCTCTTGAAGATGACCCCCGTCCAGGAAGCCCGTCAGACGTGACCAACGAGGACAATGTGGCCCGTGTGGAGAGAAGGATCCTCGAAAATCGACGGGTGAAGGTCGAAGAAATCGAGCGAGAACTTGGAATATCACATGGAAGTGTTATCAACATCACCCACGACAATTTGGCCATGACCCAGGTCTTTGCCCGTTGGGTCCCTAGAAACCTCACACCCCATGATCGACTTCAACGTCGTCAAAGTCCACAAGGCCAGAGTTGCACAAGCTGCCCTGCGCGAGTGTGGATTCGAGAAGCTCAACCATCCCACTACAGTCCAGATCTGGCCCCTAGCGACTCCTTTTTATTCCGCCAGCTCAAGGCTGCACTGCGTGGACGCCAGTTTGGAGACGATTAAGATGTCCAGCTCGCCGTCCAGGAGTGGATTGAACAGCAGTCGGGGGGAAATTTCTGGTTGTCGGGAATTCGAAGCCTCAGAGATAAGTGGCGCAAGTGCATTGAAGTCGAAGGTAGTTATTTTGAAAAATAATAAAACACTTTTCCTCATATCTCGTTTCCTTATATCCGAATTTTAAAACTTATTGACTGCCCCTTGTAACTATGAAAAAAACAAGCAAAGTAGGGAAATATAGCGTTAGATTTTTGTGAAAATTTGGCCGGGAATAGAGCTTGGGTTTCTTGAGTGCAAGTAAGATGATTTACCATTAAATCACTAGGCAGAGTAACTCAAACCCACCCAAAGCGTCACCGTATCAAATAATATCTCTTCAGGCTATGAACCTCCAAGGAATGTTTATACCAGATCTTCTTACCAGCTCACAATTTCAAGGCTCACTATCCATATCATATAGAAGGAACAAATACAAGTTCTGCGGGTGGTAACAACCATCAGAGAGCTTTTGCCATATTTAATTTTGCCTTTCAATAAACCTTTTTGGAGAGAGAAAAAATATATTTGGAGACCTTGTAGTACAGACTATATAACAATATTGTACAAGAGAAAGATAAATTTGACCTAAATGAGCAATGAGACAAGAAACAGGAGGTTATTTTATTTTATTATTATTTTAAGGCATGAGAAGGGAAATTCGAAGACACAAGAATCAAGGAAAGCAATGGACGGCACAATCAAGGCAATCCATACTGATAAAACAGAAATAACGCCAGGGGCAAAATCAGATAGAGAATCAACACTAGTAGCAATGGCTCCTAAGAAGGTTACGGCGCCCTTTCAAATGAATGTCAAAAAAGGCAACAACGAACAAATTAATGGCAACTGTTTTGGTGATGATTCATAATTTGTGAGATTGATAGACATTTTTCTAAGGTGTTTTTTGGTAATGACACGATTTAATTAGGAAAAAAGTGTCTTGGAATCTTTCATGCCAAAGTTCAGCCCACTATTTACGACCTGCGAGACTTGTGAGACTTGCAATGCAACTTGCACTCCCTTCCACCTTACACCTCTGATTTGGCCCATCTGATTATTTCTTCTTCTCAAATGAAAAAGAAGATTTATCATTTAAAGGGATTTATCACTAAAAGAGGAGAATACAAGAGTGAAAACCTTGTTCAACCACAAAGTTAGAAATTCGAAAAATGTGCTGAGGTTGAATGGAGTTTCGTTGCAAAAATAAAATATATTCATATTTCTAATTTATAATACGAGGGGCGGTCAATAAGTTTTGCAAATCGGTAGGGAAAAACAGAGGAAGGGGCATGGCTGTTTGTGGGGGTGTTAGGATAAGTTATGACAAGTCAGGACCTGCAGCCGCACGCTCCTGCCTCGTCTATTTAAGAAGCAGTAGCTGATCGCAGATCGTCAGTCACAATTTTTTCAACATTGGAGAAGGTTGTCCACCGCGTAGTGAGCAGGAATGCAAAAGAGATCCATAAACACATGGTTGCAGTGTGCACCGACACCGTCCCTTACTATGCAACCATTGCTCAATGGAATAGAGAGTTCCGCCATGGTCGTGAGTCCCATGAAGATGACCCCTGTCCAGGACGCCCGTCAGACGTGACCAACGAGGACAATGTGGCCCGTGTGGAGAGGAGGATCCTCGAAAATCGACGGGTGAAGGTCGAAGAAATCGAGCGAGAACTTGGAATATCACATGGAGGTGTTATCAACATCATCCACGACAATTTGGCCATGACCCAGGTCTTTGCCCGTTGGGTCCCTAGAAACCTCACGAAACCTCACACCCCATGATTGAATTCAACGTCGTCAAAGTTTAGAGGAGCTGTTGCTTCTGTAAAACCAAGACTCGGCGGGATTCGAGTCACGCATAGTGACAGGTGAGGGAATGTCGGTCCATCACTGAGATCCTGAGACCAAGCTACAAAGCATGGCCTGGAACCAGAGAGGCTCTCCGACCCCCATCATGTTCCGGACCCAACCCTCAGCCGGGAAGATCATGGCCACCATCTTCTGGGATTCTGAGGGAGTGTTGATGGTGGACTATGCGCCTCGTGGAAGGACCATCACAGGCCAATATTACGCCGAGGAACTGGCTGGGTTGAAGAAGTGCATCCGTCAGAAGCAGCGCGGCAAGTTGACACGCGGTGTCCTGCTCCTCCACAACGATGCCCCTGTCCACAAGGCCAGAGTTGCACAAGCTGCCCTGGGCGAGTGTGGATTCGAGGAGCTCAACCATCCCCCCTACAGTACAGATCTGGCTCCTAGCGACTACTTTTTATTCCGCCAGCTCAAGGCTGCACTGCGTGGACGCCGGTTTGGGGACGATGAAGATGTCCAGCTCACCGTCCAGGAGTGGATTTAACAGCAGTCGGCAGATTTCTGGTTGTCAGGACTTTAAAGCCTCAGAGACAAGTGGCGCAAGTGCATTAAGGTCGAGAGTAGTTATATTGAAAAATAATAAAACACTTTTCCTCATATCTCGTTTCCTTATATCCGAATTTCAAAACTTATTGACCGCCCCTCATACTATTTATGGCTAATTTTGAACACCACTCGTATTTAAAGATGCTAGTCGTTATTATCAATTAAACTAAGAAACCGTAGCTAACGTAGGAATCTCGTCCAGATAATTTGGGAGGAGAACTTTGTAAAGAAAGTGAAGATAGAGGAAGTGAAACTGTTCAAGATATATAGCCGCAAATTCATATGTCAGCGATGGGGCATGGAGGCACGCAATCCTCCAGATGTAAGCTCTGTCATGATTACTCATGCTTCACCTATACCCCACGACCTCAGTGCGGGTCAGTGCTTGGTATATTCGGGCATTGTTATAACACTAAAGCAGAGAGGAAGAAACTATAAACAAAACGAGGGAGGAAAATCGAATCTGGCACCCACTACAGGGATCATAAGCTCTTATTAGGTAGGAATTAAAGGGAAGCAGACAAACGTAGGAATAAAATAATTAATTAAAGACCGAAGATGAAAAGGAGTGTCCCCAAAATATGTCGTTCAAAGAATCAAAGCACTTGGAGGTAGGAAGTAAAGAGCACAGATGTGACTCAACTACAATGATACGAACATAGATTCCTTCTCTCGGGGCAAACATCCTTCGGAGACCGGAGATATTTAAGCCACATTTGCTTTAGTGTTAGACGTGCTATAAAATAATATGATATTTCCAATATATGCACCAAGAAGACCTTTCTTATCGTTTTGGATTTTTTTCCTTCCAGCCATGGAATATATTTTTGAATTCATCTCTTGATCTTGATATTGGTCTTTCTTTGGTTCATCTTGTATTAAGTAGTCTTATCTATGATCTTTCTAGTCCACCAATTGTCTCGAGATCTTTCCATATGCCCACTTGACTTCCCTTCTTAGGTTCAGCATTATTTCTACTTTATATTGAAGTTTGATATGTTCTTGTACCAAAGCAGCTGTCTTTGTGTCAAGAGCTCCCTGGACCAGCATGATTGTTTATTCATATTTCAACTGTCAATTTCATATTTCATTCTTTGAATTATGTAATGGTTATATTCTTTTCTTTCATACAGATGGGGATTTTCCTTTGAAGGTGGTGCTGGCTCTTGGAATACTTGTCAACTGAGAGTAGTCCAGCATGAGATTTTTTTATTTTAGGGGGCGGGGTTATTTTTATCTGTTGACTTAACTAGGTGTATTTGTCTAAGATTTACAGTAAATTTGCATGGTTATCACTGTTCAGAAAAGTACTTTCTGGTTTGTTGTCATAACTTTGCTTTACCCGAGATTCATATTCTTACTTCATTTCATTGTTACTCACTTACAGCAGTGTTTGCATCTCGCGGCTCTTACTTCTGAGCATGATATCATATGTGAATCTTAAGTGGTTGAGGTAAACCCTATTTGTCTTGATACATTAGATTTGCTATTTTAGTTTTCTAATTATTTCTTTAAGAGGAGATTAGGCATTTTGGCTAGATGGTATACCTCTCCCATACTGCCCTGTGTAGTTTGAAGATTTCTGGATCTTTGTTCAATTTTACCTAAGCTTTGGGTATTGATGAATATATTCCGTGATGTCAATGTAGACTCGATCAATGGTGGTATTTCTACTGAGTCGGGGGATATTGATAGTCTATAAGAACCATTTATAGCATAATATGACCTTGTATTCTGACGTTTTCTCAATGATTTGACACTAAGGGCGATCAAGCGTTGACAATCACTTTTTGACACCGGATTTGCAGTGTGTTGGAAATGACATTCACAAAGAGCTATAAGCAGATAACAAAGACTGATTGTCTATAGCTTGTGAATCATTTGTTCTACTTTTTGCTGAGGCCGAATTATTATGGCAATATGTTTCTTCTTGAATTATCTCCTTAATAACACCGGGTAACAGCCAAAAATATTCCCTTTTTTATAATGCTGTAATTTGTTAACCATTAAAGCTTGAAGGTAGAAATAAGTATCATTACAAAGAAAAAGATTTGAAATTTTATTAGCTAGGTTAGGTAACCTAGGCTTGCGGTGGATAGTCTATCCCAGCCTAGGATAGCCTATCTATGCAGATATTAAACAGTTCTGTTTTGGGCTATCAAAAATGGCACAATTAACTCTTGAATAGTGCAGGTTTGTCGTGGAATTAATGATTCGACGAGGGTCCATAATCAAATCAATTCGTCATTTTCAAGCATAATATGATAAACGATTAGATAAAAAAACAATCCAGATAAATTACGCCAAGTGGAATTCATACTGCACAATTCTTAATTTAAATAGAGGAAATTCTGGTCGTAAGTTAAGGGTGAGGACTGAAACGAATATTGACAAGGTAAGGACTTTAATTGTTGTTGATGAAACATAATCAGTGATAAAATTTGCTGCTAAGAGACATTTGAATAAAGAAGCTGTGCGAACTATTCTCAAAAAAAGATATTTTAATTTAAAGCCATACAAAAGTCAATGTCATCAAGAAATCGCAATATAGGATAAGCAATGAAGGTTATCATTTTGCCTCAGGGTTAAAGAATTGTGCGATGATAAACAATTAGTATTGAGCAACATCATTTTCAGTGGTGAATGTCACGTTTACCTGAAAGGCATGCCAACTAAACAGAATTATCGGAAGCGGTCATTAACTAAGCCAGATAATCACTTTCAAAAACATTTGCACTCCCGAAAGATAAAGGTATGCTGTGGACTAAATGGAAATAAAATTTATGGGCTCTATTTCTTTGGGGACCATGAAACAGGACAAGCTCAATCAATTAACGCTACAAGATAAATACCTTGATATGTTCAAAAGCATTTTCGCTAACAGCACATAACCTGGTGAATGGTTTAATCAAGATGGTGCACAGCCTGTACAGCTTGTTCCACCATGAATGACATGGTTGAAGGCTCAATTTCCTCAACAATTAATGTCGCATAGGACTAATTTCCGCTGGCCGGTCAGGTCACCTGACTTAAAACCTTTAGACTACTTTCTATGGAGTTTTGTACAAGAAAACTCCATTTAATATCGCAGAACTAAGGAATGAGTTTCGAGAAATTATGTCATCCATCAATGTCAATATTTTGCCCTAAAAAAATTTGCTAATCGTATTGATAAGTGCATTGCAGAGAGTCCAGTGGTAGTCATTTCGAATGATAAATAGCTAGCTAATAAAATTTCAAATATTTTTCATTGTAACGATACTTATTTCTACCTTTAAGCTTTAATGGCTAATAAATTACAGCAGTATAAAAAAGGGAGCATTTTGGGTTGTCACCCGGTAAAAGATGCAAGTTAGTTTATCTTTAATCATTTCCTGAGATATTGGTGCAGTTCAAAATGATATTACACAGCCCTTTGTGAGTTGTGAATTTTTATTTGCTTGATTACACTTTCTGATACGAGAACATGGAATGTTGCAATGTTTGGTCTTAAATGATGTTACCTAATTAAGTTATTTATAGATAGTATTCTTTTTTCCATAACCTTATATTTTAAGAACGAGATTTTTTGAAGGTTTGAATAAGATTTTTTCTTTTAGTTCGGTTGTCACGTAAGTATATTTATTTTTTATCAAAGTTATTTCTAATAATTCCTTTATAATAGAAAAAAATAAAATGGTAAAGTTCAGAAATAAATATAAGTATCGAATTTTTGTGAATTTTTTAAAACTAAAAGAATTAAAAATGGTGAAGTTCAGAAAATTTATTAAAATTTTGGCATGGAGATTATTATAGCAAATTTAGATGGAGAAAAGAAAAAAGAATCATGATAGGCCGTAGGACACAGACCGAAGAAAAAGAAGAAGAAGAAGAAGAAGAAGAAGAAGAAGAAGAAGAAGAAGAAGAAGAAGAAGAAGAAGAAGATGATGATGATGATGAAGATTATGAAGATGAAGATGAAGAAAAGGGTGTTCAGGGTGTTAATATAAAGAGTCTATAAAGGGGATTAAAAAAGGCGGTTAAGATTAGCAAATAAGGCCGTAGGCCACACCCCGCAGGGGTACTTGTGTAACCAAGCTCTTCCTGTTAAGGAAGAGAACAGCGGCTTGTCTTTTAATTATTTTGCAACGATCTTAGCTGATTGTACCAGCTTCTCAGAAAGTGGAATTGAATGATGGGGAGATATGAGATAGATATGTAGAATTTAGACACAAAAATTGGTAGATAGGGAATATAAAAATTTGGGGAAAAAATTGGGACAGGAGACAAAATTTAGAATAATGAGCATAGGAGATAAGGGATAGATAGAATTAAGAAAAAAGAAGTTATGAGATATATTATGTAGAATTGAGAGAAATATAATTTCGGACTTTGTTAACAAACCTAATTTAGCAAGTAGTACATGGGGATAGTTGATGTTGCCATCTGTCCCTTTTCAATCGTAGATAATGTTCTCCGACCGGATAATGAAATTCACATAAAGATCAGAATGATAATGCTGGCAAGTACATGCTTACCTGGGGATGGTCCTCGTTTGGGGAAGAGCGATAGAGAGACCGTTAATGCTACCTTATGACACCGCCCTGGCAAACAGAAAACACTCAATGGAGAGCGAGCCATTCTACGTCAGGGGAGTGTGGAATGAACACCATATCGGCGAGTTCCGTTAGCCGGAAGAGACAGTGGTGTTGTGTTTGGCTATGTATGTGATGACGCATGGGAATGGATTGCCTACTTGCATACTCATCGCTGGGACTCGAACCCGATAACCAGACATGTCAATCCGACGCTCTTTTAGTGGCGACAACCAGCGAAGGCATCATCATTTACGCACCTCAAGACAAGTCGCATTTTGAGAGTTTCTTTCGCGATATCTGGCATTTTAAAGAATTCATGGGATTATTTTACTCGATCCCGAGCCTTTCAAGAATTCATGGGATTCTTTTACACGACCCTAGGGACTTTTAAGGAATTTATGGGATTATTTTACCTAAACCAGGACTTTTTAAAGAATTCATGGGATTATTATAAGCAATCCATAACTTTTTAAGAAATTCATGGCATTATTATAAGCGATCCTAGACTATTTAAGGAATTCGTGGGATTGTCATACGCGATCTAGGGCCTTTTAAGGAATTCTTGGGATTATTATCCCCGATCCAGGGCCATTTGAGGAATTCCTGCGATTATTAACTGTCTTTTGGCCCATTTTGACCCATGAATGGGGTCACATTTAGTTGCTTTCTCAGACCCTCGGCTGACACCATGGTGGCGGTTTTTCTTTCTCTCTTTGTGAGGGTTCGTGTTCGTTTTTCAGAGTGCGTGTTCGCACTTGTGAGTCACGTCTTCAGGAATCAGACTTCTTGTACAGGTACGTATTTATTAGTGCGCATGTTTGTACTTCTGAGTAGTGTGTTCTCACTTGCGAGTCACGTTCAAACATCCGAAGTGAGGTGTTCGTGATTTTTAATAGATGTTTGTTACTTCTTAGTACACTTGTTCATAATTCTGAGTACCACTTTAGAACGTTTCAATGATGTGTTTGTACATCCCAGTTCACGTGTTCTTAATCTTAGTATATATATATGCGTATTTCATAGTGTGGATGTTTGTACTTCTGAGTAATGGTTTTCTCAGTTGAGTCATGTGTTCATCAACCCCACTCTAGGTGCTTGTACTTATAAGTAAACACGTTCGTACTTCCGAATACACGTGCTTGTATTTATGAATATTCGTTTCTCTAAGTCAAATGCTCGTAGTTTCGAACACACATGATCGTACTTTTACACTAACTGTTCGCATTACATAATGCGTTCGTACTTATAAGCCTTACGCGCCCTCTGTCCGAACTCTTTCATCACCCCCCCTCCCCAATCCGGCTATTTAAAGTTAAGAAGGATTGCCATTGGAGTTTCTCCCTCCCCCTAGGAAGTGAAAATGGCCTCATTGGTCGCTTTAACTTCCCTTTCCGTCCCCATTAAATCAACTTGTCTTTCGCAGGAGTCGCCCCCCACCCAGTTGAGCGCCCTTGGAGCCACTTTTGGGTACTCCTCCCCACCCAGCATCGCCGGGACCGGGCACCTCTCTGAGGATACCTCGGAGGAGAGTGGAGAGGTAAGGGCAGACGGATTGTGGATCTCGCCAGGAAGTTATATATATATATATATATATATATATATATATATATATATATATATATATATATAGATATAGATATATATATATATATATATATATATATATATATATATATATATATATATATATATAATATATATATATATATATATATATATATATATATATATATATATATATATATATATATATATATATATATATATATATATATATATAAATATATATATATATATATATATATATATATATATATATATATATAAAATATATATTATTGAAGGCGACTGCAAATTTAGCGTTAATTATTTTCTTTACGAGTGTCTCGATTTGTCTTATATTCCGCGTCGTGAGTCAACCCGTGGATAAGTTCACCAAAATTCATTATAAAAGTAGTAACAAACGAGGCCAGGAAACTAAAGTGTTTCACTGAGCAAAGCAAAATATTTATTGGCCTGACGCGTAATTATATTTCGAGAAATATATTAGAATGTATCTCCATCAACGCGTTCCCAAGTTTCAATCCTTATCCCTGGTTTGTGCACGCTAGACCCCATTATCACTAGATACATACAATCTCGAATAAAGTTGTTTCAGGATTTTGTATCCCTTAATTTAGGTTCACAGGTGGGTAGTTAAATCCCCCTTTCCACTATTTAAGGCAATGTATGTCCAGCCTCCTGTTCATTCCTTGAAAAGGTCTTTAAGAATAAAGAAGAAAGCACTCGGAATCGTTTTTCACTTTTCCTTTGTGGGTGTATCTGCATATATATATATATATATATATATATATATATATATATATATATATATATATATATATAATACTGGTGAGAGTAATAATCGGAAAAGAGAGCAGTTCGTTCCCTCCTTCCAGGATACTTCCTCCAATGGCAAGGATATTAGGGGCACTTCCCTCATCCGAGGGCTCCTAAGACGCCCTCCAGACGAGCACAAAGTGCCCCAAGTACAGCAGCCCATAGCCCACGGTCACCCACTGATGAGCAGAACGAAACCGGGTAAGAAAGAAGGGGGAACCCCAACTCTTCCTAGTGTGTGTGTGTGAAAGGGGGGGGGGAGAGGTTCTTCATTCTTTCCTTCATTCTTCATTCGATTCATTCATTTATTTTCCTTGTGTGTTATTTGCCCCCGTGGGATTACACACTTAATATTTTCTTCTGAATCCTCCACCAAGAGGGCATCCTCCTGACGTCATCTAGATGCACTTGAATACATGCATACATACTACTCCTACTAGTACTTCTACAAGTAGTATTAATACTACTGCTATTACTACTATTATTATTATTACTAGTAATATTACTACTACTAGTATTAATACTACTACTAGTATCAAACACAGGAACCTGGCTATTCTAGAGTCCCGCAGGAAAAAGAAAAGAACACTCAGGCACTAGATTAGTTTTCAACCTTCTCCTCGTGAGTGCGATGAAGGGTCGTACATCTGAGTCAAGGTTTATATGTGCGAACACTGCGGCCCTTCCTGCCCCAGCAGGAAGGCGGCCATATCACCTTAGCTCCTATAGGAGGGAATTCCACGATGTCTGTACATTTATCAGGCCCGTGACCGCCGCAGTTCCTTTTTCTAAGGATCGAAATGGTAACAGACGGTCCTCAGACAGGGAATCGGGTATCCTAGTCACGACCTTAATAAAAAGACCGGATTGCGAATTCGGTCATTTTGAAGTTCGCTCCTTCCCACTACTCCTCGGTCTTTGTCTGTCCCTGCCAATCGTTTTCTGCATCGCACTTGTGTCTCCTAGCAGCTTTAAGCTGACGGCGTTCTCCCATTGGATTATCTAATTTCTTTCTCAATCGACCAATCGATTAATGAATTAATAAACCAACCATCAATCCGTCCACAAATCAATCAACCAAGCGATCATTGTTCAGCTTTATCACGAATTTTACCTATAAATCACCTTAACGATCGATCAAACAATCAATCAACCGACCAACTAATCAATTAGCCGATCAATCATTAAATCGATCAAACAAGAAATTAGTCACTCGATCAACTAATTCATCTAACTTTCAACGAATTAGTAAACTAATCGATCAATTAACCAATATTTCAAATAATTAAACGATCGATCAATCAATCAATTGATCAATCGAGGAATCAGTCATTCGATAACTAATCGATCGTTCAAACAAGACATCAGTCCAATAATTACCCAATATCAATCCAGCAACAATCAATATATCAAACAATTTATCGATTACTCAACCAATATATCAACCAAATAATCAGTGAAACAACCAATCAATCAATCAATCGAGGAATCAGTTATTTAACCCACTAATCGATCGGTCAATCAAGAAATTAGTTGACTACTTAGTCGGTTGAAGAAGTATTTAATTTATAAATCAACTAATCAATCAACCAATTAAGAGATCTAATAACTAATATCTGAAACAGCCACTAGATTAACGAACTAATAGATCGATTAACCAATTGAATCAACTAAGCAGCCAATCAATTAAGAGATCGAATCAATCTACCTTTTCTCCCGGCAGAGTTGCGAAAGCGACGTTACGCGACCACTTTTGGCCGTCGGACGAAACGAGACAGACGACGGCATCGCAAAAGAACCCCCGAGAGGATCCGCTACAAAGGAAACTTCCAGAAAAACCTTCCTAGAGGATCCTCGCAGAGAAAAAGGAAAGCTCGAAATCAAGGTTTGTGTGTCCTTAACCACCATTCGCTCGTTTGATTTATTCATTTCCAAAGGAGAACAAATACAGTTTCCACCATGAGGTTTGGGCAAAAAACTTCGCCTAAGTGTATTGAAGTTGAACAAATGAGGTATATAAGGTATAGTTACACTAATTACTCGATTATTATTTGTTTCGGAAATAGTTAAGTTTAGTATGATATACTTATTTATATGTTTTATAAATCGACGAATAGTTTTGGACGACTACCGCTAGACTTTGTTGTGCTTTTTTGCCAAGTCGTAATATTTTTCATAATACGTTAGGTTTGAAAATATATCATAGGGCTAAAGGTAAGAAATAGCTAAATGTTAATATGTATATTTTTGTGATGTCAATGATTTAAAAAAATAAATAAATATATAAAGTTAATTAAGCTGGACAAAGGAAAATTGGGGAAATTTAGCAACAGTTTTAAAACAAACCGGTTTCAAAATGTTTCGACAGAATTTCCATAAATACCGCAATAAGGTAAAAAATGCCAAGAAATATAATTTATAGCGTGGAAACACGAAGTGTTGATTGATATTTATTCAATTATTTTCAGAACTCAATGTAATATTACATAATGTTACATAATGTTTAGGCTTAAAAGAAAGAAAAATTATACGATGACGTAAGTAATAACATCGAAATGGATCTCCTTTTGCGTCGATGACAGAACGAAGTCTAGGTATTACCTGAGCGCAAGTATTCCGCAGGGATTCAGCTGATATTTCCTCCCACCATTTTTCCTGTTTTCACTCCAGAACATTGAAAATTTGATGAGATTTGGTACAGTCCTTCTGTTCAAGCATCGACCATACCCCAAAGTCCATGGGGTTTAAATCTAGTGAACTGGGAGGCCAAAGTTCCTTTGATCAAAATCTCTTAAAAATTGTCTTGCACCAGTCTTGAACATATTTTGCTGTGTGAAGTTGAAGGGTTACACCGTATTTCCTATGGTTGCATCCACATAGTGGATGAAACTCTCCTTCAACAAGTCTTAATAAACATGATTGATATTTACCTCTTCCCCATCCTCCTCTTTCAATGAAGATGCGAGATGCTTTTAGCTCGTTGATGTTACGCCCACACACCCCATCACTAAAGCTGGCTTCTGTCTTATGAGATATGTCCGCTGTTTAACTTGTATCTCATTTTTACTTTTTGCCGTAATACAACCAATGTGTGTGAGTTGCTGGTGGTCTGGACAGTGAACAACTTCTCCTCCGTCCATAAAACTGGAGGCTGCGAGTCCAATGAGTCGTTGGAGGAGCAGCTTTGCTCTTTTGATCCTCTTCTTTTTGGTGGTGTTGGAAACATATGATCGTTGGCTATCTTTAATTGACGAACTTTCAGGGTATCGTTCTTGCTCATTGTACTATTGATGAAGGTCGGGGTCCTTAATAATCTGAGTAGGGTCTTCCTCACTCTTTGAACACAACTACCTCTCTCTCTAAGCCGGTTGATAGTTATAAAAAACCCAGATCTGTTGATAGTAGGGTTCAACATTTTGAAATTACTGATCACCGTTTTCCCGCTTCTATTCAGAAACACGATTGTTTCACATTTTCCAGTTATATTTGTAAACGGGTGTTGTATTTTTTTATGAATTTACAATTTGATTCAGAAAACGCAATAAATACCGAAAGAATCTGCATAAATATAATTAATTAATTGTATGAAGACATTTAAAATTATCTTTAAAAAAGCAGTCTAAACTTCGTGTCTCCACGCTGTATTTTATTGGTCAATGTCCTATCGAGTTATATCTAATGAAATATACGCCAAACTTGTAATTTTTCAGCAATTAATAAAATATTAAATTGTCATTCTCTGAACGAAATTCATCGTCAAGTGTAAAATTATTAATTGTAACAATTGTATTAACTTATCTTTGTCCCCAAAATTTCTGAAAAATGGGGGCTACTTTAGCGTGCGTCTATCTGCTGTCTATCAGGCCTTTTTACACTATAAAAACTTGGTGGGGGGGATACATTACTAGACTGCCCAAAAGACTTCTTTGTGTGCGGGAGGTACATTACTCAAGGGCCCTAAAGACTACTGGGGTGTGTGGGAGGTACCTTACTTGAGTACCAAAACTCTCTTGGTGTGTCGGATGTGCATTGCTCGAGTATACTTCGAGAAATCTTGCGAATGGGTAAACTCCAGACCCTAGCCCTTGTTCTCTAGCGGAAATAAGTCTCTTTGCAAACTGTGCTATGCATCCCCTATGTTTTATCGACAAGGATTGACAATCAACGCTAGGCTGACTTCAAAGACTAGTTCAACACTAGTTTAGGTACAGCGCCTAAGTCAATCTAAAGAAACAGCTAAAATTGACTAACAAATCACACGTTGACTTCTGAACGCAAATATGATTTAACTCTCGCCTGAACTAACCTCAAAATCGCCTGAAAACTAAATTGACTCAATTGCTTGAGTTAATTCGTTTTTAAGTTAACTCGTACACTAAAACCACTAGTTTCTGTAATTTGTTTTGGGTTCTGTACTCCCATCCTCCCACGCCCCGTCCTTTTTAATCCTGGATGAGTGTCACCCGATCGGATAATGTAGTTCACATAAAGATCAGAATGACACTCAATGGCAAGGACCTCGTTGTGGGAAAGGCACTGTATGATCCGTAGTAGTGTGTTTTGCTACCAACCATAAAGCAGGAAACCTCTAGTGGCCCAAGATACATAGAGACCTTCCCTCGTTCCGCTTCAGGGGAGTGTGGATATAAAAAACCTTTTGTAAGATTCCAGGAGGCAAGATTAATGTTTTGTGTACGTAAGACGGGAAGAAAGAGGCAGGGGTGTTGTCATTGGCTCTATGTGTGATCGCGTGTGCGGTCTATAATTAAAGCACCCTAGCAGATCAGCCAATAGACGGCTAACTCGTTATGTACGCTGAAATTCATAGTTTCTGCTCTCGCTGGGATTGAATTCGCACCCTTGGCGTTAGAAATCCAACGCCTCATCTACGAAGTTAACGAGAGTTCTTCTGAGATGTTATCCTTATTATTAAAACAGTAGAACACGCATAAAATGGCGTGAAACTACCACGTAGAGGAGAATTTGAACATACAAACATTCAACTTTAAATTTAGAGAAGTTAATTCACATGGGGTGGGGTTAATCACTGGATGGAGCCTCAAATTGTGTCAAGTGTGCGGCTGTTGTCATGTGTAGTAGCGACCAGTAGTTCGAATCCCACTTCAAACTGTAGATAGGTCATGTTCTGAAAAAAATCAAGAAAAGAAATTGATAGTAAACTTGTGGATTAAACAAACATGCACACCAGAAACACCACTTTGCCCAGAAACGTTAACAACCTTCTTTCTTTACAGACGCTCCTTCAGGACGAATTCAGATTGCGGACAGTGGTTCATATATTTCACCTTCGTTTGAGCGCAACGGTCAAGGAGTTTCGAGTTTTCGGCACTACAAAGATTTCCAAAACGACTTGAACTACCCTGAAATTGACGACAAAACTTCCTCCTCCTCCGCTCCCTCGTCATCCTCTTTGTTGTTGTCCTCAAGTTCCTCCTCAGATAATTCTGAAAAACTCCCTAATCTAAGTCAATTCCCCGATACTATTGTCAAAGATGGCCAAATCTTCTATAGACACGATGGCACCGAGGACATCCTTGCTACTATTGGCCCTCCTTCGACGACAACTTCTCCGAATGGAGATAGAAGCCACTATTCCCCAACTCAGGGCGCGTCTGAGGACACGAGTGAGTCCAAGGTCCCCCGAGGGTTCAACGTTCTGATGGATCACGTGCGCCAGGTGGGAGCAGGAGCGCCGATCATTTCAGCGGCCATCGCTGGGGCATCCGTCCGTGGATCCAGTACGGGGGGGAGTTCTTCCCATGTGATCGGTTCTGCTATTAATGGTGGCTATTTTGCAGCTTCTGCGCAAGGATATGATGGAAAAGGAGGGGCAATTCACTCTCATGTGCGTGGAACGTCAGAAGGCGTCAGCGGAGGAGCTTCGGCCATAGCTCCAGATCGAGACGGAGAAGCGTTTATTCAGGTGGATCACAGTGAGAGGGGGCTGTCGATAGGACAAAGTTCAACACAAAATGGTGAAGCTTTTGTAATTGCCGATATTGACTCCGAATCGAAGCGCATGCTTAAGCACGGGGATTCGACTAGTAGCTATTCAAACACCTATCAAACAAAGCATTTTGGCCACACTCTGGGAGAAGCCAAAAGCAATATATCTCCTATCGATCCAAGAACAGGAGGAGGATGGAGGGAAAACAGCTTCGATAGCATTGATAACGAAGACCATAAACAACAAAAACAACGCTCAGTTGGAATCGACATGATTAATAATATCATTGAGAAGGTTCATCTTCCCAACGCAGGGTTACTACCATCATCAGGCACTCTACCTGACTTAAGGCCAGAAGAGAACCTCTGGAATCTGGATGCGTCTCTCAGTCACCAGGAAAACCATAGTGGTTTTCAAACTCCCTCTGAAGAGAGGCTGAAAGGAAGAGAGTTTTTGACAGGAATCGACGAAGAGTACCACAGCGAAACGAGGGGTCATTCCACAAAAGCTAAGAAAAAGGGGACTGTGGGAGTAGTGACATTTCCTTACGACCATGAAGGTCTTCCTCCGGGACCAGGTGAATTACTAGACCAAAGTTTACCAACAAATCTTCCTTCACTTCCAAGTTTTAGCAAGATTCCAGCATTACCTCGCCACGCAACCCTGAATCACAATGCCATAATGGAAGATAGTGGTACAACTGAAGAAAAGTACAACAATATCAACAGGCTACCATTGTTTTCCAGTGATGTCTTGAGAGGCAATAATTACTCCATCAACTCCTTCGATCCTCATCATTATGATTTTACAAATAGAAATAATTTTATAGAATATCAACATCCGCAAGTAGAAAAAAGATTATCATCAAATGATACTACTGATAAAACTACCAACATTAATGGACATAATCATTCACATTTCACTGATTCAAATGATCTTGATTACCAAAAGTCTTTGAAGATCGATAATACCCCAGAAGATCCCAGAAACACAGAAAAAGTAATTTCTGAAGATTACTTTGATCATTCATTACATGATTTTAATCTTACACATATGTCTAGAGAATCTGGACAATTTGATGATTATCTTTATAATAATTCCTATTTGAACCATCGGAGAATCTCCCTGGAAAATGATACCATTGAAGAAGATAATCCTAACCATTTATATTCCCATACATACGACAACAATCAGAATTTTCTAGACCATAGTTACGATGATGTGAGGCCTTTTGATCTCCCTGTTGTTCCCACACCAGATTTCGAGAATTCGAGGCGTAAAACAGATTTAAATCAAGAAATCGAACAAGATTATGACCGTGATTCTCTCGATTACTGGACGCAAAATCGCGTCACAAATAAACAACCCTATTACCCTTCTCCTTCAGATCATATTCCTTACTACCCTGACATTTATGATGACCAACTGACGACGAGGCCACCAGTTGACTATGAGCTATACAACTCGTTCGAAGGAAAGGAGGTGGAAGCAGGAAGAACCTCATCACGGAGAGGTGATGAAAGGGAAAATGTAGTCGGGGATTTGCATCCTACGACCTTCTCTCCTGACCTTGATTTCACCACTAAACCTCTGTCTGATTTCCTTGATTTATCCGAGGACAGAGAAATCATTGCTGAAGACAAGCTTCATAGCCTAGGTACCTATTACCCTTCCACTTCTGATCAAATTCCTTACCATTACCTTGACGTCTATGATGCACAGTTGACTACTAAGATACCAGTTGATTATGATGTCTACAATTTGTTTGATGACAAAGATTTGGCCACTGGAAGAGCTTACCCACCACCCCGAAACGAGGCTGGAAAAGTGGACTTTGGTTCATATCCTACGACTGTCTCACCTCGCCTAGATTTCACTACTAAGCACCTGACTGATTACTATGATTTATCTGACAACACGATTCGTAACATAACTCCAGCCCATACAACGAGCAGAATCGATTGGGTGCCTGTGAGAGGCCATGATACTACTGTTAAATTAACAACTACTCCAAGGTCTGAGTCCCTCCCAGACCACATTGGACGAGAAAATGAAGTCCATCGCCATGAGACTCACGTAACCGTAAGTACAGAAGCTTCACATCCGAACTACTGGAGAGACCAGACGACAGAAAAATGGCCACATTTGCCTTTTGAAACGGACGCGTCGTTCAGAGGACCCACGTCCACCCGCAATAGCAAACACACAAAGATCATTCAAGCTGGAAGAGCTGGCTCAAGTCATTTACTCGAACCACCAAGTCCTGGATATCCACATATTCGCATCGTTTCCCTCGATCACTCCACACCGAGACATCCACAGCACAAGGAAGGAATCATGTTGGGACCCGAAGAAAGTATCCCGGGTCTTCCAGGATATCGGATGCCACCTGGGTTTAGGGGAAAAATCATCTTTGGAAATATTGTATCAAGGACCGGCAATTCTCGACAAAGATCTTATGATCGCAACTTTCCTTCTTTCCATGACAGACAACCATTTTCTCGTCCCAGAGATGATTATATCCAGAGGAAGACATCTTCGTACCGGTACCAATCTAAACCTAGAGATTTTAAAATATTAAGATACGCCAGAAATAACTACTCCCGTAAACCCGGGAGTTCAAACCCTTCGAGGATAATTTGCAAAGACCTTCCCGAATGCGATCCAAGACACGGTTCTAGAAACAAAGACGAACTGTGTGACTTCTCCAGTAATGGAGTTGTTTGCTGCTGCTAGAAATTAAAGTTAGAGATTAAAATTAGCACTCCTGTGCTATAAAGGGCTTACTTAAGGAAGAGATTTGTTGATACTTTGGGAAATTTTCAATTTAATAATCCCATTTATTCAAAGGTTTTCTTGCAATTAATCAACTATGAAAATAAGGTTAAACATCTCCAGAAAAAAATGAACAATCAGAACGAAATATTGAATCAGCAATAGAGGAGAGAGTAATTCTGAAGGCTTCCGTTATTATTATATTTAGTTAATTAATTTTATCTTATTTCTTAAAATGTCTTTGATTTACAATGAACTAGTTGTATTCGTATTTTTTATAGTAAATTCAAGAATATTCTTCATTGAGTAACGTTAATTCTGGGTATTGGAGAAGCATTTTGGAATTCTCAATTGGCAGTATGGGTCATGCTTAAGCCAGTGAATGACCAAATTATTCAATCTTCGTGACGTCACTTAATTGTCGCTCTGTGGTCTGGCTTAAAATGAGTAACGTCACTTGGTTTCCGATCTGTGGCTGGATATACAATTAGTCATGTCATCTAGTTCTCGATCAGTGGCCTGGTCTAATGTCTGTGATGCCACTTGACTCCCGAACCATGAGATGGACTTAGGCAGATCATGGCACCATGATTTGATTGTAACACTCTCTTTCATGAGAGGGAGTACCAATTGAATGTTATTTTACCTTATTGCAATAAAAAATAAATGGTGTTATATACCAGTCTATTTCATCCAAAAATATACAGGAGAAAACTTTAATTAACCAAGGAAGTTGAGGCTCAAATATTTAAGACACTCGAAGTCCGTTTTGAGGAAACAAGAGACTAAAAAACGACACGATAAAAGACAGAAATGTTAAATGTTATAGTAAAAACTATATATATATATATATATATATATATATATATATATATATATATATATAGCAGTGACAACTCCGGCACTCGGGCTGTTCGGGCTTAGCCCGAGCATAAATTTAGTAAAGTGAACGTGTATTTGCAAGCTGATTTAATTTCTGCCAACACTAACTTCAAGTAAGTAATTGTAGCCAATAACTCGGGCTCCTTTTATTGAGTCTAGTGGCAGTTCGTATATTTTCGTTGAGCCTTGCGTTCTCTCGCCATCGTTAACACGCACTTGACTCAGGCTCAGAAATTACAGCCCGAGTTGTTATCTATAATCATAAAAATTGAAAGTAATTAAAATTTAATGTTTTCTCGAAACAATAGATTTCTATAGAGATTAGGATTTAAATTTCAATCTATAAAAGGTTTCCGTTCGTCAATATTCTTAAGGGAAACAAAAATTATCCAGCAACACAGGTTAACACGAACGAGCCTGGTAAGTTTAAAAGACTAACTGGCATCTCTAGTCAAAATTACAGTACAGGCGACAGTCAGATCGGTCTCTTGGTAATTTTTGTTGTGCACGACGCTGTCGTAATTTGATTGTTGTTATTCTGTGCTTCTGTGTGTAGAGATAAGTTGTGTTTTGGAGGGTTGCTTTATTTTACCTTTAACTTAGAAATGTAGAGAGACAGTGTTATATATTATAAATAAGCCATTTGTGGCTAGAAATATTGCAGACAAACGTGAAACGCCATCAATCCAAGACGACTGGAGTTCACTAATAAATAAGGTGAGTAATTTTTATATTAAAACTATATTTCTCTCTTATTGTTAAATTATCAGTGCACATATAAGTCTGCGGTGTGCATTACGTCTCTTGCCTTCTTTTATGCATGTCTCTTATGCGAAATCTGTGATGAGGCCGAGTGACGCTGATGACCCGAAGTGAGTCGCCTCTGATATATATATATATATATATATATATATATATATATATATATATATATATGGGTTTGCTTCTAAGAAGGCTTATTTTCAGGTTGAGGATAAATCCCAATATGAGACATGTAAAATTACGAAAATTATAATACACACAAGGATTAGAAATAAATTATTTAGTTGATTGAAATTTTGACAAATCGTTTGAAAACTATTGAAACTTTAAATATGGATCAATTATCGGTATTTAAATATGGATAAATATAACACTAGTTAATGCAATTATTGGTTGGGACAGATATTAGTCACTTAATGAAGCAGAAATAGTAATAAATTATTTAATTAATTGAAAATGTGAAAAAATCATTTAAAAACTGTTGACACTAAATATAGATATCTTAAAATATGGATAAATATAAAAAATACTAATTGGGGCAATTGATTGGTACACAAAAATATTAGTCACCTTTAGTGGATGGCAAAAGCGGAGAGACTGAGGAAAGATTATAGAAGGAACCGATTGAAGATTGGTAGGTTGTGAAAAATTTTTGAGTGATTTATGAAATGAGAAGGGAAAAAGCAGTCGAATCAGAATTTAAACTAGGATTGATTTAGTTGTTTTATAAATAATGATTCAAGAATGCGGAGGGAAGTGGAGTCCTTTGCATGTCCTATAATTTGAAAGTTTTGGGGTGAAATTTCTGTCTTACATTTAATTGAATGATCTCGAATGGAAGAAGTTTCTTTTTTGGTCAAGGTGGAGACAGTGCGAGAGCTAATACCAAGATGAGAACAGACCCTAGCCCCAAGTGAGCGAACAGTGCTGCCAATGTAGATCCCCTGGTGGCACCTGGGGCAAATGAATTTATAGACAACTAAACAGCTCATTTCAGGTGGGAGTCTGTCTTTAGTTCTGAAAAATTGTCCAATATGAAAGTTGTTAAGGAAAACTATTTTGAAGTTGGAGAGAGGAAATTGGTTGTGGAGGATAGTATATTTTATCAAAAAATTGACGGATACAGTTTTGTACAAGTGAGGTCTGGAAACCATTCTTTTGAAAATAACCCATAATAAAACTGAATTCTGAATGAACAAGAAAATAATCAGATGACAGATGAAAGCCACGGTGTAGGAGGGTTTTGATGTTGTTGATCTTATATGAAATATTACAAAAACTGTAAAAGTTCATGCCGAGACCAGAAAAGGAGGATTTACGATAGACGGAAGTGGTGAAGTTGGGCAAGGAGCGGGATATGAGAAAATCCAAAAATTGTAATTTCCCATCTTTTTCTTTAGCAATTGTGAATTTTATATAGGAATGGCTATGATTCAAATAATCAAATAATAAAAGAGACTATGGTTCTGTTTTAAATATTAGAAGAGTATCGTCAATAAAACTACGGTAAATTATCGGTTTTTTAGAGCAGGAGGGCATTCTCGCAAAGCAACTTCTTCAAAGTTGGACATAAAAATGTCAGAAAAAAGAGGACCATTGGGTAATCCATTCCAACACCATCAACTTGTTGATAGATGGAGTTGTTAAACAGAAAACAGTTGTCTCTAATGGTTAGTTCAAGAAGAGACCGTAAAAGCGATGGTGTGAATTTATGAAAGGTCAAATCCGGTTCTGGAAAGGCCTTTTGGATGATTAGGTCTATGGTTTCATTTACAGGGATATTTGTAAAAAGAGCCGGATTTGACCTTTCATAAATTCACACCGTCGCTTTTACGGTCTCTTCTTGAACTAAACATTAGAGACAACTGTTTTCTGTTTAACAACTCCATCTATCAACAATTTGATGGTGTTGGAATTGGTTTCCCCATGGGTCCTCTTCTTTCTGACATTTTTATGTCCAACTTTGAAGAAGTTGCTTTGCGAGAATGCCCTGCTGCTTTGAAAAACCGATAATTTACTGTCGTTTTATTGACGATACGCTTCTAATATTTAAAACAGAACAACAGTCTCTTTATTTATTTTATTGATGTACAGTGACTCTAAGTTTTTCAAATCGAGAGAAGTTAAGTTTGAAGATAATATGGTAAATGAATCAGAATTGAGAGGATGATGGTGATACTCAGAGTGTTGCCTGATGGGAGAAGCTTTAGGTATAGAAATGGGAATACCAGTCCTATAGGACAAACCTAAGTGCTTTGCTATCCTGCATTAGAGTTGTAAGCCAGTTTGGCCTACATAACGACTGTCGCAGGTCGTACATGTATAATTGTAAACTACACAGGATCGTAAGCCCAAAGGGATTGGCTCCTTATGGAGAAAAGGAATTTAACGATACAGGGTTGGAATTTATACAAACGAATTGGCATTGAGCGAAATGGTTGTTGATCGTAGAGAGAAGGAGTTTGTTAAACTCGGATGTCAAATACTCGAGATAGGGTAGTCTAAGGAAAACCTTCTGTTTAGAAACAGTAATAAGAAAGGATCGAGGGTAATATATTTTGGAGAGAAATTTGGATACTAACTGGTTGAAGATGAAATCAGGGTAATAATTAAATTTGAAGAAATCCCTTAAATAAGTCAGTTCTTCATGAAAAGATAACCAGTTAGAGCATATTTGGTAGGGTCTAAAAATTCGGCTTTTAATGCTGGATAATTTAAACTGACTAGGAGAACTACTTAAAAAAATGTGTACCCAATCTAGTGGTGGTAGATTTTCTGTAAATGGATGTATTATAAGACGAACCTGCTCGGGCAACGCTGATATCCAAGAACGAGATTTGTTGTTTTTTTTCTGTTGTCATAGAAAACCTTATGTTAGGATGTTGTTGGTTAATATAATTGAGAAATAAGAGTGTATGATCATCGTGCTTAAAAATTAGAAAACAGTCATCTGTAAATCTTTTGAAAACAATAGGATTGAATTCTAAAGGACAATTGTCCAGCCACCGAGTTTCGTGGTGACACAAAAAGGAATTGGCAAAGGAGGGACCCAGTGGGGAACCCATAGCCACGCCTTCGTGTTGTAAATTGAGCTGGTTTTTTTTTTTAAATATGGTATTGCCCACAACTAGCTTTAAAATCTTGAGGAAAAGTTGTTTAGTCAAACCCAATATTTCACCCGTATTTTGAAAAAGACTATCTGAAATAATATTAATGGTTTCCACGACTGTAACATTAGTAAATAATGAATCCACATCGATTGTGGCCATAAAAGAAGACCCCAGACGGAGATCACCAATATATTTTGAAAACTCGAAAGAGTCACGTAAGGTGAAGCGATCATGTGTCAAAGGACCAATAGGCGGAACAAAAAATTTAGCTAAGTTGTAGCTTGGAGTATTGACTGCAGATAAGATAGGGCAGAGAGGTATTTCATTTTTATGAGTTTTAGGTAAACCATAGATGACTCCAGGGATGAACCAGAAACAAAAAATCTTATGATAAATATCAATTAAAATATTTCGTTTAGTAAGAGAACGTAGAAAATTATTAATTATATCTTCAATTTTCAGAATATACTTAAGGGGATCTGTATTCACCTTTGAAAATTTCGACAAATCTAATAGAATGGTAGACATTTTGTGCATATAATCAGTACGATTTTAAGATGATTACCCCCTTGCCTTTATCAAGTTTACAAACTATGATAGATTGATCTTTGCGTAAGGTGGAGAGGACACTGAAAAGTTTAAAACTGAAAACAGGATTGGAAACTTTAAAACTGTCCAACTTGTAGTAGAACTTATTGGCCAAGCCTTTGATCTCATTAATCAAAGTGAGAGTTGATTTAAATGATGGAAGAGTATTGAGCTGGTGGCAAAGTCTTTCAAAGGCAAGAAAATATCGATATAAGTTCAATTTTAAAACGGGAAGCCTGAAATCTAGTCCTAAAGATATAAGACGCTTTTCTGAGGGAGACAACACTTTATCAGAAAAGTTAAAAATGACTTCATCTCTAGAAATGTTAAAATTAAAATTAAGACCCAAGTTATTAAGTTTACGGTTTAATCTATTTGAGAGCAAATACAAGTTATGCGGGTGATAACAACCACCACAAGGCTTTCGCCATATTTATTTTCTGCCTTTCCAAACAATTTTGAAGACAGAAACAATTTCTCTTTCTCTTGTACTATATTGTTATATAGTCTGTAATGCAAGGTTTCTGCACCTTTCTTTCTGTCTTCAAAATTGTTTTGAAAGGCAGAAAATAAATATGGCAAAAGCCCTGTGGTGGTTGTTATCACCCGCAGAACTTGTATTTGCTCTTTCTTTGTATGTGACATGGAAAATGAGCCTATAAATTATAGGCGGGTAAGAAGATGTGATATAAAAAATTCCTTGGAGGTTCCTAGCTTAGGGAGATACTGGGTTTGATGGGGTAACGCTTTGGGCGGAGTAGCGTCCCTGGGCCTGGTAGCTTAACGGTAGAACATCTGACCGGCAATCAGCAGACCCGGGTTCGAGTCTCGGCCAGGAATTTTAAACTTTATTCCCCTGGTGTTATTTCTGTCTTCTCGGTAGAGGATTGCCTTCATTGTGTCGTCCTCTGCTTTCTTTGATTTTACCGTTCTTCTAATGTCCCTTTCTCTTACCTCTAGAAAAACCCCTCCTGTTTCTTGGCTCATTGCTCATTCGAGTCAAATTTCTCTTTCTCTTGTAATATATATATATATATATATATATATATATATATATATATATATATATATATATATATATATATATATATATATATATATATATATATATATATATATATATATATATATATAATTAAGATGCTGATCATTAGAAGTCCAGACAACATTTATTCTCTTGACAACGTTTCCAGTCTCATTTGATCATCTTCACTTCCTAATATTACAAAATTTATAATAATCAAGAAATATTGGGTTGAGGAATAAGTTCTTGCGGTTTTATCAAATTTATTCATTACCATTAACAATTTTAGAAAAACTTCATTTTTAATTGATAACAATAGGCAATTTAATCAATAATGTATTCTCTGTTGTTATTTACGACTTCTTCCCAACGTTCAACTAGTTTTTCGATGCTTCTGCAATAAAAATCTCTGGATTTTGACTCGAAGAATTCGTCTAACCAGGTTCTTAATTCCACATCAGTATTGAACGAAACGCCGCGCAAATTGTTGGAGAGCAATCGGAACAGATGGAAATCTGATGGAGCTAAGTCTGGCGAATATGGAGGATGCGGCAGGATTTCCCAATTAAGCGTTTGGATGGCCTCTTTTGTCATATTGGCAATGTGAGGGCGAGCATTGTCGTGTTACAGAAGGACTCCATAACGTTGATGAGGTCGCTTTTCACGAATAGCTTCGGCGAGTCAATGCATTTGTTGAACGTAGAGTTCTGTTTTGACAATCTCGTTGTTCGCAAGGAGCTCATAAAGAATGATGCCTTCAAAATCCCACCACACACACAGCATCGTCTTTCAAAGATGAAGTCCTTGCTTTAATCGCGGAAGTGTTTTTTTATTGGTGTTAAGCTATTGTTTTCGATGGTTCATGTTGACATAAACACACCACTTTTCGTCGCCAGTGATGATGCGGTGAAGAAATCTATCCTTATATCCACGTGTAGCCTTGTGACGAGCAAGCAAATCTACGGCAATCGCGAAGCGTTGAAGTTTGTTGCTTTCGCTCAAAGCGTGCGGAACCCATGTACCGAGTTTTTTAACTTTCCCCATCGAATGAAGGTGATTCGCTACAGTTTTCTGATCACACACCAATTGTACAGCCAATCTTCTAGTCTATTGACGAGGATTTTCATGAAGAAGGTCGTTCAATTGATCTTCATCCAACTTAATGGTGTGACCAGAACGTTCTTCGTTATTAAGATTGAAATGACTGTTTTTGGAACGTGAAAACCACCATTAAGCTGTCCTTTCTGATAAAGCATTTTCTCCGTACACAGCACAAATATCACGACGAGCTTTGGCTGCGTTTGCATTGTTCTCGTCTTGATTGAAAATGAATAACAACAAGTGTCAAAAATGCGCCTTTCTTTCAACTTGAAATTCCATTTTGAGGGTACAGAATAAAAATTAAATTAACACACCTTTTAAATAAACCGCAATGACTTATTACTTAACTTCAAGACGTAGCCTAAGCAAAAGCCTAATAGTCTACGCTGTTAAGAGACGTACCCTAACCTTTGCAAATTTTGCTCTCATTATTTATTATTGTTTCTTAATATGTGCACAAATCACGTCAACAAAACTTAAATCAACACAACAGTAAAAAAAACCCCGCAAGAACTTATTCTTCAACCTAATATTTATGTCAATCACTTAAATTTTATTATTTTTGCATTCTATGCATATAAATATATTTCTTGTATATAGGTGGCATTTTTTTATTATTATATATTTTGAAATTGAAGGACCTGAAGATGAGCAAATTTCGTAGTCCAGACAGTAATGGCGCCTTCTAAGGTGAAAGGTTTAAAATAAATAAACAGTTAAATAATGAATTTATTTTTCATCAGAGTAGGTTCCGTATGATTGGATGCACTTTTGCCAACGTATTACAATGTCATTTATTCTTTTACTGTAGAAGTATTCAAGCCTCGAGTCAAGACAGGTCTTAAAATCTTTTTCATCTGCTTGAGTTTGAAACCATTTATTCCATAGAAAAGTTTCTAGATGGTGGACCAATAAAATTGAAAAATATCGAGTGGTATGTAAAAAAACATCAATGACTTAGTAAGTGAAATTACCTAAAAAATCTGTTGTAATTTTAAAAAATCAAGGGGAAGGCCAAAAAGATATTTTTTCAATACAAACTAACTTGCGTTTTATGCATTAAAAAAATAACCTGAATGAAGTTAAAATATAAAATAACTCATTAAATATTATAACCAAAGCAACAAAAAACATATATGTGAACAAATTATAAAGTGCACTAACCTGTATCGGTGGAGCAACTAACTAACGCTAGAAAACTAATAACAAAGATTGGTTGGTTATAGGGTGAGTAATTAAATTGAAGAGGTGTAATTATTTAAATTTGGGTTAATTTTTTTGGTCACCAAAGACTCAATATTATTTTTAACTCTAATGTTGCTGAGAGAGATAAGATGCTAAACGATTCTGAATTAAGAGGATGTTTGTGATTTGCAGTGTTGCTTAATAGAGGAAACCTTTGGGTTGGTAATGGGAATGTCACTCATGTGAAACAAATTCAAGTGCTTAGCGATCCAGCATTTTAGTTGCGAGAGTTTGGCCCCCATAATGACTATGGCAGGTCGTGCATCTATAATTGTAAACTACACAGGATCCCAAGTCCATAGGAATGAGCTCATTATGGCGAAAAGAGAAATGTAAGGAAACAGGATTGGAATTACTACAGAAAAAAAAAATGTGAGTTGCTTTTGAGGGCAGAGAGAAGTTTATTGGACTTAGATGTTAAATTTTGCTTTCACACTGTTGTTATAATGGTTTGGAGATATATTTTGGAGGAAAATTTAGACAGTATCTTATCTGAAATGATATTGGGGTCGTAATTTAAATGAAAGAAATCTCTTATATTAGTTATTTCCTCCTGACAGGTTAATCAGTTTGAACGGATATGATAGGATCTAAAAATTTGACTTTTAATGCTAATTAATTCAAAGTGACTAGGACAGCTTCTCAAAAAATGAGTACACAATTTGCCTGTTGTGGGTTTTTTTTTATAAATGGATGTATTAAAAGCCGAACCTAATCAAACATCGTTAACATCCAAGAAAGAGACTTTGTTTCTCGTTTCTGTTTCTATTAAAACTGTATGTTCGGATGTTGTTGGTTAATAAAATTAAAAAATAGGGTGTATTATAAAGAATAGTTTTATAGCCAGCGTGTTTCATGGTGACACAAAAAGTTCTTGGCAAAGAACGGACCCAATGCCCAAGGGAAAACCATGGCCATGCCTTACTGTTGTAAGTAGAGCTCGTTGTTGACAATAAAAATTGTGGCGTGTTTCTGTGTCATGTACAGTAAAGCAGACGCAAACCAAGAGACTCCCTCATCCGCGTTTCAAGGTTTGGATGGTGTGCTTAGGATTACAAGCAGTTAATTCTGCCCTTCAAAGGTACGAGTATTATTTTGTCCTAAGAGTTGTATTTAAGTCTCATCTGACCATATAACATTGTTTTAGAATTCAAGTCACTTTGCGAGATGCTCTTTAACAAACTTTAAACGGTTCGCTTTTTACTTTTTATTAAGAAGTGGAGTTTTGTGGAGAGTGAAAGAATGCAGATCATTACAGAGATACCTCTACTAATAAATCTTTCATCTTAGTCTCTGACAATTTAGATCGGTTTGTAAATCTTTCATAGTAACCATTGTATTAATCGTTTAGCTTTTGCAGCATGTGATATCGAAACCGATCGTTAATCTTGCTAGGAGCACCGGGTCTTGGCGAGTTGGATGTGATTCCATACTCGAATTATAGAACTTGGAGTTACATGTGGCACTTCATTTCGCTCAGAAATAGTCCTATAAGATTATCTATTTTAATGAAGTTTAATTATTTGTTGTCGAAAAACTTTAGGAACTTCTTTGAGCTTTAGCATTGCTTAAAGCAAACGTCATTTTTCTAAGGATTCTTATCAATAAATCACGGTCCTAATATTCAGCAGTTGACATCAGTTTCGTTTCTAGAACTTTATCGCATCTTTACTTTTGATATTTTCTTTGAATTTATAAGATTTTTTGTTTAATAACAATATTCTCACCTCTTATTAGGGAGGTTGATACTTTTGTCCCCTACGAAATTTTATTATCAACTTCAGATTTTATCATCTCTTCAAAAATTTATCTTTCGAATTGTTTGTTTAATTCAATCGAAATATAACAATATTCCTTAACGTGTGAATTTAATCATGTTTAACCTATGTAGTTTTGGAGCTTTCTGAGTTTTAACTAAATAGTACCAAAAATGGATTGCGCGGAATGGGTCAATGAAAAAGCTGTGCAATCTAAATAATAAAAAGACAGATACAGAGCAAGGATGGATCCAGAGGGGGGAGGGGACTGAGGGGGCTGAAGCCCACCCCAATTTGTTCTTTCATTAGCCCATAGTAAAAAGCGAAGCGACTTAATTAAAATAAAAAAAGTTAGAAGGACACTGTATATTGAGGAACAAAATCAGAGGAACAAAAATTAGAGTAATATTTGATGCATTCTTCGAGACAACCGATGCGTTTAGCATATTTGTTAAGTCTACGAGCCTAATTATTTCTCCTAGTAAAATTTGCCTAGCTTTCTGATTGGTCTCGGCGTTGCTGAGTCGGTTCTAATTCACATCGCGGAGCCGAGCCAAAACGAGCCCTGCAGTCTCCTATGGTCGATCTAGTCTCAAAAAACGTTACGATTGGTGAAAGAGAAACGTATCTCAACAAGATCCAGAAAGAGGCACTGACCAGCTTCCACGGCGTCTTCAAGAAGGCAGAAAAGCTCCAGGAGATCGGCTCGTCACATGACACCATTTCCTGTGCCTCGAACTTTTAGGCGGCAAACGCAGCGAGCGAACATACCCTTCCAGACAGATGAGGAATATTATCGCCGCTCTCTCTATGTCCTGTTCAACATCAAACATCTGCTCAGCGATAGAGCCAATGATAAAGTTTAACTCTGTTGGAAATGCTCTTTCCCACCCTCCCCCAAGTTCAGATCACTTTCCCAGGCTCGAACGCGGAGGCCGAGCGTTCATTTTCGGGCCGGAAGCGAATAAAAACGTATTTAAGGAATACCATGGGCAAAGAATACCTGAACGGTCTAGCGCCGATCGCTGTTCGCAACGAAATTGATATTATAATAGACATCCTAATCAATGTATTTGTCCAAACAAGCCATGCGATCAAATATACCTTACATATATGATACATGTTTAAAATACAGGAAAATCTCAAAAATAATTAAAAAAATTCAGTAATATACCTTAGTGACGTCCCAAAACTACATATAATTCGTAATTCACAATTTTCTGAAATGTGGAGAAAAAATCGAATCTGAGAGAGTTAGTGTTAGTTACTTTTATTTATTATCAGTGTGTGTAATATAACCATTATTAATAATCAATGCCCTTTTCTCAGACTACTCAGAAGGAGGAATTCAGGTTAGCCCCCCAAAATTTTTATCCTGGATCCGCCACTAATACAGATTAGATACCTTTACCTAATTTTAATATGATAGAAAGCAGATTTTTCTTTGTTCTTTATTGGAAAAAGCCATTCCTTAGATTCCCTTTCTTCCAGCATCACCGCCTTTCTTATCAATACATATCTACGCTAGAGTTCTTTTAACAAGCTGATTTTAGCTGTGATGCGAGTCCTTAAATCATCTAAATGGATAAGTGGTGACGAGAGTCGATATTTTTTAGATGATCCCATAAAAAAATCACACGAAGTTAAATCGGGGCTTCTGAGAGCTAATTCAATACCATGACAGAGACCACTTACTCCTTGGTGGAAGAGCTCCTATATGTGTTCCTTTAGAATAACTTTCCTGTGAGCAAGAGCTCTATCTTTCCCCCAACAAATCCAATTAAATTCGTTTCTATAAACAACATGCAGTTGTGGAAGGATTTCTCATTCTATAATTTCAAGGTAAGATCCACCTTTTAGATTGCCATCGAAAAAGACCAGACCAATTAGCGCTCCATTGCCGCCCACACCTACCAAAAGAGAATATTTTTCGAAATGTTATTTCCAGGCTGATAATTCTATACTGATGAAAGATTTGCATGCTCACTAGACAATTTGATAAAGAGTGCCCCTTCATCTCAAACCAATAACTTTTCCGTGAATCTGTTATAGACTTTCAAGAAACCACTGAAAAAATCTTAGACAACGAGGTCGATCTCATTCACTAAGTTTATGTCGAGTTTGCATTCCGTATGGGTACAATTTCAAATCTTTACGAACTATTCGATGAAATGATATTGGTGCGAATTCTGTATCACTTCGTCTGGCGAACACTTTGGGATGTTGCACCAATAAATGTCGTACCTGCTGAATGTTCTCTTCTGTCCTTGCAGTTCTCGGAATTTGAAGCGCTTGAAAGTACATATAATAGAACCAAAGCTTCCTGCAACGTAAAATATTTGACGATGAGTGGATACACCATGACCTAACAATGAACCTAAACATTCACCTGATTTCTGTAAAGAGATTAAATAGACACCGTTAACACAACATTAAAAATACTTAATAAATAGGAAATCGATTGTAAAGCTAGATCAGAAATCTAAGTAGAAAGATTACCGGTAATTTGAAGACAACGCTGTCATTGAGGCTTTCGGTCCACCTTGAAAGAGGGTGTTGACCCATTAAAGTTTCTTAGCCATCAGTTTTTGAAAATGTTCAATGTCTGACAAAGTCACATACACCCCTGCCCCACCCGAGGGGGGATGCCTAAGATCAAGGAAACATCCCCCGGTCTTATGTTTCACAATGTTCACCCACCCACCCACATCGCTCATGCTCTTCCTCGCCCCCCTCGACACTAAGTAAGGGGCTGGAATTGTAAACGCATCTCCCAAGGGTCCGCCTTCAAATGAAGTATGCAATAATATGTGTAGCCAATTACTTGAAGTTCAAAAACAAAGCAATAGAATATGGTCAGTCAACGAGAAACTAAACCTACCGACGATTGAGCGATCTGGTAGGCAGAACGGTCGAACCCAATCTAGGCAGAAAGAAGGAAAGTGAAAAATCAACAAGGTGAAATTTATTTTTTTCTTACAAACAATTTGTAATGAGTTAAGCAAAGTTTTTCAGTCTTAGCATGCTCTACACAGTTCGATGTGTTTTAGAAAACAAAATTATTATCAAGGGTATTGATAATGAGATAGATAAAGGAATTTTTTTTTTTATACATTGATATATTAATGATATTTTTAACATGAATCCGTTCCATACCAACAGGTTTGACAGATTTTTCGCCGATGGCACGGGAAACAATACCAAAAATAGTAAATTAAAAAATCATACTCTTTGAGAATCTACTCATGTTAAAATCAGTGCATGGATATATATATATATATATATATATATATATATATATATATATATATATATATATATATATATATATATATATATATATATATATATATATATATATATATATATATATATATATATATATATATATATATATATATATATATATATATATATATATATAACATATATATAATATATATAATATATATATATTATATATATATTATATATATATTATATATATATTCTATATATATATTATATATATATATATATATATATATATATATATATATATATATATATATATATATATATATATATACATATACATATATATATACATATACATATATATATATATATATATATATATATATATATATATATATATATATATATATATATATATATATATATATATATATATATATATATATATATATATATATATATTCAGTATTGCCCGGAATAAAAAGTTATGTCGTAAATAAATCAGATAAATATCGTTTGAAATTCTTATATTATTGCACACAAATATATTTACTTTATTATTATAATTATAATTGTAATTATAATTTCCATTATCATTCCAATTATTATTACTATTCTTTGCGGGGGGAATGGGGATCCAGGAGAGTTGCACACTCTCCTATAATATAATATAATATAATCTAATATAATATAACGTTTATTCATGCGCATGCATGAATAACCGTTAGTTATGAAGGGACAACGTTGTTGCCGCCGCAGAACCAGATCGAGCGTCTTATAGATACAAATATTTATTCATATTGTCATTCCCTCGTTCAGTTCAGTTCCGTTTGGTGATGCGAGTAGATGGAATTTTCCTCAAATTCTAATTCCAGGTTATATTACCGATGAAATCTGTCTGTTTAATCAAATGATCACTGTTTGTAGAAACAGTTTGCCGTATCTCTTGAATGCACCATCGTTACACCAGAAATGAATCCAAGGAGGATATCCGATTCCCTATCATTTCAATTATTTAGGATTATTCGGTCCATCTTTGGTAAACCTGAAGATCCATACCCCGCGAACCGTAGTATGGGTTGCTATATGTGGGGGCATAGCCCCCCCCCTATACCCTTCTGCTCGCTACGCTCGCCCTCAGGAACAAGTAATAAAACAAGTTAATCACACAGTTGGGTGAAAACATGTTGGGAGGTGGAATAAATATTATGGGAATGTGAGCGGGAAAGCTCACGGGGTATGGATCTTCAGAATTAGCCCATCTTTTTGTTTCAATCTGCCCATCATTTCAGCTATTATTTATTTATATTGGATTATACCAGTTAATTAAAGTTTATCCCCTGAACATTAAATTTAAATATTGTAGTTAGTGATAAAAATAAACTTCACTATAAGAGAAAAGGATTTTACAGGCTAACTACGATATTCTACTCAAATTCCGATAAAGGTGGTAAAAGAATCCAGCTACAGAAATTCTAATAACTAGAAGGGAGATAAAAATATTTTTTATAATGAAAAAAACCCCGGTTGAAATAGTATTCCAATGTGTGCTACATGTTTATTTGGGATATTTAATATCAGATGTGGACACCATAAATCGTAAATCGCTATCTGTTTTATTTATATTAGATTGGCCAGAAAGTCCTGACTCACTTAAGAAGCGGAAAGAAAACGATAAAATTTTATGGAGCATCACCAACATTTATTTTCTAAAATAAAGTCCATCATTCTCTAGGATCTTCTTCCAGCGATCAGCCAACATCCGAATCTGTCCCAGATACCAGGTTGATGGTCGGCCGGAACGTGGTTAATCGTCAAGAGTAAAATCCCCGAAGTTGAAACGCATGTACTACGTCGAGACCTTCGTCTGACTCACTCTGCCTTCTCCTTCAGTGTTGCAATTTTCTTCACAGCAATTCTTGTAGAAAGTTTTTGCTTGTAAAAGTAGCGAATCAAAACTTAAATTCCACTTTCTTCTAAAGTCATTTCTGTCAGTTGGGACTTAGACAAAGAGAAATAAACTGCGCAGGTGCAACAAACAACTGCAGCATACGAAGGCTAGTAGTCGAATGAGTAAGGTTAACCTAACATAATGTAGTTGAATGAGTGAGACTAACTTAGCTTAATGTAGTCGAATGAGTAAGACTAACCTAGCCTAATGTAATCGAGTGAGTAAGGCCAGGGCCGGCTCGAGCCTTTATGAGGCCCTAAGCAGAATTTCATTTGCCCCTCCTCCCTCACACCACGACAACCACACTAGATGCTTAAGCATTTCATAGGCTACACTGTCAGTGTAACACATCCACTATCATCCGCATTATTCGTAGTTGGTTTACATCATACTGTCATTCATGTGTCATTCTGGCTATTGCCAGAATGACACATGAATGCTGACTGCTGCACAGTAGCAGCAGGATTAACCTATTATTGTACCAACTCTGCAAATGATATAAAATCATTTTTTATGTAATACCATTTCATTTTTATTACTACTCATTGGTTTTCTTTTATTTAAAAATGTTTTATCATGACGTCTTGACATTTCAAGCGCTCGTGAGGGCCCCCTGGTGTGGTGAGGGTCCTAAGCGACCGCTTAGTTCGCTTATGTTTCGACCGGCCCTGAGTAAGGCTAACCTAACCTAATGTTGTAAGAAAAATTAGGCCATACGATGGTTACCACGCTCTCGACACAGCCCCATATGTGCTTGCATAGTCACCCTTCCCCCTTTTGGTGGTGTGGTCGCCCCAAACATCCTTGGACGCGGGGGAATGGAGTTTCCGTTCTCCCATTCCAAGATTGTTCTGTGATCAGGATAGAATCCTCACAAATCTCCTTGGATTCGAGCGATGAACGTCAGCTCCACGAACTTTTCCGACTCGCCCCGTTCTTGACCCTTTAAAGTGTAGTGTAATGGTTCTCGATAGTAAGGCCTAAATTCCGAGGCTACTCAAGGTAAGTAATTGCAAAATTTCATATTCCGAGGGGAATGGAGTCTGTCCTTCAAATTCCCCCTCTACTCAACTCCCTCTCATTTATTTTTCTAAACTTTTCTGCTTGGAGAATCTTCCCGGAAGAGACCACTTGTATCTTTTCAAAACTTCACTCTTATTTATCAGTTGACTTTTTCCTGGCCTTCAGCCACTTCTATTGGTAAATTAACCCAGTACGTTGGTTCCCGCCTTTCACACCTAGACATTAAGACTAACAATGTAGTCGAATGAGTAAGGCTAACTTAACCTAATGTAATCTAGTGAGTAAGGCTACCCTAACCCAATATCGTCGAATGAGTAAGGCTAACTTAACCTAATGTTGGTGTTGCTCCATAAAATTTTGTTGTTCTCTTTCCGCTTCCTAGGTGAGTCTGAACTTTCTGGCCAACCATATATTTCCCTACCATAGTGTTAGTTTTGCTTTATTCTGGATATCATTAGATTATTTTAAGTAGTCTATTAAGTTTTTTTATGATATATTGTATCCAATGAATTAAAAACCCCAATTGTGAGTGTGGATTTGTGGTAGTCACCTCTGAGAAATAGGGATATTACAGTATTACACCAAACCTATTTTACTTTCAGAGAATTCTGACAGCAGACTTTCTTCGTTGATTCTTTTTATGTACACTCGTTTCTCTTGCTCTCCCGAGTGGTAAATTTGCGTCAGTCTGCAGCGTCACAAGGATAATTGTGACTGGGGAATGATGATTATTACACCTACATAGACTTCTAGGCGAGTTTGGTCCCAGATTTCTTCAAGGCCCAACCTTGCTAAGGGATAAAACGATCCAAGCTTTAATGAGTTTATTATAAAAAAAAATCTTTTCCTTCTCCCCTAACAATTGATGACAAATTGCTTTTACTGTGGATTGACTATTAAATATAGTTAAATGGGAAAAATAGTCAAGTGAGTGTCAAAGTTTGAAGGATTGATCGAGTGTGCTTTCATTTTGAATCGAATGAGAGGTTCATTGCTCGATGTAAGGAGATGAGAAGAGATTGAAAAGAGGGAGCGAAAACGCCGATTCGAAGTGATTGTCGGCTTAAAAGTTTAGTGATAATTTTTATAAGGCATCTTTCGCATCTTTTTTATTTATTAACGTTTGCCTCTTACGTCTACTTCCTTTATTTTATTTTTCCATATGAAATAACACCGTATTTTCTTTCATTCCACTGACTTGAAGCCGCTAAGTTTAATAATGGCTATTAGACGCTGCAGTCACGAATAAAAAGAAAGTAATGAAGAGAAAGGGCATGGCAAGAGAAAAAAAATATCGAATTAGATAAAGCCGCAGCTAAAGTAATTGTGAAGGTTGCAAATGCAACAAACAAAAGAGTTTAATTCATTTGTACATAATCGGTCGTGTGTAACAGACAGAGACGGAAATTTAGGGAGAGAAATAGAAATTGAGTGCAAAAACTCAATAACTTCTCTTTATTAGAATAAAATTGCGTGCAAGGGGCAGGAGAAGAGGCAACGACTGAATAAGAAGCATGCGTGGTATAAGAAAAGATGCGAATGAGGTTGTGAGAGAGAATCTTCTGAGTCGGTAGTGGTAGGAAAGAAAAATGGGTGAGAATATACATATGAAGATAATTTACGAGAATTAGTGTCAGATTCCGGGGAAGGTTGAGGTTGATTATATGAATGAATGTTTGAGAGGGACAGGGCAGGCGTGGATCCAATGGGGGCAAGGGGGCTGAAGCCCCCCAAATTTCAGACTCATTTATGTTTATATTTCTTTTGTAGGCCATGCTTGTATTCTGCTATTCCTAAAAAAAATATTTAATAATATTAAGATGGCATGTGTGGGGCACATCGATGCATCAGCTCAGGACAAATGTCAGATGTAGAAGGTGCTGGTGCGCCTAACTCTTGGCGCTCTTCCTTTATAGGCGTCAACTCACTGGACACAATCCTGCCAGTCACTGCATAAGGCTTAGCAGAAGGAGTGCACTCCCCCAACCTTCCTCTGAATGGGGGAAGAAATTAAACCTACAAGAGGTATGGCAGCAGGCGCGTCTTGGAATCATTTGGCTCACGCACGAGCAATCGATGCGTTGACGAGCTAACGGAAGGCGAACATCAGGCCGAGTTTGATGGCCATTGGGGAAAATGCCCAACGGCGGAGTGAGCGGACAACCTAATCGATTTGGTCAACAGTCAGAAAGGCGGACGAGGGTTGCAATCACATCAATGGTTCAGTCGCCTCAATCTTTCGTACCATTGAAACAACCGCTCTTCTGATGAAGATCGTTGGTTCCCCGAGAGTGCTTCAGGTCCCCACGCTATACAATTACACGCACAGGCGTCTTTTGACTCTCAAAGTGGACCCAGAATTCAGATGCTCAGTTGGCAATCAAGCAAACTGCTCTCGCATCAGATTAGTAAGTCACGAACGCGTTCACCGAAGAAGAGAACTTTCAATACTCTTTAGAATGAAAGCCATGAATATAAAAATAGTTTTATAAAATGTTGCGATCAAATGTACCTTATAGGATACATGTATAAAATACGGTTTAATTTCCAAACTAATTATTAAATATAATATTATACCTTAGCTGACGTCCAAATAATCATCAATGCCATTTTCTTAGACTACTTAGAAGAAGGAATTCAGGTTACCCTCCCTCCCCTAATTTTTATCCTGAATCCCCCACTGGGAAAAGGTTGACTGAGGAATAGAGAGATGACATTGTGTATGATAGGTGTTTATAGGGCTGGTGGTCAAATTTCTCCAGTATATAGCATCTCGTAATTTGTGAAGGGTCAATTGAGAATAAAGCAGGATGTGTATCCTTGTTCTAGATAAGCCGTAGGGGGAAGGTAAAGAATGGGTCAGGCATTGGTTCTCCCCTCCCCCCATCTTTCCGTTTTGGAACAATGTTTGCAATTGAAGGTTGCATGTTAGATATTATAAACTATATGAAAATAAATTCAAAATTTTGTGGTCTCCCAATACCTCGTTAAAATCAACACATTTAATATTCACTTAATAATTGTGGAAATTGACAATTTTTCCTGAGTCCCCCTTGAAATAATGATTTTCTTCGACCTTATTGCACGTTTTCTGTTTGCAAAAGTGAATCATTCAATCGGGAACGTTTCAAATGAAATAAATAATTGCTTTCAGTATGTCTCCCAAATGAATATTTGCCACCGATTTTTAGCAATTTAAGCAATTTCTGCACATGTTTTTTTACATCATCATCATTAATCATCGAATTAACTCGTATTTTATAATAGGATCTTATGAAACAAGTGAGTATAATGGGTTTTTCTAATTCAAATGAATGAGAAAGGTTGAAATTATTTTTTTTCTATAAGGAAAAAAAGGGATAAGAAACATAAATACTTAAAGACAGTACAGATGACAAAAGCTTCAATATCAAACTTTGTCAAGTTAAAATATTGATACCGAAATGGTGTTTCATAATCTTCAAGTTCTAACTTGAAAATTGGTCAGCGAGAATTATAAAGGTTACCCCTTTATGATCAGAACTCCAACAGTCGATTGAACTGGAGTAAATACAACAATGGCTGGAAATGCTTATCATAATAGTCAGTTACATCCTGCACACACATACCAAGCAAGTGGGAATTGTAATTGAAGCTATTCATGGCAAAAATGAACGGGAATGAAGCGTCTATGTTGAAGTGCGAGCTGAGATGGTTGGCCCCTCGATTTCCCACTTTGTTATTTGTGGGTACAGAAATAATACAGACCAAGGGTGCACGGCGTTTAGTGGAGAAGGAACCATGAAGATCAAAATGGGCTAGGCAGCTGCAGTGGATATATGAATAGTATAACAAAGGCGTGAGAACAACAAACCGAATTGATTTTAATTTCTGGGGTCAGGAAGAAGAGTCTTATCATTAACTTTAGCCCAGAAGAAAACCGAGCGAGTTTACTGGGGCAACCTATGGACCCACAAATTAACTATATAAATATCATTGTCGAGGAATCATTATGGAAGTGATCTATAAACTAGAGACGCAGGAACAAAACCTTAGTATTTTAATAGTACTAGCCGAAAAGGAGCATAAAACGCCCCTCCCTCCCCTACAGTAAGATAAAAAAAGGCTGTATATTTACTAATTTTATGTTCTATTTAGTGAAAATGTTACTACCATCCTAGTGATAGCCTGAAATTAGACAATAACCAGGATTTGAAGAGATGATAACGAGGATCATTTGCAGGGGTCTGATCGTGATAGGTGGATAAGAGGACCACAAAGAGTCAAAGAAAAAAAATATAAAAGAGGGATCTGAGGGAGGGAGGGATACTTACAGGTCGGAGATGGAATTGTTCAACCTAACGCTAAAACTAGAATTTGAGCATAAGATCTATAGTCATAGGAAGGGTGATTAATTTTTGTGCTATTACAGGACTGAGTAATATTAAAGTGGGATGATTTTTATTTAATTTAAAAAAAGAAGAATCTAAGGTAGTTAATAGGAGAGTTTTCTTTAATAATTCCAAAATAATACTAAAAACAGGTATGCTTATGTGGATTCAGCAGTCCCAAATAACGAAACAGTAACTGAATCCCTCCCCCAAGAAAAAAACAACCCCAACCCCGTCATCTTAACAGAGGACCTCGATTCCCGTGCACTACTTGTATACGCGAACGACTCAAACTCCTCTCCACTACTTTTCTCAATACCTTTTTTCTTTTCTCCCTCCCCCCATTTCTCTCTCATGCATAATATTGAAGTTTGCTGATGACACTAAAAGTAAGAGTACAACACTCACTAACGGACAGATTAAAGAAATGCAAAAGATTCTCGACAAATTGTCAAATCGGGAGCAAACGTGGCTATTCTGGAAGTTCGGCCCAACGAGCAGAATATTGACCACCGATCCGAACGCACCACTAAGGATGATTGATGCCTTGGCAGAGAGGCTGGAATCCTTACAGGATTCCGTCACTCTTAACATAGGGGCGACACCTACGCCTACACCAACCGTCGAAATATTTCCTGTCCTGGCTGCTCCTTAACCCTCCACCAACCCCCTTTCCCCACACGAAGATTTTCACCTAGTTAGGAACAACGTGCGCCTCATAGCGAAGGGCATCATACCCAATACCACGTGTTAAAACCGTTTTTTTACACAGAAAGATGAAGGAGGGGGGGAAGAGCGAGGAGGCAAAGCTTGTGGAGGGCTCCATCGTACAATGAGAACTCAGTGGTAGGGCACCCGGGACTAGGAACCTTTTCTGTATTCTCGGTGGTGGTCTAAACGACATGATTACAACAGTAGGTGAAGTAGTAAGACTGGCCTCGAACAACACGACGTACCTCATACATGTAGCGACCAACGACGTACAGAGAGGCAGATCAAATAACCTCCTGGCGAAATACCGGAGAATGATTAGAATGATTAAGGATGAATCTAACAGTTATAATTCCAGGTATCATCCCAGCAGACAGGCTGACGACCGATCCTAAAACGTAGGCACCAGCGCTAACCACCGACTAGCCAACATCGGTAATGATGAGAATATCGGTTTCGTCAACACCTGGTACAGTTTTTACTATGACCATTCCTTGTTTTCAGACGATGGTATACACTTAAACTAAAGACGCGCAGCCCGATTTGACAGATTCCTCAACGACGCAGTTAGGGACTACAGAACAAATTACGGGACTGATTTCGTTCAACAGGGCCAGGAAGGGTAAGATAAGGGCGATTGAGAACCGGAAAGAGCGCAAAGCAACCCATCTGTAATAAATCGAAGGTCTTCTATGTCAACGCTCGTCACATTCATAATAAATTTACAGATTTAGAGAAAATTTCGTTAGCAGATAATTAGGATATAATCCACATAACAGAATCGTGGTTAAATATAGAAAAACAAGAATTTCTTAGCAGAGAATAAACTTCAATGATTACACAATGTTTGATAATGTTTGAGAAAAGGAGAATTAATAAAAAAGGAACGCGGTGTTCTATTCTATATCAAAGACAATTTCAACCGATTCAATTAAGAAAGCTACAAATCACAAACGTACACACATCGTACATACGTCTTAAATACAAATACGGGATGGAAATGGTAGTAGCCCTAATATGCAAACCTTCAGCTCGGCCAGTGAAAACCGATCGCGATATCTGTGAACAAATCAGCGAAATAAGTAACAGGCGAGATACTGTAATTTGGGGCGATTTTAATCTACAGTGTCAAAGTGGGGCGAACCACTTTGACCCTTACTTAGCCTAGACTAAGTAAGCATTTGCGTATTATTAAAAAATAGAGATATTTATAACAAAGCGCCCAAAACTTAGTAAGTTAGCACAGACATGGATTTTATGAGGTTAAACTAAGCCTTGGAAAATAATAGACCAACTCTGATCTCAAAGTTTACTCGGCTCAGGACTTAGTAAGCTAACGCAAACTTACAAATTTATATGGCAAATACAGGCTTCTGAATTTATTAAACCAAGCAAATTTCCAACAAATTTCCTAAATGTTATGCTAACTAGGCTTCCAATTATACTAGGCTAACAAAGGGTTATGAATTTGTTAGGTTAAACTAAGTTTCGAAATTCACTATGCAAGCACAAGCTTCACAATTTATCATGCTTATCTATATAGACTTCAGAATTTATTGGTTAGCGCAAGGTTCCGAATTTGCTCGGCTAAATAAAGCATCGGATTTTCTTGGTTATTTAGAGGCTTCAAAATTTCTAAGGTAAAGTATGGTTAAAAATTGAAGAGGATAGATCGAGCTTTAAAGATAAAATTATATTAAACTAATCTTCGAAATTTACAGGGCTAGTAGAGGCTTCAGAATTTACAAGGCTTAAAGTCTTCGGAATTTAATAGGTTAGGCTAAACGTCGATATTAATTAGGCAGGCAGAGAACTAAAATATAAGAATCATAATTTAGGCTTCAAAATTTACTACGCTAAAACAGGCTTCAGGTACTACTAGGTTGTTTGTTTTATCTTAAAATTCAAGGAACGAAGACTTTAAGTGATCGTCCGATTAAGTCAACAAGAAAGAGGCAGGAACGATTCAATTGTTTTTTCGTCCGTATCAGTGGTTAAGTTTTTTTTTATTTCATGTGATTGTAATTTAGCACAATTTCTACGATGAGAGAGGGAGAGCGATATATATATATATATATATATATATATATATATATATATATATATATATATATATATATATATATATGAATGCAATATCCCGCAGGAAAAAATGAAAAGGTGTTTCCAAGTACTTTCGAACTTTATTAAGTTCCTTATCAAGGATAAATACAAGAAATAGTATTATATTAGAGGTATATATACGAAAGAAAAATATGAAAGACCGCCTCAAAAACAAGAAATCACCAATGAGGAAGAGGGAAGGGGGAAGGTAAAAAAACACATTAAGGATTACAAGAAGCAGGTAGTAAGGTCAAACTAAGTCGAAGGAAACGGTAACAGATTCTAAGAAATGGAGATAGCCTAATGAGGGAAATTATAAGACACGATGAGCAAAAGGGGAAGAAATACAAAGTACAAAACAGAGCAGTGACAATTAAAAAATAAAAATTAATAATAAAAAAAAATTTAAAATAAAATAGGGGCCACATAACTAAAGAATGTATATAAAAAACAACACTAGGAACGCAAGACAAAACTAATTTCTTTGAGTATTAAACTTTTAATTATAGCATCTATTTTATATAAACCAGGGGAAAGGTTAAAATTATCACATACACTGCCTCGGGAACTTGAGATCACTAGTGATAGTTACACTCAAGTCCTAGTCAGTGTCGGTGAATTCACTAGCAGTGCCCTTAAGGATATACTGAGATTGAGGTCTTCGTTGGCCGATATGCATCACTTTGCATTTGTTCACGTTAAAAGGCATTTGCCACGTGTCCGAATACTTTCCAATCTTTTGAAGATCATCTTGAAGGCGGGCAGTATTTCCTTCCTTTGCGACGTTCATACTAAGCTTGGTGTCATCGGCAAATTTAGAAATCTACGAAACCGTGTCACTGTCCATGTCATTAACGTAGATGATTAACAGTTGTGGTCCCAGGACAGAACCTTGAGGAATATCGCTAGTAACGGACACCCACTCAGAAGCCTGTCCATTCAACACCACCCGTTGCTGTCTGCAACTTAGCCAGTTCTCTATCTAACTTGGTACATTTCCGTTTATGCCCAGCGCACGCAATTTCCGAAGGAGGTGGTGGTGTGGTACCTTATCCAGGGCTTTTGAAAGTCTAAGTACATAACATCCACAGCCTTATCCCGGTCGTGCTCACTGAAAACGAAGTGGAAGAATTTCAAAAGATTCGTTAGGCATGACCGTTGCCTTTGGAACCCGTGCTGGGAACTCCTCAATCACAAGTCTGACTCTAAATATGATGTTACTTTGTCCACGATGATGCTTTTCATAAGTTTACCGACTATTGAGGTTAAGCTAATAGGTCGGTAGCTCGACAGCTGGCTAGGGGCTCGTTTCTTGAAGATAGTAGTCACCTCCGCTTCGCGCCAGTCTCGAAGAATGCATTCGGTCCATATTGACATGTTGAAGATTGTGCTCAGATTTTGTGACACTTCATTGCGCAAATCTTTTAATACTTTAGGTAGAAACCGGCGCGAGCCAGGGGACTTACTCGTCTTTAGATCAGTGATATTTTTTTCTATTTCTCCTTGGATGAGGTCTACTTCCTCCAGTTTTTTCCCCCGAGTAAAAGTCCTTGGGCTTGAGGATAGGACCACATTTTTCAGTAAACACTGAAGACAAGTAGTCGTCCAGGAGGTTATGATTTTCTGCATCTGAGTGCATTAATGCCTCCTCCTTATTCGCTAAAGGTCCAATCGTGCGATGGATTGGTTTACGGCTGTTTACATAACCAAAGAACACCTTGGGATTCTCCTCGCAAAGTCTCGCCACTCGGAGCTCCTCGGCACGCTTTGCCGCCCTTATGCTGGAATTCACCCTCCTAGCTATCCTACGGTACTCCTTAAAGTTTCCAAAAATCTTTGGCTGCCGGTACACTGTTCTCTTATCCCTCAGCAGTTGACCAATTTCTCGATTAAACCACTTTGGTTAAACGGAAGACCGACGAAGGCTTTTCAAAGGGATGAATCATGATTGAAGACTCATTAAGGTAGTTTTGAATCTATTCCACGAATCTTCAACATCCTCGCACACTTCTAGCCTCGCATCAGTCAATGCAGCACTAAAACCTGCAAAGTCTGCTCTTCTCAAATCAAGTTTCCTCGATTTACTAGTCGCAGACTCTACCTTGGGAACCTATAAATCTGACTAGTCGGTGATCACTGCCACCGAGCTCTTTGCCTACAGAGAGATCCTCAGCAATGTCATCCTTAGAGGTGAAAACCGATTCGAGAGTATTTTTGCCTCTCGTCGGATCTCTCACCCATTGAGTCAGGAACTCGTTATTCGTAAACTCAACGAATAGTGCTTTCTCGCCACAGGGTTATCTGGTTTCTCAGTCAACTTGAGTCTTGAAATCACCAATGGCGATACACACACTATCTTGAACAAGTTCATCCAGTAGCCGGTACAGATCCCTGTCCTTTTCAACGAGTTGGGCAGCGGGCCTGTAAAGCAGCAGGGTCCTATATCTGGCAGGACCTATATCTAGGTCAACTCCTAGTAGCTTGTGGTCGAATACAATGTTGCAGTTCGTCGATTTGAGTGTATCCTTGATATACGACATCACACTGCTGCCCTCTCTATCTGGCCTATCTTTTTTGAAGAGTTGGTAACTGGAAATCGCGAATTCACGTTAAAAATCTCTGGTTGAGTCTTTTACCCACGTCTCTGTTATGGCTACCATTTCAGGTTCTTCCGTCGCTAGGAGGCCACGAAGTTCAAGAAACTTGTTCCTGATCGACCTGGCATTAAACAGAAGAACTTTCAGGGACTCTTTAAATGTAGGACTCCCTACCCTCTTTTGTTTCCCGGCTTATTTGTTGGCGCGGTGGAACCCCTCTTAGCTACTTCCGCAAAGGTCGTACCAGGAGTGACGCGGGCGTACTGGCGCTAATCTGCCTTCACTCTGGGCCGGATACTCCTTTGGGTCCTCTCTACGACATCCTGGACAGAAAGGCCTTTCCATTGAAGAAAAGATGTACCCCCATCCCTTTGGTAGAGATCATTCCTACCATAAAAGGTGCAGGCGCCAGTTCAAAGAGACGTTCCTCGAGTGAGCGGTCCGTTTTTGACCTCTTCTTGGAGCATCCCGACTATAACACGCATGCGGGTTTTCAGCCCCAGTCGTCCACGGCGCCCATGACTGTGTGGAGGATTTCACCCGTAGGGCCTACCCTAACTCTTCTCAAGTATAGGTCGTTGCCACTTACCATCAGAGCAACGACTGAGCTCTCAGAAATCTGAGATTTCTCCGCCTCTACTCTGATGTGGTGGTTACCCCGTCCTGACAGGCAGCTTACTTTCACACTAGTGCGAAGGCGGGTCGCTATCAGGGGCTGCAGACCCTGTGCTTGAGAATCACCGATAAGGGTGACCCTTGCACATTTGTCTGCAGACGACTCAGTCTTCCCTTTCGGAAGCGACTTGCCGGTTTCCTCTTTTTTCTCTACATTTTACATTTTTATTCTTCTCTTCTTCTTTTTCTTGTCTTCCCTTCTTCTGTTTCTTGTTTATCTTCTTCTGTTTCCACTTTCCTTTCCTCTCCCTCCACTTTCTCCTCTTCTCCCTCTAATTTCTCTTCTTTCTTCTTTCCCTTGTTCCTATTTTTTCTTCTTTTTGGCTCGTTGAGCCAGTCCCGTAGCAGAAGGCTCCTGCTCTTGGACGTCGGAGGCCTTCTCTCCTTTGCACTCACCTGAGCATCTGCACCTCTCTGATTTTAAGAGGTGAACCGCCCTTTTGAGGACGGAGTTCTCTTTCAGTTGAGCGATGCTCTCGCCCAGGCGCTTCTCAAATTCGCAGAAGTCACAGACACTAACGGCATCTGTGGGCTCCTTGAAGCTCCTGCCTCCGAAGTCTTCACTCCATCTATAAACTTTACAGATTTTGCAAGTTAACTTGCGGAACGGAGGACCATTCTTCTTGGCCATTTTAAAAACTCTGGGACCATACGCATTAAAAAAGTTTTTTGGGCGTGTGATTTTCTCTCGCACTAATCACATCCGTCTATTTCCAGAAGGTTTTCGGTCGTTCGGCAAAAAGAAACCCTTTGACCAAGCACACCAACCCTGAGATCTCATCTGGGCCGGACGTCCCCAATCGTGCCGCAGCTCCCAACTGAGCAGCACGAGAGCCCCAGGTAAACTGGATCTCTGATTTTTTGACAGGGGTACTTGAGGTGTAACTGTCTTTCTACTAAGAGGGTTGAGAAGGACAGGGAACTGTACCAGCTGCTAGGTGAGCTGGTTCAAGGCAGAGTGTGCATCGTTATGGGCGATTTCAACAGCCAAGTTGACTAGGAAATCAGAGCAGCCTGTGGCGAGAGCGCGCTACTCTTGGAGTTCGCCACCACGAGTTCCTCACTCAATGGGTCAGAGAACCAACAAGAGGAGACAATATCCTCGACTTAGTCTTCACCTCTGAGGATGATATCATTGAGGATCTCTCTGTAGGCGAAGAGCTCGGTGGCAGTGATCACCAGCTAGTTAGATCCCAAAGGTAAGGTCTGTTGCCAGTCAATCAAGGAAACTTGACTTAAGAAAGCAGACTTTGCAAGCCTTCGTGCTGGACTGACTGACATGAGGCTGGAAGTGTGCGACGCTGTTGAGGACTCGTGGAATAGTTTCAAAACCACATTCATGAGTCTTCAATCGCGTTTGAACCCTCTGAAATGCCCCCGTCTGTCTTCTGTTCAACCTAAGTGGTTTAATCGAGAAATCGGCCAACTGCTTAGGGAGAAGAGAACTGTGTACCGGCAATCGAAGATCTCGGGTGACTTTGACGAATACCGGAGGCTAGCCAGGAGAGTGAAGTCCAGCATAAGGGCGGCTAAGCGGTCTGAAGAACTCCGAGTGGCAAGACTCTGTAAAGAGAATCCCAAGGAGTTCTTTGGGTATGTAAACAGCCGTAAACCAATCCGTCGAACGATCGGCCCTTTGAGGAATGTGGAGGGGACATTAAAGCATTCAGATGCAGAAAATGCTAACCTCCTCAACGACTGCTTCTCTTCAGTGTTTACTGAATAATGTGGTCCCATCCCCCAGCCGACGGATTCCTACTCGGGGGGAAAAGCTGGAGGATATGGACTTCACCGAAGTTGTAATCAAAAAGAAGATCAGTGACCTAATGACGAATAAGTCACCTGGCCCGGATGGGTGTTTACCTAAAGTGTTAAGAGAAGTGTGCGATCAATTGTCACAACACCTGAGCGCAATCTTCAACATGTCAATCCGGACCAAATGCGTTCCTAGAGACTGGCGTGAGGCGGAGGTGACTCCAATCTTCAAGAAAGGAGACCGTAACCAACCGTCGAACTACCGGCCTATCAATCTGGCTTCGATAGTCAGTAAACTCATGGAAAGCATGATGGTGGACAAAGTGACGTTGTATTTAGAGTCGAACCTGCTACTGAGGAGTTTCCAGCACAGCTTCCGAAGGCAACGGTCATGCCTGACGAACCTTGTGGAATTCTTCCCCTTCGTTTTCAGTGAGCACGATCGAGACAAGGCGGGGGATGTGGTCTGCCTAGACTTTCAGAAAGCCTTTGATAAGGTACCACACCGCCGCCTTCTCCGGAAAGTGCGAGCGCTTGGCATAGACGGAAAGGTAGCCGGCTGGATCGAGAACTAGCTAAGTGGCAGACGGCAACGTGTGGTGGTGAATGGACAGTCTTCTGAGTGGGTGCCCGTTACTAGCGGGGTGCCTTAAGCTTCTGTCCTGGGACCACTACTATTCATCATCTACGTCAACGACATGGACGGTAACATGGTTGCCAAGATTTCCAAATTGGCAGACGATACCAAGCTTGGTATGAACGTTGCAAAGGACGGAAATACTGCCCGCCTGCAGGAAGATCTTTGGAAGATTGGGGAGTGGTCGGACACGTGGCAAATGCCATTTAACGTGGGGAAATGCAAAGTGATGCACATCGGCCACAGAAACCCCCAATCTCAGTATATCCTCAAGGTCACTGCTATTGAATCCACCTACACTGAGAAGGACTTGGGTGTAACAATCACTAGTGACCTCAAGTCCTCGAAACAGTGCATTGAGGCGGAGAAAAAGGCCCAAAGGATGCTAGGCTATATTAAGCGCCAGTTTGGTTATCGGAACCAGGAAATTGTACTGGGCCTGTACAACTCACTTGTCCGACCGCACCTGGAGTATGCCGTACAATTTTGGAGTCCTTCATTACGAAAGGACATCGCTAGATTGGAACGCGTACAAGCCATGGCAACTAAGGTGATTACTTCTATCCGACATAAAAGTTATAAGGATAGACTAAGGGAATTAGATCTGTTCTCGCTAGAAACCAGTAGACTGCGTGGTCAGCTCATCGAAGTTTTCAAAATACTTCGAGGGTTCGACAATGTTGACTACCGGGATATTTTCACACTGAGTGAGAACAGAACGCGCAATCACGGCTTCAAACTTGAACTGAAGCGTTACAACCGCAATCTGTGTGGAATTTTTTTCACTTACAGCATCTGCGGTATGTGGAACGCACTTCCAGTGGAAGTTGTCAACAGTGAATCTGTTGACCAGTTCAAGTCAAGACTAGACAAGGTCTTGAAAAGTGGCCGTTTAGGGACGCAAAACAATTGAGCAGCCATGTGCCCGCTCGATTGCTAGTCCAAAGCTACCCTCCTTGAATGGACCGTAAGGTCTCCTAGGGTACCTTCTTTCCTTGGTGTTACTCCTTGTTGCTACTAATCAACTAAAAACGGCCAGACTTAAAGCAAATAGTAAAGCTAAGTACCCACGACTTCATCCGAGATCTTTAGCTGATCTAGCAACCAGCAAGGCACAAAAGCTCTCTCACCAAAGAGCAGTTGAGCCTTTGTTCACCAAGTAACGGTCACAGGGGGCTGGTCAGGCCATTACACGTTAAAAGAAAGCTTCTAAGGGTTATCTAGCATTTCTTCATTAATCGTACCCCAAACGCCTGAGATCCCTTCAATCTTAGTCTCTTGCAGCCTATGAGTTCTCCAAGGCGTTATTTAAAGAGGTTCCAAAGCCTCTCTTCTCACACGGCATACGGTAGCTGGTGAAGCCCTTATGACTAAACAACTTATGCGTAATAAAGATGAATGTTTGTTTTTGTTGTTGATTTTTTTTGACAGTTGAAGAGAGTTGGTGAAACAGAATCGAAGAGGTTAGTAGGCGGATGCAAGGAGACGCATCAAAGAAGTGGTAGAGTAATTTGACAACCCTTAGCCTGGATCCTACTAAAGCTACCTTACTGGCATGGGTGACCCTGTCAAACTAAAAGTCCCCCAGATTAGCTAGCTTAACTCAAGAAGATCGTGCAAGCTCTCTCGCCGACGGCAAGGTGGTTGTTTTGAGAGAGAGAGAGAGAGAGAGAGAGAGAGAGAGAGGGAGTGTGTGTGTGTGTGTGTGTTACGTAGAGTTACATAGATATGCAGTCCATACTAGGCGACCTGGGGTATGGATATTCCCGGCAAATTTGGTGAATCTGTCAACTGAAGGCAAGTAAGTTATTCTCTAGTAAACGCTGTTAATCAATGGATTAGATTCAACGTATTTATCTATACGATGTTTTATGTTATCTACTGTGTAGCAGTCCATTATGCTACGACGAAGCCGATTCCATATGTTAACGATTTGGTTAAAAAGGAAATTCTTAGATTCGTGAGAGTTAAAATGTTTACCTATAATTTTGCAACCAATTACTCTCGTGTAATTTGACTGGTCGATCGTGAAATATTCATTGCAATCCATATTGTCTATGCCTTTGAACGTAGATTTAGTTCTCTAAGTCGCCCTTAGAAGGTTTTGTTCTTTAAACTTGATATCATTTTAGTAAGTCTACGTTGGACTTGTTCTAATTTTGCTATATCTTTCTGATAGTACGGGCACCGGGCTTCAATGCAGTGTTCCATTATTCCATAAGGAGACGGACTAAGGAATTATATTCAATAAGGATTGTATCCTTGGATTTATACTCAAATGCTCTACCAATGGATCCAATTATTTTATTTCCTTGATGGTAGCGGTGACTTCTGATCATTGGTTACTGGGTTTTAGGTCTCTCGATATTGTTACCACTAACTCTATCTCTCTGTCTACACTTAAGAGTTGAGTACCATTTAATTAGTAATTTGTTACTTACTTAGCTTAGGCTAAGTAAGCAGTTTCACTACTTAATTTGGGCAAATTTCTAATTATGAGGTTATGGCGGAAAATAGATTGGGGGCCATTTTCGCCATCTTTGTCAGTTATGTCAGTTATATATTGTTTTAATCCATTGGAAGTTTCAGTTCCGTAGGAGTTTATCAAGTTTTTTCTTTTGTAAAACACTTAAAATATTTCTTTTCTAATTAAGATGGTATAATTTTGTACATAATTCAAAATATTTCTTTTTTATTTAAGATGCTATAATTGTGTACCTACATGATTCGGCAGCCTAGTCTAGTCTAACCTAAAAACACCTAGTTCCATGTTGTTAATAATAGGTACTTTTAATAATAACCAATTTTAAAGAAAATATCATTGATTAAAATAGCATTCGGGGGGTGAGGCAAGCAACACGGTATCAAAACTAGAGGCCTAACGACATTTAGTAATCGCCATTTGGATTCGGTTAAATAACTTTCACACTTTTTCACCTGACCAAATAATTAGAATATTTTAAATTGAATTTAATTATATATTTACCATTTTATTTGGCAACATTTTTCCGTTTTATTTGTTCGAAAAAAAACAACAAAAAAATAAATAAAATTATTTGAAAAAAATTATTGCGATGCAAATCATTTGAGCTTCCCGCCGCACATATCCCTAATGAGCGACAAAGGGGGATAAGGCTCGCCTAGGTGCGGCTATTAACTAGGCCTATTACCGGATTTTCGGGAGGAATCAACAAATTAGAACTTGTCGCTCATTAGAGAGAGGTGCGGTGGGAAGCTCCAAATATTTGCATCGCAATACTTTTTTTTCAAAGAATTTTTTTTATTTTCTTTTAAACAAATAAAACGGGAAAGTGTTGCCAAACAAAATGATGATGATGATGATGATCATCATCATCATCATCACTAACTATAATTTAAGAATGGGATTTTTTTGAGTATTTGAATAATAATTTCATCTTACTCGTAGTTTGGTTATGAATTATGTTTTTTTTATCAAAGTTAAGAAATAAATAGTATCGAAATTTTGTGACTTTTTTTAAAACCCAAAGAATTACAAATGGTGAAGTTCATAAAATTTATTTTTATATATCTTCTTTTCTAACTATATTTTAGCAACGTGATATTTTGAAAGGAGGGAAATTTAGTTTAGAGTTCATTTTTATAATTATTATAATTGGCGAAGTTCAGAAAATTTATACAAATTTAACCATGGCTGCTTTTTTTTTCAGATTTTAGATTTTAATCTTAGTAGCGAAGCGCAAGCTCCCCCCGTAGGATGGAGTGGCGAAGCCATTGCCTGGTAAACAATATATTTTAATTTGTCCAAAGCGACACAAACTTTCCTGATGACCGAATATTAAAGTAGCTCCTCTAGAGGAAAAGAACTATTAAAGTTACTCCATTTGAACCCCCCTCCCCCTACAAGGATACTTCCCGTGTTGCGGAGGCAATCATGCTACAGGTGACCTCTAGATTGCGTGCCTTTCTGCCCTCAAATTCCCACACGAGCTCTTAACTGTGGAAGGTGGGAATGCTCCGGAGAGTTGCGTAGTATCCTTATCTAGAACCTCGACGCTTTCTATACGATGTTTTCCTCAAAAACATTCAGGTCCAAATGGCCTCGTTGGGTGTCCTTTCCGAGGTCAATTTGTGAAGAGACGCAGTAATGGATTGTGTGATCGAGGCTTAGGAAAGAGTGTTGGGGAATTCGGAATGTAGACCCCAACTGAATCGTGCAATTAATAAATACCATTGAGGGCATTGGATGTAATGGGATGAATAGGAGGCGTAATGCAATGTGTGTGAAATGCGCGGATTTGAAGTAATGAAGTATGAAAGTGAGGATTTCTTTATGTCTCTTCTCATCCCAAGTGCCACTCGAAGTTTGTCCAAGAGAGAGGGAGAAAGGCCAAATTCAGAGGTGAAGGAGTGGTAAAAGGAAGAGAAGATCTCAGTGAAGAATGAGTTTAGCAACCCTTATGTCTATAAAGTTATATCTTAAAGTAATATTTATCATCATCATCATCACTAACTCTATAATTTAAGAAGGGGAATTTTTTTGAGTATTTGAATAATAAATTCATCTTAGTTTGGTTATGACTTATGTTTTTTTTAGCAAAGCTATTTCTAATAATTCTTTTATAATATCAAAAAACAAAATAATGAAGTTCAGAAATAAATATAAGTAACTAAATTTTATGAATTTTAGCAATGTGGTATTTTGAAAGGGGGGAAATTTAGTTTAGAGTTCCTTTTTAAAATTATTATAATTGGCGAAGTTCAGAAAATTTATACAAATTTAACCATGGCTGCTTTTTTTTTTAGATTTTAAATTTTAATCTTAGTAGCGAAGCGTAAAGTTCCCCCGTAGGGGGGAGTGGCGAGGCCATTGCCAGGTTGTTTCTATTATTAAACATATTTACAGTAATAATTTCAACGACATTCCTAGGCAAGTTATTTCAAGTTTGTGTTATTTTATAAGAAGAAACATTTTTTTCTTGAAGTGTTAAATTTTTTTATTTTTACTAGTTTCAAACAGTTATTTCTACTCTTCGTTCGGTTATCTTTAGTTCAAATATTCATTATAATTATATATGAAAGTGAGTATTGGAGGGAATGAAATGTGCATGAAAGTAAGGATCTAGAATAATAAATTCTGTGGGAAATGAGAGGATTAAAAGCAATCAACTTTGCATGAAAGTGATGATTTAGAGTAATGAAATGCGTATGAAAGTGTGAGTATTCTTGAGTTATGAAATGTATATGGGATAATATATTTGCACTCTAACATACAATATAATATATTTTCTATGGGTCAGAGAGGAATGAAAATACTGTCGCTTGAGAGGACTTAGATCAGTGATTTTCGACCGGGCTGCCGCGAGAGGCAACGAATGGGGCACGGGAGCGACCCCCCCTTAATTTTTTAAAAAAATACTTAAATTGCTAAAAAAAATATATATTTCAAATATTAATACAAAATTTAACGACACTTGAAAGTATTTTGAAACTAGCTTCTCTGCATTGTGCAAAATAAAAACAACGAAAAGAGAAAGAATGCAGACAGAGAATGAAGAATTGACAGTTGCCCTGTCAACTATACCTACCTCCCAATACTCATCAAGATCAAATTTCCCATTAAACTTTTAAAGTTGGGTTTCTTTTAATTTCAATTTTTTTCTTATTCGATTAAATCAGGTTAAATGTCAATATTGGTTAATTTTGAAGTGTTTTCCACGTAATTAAGTATTTATACGTAAATTATTTTATATTGGACTGCCGCGGCTGCTTCTAGATGGCCATAAGGGTGCCCCAATCGTAAAAAGGTTGAAAACCACTGACTTAGAGGTTAGGTCGTATTAAAAAGGGGCAAAAACGAAACAAGTAGTGGAGAATATAAAGTAGTTGGACTACCTTCAGACTACGAAGGTGGTAGGGGACATCGCCGTCTGTAGGAGGTTTTTTTTTATATTGTTCATGGGTCAAAAGTTGATGTTGGGAAAAACCTGGAGGAAGTTGACTTCGTGAATAAGAGGCAACTTCATTGGGCGATTCATTATTGGCACAGTTCAGGACTCATGACCTCCTTAGCTTGGGTCCGCCGAACTGGGTTAACCATATTTGTATTTTTGAGTACTTGTTTGTTCTTGATATTCACAATACAACTTCCCGAGGTGGGACATTGGCCTCGTTGTTTAGGACATCTTATTTTTTAAATTAAAAATATCACTGACTGGGAGGGAGGGGGATGGAGGGGTAATCCTTACACACATTCTGGAGAACTGCGTACCACAATCTTCCAAGCGCCTTACCTCCTTTTTCATTCCTTGCTTTACATCTAATAAGAATCTATGTAGCGCTTCCTTCGTCGGTTTTCACTTGTTTTTAATAAATATAAATTCTTTTGTCTCTATTTTTTCTTTCAAAGAACACTTTATTCTCATTAATAGCAATAAAATAATTTCATTTATTTCCCATCGTAAAATTGTTCGGGGAAATAATATTGGAAAAAATGCTTACGTGATATGACGTCAGAGGGAGTAATAAAAAGCGACATCTTTGGTTTTAATTTTGTCAATCATTTCCTTCTGATGGTTAGTTAACGAATTATTTAAAAGATTAAATTATTTCAGTATTGATTTTTTAACACTTTATGTGATTATGAGAAATCAGCTCAAAGCTATAATGAATTAAACATAAATATATCATTTAAACGCTTTAAAGAGTTGCCTATTTGAATAAGGTGACTGCGAGACGTCCTATACATGATAGCTAATCAAAGCTTTCATTTAAATGGCGTCATTAGTCCGCCTCGTTTTAAGTGACACTTAATTAGACGGTACATAATGGGTTGGCATTTCCTTCATTTCTACTTCTCACGGCGGGGGATGATTAAGACAAATTGGAACAAAGCTTTAGCGCATTAAACATATCTAAATGAATAATTATTAATTAAAAGTTTAAAAGTTGACTATTCGAAATTAGCCATGGAACGTGACGAAAAGAAGATAGCCAATTAGCACTTCCCTTTAAGTGACGTCATTAATCCAGTCCGTTTTTAACTTTAAGGCGAGTTTACTTAATCGATTTGTCGATAATGATCCTTCAATTTAACTTCCTACATTACGAAGTGTTTAATACATGGGCAAAGTTTACTAACAGAGTTCGAGAACAGAGGGGAAGGAAATGAACGCTAATTATTGGGAGGGCAGCTATCTTCTACCGTAACGGAGTGGGCGATAACACGAGTCCCTCAAACACTAGAAAAACGGACTATGCGGTATAAGGAGGTCAAGGGATTATGTGAGGCAATTTACATCGTAGCTCCTATCCCCTGAAGGAGAGAAGGGGGTAAATTTAAGGCTTCTTAAACATATCTATAAAAAAGAGAGTTAAATCTGGCTTGATTTAATGAACAAATCCAGTATTACGACGATGTACTTATTATATATATATATATATATATATATATATATATATATATATATATATATATATATATATATATATATATATATATATATATATATATACAAATAAGTCTAAAGCACACAATATAACTGTGTATACATGCACATACATACACACACACTGTCTTTAAACTAGCATTAAGGATCGCCCTTGATAGATTCCATCTTGAGGAGGAGTACTAAGAACTGTATTGGCACTCCCGTTTTGGCACTGTGCCATCACTTCACAAAAAAGTGTCTGTGGGCAGGTATGGGGTCAACCAACGAATGCGAAGGGGGACTTTTTGGGGTGCCACCAGACCACGGCTATCGAAGGAATTGGCCCTCTGTGTACTGGTTACGGACGTAGTGGAGGGGGTGCCGGGGGCGGGGCCCGACGACCACGTCCCCTCTGATGAACAATGCGTGGCCCTCTTGCGGTGGCTGCGGGGTGAATGGGGAGGGGAGAAAGCAGCATTTGGGGGAGCAGAACATGACCCCGGCGGCACATCGGCACTCCATACACACGTCAGATGCCAACCCTGTAAATAAGAACGATAATAAGTCGCCATCGGAAACAACCCAATGACTCGGTAGCCATTTAGCGAACGGCGCGAGAATTGTTAGCTCGCTTCTTGTGCCGCCGAACTGGCGTTGTTTCCTCTACCAGCCCTCATTCTCACACACACATACACGCACAAACAGCTGCATATGACTACACACAGAGGTGTGAATACTTTTATTTATATATGCAAAAAAATAAATAAACTAAAAGTAAGTATATATATAATATATATATATATATATATATATATATATATATATATATATATATATATATATATATATATATATATATATATATATATATATATATTTAGGTAGGAGGTCATGTTGTATGCATGCGTTATTAAAGTCAACAGCTGCGGCAGCGTTATTGATTTTGTCTTGCAATTTCTTGATTTGCTTTACAAGTCTCTTAACAGAATCTTCGAGGAGAGAGAAAATAACCACAAAGGACATATTTTATTCCTAGATGTCTTTCAACCGCAGTGGGTCATCTTCAGGGAAATATGGTAGTATGCCTTCGTCTACTTGATGTTGTGGGTGCGTATGGTGTATACTCTGATTCAGGTCTTCGATCAGTTAGCCTTCGAATTCCTGGTCGAACTCTTCATTTTCTTCTGGGTGATACTGAAGATGTTTTTCCAATAATTCCTAAATCTGTCTTTTAGAAACGCCGGGTCTTCTATATAATTTTCGTTTTATTTTATTCGATCCTTCGTTTTCCCGGTTCGTCCTTTTGGTTTCTTGATTTGACGCCAGAATTTAGCCGGGTTCATCTCGCTATCAGTTTTGGCTATCAGGTTTGTTTCAGATTTCCTCTTGATTTATAGCCTCTTTTAGCTTGGTGCTTAGGCGCCAAAGAAGCGAGCTTCTTTCCCGGCTAGGACTTTTCTGTCTTATCTTTTCGTACACTTCCCTGTAAACACGAGCGATCTCCCTCATTTCCTGTGTCTATCTGAGCTGAGGAGGGGTTTGTACCCAGTCTTGGGAACGCATTCACAGTCGGCTTCTAACATGGACGTAGTTATCCTCTCTGGTTCTTCGTCTATTTGCTTCAAGGTTGCATCGCTTCGGTCAGCTGGAGCGTATTGACTGAGTTGTCTCTTGTAAAGTTCCCAGTTGGCTGAGGCGTAGTTTTTGCGGAGAAAGACTGGAAGCTGGATAGGCGCGAGTGATATTGTGGTGAGGATCACTATGTGATCACTGGGGACTATTGGGCCCGACTCACTATGGTAGTTGAAGGGAAATCCTTTACTTGTTAAGATTATGTCAAGTTTGGTGACTGATGTGGAAGTGATATAGGTCGGAAATTCCGGCCCTATTCTTTGGATGTTTTTTCTTCCCATAATCAATTCCAAGTTTCGGCCACTTTCGTTGGTTCTACCATAGCCCGCTGCATGGCATCTTGCATTGAGTCCCCCCTAAGATGGCCATTCTATGGTGCTCAAACAGTGTGTAGAAGTTATTTATTGGTAGATAGGCTCGATGAGGAAGTTGATAGGCTGCTGCTATCATGAGGTTTTCTACCAATGGGTGGAATTCGACCGCCACAAAAGATTCGTCCAGTTCTGGTAGATGTTTGAGCGAGAAGTTGCCCTTGACAGCTATTTTAGCACCATCAAACCTTTCCGGAGAGTGATTCTTTATTACCATTCTGTAGCTAGGTATTTTAATTTCTGTTATAAGAATGATATCGGGTTCAAGCACTCGGAATATGTTTCCATATGCCGTTGCTTTTCCCTACCATCCGTCTACGTTGAAGGTCAGGATCCTCATTCTGTTTTTGCTTACTCTTTCCTTGTGGTCTTTTTAGTGTTTCTGGGTTATGTTTTTCTTTTTCCCGTTTCTCTTATTTCTGAACTCTACCTTAGAAATTTGCTCGCACGTGTTGTGATGTAGAACCACGTTTTGGCGGAGCAAAGCTTGTTCTACTATTTCAGTGTTGATTTCGGTATCGTATTCCCATTTAAAGACTTTTGATTTAATGCCATGGAATATTTCTCTGGATTCCATCTCTTCAGGAAAGGGAAACTGTTCGCATGCTTATATTGCGAGATTAATGTTATCCACACGCTACCTTTTCTACTTCCCTTTCTTCCCCTTTGTCTTCTTTGTTTGAGGGGCTTCTGAATCCGATGAGTCTGAGTATTTCGAGGAACCAGTAGTATCCGACCCAGCATTTTATTTCTCTTCGTTTTCTACTTGTTTTTGTTTAGGGGCAGGAGTTTTCACTTCGACTGCTTCTTTTTTCTCTTTCTTAGTTTTATTTCGAAGTTGGGGGTTGTCTTTTGGGGTGCCGTCTTGTACATCTGTCTATTGGTCTGGAACCATCTGCATTTGTAGGACATTACCGGAGGAGGGGTTGTCCGGGAACCACATTTGGTCCATACCCTTTTTGGCAAGCATTTGATTCAACTCTTTAGCGAAAGTTCCTGGTGGGTAAGATTCATGACGTGCGCGTGAAGAATGCACGTCAAAATCTTGGTTGAGATTTTGCTCTCTAGTTTGAGGTAGATATTTTTCGTATTAACTTCTCAGAGGGCCGCCTTTGCTGCTTTAGCGTAGGTGTATTGGTTCTACGCGTTTTCTCTTGTTTCTTTAACTCATGTTCTTTTTTGACAGGGCAGGCCATGGCCATTGACTTGTGTTCCTGCCCGCAGTTGACGAACTTTTCGAAGTTGTTTTACATGTCCTTCAATGGTGGCCCTTTTCGATGCATTTGGCGCATGTTTCTTGTGGCTCCTTACAGTCCTTTATCACGTGCTGCTCCATTCTGTAGCACCTAAAGCAGAATTGAACTGGAGTAAATTCTCCTTTGTCAATTTGGTCTCCATTTACTTTGCCATTAAACATGAGCAGACCATGTTCTTTTGCCTTTTACGCCATTGTCTGCAAAGACTACTTTAAAAACGTGAGTGTAGTCACTGTTATCCCTCCTGTTCTTAAACTTGACCATTTAGACTACCTTGGCCCAGATTTGTCAAAGATGGATTTTCTTTTTCTAGTATTGCCTGATCCATGGGTCGAGTCCTCATATACCACGCTCCTGTGGAACAGGATCTGAGGTAGTACGGCGGGCTGCATACCAATTTTCCGAAGAACCTCAACTGCCTCTTCTTTGGTGATGGCCTCAATGTCCTTCTCCTTCTAACAGATAGCAACACAACCCGAGGCCACTTCCATCAATCTTACCATGAAAATGCTTAATTTGCCATGAACAACCTCGAATACTTTTTTCTCTGCTGGGCTTGTGCTGTCCGTCGATTGCCAGCAGGGAAAATCTGGTCGTGTTATCCTGGGCCATCTCTTCGAGAGAATGGCTCCTTTGGGCAATATTTTCTTCTTATGTTCATTGATCGTTGGTTGTGGTAACTTAATTCGAGAGGAAATAGTTCGTACTCCCTTTGTTCTTGCGGTTATATTTTATGCTTGTTTGTGGTTACTCTCTCTTCTTCGCAACTCAGCATCCATGAATGTAAACTGCCAAATGGGGTGGATAAATGATGATGGGTGAACCAGTGGGGGCCCTCACGAGGTATGATTGTATTGCGGACTTTTTGTTGGTTAGCGCGGAATCTACCATCGCTAACCGGCGGTGCCGCCCTCGCGGGTTTGGGTATCAGAACTACAGGCGGCATACATAGAGACGGGAGTTGCTTTTATATATGATCCTGGCTGGACTCCCGGGATGGAGGAGTATGGCGGGCCCCCACATCCTTTCCCAGAAGCTGCAGTACTGCCCTTGGTCCGGGTGCCTCTGACGCCGAGTTCCACTGTGGGCTACTCCTCAAACCAGCTTTCCTTGGCTCCCCCAATTATGTCTATTACAAAGAACGTCATAATTGGGTCTATGCAAGATCACAGGCAGTCAGGTTAATTTCTGCTTCGTTACTCTGTTGAGGGAGTGTGTGTGTGTGTAGGAGGAGGCGGGGGGTAGGTCGACATAAAATGGAAGAGATCATTCCGTATGAAATCCTCGTTCAGAGAACTATAATTCTTCGACAACTTGACCCCTTTTTCACAGATAATTCCTGTGAGGAAATTAAAGCCGAGCTGTCCAACAAACAGAAGTGGGCCAATATTGCAAAAGTCTAAAAATTCGGCAAGGCCAACAACATAGTGAAGGTGATATTCACCAACATCGAGATGGCGCAACGAGCCAAGAAGGACGGACTGTTTGGGTTCTACCTTAGGCTAGCCCCCGAACAAATCGACACGGAAGAATTTATACCCATCGATAGCTGCTTTAAATGCTACGCGGTCGAACAACACCATACCAGAGAATGCCCCGCGAAGGAGATAGCGTGCTCGAACTGCGCCAACTTCGGTCATGGATAGAAAGAATGTAGAGCCAAAAAGACGAGATGCATCAATTGTGGTGGCAAACACAAGGCCATAGCAATGAGATGTCCCATCCGTAAAATAGCGATTCAAGAAAAACAGAAAAAGGGAAAGGAGGCAGAAGCAAAGTGTTACCTCGAGGCAGCAACGCCGAGAAACATCGATACCACCGCGTAGACACTAGGCATGCCAAAGGAGGAAACAGAAATAATGGCCATGATAATGTTTGCTCACCTGGAAAACCTGGCTCGCCCCGGCACGTTCACGAAAGAGCTAAACCGGCTACTAAAGATAAACGGAATGAAAAAGAAGTTATGGTTCCGCTGAAACCCTTCCTTCAATGAAATACTTAAAATACAGTTCACCGACGAGCAGCGAGAGGAAAGGAAAACGAAAACAACGAAAAAGAGCAATTGACAGAAGAAGGTACAAAGACAGAACAAGAAATTGCAAAGTACGAAATTCCAAAGAAGTCTCCAAAGAAGAAAAAACAGAGAGGAAAGAAGAAAAAGGAAACTGAGGAAGATGAAGGAAAAGAAATATCTACAACAGAGGACGAAGATAAGAAAATCATAAAGTACATAGGAGTTCCACTCACAAAAAAGAAGGAAATACTGAAGATGAGATACTCCTTCAACGGAGAGGACGTGTCCCACAAGGTCTTTGGGTCACCAATGAGCAGACCCCCGAAAGAAAACATTGAGCAACTCACAGAAGGAATCAGAATGGGGTAGTTTAAATGGACTTACGACGGACCATACTCGCCGAAAAAAAGAGGACTGCTGGAAAAAAGCACTTTCTTCATTTCAGACTCGTGCATCCACACACTAAACCTTTAGGAAGTGTCCCTAAAGATCTTTGGGTCAACGCTGAGGAGACCCCCGAAAGAAAACATTGAGCAACTCGCAGAAGGAATCCGAATGGGGAAGTTTAAATGGACCTACGACGGACCATACTCGCCGAAAAAAAGAGAAGGACTGCTGTAGGAAGGCACTTTCTTGATCCCAGACTCGTGCATCCACACACTAAACCTTGAGGAAGTGTCCCTAAAGATCTTTGGGTCACCGCTGAGCAGACCCCCGAAAGAAAACATTGAGCAACTCGCAGAAGGAATCCGAATGAGGAAGTTCAAATGGACCTACGACGGACCCTACTCACCGAAAAAAAGAGAAAGACTGCTGGAGGAAGGCACTTTCTTCATCTCAGACTCGTGCATCCACACACTAAACCTTGAGGAAGTGTCCCTAAAGATCTTTGGGTCACCGCTGAGCAGACCCCCGCAAGAAAACATTGAGCAACTCGCAGAAGGAATCCGAATGGGTAAGTTCAAATGGACTTACGACGAACCCTACTCGCCGAAAAAAAGAGAAAGACTGCTAGTGAAAGGCACTTTCTTCATTTCAGACTCGTGCATCCACACACTAAACCTTGAGGAAGTGTCCCTAAAGATCTTTGGGTCACCGCTGAGCAGACCCCCGAAAGGAAACATTGAGCAACTCGCAGAAGGAATCCAAATGGGGAAGTTCAAATGAACCTACGACGGACCCTACTCGCCGAAAAAAAGAGAAGGACTGCTGTAGGAAGGCACTTTCTTCATCCCAGACTCGTGCATCCACACACTAAACCTTGAGGAAGTGTCCCTAAAGATCTTTGGGTCACCGCTGAGCAGACCCCCGAAAGGAAACATTAAGCAACTCGCAGAAGGAATCCGAATGAGAAAGCTCAAATGGACCTACGATGGACCCTACTCGCCGGAAAAACAGAAAAGGACTGCTGGAAGAAGGCATTTTTTTCATCCCAGACTCGTGCATCCACACACTAAACCTTGAGGAAGTGTCCCTAAAGATTTTTGGGTCACCGCTGAGCAGACACCCGAAAGGAAACATTGAGCAACTTGCAAAAGGAATCCAAATGGGGAAGTTCAAAGGGACCTACGACGGACCCTACTCGCCGAAAAAAAGAGAAAGACTGCTGGAGGAAGGCACTTTATTCATCTAAGACTCGTGCATCCACACACTAAACCTTGAGGAAGTGTCCCTGAAGATCTTTGGGTCACCGCTAAGCAGACCCCAAAGGAAACATTGAGCAACTCGCAGAAGGAATCCGAATGAGGAAGTTCAAATGGACCTACGACGGACCCTACTCACCGAAAAAAAGAGAAGGACTGCTGTAGGAAGGCACTTTCTTCATCCCAGACTCGTGCATCCACACACTAAACCTTGAGGAAGTTTCCCTGAACATCTTTGGGTCACCGCTGAGTAGACCCCCGAAAGGAAACATTGGGCAACTTGCAGAAGGAATCCGAATACGGAAGTTCAAATGGACCTACGACGGATCCTACTCAGCGAAAAAAAGAGAAGGACTGCTGTATGAAGGCACTTTCTTCATCCCAGACTCGTGCATCCACACACTAAACCTTGAGGAAGTTTCCCTGGAGATCTTTGGGTCACCGTTGAGCAGACCCCCGAAAGAAAACATTGAGCAACTCGAAGAAGGAATCCGAATGGGAAATTTCAAATGGACCTACGACGGACCCTACTCGCCTAAAAAAAGAGAAGGACTGCTGGAGGAAGGCACTTCCTTTATTTTAGACTCGTACATCCACACACTAAACCTTGAGGAAGTGTCCCTAAAGATCTTTGGGTCACCAATGAGCAAACACCCAAGGGGAAACATTGAGCAACTCGCAGAAGGAATCCGAATGGGGAAGTTCAAATGGACCTACGACGGTCCCTACTCGCCGAAAAAAAGAGAAGGACTGCTGTAGGAAGGCACTTTCTTTATCCCAGACTCGTGCATCCACACACTAAACCTTGAGGAAGTGTCCCTAAAGATCTTTGGGTCACCGCTGAGCAGACCCCCAAATGGAAACATTGAGCAACTCACAGAAGAAATCCAAATGGGGAAGTTCAAATAGACCTACGACGCACCCTTCTCGCCGAAAAAAAGAGAAGGACTGCTGTAGGAAGGCACTTTCTTTATCCCAGACTCGTGCATTCACACACTAGACCTTGAAGAAGTGTCCCTGAAGACCTTTGGGTCACCGCTGAGCAGACCCCCGAAAGGAAACATTGAGCAACTCGCAGAAGGAATCCTAATGGGGAAGTTCAAATGGACCTACGACGGACCCTACTCGCCGAAAAAAAGAGAAAGACTGCTGTAGGAAGGTACTTTCTTCATCGCAGACTCGTATATCCACACTTTAACCTTGAGGAAGTGTCCCTAAAGATCTTTGGGTCACCGCTGAGCAGACCTCCGAAAGGAAACATTGAGAAACCTACAGAAGGAATCCGAATGGGGAAGTTCAAATGGACCTACGACGGACCGTACTCGCCGAAAAAAAGAGAAGGACTGCGAGAAAAAAGCACTTTCTTCATTTCAGACTCGTGCATCCACACACTAAACCTTGAGGAAGTGTCCCTAAAGATCTTTGGGTCCCTGCTGAGCAGACCCCCGAAAGGAAACATTGGGCAACTCGCAGAAGGAATTGGAATGGGGAAGTTTAAATGGACCTACGACGGACCATACTCGCCGAAAAAAAGAGTAGGACTGCTGGAAAAAAGCACTTTCTTCATTTCAGACTCGTGCATCCACACACTAAACCTTTAGGAAGTTTCCCTAAAGTTCTTTGGGTCAACGCTGAGGAGACCCCCGAAAGGAAACATTGAGCAACTCGCAGAAGGAATCCGAATGGGGAAGTTTAAATGGACCTATGACGGACCATACTCGCCGAAAAAAAGAGAAGGACTGCTGTAGGAAGGCACTTTCTTCATCTCAGACTCGTGGATCCATACACTAAACCTTGAGGAAGTGTCCCTGAAGATCTTTGGGTCACCGCTGAGCAGACCCCGAAAGAAAACATTGAGCAACTCGCAGAAGGAATCCGAATGGGGAAGTTCAAATGGACCTACGACGGACCCTACTCGCCGAAAAAAGGAGAAAGACTGCTGGAGGAAGGCACTTTCTTCATCTCAAACTCGTGCATCCACACACTAAACCTTGAGGAATTGTCTCTAAAGATCTTTGGGTCACCAATGAGCAAACCCCTAGGGGGAAACATTGAGCAACTCGCAGAAGAAATCCGAATGGGGAAGTTCAAATGGACCTACGACGGACCCTACTCACCGAAAAAAAGAGAAGGACTGCTGTAGGAAGGCACTTTCTTGATCCCAGACTCGTGCATCCACACACTAAACCTTGAGGAAGTTTCCCTAAAGATCTTTGGGTCACCACTGAGCAGACCCCCGAATGGAAACATTGAGCAACTCGAAGAAGGAATCCGAATGGGGAAGTTCAAATGGACCTACGACGCACCCTACTCGCCGAAAAAAAGAGAAGGACTGCTGTAGGAAGGCACTTTCTTCATCCCAGACTCGTGCATCCACACACTAAACCTTGAGGAAGTTTCCCTAAAGATCTTTGGGTCACCGCTGAGCAGACCCCCGAAAGGAAACATTGAGAAACTCGCAGAAGGAATCCGAATGGGGAAGTTCAAATGGACCTTCGAGGGACCCTACTCGCCGAAAGAAAGAAAATTGATAAGTGAATAAAAAAATGGGAATATATTAAAGTAAAAGTGTATAATTAATGTAAAATAATATAAATAGAATAAGGCTAAAGCTAAAATAATGTGAAAAGGTGGCAATAATTAAATTAATATAGGTTTAAAGTTAAAGGACTGTAAAAAATCCTTTCAAGTAGACCAGACTGCGAAAAATCGTAAACATAATAAGACAAATAAGTGAACATAAAGAATTTAAAAATAATAAGTGTATAAAATAAAGATACTAAACTAAAGTTAATAAGTAATAGGAAATACAATATAATATAAAGTAGTAATGAATAATATAAGTCAAAGTTAAAGAAATGTAACAGAGAGACTTTTAAAAAGGTAATAGAATAAAGCGAAGGTAAATAAGAAATAGGAAATAATACAATGTAATATAAAATAGCATTAAATAAAATAACCCAAAAATCATAGGAAGAAATAAAATATATAGTATAAAAAAAAAAAAAATAAATAAAATATAATGTAACAAGGATCAAATGATCTCCACAGTTCCTGGAGTTTCGTTCTTCTTACTTCTCGACGTACCTCTTCCTTCTCTGTTCTCCTTTTTGTTTGTATAAATTCGCCACTATTACCTAATTAGTTTTGTAATTTTTTTTTACTAATATGTAAAATTCTCAATTCTGTAAACTCCATTCTTAATAAATCATTTGTCTTTTTTATTGCTATTGTTTCTTGTCACTCTGAGGAAGCTCCTCAGGAGCGAAACGTCAGTAGTCAAGAACATCGTACCACTCCTGGTTTATCTTATTCTACCTCTACATTTGTTGTCATAGACTCACAGATATATATATATATATATATATATATATATATATATATATATATATATATATATATTATATATATATATATCCAACTTCACCGCAGGAAAGAGAAAACGGAATAAATTTTCTTCGGAAATATTTATTTCTTACTTCGAAAAAATCCGTAAGAAATAAATATTTCCGAAGAAAAATTATTCCGTTTTCTCTTTCCTGCGGTGAAGTTGGATTTATTTCATCATTCTCTCGCGCTCATGAGAGGTATATGCATATATATATATATATATATATATATATATATATATATATATATATATATATATATATATATATATATATATATATATATATATATATATATATATATATATATATATATATATATATATCTCGAGAATTATTTTTGCAATAACGCAATTGTAATCATGCGGTTAAGAAGGCAATGTTATGGCATAATCACAATTGCGTTATTGCAAAAATAATTCTCGATTTATAAGGCCTGGCTAGAATGAGGAAAGCAATTTTTATATTCACTTCGAAAGCAGGGATAACAATTTATAAAGGCTGATTGATAGCAATCTTTTTGATTGCTTAGAAAATCTGGAATATACGTTGTCATCTCATGATTGTGAGAAGAGCTTCTTCCAAAGGCTGAATAACCGCAAAAAAACAACATAAATGTATTTCAAATATTTCAAAATATCAACTAGACCATGGCTGGGAGATAATATTTTACTTGAAATAACCGCCCTCAGCTTCCACCGCAACCTTAAGACGGCCCTGAATCTTGTTGCATGCGTTCCCCATTGTGTCCCTGGTAAGATTTTCGAACACCTCCTTGATGTGAGCCACCAGCTCGTTTTTGATGTTTATGGCACAGTGGTTAGTCTCTTTCTCAGTCACGTCCTCTATATAGTAATCCATGAGATAAAAATCTGGGGAATTAGGAGGCCATACAGTGGCGCTGGTGAAGTTTTAGAAATCCTCCAACAACCACTTCTAAATCTTTCCGCAGGTATAGCCTTGAGCAGCAACCCTCTCCAGCTAGGGTTTGACCACAGTCTAGAGCAGCTTCACATAACTCTCTGAATTGTGCATAACACTCTGTTCAAAAATGTGGGGCAGCATGACGTCATCCTAACTAGAGATACACCTAAGGACAATTACATTTGGGGGAACTTGGTCTTTATGATACACGGAACGTCGCATGGATTGTAAGCAAGCCACCTGTTGTTCTTGGCGTTGTGCATCTAGTCCTTGAAGAAGTTCTTTTTGTCTGAGGAAAAACAGATTGTCTGCTACTCAACAGGATGCTTCAGCCTGTTCAGGAGCTTCTTTGACTTCGTTAAGCAGTTCCCCTTGGCTTTGGCTGTCAGAATTTGTCCGAGCCTCAAGTCTTTCATCACCTTCTCCTGCAGTTGTTGGATGAATTCTGGCGTGTGAAGGCAGTCAGACCGCCTGTTGTGTCCCTGTCAGCCGGCCCCGGCTTCATAGTTTTAGTTGCAGTTGTCCATATCATTGTCTTACAGCGTTTGCAATCTTCGCATAGCATAGGGCAGCCCTCATACGAGTAAGTTCGGCATTATGATACCCAGTGCGACTCATAATGGAACAGGTAAATCCTTTCCAATATTCAGATGGCTTCCAGTCCTCCATGTCTCAATTAATCACCTAAAACGTTACTCTGTATCCTCTCCAACGCAGGTGACTGTTAACCGATACATCAACATGATCCTCAAAAAAAGAGACATCAAAAATAGTCAAATTTAGCCCAAACATCCAACATATAAATAAATACATAAATATATATATATATATATATATATATATATATATATATATATATATATATATATATATATATATATATATATATATATATATATATATATATATATATGATATGCGCTTCGTCTTACCGATGACTTCTCCGAGGAGATACTTGACCCCGAGGATGGTGCAGGAGGTGTCCCTGGTGAGGACGCCGTTGTGGGGGGAATGTAATCCAGAGGAGTGGGTTTCTATGGCCCTCCTACTACGGCCAGGACCGGCGCCTCCTGATGACTGGAAGGCTTCCCACGCCGTTTCGAACTGTGGGAAAATCGAAAAACTAAGTCGGAAGAGGAAAGGAGGGGGGGGATTCTTATCCAGATGCGTTTGAATTGAGGGAGGGGTAGGTCAGGTTAGGTCAGTTCGTGATCTGTCCCGAGCGAAGGCTATTACAAGTGGCCGCCTCTCACCTTTACTGACCCGGTGGCCAGAATGTGAATGGTGCTCAACAGGGAATAATAATAATAATAATAATAATAATAATAATAATAATAAGCACCTTATTCTAGTCTACCTCCCTGGAGGATTGCACGCCCACTCTTCTCCCTTCCCCCAACCCCAGGAGCAGGATCCTCCAAACTGACCTTTTAAGAGGGCGGGAACTACGGCAGGATCTGAAGAGACCCGCCCGTCGTCCATTGGCGCACACACACAAATACATTTATACACACAGGCTTCTCAGTCTCATACCCAGAGTTTACACATAGACTTCATATATATATATATATATATATATATATATATATATATATATATATATATATATATATATATATATATATATATATATATATATATATATATATATATATATATATATATATATATATATATATATATATATATATATATATATATAAATGCAGAGAGAGATTACATGTACGCGGACTTCACACACAAATACACCCATATATTTATGTATAAATATAAGCACACATGCGCATGAGTGAGTGGCCATGGTACAATTAATTACGCACTCGTGTATACATACGTTTGTGTTACACATATTCATGTCTGTTCTCCAGTATAGTCGCATTATCATGAAGGTCAATTGCGAACCAAACGTGTACGTTGTGTACGTTGAATGTGCACAAAAGGTACCTGTACGTCTTAATATCTGCACATAGTGTGGTTTGTAGGTGTTTAACGCCCTCTTTCCGTACCTTAATATTCAGCCTGGGGCTGATAGGTCGGCTTAAACAACTGCAGGAACGAGTTCGTAAGATGAGAGCCGGCGCTCGATAGTACCAACATCTGTACTTAAGGGTACGATCGATTGATTTAAATTACAAACTCGCGTGAGGGATGAGATGACATGTTCTCGAGGGCACGAACAAATGACCCAGAACTACGAACAAGTGAATGTGGACGTTTAATATTCCTATCTGCGTGTAGAGATGTATGGACATGCTGAGGGTATGTTGGTGTTGTGTGTGCACTTGATGAGTGCATTTACGCAATGAATATGTGTATGGATGGGTATGTGTTGAGTGTGTATATGCTGATTATATGCAGGTGTTAGGTGTATGTGGTAAGTGCATGTATGTTGGATGTATGTTTAAATGCTGAATGAATCTACGTGTTTATGATGTCTACGTGCATAGCGCATGTATATATTAAACGTGTGTGTGTGTGTGTGTGTGTATGGGGTGGGCGTGAGTGCTCAGAGATCATTTCTGCTCTCATCATAATGGTGGGGGGGTATCATGTGGGGGTCAATGTGGGTGCTATGTGTAGATAAATGTAGGAACCAGTGTTAAGGGATGGTGCCCCTGTGAAGGGTGGGGCTGGAAGATAGGCTTGGACTCCCCCTTTCCCCTCGTCTGTCTACTGGTGGCACTCATGAAGAGTACCATCCCCATTAATGCGCGCAAGGCCAGCACTGACCCACCGGAACAGGAAATCCTTCGTCGAACGGCTTGCTACCGGAGACTAGGTTCCTCCTCGACCTGATGTCCCTGGTCACCCTGCTTGTGTGGAGGCGTCGGCGGCGGATCCGCTTCTTCCTCAACCTCGGGGGTCCCTGATCCCACTGGAATGCTGGTTCGTTGCGAGTTTTCTCCGGGATATCTGCCGGGAGGAATTGAGTGACGTCAGAGCAAAGTTTGGCACTCAGTAGATTGAAAAAGGAGGAGGAGGAGGAATAAAGAAGAACGAAGTCAAGAAGAAAATATTATGATATACTAGCACAGTAATGTTAATAAAGGTCATTTCAAACCTTATTAGTCTATCCACAGATATGCCTACACACATATACAACTAGACGTTTACATCTAGAGATACTGGTACACACTTATTTATGTGTGTATTGAGTACTCATTCTGATGATTCGTCTTGGGTTGATAAATCGCTAAGAAGAGCTGGTCTGTCCACTCAACGCCAGTCTTAATCATTCGGTCGAAACATAAATGAATAGGAAAGTTCTTCTTCTTGAAAGCCAACTCCTTTTAGTAGAGAAAGTTGTACTAAGAGTAAAACGTGAAAGGAACATGAAACACACATCGCTTTGCTTTTCTGGGTGCATTGAGAGGATAACTTTGCCAATCGCCATCATCATTTCTATCCCTTGCAACTTGCATCAATTGTATTTCATTACCTATTAATAACAAATGTCCTTGTTTACGTTTTTGTCATTTTATATAATATTTGATCTCCCAAAATAGCTATCTAATCGATCTTTAAGGCAATTTATCGAACTAGTTTGTGCGACGTGGCGATGGAGGTCATTCCAGGCACAGTTATTTTATAAGCCAAGAAACTGCCCGCGAGCTTAGACGGAAATCTACTAGAGTTGGAATTCATTTAATGCGGTTGGATTCTCTACTGCACTCCCAAAACAGCTCGGGAATTAGTTTAATAAAACTATTGAGAATTTTATGAGTTTAATGAGTTGCCCTCGAAGCTGACGGTTTTCAGCTGATTAAAGTCTCTCTCTATATAGCAACAGTCTTAGTTAGGCTTACTATTTTTGTGGCGTGCCACTGAACTCTCTAAAGTGTTTTGGAACAAAAGTTGATCGAAACTTTACGGCGTACGCTAAAAGAAAGACATCTATTCGAAGTCAACAGATATTAGACCAAGCCTTTATTTGATTTTCGAGCTTCCTCAAAACCCTGTTTAGGTAAATAAATATAGAAATGATTACTCCTAAATCTCGCTCTAAAGTGCAGTATCTAATGTTACTCCAATTATAGTCCGATCTTTTCTACAATTCAGAGATTCTAAATAATATGATTAACCGTTGTCGATGTCATTTACAAATATAATGAATTGTACTCGGGAGTGAGTGGTACCCTGAAATAACTACTGGTAACGAGCCCATTCAGATTGCTGGCCATCTAAAACTACTCTCTGTTTCCTTTATATAAATCCGTGACCATTTAGTTTAAATAACAGCTTACTGTGGAACACATAGTAAACACTTTACTCAAATCGAGTCAGACTACGTAAATGGCTTTGTAGAGGTCCTATTGCGCCTATGATACGAAAAAAGTCTTAACCAAGTTTATTAAGCAGGAACGGCTTTATTCAAAAATCCTTGTTGACTATCTGCAACCAAATTTTTTGGCCCAAGTACTCGACGAGTTTTCCTGTTATGAACGACTCGATTGAGTTTCCAACTACTGGTACTAAGTTAATACTCATGTAGATAGTTCCCTTAGTCTTTCTTATCTCCTTTTGTAAATAAAGGTTTTACGATCAATAATTTAGACTTGGAAATGACACCGTTATTTAACTATTTTGGCTCGAAGAACATCGATCTCTCGCTTTAATCTTTTAAGGTGGCAGAGATGAATAGAAACAGGACAGGTCGATTAGGAAAGTGGGAATAATATTCCTGAGCCCCAAGAAACACTCTCCATAACAAGATTTTCTTAAAGTCGGGAAATTTGTTTAAATCTCTCCTATCATTCAGGTTTGGCCGTCAGGATAAATATTCGTTTGTAAATGCTTCCCAGAATGTTCTATTAAATACACTCGACATATTTTTGCCTCCAAAGCGATGACCTCTCCCATTTCAAGAGAGACCAATTCTTTATCGGATTAGACTCGTATTTTTAATGTAAGAGGAAAAACTTTTTAGGGTGGTTTGGCAGGCTCTTGTAATATGCATTTGGAATTGTGGACATATCAGTACTTCAATCAAAGTCAGTGTATAAATCGGCATGCATATATAAAGAGGGACACTTTATTTTTCTTACAATTATATTGTTACAGAATGGTATAATAAAGGTTGTCCGATAAATAACATTTATTCAAGAAAAACAAACGTAATTTATCTGCAGTGCCTAGTCTACACATAGCGTTAAATAAATCAACCGAATTTCCGTTACCATAGAGACCACATAACTTACGTATAGCGTTAAATAAATCAACCGAACTTCCGTTTCCATAGAGACCTCGTAATTTCACGAATATCTGCGTTTATTCACTTGATATAATTTTATCTGCAATCCTATATTATTCCCTGTATATGAAACATATAGGCATTAGCGGTAATGAGCTTGGATACAACACCTAGGACCCCATTTTTATGAAGGGTTAATTTGGCGTGGAAAAAATAATGGGTGAATTTCTGAGGTAACTTTTGGTGGCGTTGATGAGCACGCGGTTAATAAAAAAATATTACGTCAAATTAAGTTAGTCACGGGAATGTGACGTATTATGTAGTGAGCATATTGGTTTGTTATTTTTTTAGAATTTTGCCTCTGTAAGAATATATTCATACTTATATAACTTTTATTATTCGATGCCTCAGTTGCTGTATCGCGGTTAAGCACTGCCGGAGTTCAATTACAGTATCACATTTAAATGTGCTTATAGAATTTCTCCTAAATTCAATAATGTTCAAAAATTAAGGTCATCCCATAAGACGTGCAGCATTTTTGTTGATGTTTATCATTATTTTATGGAAAGAAATAATCGACAGGAGGTTTGTTTTTATTTTTGCCAAGTCTACTAAACGCGTATGTCTCCCATTGTGCATCGTCATTTAAAGGATATAGGCAAGGTTTCACGATTAGACCAATGAGCTCCTCACGAGCAGTCAGAGGTAGTATTGCAACAAAGAATCAATATTTGTTCATCTCTCTTTCTGCACTAAAAAGTGAGCCATTATTTAGTAAGATGTAACAGGAAAGGAAAAGTGGGTTATGTACAGTAATATTAAACGTTCTAAACAATGGATTAGTCCTTGTGAAAACCCCACCATTTTGAACTTCTCAATCTAAATCAGACTATCACTAAAGAGATTTACTGTGCTTAATGGGACCGTTTACCCGCAGCCCTTGAAGAAAAAATTACAGCATTAATCAATGGAAGACGAGTGCTCATTTATTAAGACAACACACGACCTCATATGGCAAGAGATGCCATACAAAAGCTTAACGATTTCGGTTAGGAACTAATGAATCATCCTCTAAACTCGCACTCAGATTGCTACCTTTTTTAGGATTGTAGCGAATCAACTGAAGAGAATGAAGATGTCAACAACAGAAGAGATTGGAACAATCTTAAACTTTGGGGGAAAAATTACAATCAAACGATTTTTAGAAACATTGGTATTGAAAAGTTAGTTAAAAATAGAGTAGTGGTAGAAACTAGGGAAAATTATAGTACTCAATAAATTAATACTAATTTAAATATCCGTGCCATCAAAAATTACTTGCTTCTATTATTGATTTGATGATACTAAACGTATTAATTTAACTCCAGAGATTCACTTCTTAAAATGAAATTCACTTTAAGCTTAAAGTCGATTTTGACAAGTTCGCGAGGAACTTCTCGTTATTTTATTTAATAATTTAATTAAATATTTTAATGAATTATCCCAAATAGCAATTCAAGAAAAAATATTTGATTGTTTATTGGAAATAAAAGGAGACGACATTTCTTTTTCTCCAAAATAATGACGTCAGATTACCTCCATTAAATGAAGACCCCCTATTTTTCAATCCCAGCTGTTTCATTAAAACTTGAGATAATTTAATTCTATAACTTTCAATTAATGTAAAAAGTAATTAAAAAATTTTATTTTAAGAAATTTAATAATTTACAAGAGAAAAACGTAAAAAAAATAGTTAGAATTTTAGGGTGGGCTATCTATATATTTCTATATGATGCCAAATAGAAGTAACCCTAAAAAAAGGAATTAACTTGCTACGCCTTTATTATTTTTCTAGTTTGATTTTAGTTACTTTATTATTATATTTTTTTTTATTGCACGCTGTTTGGGATGTATTATTAGAGAGACAAGCAAGCAGGCAACTCATTTCGGAATGTTGCCAAGTTAACACGAACTGGATAATAATGAAACTCACATAAAGATCAGAATGCTTGTCTCGTCGGTTTCTTTTTTCATTATTAGTATCTTTACTTATTTCTCTCCAATAGCTCTCTAATATCTTTTAGAGCTTTGCTGGACCGATTTTAAATCGCGTCGAATTTTCAACGTTGAATGAATCTTACTTAATTTATTCACCATATCTTTTAACGCTTGGGAGCGTTAAAAGATGCACAGATGTCCATAAAGTTTGTTCCTAAGTTAAAAACAGTTTTACAAAAGCAAATCATTAGATAAATCTGTTGAATTTATTTCAAAATAAATTTGAAAAAAATAATTTTCCACAATCTATTTTTTCCATTGTAGAGAATTTATGTACACCCTGTAAATTTGTTTTGAGCCTCATATCTCAGGGCGAAAGAGGTCGTAAAAGATGTACATTTTCTCTTCTTCTTAGAGTTGACTGAAGGTGCCTTGCTATACTAGAGTCCTTTTTAGTAGGGACTTAGGCTAGGTTCTAGCAGTTCTTCTTCTTCTTCGAAAACAATGAAGGGTCTCTGAGCCTCTCTAGTCCCTCCCTTGGGTAATGGAGTAAAGGGTCTTATCTCAGTTGAAATTCTTCTTCTTTGAGGGGAATTATGTAAAGGTCTGTATACACTTTGGGTCTAGAGTTCTTCTTCTTTGACATGAGTACACACGCATACAAACGCTCCACAAACAAACACGCAAAAGAACACATACACCGGATAGAGTAGTTCTTAAGCACAACATCCCTTTGTCCTAACTATTTAAAGACCCCCCTCCCCATCGAGCCCCTAAAGGCCTCATGTGTGGGCGAATATTCAGCTTAATAATGGTGTCATTGTGAGGTCATGATGAAGGGGCAGTGTTGCCATGGCAACGATCAGGAACTAGATATCCCGACGACACAAAGGGGATTATTATCTTCTTCATATACACTATCATCTTATTATTATTATTATTTTAAGCTAAATAATAAAAACCAACGAGGGTGTATCCATCCGAAAATCTTCAAGAAGTTCGTAGAGCAAGTTGTTAAGTTAGGGTATGTTAAAGTGTTAAAGGTATAAAGTTCGTGGAATTAAAAAAGAGATTACTAGGGGCACTTAAGATGGGAGGGGGCGTATGTCACAAGAACCTGTCGGTTTCCCGCAATTTAGGAAGCTAACCTTACGCGCGTTGCGACCGGGAGGGTACGCAGATGTGCAGATTTCCTTCTCATGAATAAATAAAGAGCGATAATCACCAGATCAATAGCAATCACCTCCTCGAGTAGGTCAGCACGCGTCTGGGGTATGATCCGACCAGAATTCACCTCCTCGAGCAGGTGAGCAGGCAGCTAGGGTCGCGTCTGACGAAAAGTCACCCCCTGGCGAAGCTAAGCCGAAGTTTGGGGCCCCTTAGACAAAAATTCCCCTCCTGACATAGGCCAGCCGAAGTTTGTTGTCTCCACAGAAGATAATTCACCTCCTTAAGTAGGTGAACATGGATCTAGGGTCTCTTCAGACAAGAATTTCCTTCGGCGAGTAGGTCAGCAGGAGTTAGTAGTATATTCAGACGATAATTCACCTCTTTGAGAAGGTCAGCAAGGGTTTGGGGTCTAGTCAGACGATAATTAACCTCCTCAAGAAGGTTAGCAAGGATTTGAGGTCACCGCAGACGATAATTCACCTCGTCAGGTGGGTCAGCCGGGGTTTTGGGTGTACTTAGACGATAATTAATCCCTCAAGAAGGTCAGCAGGTGCTAGGGGTCTCCTTAGACGATAATTTACCTCGAAGAGATCAAGTGTGGTTTGAGGTTCCTCAGAGAATAATTAACTTTCGCGAGCTCGTCAGAAGTGGTATAGGGCCTTCTCAGATGATAATTCACCTCCTTGAGTAGGTCGATTGGGCTTTTGGGGTCTCCTCAAATAATAATTTCCCTCCTAGAGTTATTCGGCAGGGATTTAGGGTATCCTCAGACGATAATTCTTCTCCTATAGTAGGTCAGCTAGGGTTTGGGATCTCCTTAGATGATAATTCACCTCCTTAAGTAGGTCAGTGGGGGTTTAAGGTCTCATTAGACGATTATACTTAACGTCCTTGACTATAGTGAGCTGGGCTAGGATTCTCCTTAGACGATAATTCACCCCTCGCGTAGGTTAACAGGGGTTTGGGGTCTTTCGCAGACAATAATTCACACTTTCATGTAGGTCAGCATATGTTTGGTGCCCCCCCAAACGATATGTCACCTCCTCAAGTAGGTCAAACGGGGTTTTCCGTCTCCTCTGACGATAATTCACCTCTTCGAGGTGGATCAGCAGGGTTTGAGTTTTCTATAGACGATAATTCATTTCTTCGAGTACGTTTACCTGGGTTTTGCCTCACCTTAAACGATATTTCACCTCTTCGAGTAGGTCCGCAGGCGTTTGGGGTCTCATAAACCAAGAATCTAGATTTCCCTTGACTCGTCCTCTATTCAAATTTGTAACCACTTCAAGGAATAATTCCATTCAAGGATGGGGTGTGGGATACACAATTACACTAGTCGCCGATCAGCTTTCGTCCACTCTTCCCTAATCCTGGTGAAGAAGGGGGGGGGGACACTCCTTCCTCTTAGCTCCGACAGAAGGGTGGGTATTTAAATACCTCCTCTTGCCCCATTTTTATTTTATATTCATATCTTCCCCATGCTGGTGCCATGTATAGCATGCAAACTTTGCTGCAGCTCACATCAGGAGGATTGTGTTCCTTCCAGGCTCTAACGCCTGTAGATGCCTCTCATCCATGCCCCAATGCCTTTATGAAGACTTTTAGCTATATATCTTCTCCTCAATTTCACTTCTCCTAGCTTCACTGCTTCCTTTACAAACTTTCTGGTAGTGGTTTGCTCATTGGTTTTTGCTTTAAATTTGTAGGTTAAGAAACTATTTATACATTTTCCTGTTAAAATATAGATTTATATATCTATTCCTCTTAAAATAAGGTTAACACATTTATATACAGTTTTGCCACCAATGCTGAACATGGGGCTTAACCATCCGTGACGCCCTTCCTTCGATCGCACCTGGGAGAGAGAAATGTTCCCTTGGTCCTGTCGCGGTCCAATTTCTCGAATGCCATTAATAGCAGCACGATTAGTAGTACTGCGAACTCAGCAGCCCGTGGAGCCCAGCCAGTGCCCAGTTTAATGAGCGCAAGTTTCCGCCAAGCAAAGATCAGTGCCAAATCTGTCACCTGTCGTCGAGTCAGGGCGAGGTCACCATCACCAAGGAGATTCGGGGGTTGTCCTAGATGGTTACAGGGGCCATTATCCCCCGCCCCCCCTCAATCCTTGACATCTATAGATATCAGGAGATGTCAGGCGGGATAGGTGGGGGGGTATTGACTTAGATGGGCTAAAAAATGCCTCAACGCCCTTGTGAGGGGATGGGGGGGGGGATGAGATGCCAAGGCTAGAAGAGTCAGGTAAACAGAGAAGGCGACATTACCGCCCCTTGACAAACTCCGTTTAAAGACAGAACGATGTCGCCCAGCCTTCAAAGGGCTGCTGTTAAAGGGGGCCGCTCAAGGTGGGGTTGGGGAGGGGGTTATATCTCTGACCCCCAACATTTGAGTCAATATGATATCAGGTTCACTTTATCAATAAAAAAAAATAAAAATAAAAACAAAACGAGTAAAAATAAGAAAAGGAAAAAATAAGGAAAAGTAAAAAGAACGAAAAGAATGAGAAGAAAAGTAGAAGATGAAAATGACGAAAAAAAAGAGCTGCAGAATTTAGGCAATCAAAGGAGAACAAAAAAGGAAAGACGCGAAAAAAATAAAAAAATAAAAAAGGGAAAAAAAGAAGAGGAAAAGGAGTGAAAAAAATAGAACAAAGAAGAATTGTATGTAATACAACGGAGACACGCTAGTTAGCGGTAAATAATAAAGAGGGTGGATTGAAAGAAAGATAAAAATGGGATGGAGGAGAAAGAAGAGGAATAGTGAAAAAACAAGGAATGAAAGGAAGACTTCACCTCTCAACAAGGACATTTTCCTTGAATGAGGAAAAATAAAAAAAAGACGCAATAAGAAAAGACAGAAAGGAACATTTGTAGTATAAAGTAAACTCTTAACCAAAAGTACAACCATTTATTGTTCAAAGTAAGAACTATAACTAAGAGTTCGAAATTTGCAGTCAGATGAGGAACTAATATATTTCAGTACCCAAATATTTGAGGTACAATGTACGAACAATTAAACTCAAAAGTACGGGCATACATTAAAGAGTAAGAATTAATGTAATGCAAATACGAACACACCCATAAGTACGAGCGTATTTACTAAAGGGTTATATGAAATTATGTTTGTTGTCATTTCTTAACTCGTCTAAACATGCGGCTCTAAAACACGGCATGAACGTGTTTGTCATGACACAAGGTCGTAAGGAGCTCAATGGTCGCTTACATAATGTTATATAACAAGACACGATTATTATTATCATTTTCATCGTTATTATTATCATGATTATTATTACTTAAAACTAGGAAGCAAAAACTAACGATGGAATCTCCTTCAGAACGTGTATGAGGAGCAGCTCGAAAATAACGTGATGGAAGTGTATGGAAGGTACGTAGACTGAATAGTCGAAAGATGGTACTTGGAGTTTTCTGAGTTAAGGGGGAAGGGGGAGGGGGCACGCAACTCTCCAAACCATGCCCAATGTTCACAATTAAGTCGGAAATAAGAAATGATACTTCATGAAGGATGTAATGACTTGAATTTAGTAGACTAAATTAATGTACAATTAAGGTTTAGCTTTGAGGTTCCCAACCTTTTCGTTTCCTCTAGACTTTTGAACATTCTGACAGGTTGCCATGTAGGGCATTTTTAATTGATTATTTGTTTTAAATATAGTACTCGTTGGTTGAGATATCATAATATAATAAAACTTTAAAAAAGTAATTAACAATTGTCAGCCCCTACCCCCTGAAATTACAGCTCTATCGGTCTTTATGTATGGCATACAACTTTCTTGAAAAAGATTACAGTCCGATCTCAAATAAAGAATGGAAAAGCTAGATATCACTGTAAACAAAGAACAAAGGATGTCTCTGCCACAGTAGGGAAATATCGGCAAGGTGCTCTAATCCTTGAGAGACAGAAGGAGATCTATGTTACAATAAAAAAAGGCTGAATGTACTCGATGACACATTACGCGAGGTGGGTATGTCTAAGCCAAATCCTCCCAACACTTCAAAGACAGAAGAACGTCTACACTAACGAGCAAAATAAGAGAACGATTTTCCTTTATTAAAATATTTTCAAAAATATGATGAGTAAGTTAATGAAATTTCTATGGTACGTAAAGTCATGCATTTAATATATTTTATGAAGATTTCATATGATACAATTGTATATTTAATAAATTGTACTAATTAAACTAACAAAGTAAAATAATGACACGAGCAAAAATAAGGGAACGATAATTCACAGAATTGTTAAGCAAGCAATTACACTAGAAACAAAGAAAAATTTAACAACGTTAAAACTTAAAAAAAAAACTTGATATCAGGTGTTCTATTACGGTTTTCTATTACTAAGGCGCAATGACGACCACAGGAGTTCACCAGTTTCTTGCATAATTCTGGTGTTATTTTGTTACATTCTTGCTCAATTTACGTCCATAAATCCATCACCGTTGAAGGCCGTTGGTCTTGAACTTTGTCTCCAATTATCTTCTAGAGGTTCTCAATTGGGTTCAGGTCAGGGCTCTGAGAAGACCACTTCATTACTCCGATATCTTCTTGTTTGAAATAGTATTTTACTCGCTTTGCAGTGTGGTATGGCGCGTTGCCCTGCATAATTACTACTGGCTGGTCCAGAAATGTTCGGAGTAAATATATAACATGCGGTTGAGGTTTAGGTATACATTCGCATTTACAGTTCCATTTTTTTTCCCGAGCTGACCAACTCCTTTAAACGAAAACATCCTCCATATCATGACGCTGCCTCCTCTATGCTTGGCAGACTTTTTAGCACATTTCGGGCAAAGCTTGTCAACTATAGCGTCTGACATCAGATCCAGCTAAATTAAATTTACTTTCGTCGCTGAAATGAATTCTCACCCAATCTTCATCCCTCCAAACAGCATGAGCTTATGCATCTTCGAGTCTCGCCTTCTGGTTTTTCTTACTGATGATTGGTTTTGTTGCTGGAGAACGAGATTTTAAACCAGATGCATTGAAGCGAAGGTACACTGTGAAAGGACTAACTTCTTTCCCAATATTGGTCTTAATTTTTCGAAAAATTTCTGCCGCAGTCTCGAAAAGATCCTTCATAGAGAAGCGCCTAATTGCTCTGTATTTTTTCGGACGGTGGTTATGCGGTGTCGACCGACTTTTGCAGGAGATTTTTAGGTTTTGATTTCAATTTATAACTTCAGAACGCGCGAGATCACACTATTTGGACCTTCCGACCTCTCTTGCAGTCGCAGAAAGAGTCCTCCACAAATTCTTCAAGCTAACAATTCTCTGACGAAGCTCAGCAGTCACTTTCACACGTAGTGGCATCTCTGCAGACTGAGTACGAAAACATGACGTTTGTACAGTTCTTACCTACTGAGAAAAATGCAGCCAGATGATTTCAAGAAACTTCTAGAATGTTCCTGAAAAAATCGTTCTCTTATTTTGCACATGTCAATATTTTATTTTGTTAGTTTATTCAGTGTAATTTCTTGAATATACAATTGTATCACATGAAATCTTCATAAAATAATGGGTTGAGGAATAAGTTCATGCGGTTTTATCAAATTTATTTATTACCATTAACAATTTTAGAAAATCTTAATTTTTAATTGATAACAATATGCAATTTAATCAATAATGTATTCTCCGTTGATATTTACGACTTCTTCCCAACTTTCAACTAGTTTTTCGATCCCTCCGCAATAAAAAATCTCTGGATTTTGACTCGAAGAATTCGTCTAACCAAGTTCTTAATTCCACATTAGTATTGAACGAAACGCCAGCAAATTGTTGGAGAGCGATCGGAACAGATGGAAATCCGATGGAGCTAAGTCTAGCGAATATAGAGGATGCGGCAGGATTTCCCAATTAAGCGTTTGAATGGCCTCTTTTGTCATATTGGCAATGTGAGGACGAGCATTGTCGTGTTGCAGAAGGACTCCATAACGTCGATGAGGTCGCTTTTCACGAATAGCTTCGGCGAGTCGATACATTTGTTGAACGTAGAGTTCTTCATTGACAATTTCGTTGTTCGCAAGGAGCTCATAAAGAATGATGCCTTCACAATCCCCCCACACACACAGCATCGTCTTTCGAGGATAAAGTCCTTGCTTTAATCGCAGAAGTGTTTTTTTATTGGGGCTAAGCCATTGTTTTCGATGGTTCATGTTGACATAAACACACCACTTTTCGTCGCCAGTGATGATGCAGTGAAGAACTCTGTCCTTATATCCACGAATAGCCTTGTGACGAGCAAGCAAACCTGCGGCACTCGTGGAGGGTTGAAACTTTTTGCTTTCGCTCAAAGCGTGCGGAACCCATGCACCGAGTTTTGGAACTTTCTTCATAGAATGAAGGTGATTCGATACAGTTTTCTGATCACACACCAATTATACAGCCAACTCTCTAGTCGATTGACGAGGATTTTCATTAAGAATGTCGTTTGGGGCCACCAGAATGTCGTTCTGGGGCCACCAGAATGTCGTTCTGGGGCCACCAGAACGTTCTTCGTCATTAAGATTGAAATGACCGTTTTTGAATCGTGAAAACCACCATTGAGCTGTCCTTTCTGATAAAGCATTTTCTCCGTACACAGCACAAATATCGCGACGAGCTTTGGCTGCGTTTGCATTGTACCCGTCTCGATTCAAAATGAATAACAAGTGTCGAAAATGCGCCTTTCTTTCAACTTGAAATTCCATTTTGAGGGTACAAAACAAAAATTAAATTAACACAACTTTTAAATAAACCGCAATGACTTATTACTCAACTTCAAAACGTAGCCTAATCAAAAGCCGAATAGTCTACGCTGCTTAAAGACGTAGCTTAACCTTTGCAAATTTTGCTCTCATTATTTATTATTGTTTCTTAATATGTGCACAAATCACGTCAACAAAACTTAAATCAACACAACATTAAAAAAAACGCAAGAACTTATTCCTCAACCTAATATATTAAATGCATGCCTTTATGTACCATGGAAATTTCATTAACCTGCACATCATATTTTTAAAAATATTTTAATAATGGAAAATCGTTCCCTCATTTTGCTAAGTGGTTTATGTCACACTAAAGGGAAGCTGAAGTTGCTCTATGTCACGTAACAAGAGGAGTGTCGCTCAATGCCAAATCTTTTCCCACTCTCCTGAGAGAGAAACGGTTCTATGCCACACTAGAAAGAAGCAGAAGGTGCTTCAGGCACAGAAGGTGGTCTATGTCACACTTAAGAAAAGTTAGAACGGTCTCTATGCCACATTACAACAGGGGGTAGTTTTATGCCAAAGCCTTCTCACTCCCTAGAGACAGAAACACTTCTATGCCACAGTAATAAAAATGCCAGAGGTGTTCTATGCCACGTAATAAGAGAAGGATAGTTCTATGCCAAATCTTTCCTTCACTCCAGGGATAGAAGGAGGCATATATCACACTTGGGAAAAGGAGGAATGTGCTCTATGCCACTTTACAAGAGGGGGATAGCTCTATGCAAAATCTTTCCTGCGCTCCAGAGAATGAATGAGCTCTATGCCATGTAACAAAAGGATGATAGCTCTATGCCAAATTCTTCTACACCCTTCAGAGAGAGAAGGAGGTATATGTCACACTAAAAAAAGGCTGAAAGTGCTCTCTGCCAAGTAAACAAAAGGATGGTAGCTCTATGCCAAATCCTTGCTAGCCTCCAGAGACACATACAGGTCTATGCCACAGTAAAAAGAAGCCGAAGGTGCTCTATGCAACATTAAAATAAGGGGTAGCTCAATGCAAAATCCTCCCCACACTCCAAAGACGGAAAGAGGTCTATGTTACACTTAAAAAAGAAGGGTGATCTTTGATACTTTCCAAAAACAAGTGGCTCCATGCTAAATCATTCCTGTCCTCCAAAGACGGAGAGAGGTCTATCATAACGGTCAGAGAACAAAAAGGTCTTCACCTTGTTCTTGAATGCTGCAATGTTTTCTAGTTTTCTGATGTTAAGTGGGAAACTGTTATAAAACCTTGGAGCAGCCGATCTAAAACTTCTGAATCCAGTACTTGGTAGTACTCTAGGTTCAACCTGTAGTAAATTGACGAGTACTGATCCCACTCTCTGATGGCTGGACAACATACAGAGACTCCCTCAAGTATGATGGACATCCAGTCAGGAGCACTTGATGGGTTAACACGCAAATTTTATATTTAATTCGAGCTTTGATAGGAAGCCAGTGAAACTCAATTAGTACTGGGGTAATTCATTCACAGGGTGAAATTCCCTTAATTAACCTTGCGGCTCTATTTAACAAATTTTGCAATTTTCTAATCTGAGTCTTAGGTAAATTGCAATGAATTGATTTACAATAATCAATTCTACTAATTATACAATTTATCACTAATTTTATTAGAGAACTTTCATCTATATATTTTTTAATATATGCAATATTCCTCAAAGGGTAACTGACTATCCTGACCACATTACTTATTTTTGTGGGTGGGTTTTGACAGATGCTGATGACCTTTGATAGGCCCTTGTGGCTTTTGTCATCCGTGAAATTATGTTATGTTATGTTATATTGCCCCCTCCCCCTTCCCGGTGTACCGTATTCTAAAAGAGACGAAAAAAAGCTCCATTCCCATTACACAAACAGAAAACAGCAGTTCTATGCCACTTACCTCCCTCTCCTGTGGGATCTGAAACAAATATCGTGACTTGTACTCAAATGAGCCTACTCGAGCATCCTCAAGTACGTAAGTGCAAAGTTTTGTACATACATGTGTATTTTTTTATGTGTTTAATTAGAGTTTTTTAACTTATTATGGTTCTTTAAAGCCTTTATTTTTCGGTGTTTTAATACATAATTCTTAAAAATCTATTTTATTTGTTCAATCAATTTTTAACTATTAAAACCTTTTATATTTGGGCGTTTGAAGACTGAGATTCGTTTGAAAAATTTCTTCAGTGTCTTGCAAGGTTTTTATGGTGATTTATTATAGAAACTTCTATTTTTTCAGCGTTTGAACGCAAGACTCTTCGAACTCGTACTTTTTACAACTCGTAGAGACTTTTGTTTTTTTACGGGGAATTTTTAATTTTTTTTGCTTTCGAATGCATAATAATATGCATGTCATTTTATTTTCTTCAATCATTTTAAAAAAAGTTTCTAATCCTGATTTTTGGGCGGCGTTTGAAGATTAGTATTCTTAAAAAATCTGTCATTTGTTCAGTGTCATATGTTTTTTGTGATTTATTTTAAAAACTTCTAATTTTAGGTTGTTGAATGCTGGTAGCCTTTTAAAACTTTTATTAATTTAATCTCTTTATTAAAAAATTGACACGGTGATTTAAAATCTTTATCCTTTGGTATAGGACTGCATAAGTATTTATTCATTTGTTTTTTTTATTTATTTAATCACTTTTTGAACAAGTTTTTAATGATGATTTAAAAACTTTTATTTTTACCGTTTGAAGATTGGATTTTGAGACTATATTTTGGTTTTAGAAAGAATAATTTTATCTATTAAATCTTTTATTATTTTTTAATCTTTTTTTTAGTAAGTTTTAATGGTCATTTAAAAACTCAGTTTTCGGCGTATGAAGACATAATTTTCTACACAAAAATTCTTTTATTTGTTAAATAGTATTTACTAAGTTTTTAAGGCATATTTTAAAACATTTTTATTTCGGTTTTTAAATCATTGTATTCCTTTAAATCGCTCCCACCCCAATTTGTATGTACTCCATCTTGTACGTATTCAGATTGACTCCTATGTACGTACCCTCGTAGTCTCATATTATGTACATATTGTTACATTTTTCTTAATTTGCGGCGTCTTATTGTATTCATTGCGTCATATTTGCACCACCCTGTTGTCTGTATACTCTTATTATTTTGTTTCCAAGTGTTGTGTATATCGTTGCATTTCCTTCCTTTTGCACCATCCTGTTATTTGTCGACAAAAAAGCGGGAAACCAACGAGGGAATCCATGCCGAAAAGTTTTTTTAGAAAAGTGGGGAAGTTGGGGAAGTGAAAATATGTAGAAAGTATACACCCATCTAACCTACTCAATTAAAATATATCCTCTGCAGGTGATGAGGAAAGGAGGGTACGTAATCGTTTGCTTTTTGAGCGAACTTGCCCCCTTCCCCTCCAGCTATTTAACTCCCGGAGAGACTGGGTCGTTTGCTTCCAACAGATTTTCTTGTTTTCATCAATTTTTGTTACTATTCGTTCTTAAGAAATTAAAATATCTCTTAAGCTCACCAACCCTTTTTTCTCTCATTCTTACCCCCACCCCAAGGAATTTAACCTCTTCCCAACCTTTCACTCGAAAGGTAAAAAATATACCTGCAACATGGGCTTTCAACGCGTCGTGAACATGTTTTATTCCTTCGCGCGCTTTTTTGGCCGATTCGCTGATGAACTGAGACTGCGATAGGCTAGCATTCATTCACGCGCCAAAAGTGAGAGGGATGACTCTCCGGAGAACCTGACCTTGATTTACTGGGGGAGGGGAAGGGGTACGGGGAAAAGGAACGGTTGTGGGAAACGGTCTGACGGGGAGGAGGAATACTGAAGGGACTTGACAGGTGTGTACGTGCAAAAGGCAAACCGACGTTGAACACATGCACACACGGGCATTGAAGGGCAGTGACTCGATTATCTGTATTTCGACCTCTGTTTAGGGATTAACGTTTATACGTTGTACACCTGGGTTCACACTCGTGCACATGAACGCGCGCAGCTCTCACCTCCCCCCCCTAACTTGTTTAAACTTGACATTTGGTTCAGTCAAGGGTCTCCTCTCAACTTGAGTTCACGAGCGGAGACACTTGTTGACCTACACCATATTTGTCCTTCCTCAATCCATCTTTCCTATTTCGCACACCGCCCTTCATTTTATCACATTCAGTGTTTTTCTTCCCAGAATAGGACGAAATTGCCATTAGTTATTAACAGCTTATTTATTTTGTTTGGCCTGCGAAATGGCGTTTTTCCATTAATACCAGAGTAAACCCCACCCACATACCTCCCGCCCGAAAAAAAAATCGGTTTTTTTGTTTGTTTACTCTTTCTTTCTTTCCTAGGAAGCCTGCCGACACCAGACGCTTGGATCTAGGCGAGTACTTTCAGTTTTTTATTTTCACTTTCAATTTCAAGATGGCCGCCGGTGACGTCAGGCTCCGCGTGATGTCATCATACAGAGAAAACGAAGACGAGACATGATTTATTGGACGGTCTGCTCATTAACAAGTGTCAAATGTACTAAGCTGCCTGACGATGAGGAAGAGGATTACAAGAGTTTCAGGAAGTGGTTCGTTCACTAAGGGTTCACAGATCTCAAAGCTACAAACATGAATTTATTCCCGTCTAACCGCTTAGGTGAGAATGTCTATGTCACAAAGAGGTGACTGATGCCCCAAAGAGGACCGGAACCTAGTGCCCTCGGGCTCACCAGCGATTGTCATACTGACCTTTATGTCTATTTTATTACCCGGTCGGGGATCCTCCTGGATAAAGGAAGGTTGGCGAACCATTACTTACTATGGTGACATCGGGTGGGAATTAGTTACGAGGGATGACGGCGCGCCCACCCTGATTTCCCCACCCATCATTCTATGTTCGGTACGAATCTCAGCCCAAGAATGACACTAATTAAGGTCCCTGTCGTCACGGTATCAACATATCGTGCTTGGCGCTGTGCCACATGATACCACGGACAGCTATTGATTATTCCTTAATAAATTAAACACTGTCACGATTTCTGTCACGTAACCTTTTATGATGAGAGATTAAGAAAATAGAGGGAGAAAAGAAATGGGTGGATGAATACAGAAGAGTTTTTTGCACATACACACATCATCCACAGATGCAGCAGCGTCCAACCCAACTCGTACACTCGATGCCAAGCAAAGAGATCGGTAAATATTTAAAGAGCGGAGAGGGGCGGTCACACGAGAAAGGGACAGGGATAAAACAGACGGTTGTGATAGACCAGAGACAGACAAAAGTGTGGAAGAGAGACACAAATGAAACAGAAGCGGCTGGTATACAAGAGACAGAGAGAGAGAGAGAGTGAGAGAGAGAGAGAGAGAGAGAGAGAGAGAGAGACAGACAGACAGAGACAGACAGAGGCGTCTTACCGCAGACGTAGAGCGACGGGTTGCAGGCGTTGATGAATTCCATGACTTGGCAGCCCGACGGGGGCGCCGCGCAGGCCTTCCAGTAGCACGTCACCTGCGAACAAAGAGTGTCATAAGGTCTACTGAGGGACAAGGGTGCCAGGAGTCCAATTTATACACAAGGATAAGTGGCATTTAGGGATAATGGTGGTAAGATTAAAATTCAGGGATGAAGGTGCAATGAGAGTGCAATTTAGGGATAATTGCGCCATGAGAATACCAATTAGCGATGAGATCAGCGGCGGCATTTAGGGATAAGTTGGGTAGGATTGTCATTTAGGACTACAAGTGCCGTCTGTGTCATTTAGGGATAAAAGCATCATTTAGTGATAAGGGTTAGATTTGTGCCATTTTGGGATAGGGATGACTGATAGATCATTTTGACGAAGTGTGACAGTAGCCATTTAATAATAAGGGTGCCACGACGGCTATTTAAGGATAATTGTGCCTTGGAAGGCCATAATGGGATAAAGAGGTAACCCACATTCATCCCATTAACCCCCCCCCCCTCCCCTCTTCATTTTTTGATTTAGGGTTGCCATGACAGCGACAAACATTTGGCAATGATTCTCCCTTTTTTCACCCCAACATTCTTCAGCCACCTAAATGGCACCGGCGCTCCAAATAGTCCCCCCCTCACATTTTTATTTCTTCTAACTTCACCAATTTCGCAACAACCCTCTTTCTCTCACGCGCGAATCTCGTCATTTCGGTATTAAATAAGCAAACAAACAGACTCATACATACAAATACATACACAAACAAATAAATGCATTGGTAAATAAAAAAAAAACGTGCGACGGGGCCTTTCACACCGAAGTTCCCCAACTCTTAAACTTGGGACCCCACAATCCTAATTACCCCTAACATCTATACGGCGGGGGTCGGGGGGGGGGGAAGGCATGAAAGGAGGATCAGGGTGGCGGGGTAGTCTCACTCCTTTCAAAGATCCGATGACCTCGTGACTTAATTCGACGGACATCTGTTTCGACGCGCGCGCGCGTGTGTGTGTGCGTATTATGTGAAAGAGTGTGCGTGGTATGAAATGTCCTTTCACTGTAATGGCAGAGAACGGGGGTAAAGAGGGAGGGGGGGGGTCGGAAGAGTGAGAGTGAAATTCGATGAGGGTAAGACCCGTATAGTGTGTGCATATAGATACACAAAAATGCGGGCATGTATGTATCAGCGTGTACACGAATATGTATGTGTGTGAAGTTTATCTTGGTGGAGGACCTACAGCTTGCCTTGAGGTTCGTCAAGTCGAACTTTATGGGGCCCTATCCTACTATTAACCACTGAGTATGTGGCTTAATTGAGTTAAAGCAGGAATCAGTATTACCGGTCTACACGTCTTAGCCACGTGTACGGGAAATGGATTTACACGTGACTGTTCATTAAAAAAGGATTGAGAGCGTGGGACCTTTCATTTCAATAAACAATAAATGCACACACACACACACACTCACGCACATACACATAACTTACTCCTTTGTCTTTCAACACCTAAGGAGGAATAGTGTGTGAAAGATTTCCAGATGCATTTGTAAATGGTGGGAGACTTTATACATTGCCAAATAAAATTACAGAACATATGGTTTCCGCAACACACACATACACACACACACAACACAAACATAAATACGCAGGAAAACATATATTTGTATGTATATATGTCTATAACTATACAAATACACACCCATACACAGAAGCCGCCGTCTACTCCAAGGAGACGTTAAGAACGAGTATAAACGAGGAAGAGGACGACTTCTGCAGAATGGTCAGTAAATTAGTAAATTCGGTCACACCCAGGCGTGGAGCAGAAAGATGTGTGGGTTGGATACATTATTCTATAACTTACACTCACATAATTATGAAAAAGATGTATAAAATAGATGCTAAGCAGATGGAGGAAGTTGATTGCTTTCGTTATTCTTAAAAAAAGACAACTTGAAAGGATGAGGAGAATGGCAAATAAATGAAGAGTCCAGGAATTGCACATTTAATTCTCAACTTGAAAATAGATTTAATGAATAGGGTGTTCAAAGAGTGGATGTGTGTGAGAAAGAGAAGAGAGTGTGAATATGAGAGAAGCGTGTGAGTGTTTGAGAAATAAAGATTGAGAAAGATATTGGGAGAGTGAAAGAGTGAGAGAGTATATACACGAAAGAGAGAGAGAGAGAGAGAGAGAGAGAGAGAGAGAGAGAGTAACAACAAGGAGTAACAACAAGAAAAGAAGGTACCCTAGGAGACCTTACGGTCCATTCAAAGAGGGTACCTTTGGACTAGCAATCGAGCGGGCACAAGGCTGCTCAATTGTTTTGCGTCCCTAAACGGCCACTTTTCAAGACCTTGTCTAGTCTTGACTTGAACTGGTCAACAGATTCACTGTTGACAACTTCCACTGGAAGTGCGTTCCACACACCACAGATACTGTAGGTGAAAAAATTTCCACACAGATTGCGGTTGTAACGCTTCAGTTCAAGTTTGAAGCCGTGATTGCGCGTTCTGTTCTCACTCAGTGTGAAAATATCCCGGTAGTCAACATTGTCGAACCCTCGAAGTATTTTGAAAACTTCGATGAGCTGACCACGCAGTCTACGGGTTTCCAACGAGAACAGAGCTAATTCCCTTAGTGTATCCTCATAACTTTTATGTCGGATAGAGGGAATCAGCTTGATTGCCCTGGCTTGTACGCGTTCCAATCTCGCGATGTCCTTTCGAAAAGAAGGACTCCAAAATTGTACGGCATACTCCAGGTGCGGTCGGACAAGTGAGTTGTACAGGCACAGTACAATCTCCTGGTTCCGATAACCAAACTGGCGCTTAATATAGCCTAGCATCCTTTGGGCCTTTTTCTCCGCCTCAATGCACTGTTTCGAGAACTTGAGGTCACTAAGAGATGGTCTGGGCGATATACGAGTTATATATATATATATATATATATATATATATATATATATATATATATATATATATATATATATCAAAATAAAGAGAGAAGGAGAGTTACAAGGAAAAGAAGTACCTCAAAGGCCTTGCAGCCCATGTCGAGGAGGCAATTTTTGTGGTTTCGATTAGAGAGAGTGGGAAAAGCGAGAGAGAAAGACCAATAAATATAGCACTATTTCCGATAATTCTATTAATTAGATTCTTTCTTTTTTTCCCCAAAATTGAGCACTGGATTTCACCATTCCAATAAGTGGAGAACTGGATTTCATCAGCCCAATAAATGGAACACTAGATTTCACCCGCCCAATAAATGGAGTACTCCGTTCGAATAAATATAGCTATTCTACCTAGGCCAATAAACAGAGCACTACCTTTTCGCAACCCAATAAATTTAGCGCCCCTGACTAGCCACTAGTTTGGGCGCTCTTCCTCCACATCTCAATAAATGGAGAACTGCTTATGACGGGCCCACTAAACATCGCGTCCCTCCCCTCCCACGAATCGTGAGTGACCCCTATTTAACACATGTGGGTAATCGAGCTTGAATCTTATGGCGAAAAGGGAGCTTTCCATTTCCGTACTATTGAGGAGAGGGTGGCAAAAGAGCGCCCTCTTAAATGTGCAGTATGATCGTCCTGACCGCTGGTATCTCCCTGAACTTTGACCGCTGCCCAAAAGGTTTCTTACCCTTCATTGAACTTTCATAAGAAACCAGAATACTTCCACCCCACTCTCTCTTCCTCTCGCTCTCGTTCTCTCCCTCCCTTTCTTTCGCGATCTCTCTCCTTCTCCCTTGCATTCGCGATCTTTCCCACTCTTTCCATCTCCCCCTCTCTCGCGATCTCTCTCCTACTCTCTCATCTCCCTTTCTCTCTCTGTCTGACCCTCTTCATATCTCTCCCTCTTCTTTGTTCACTCGTCTTCTCCCTTTCTCTATTGCTCTCTCCATTTCAATATCTTTCCCTGTATCTATCTCCATATCCCTGTCGAACTGTCTCCCTTTATCTCTCTTCATGTCTCCCTTTATATATCTCTCCCTTTCTCCTTTTATCTCTCTGTCTCACTCTCTTTATTTACCAGGTGGCTACTTGGTCCTCGCAGTGGGATTCGCCATTAAATCAAGAAAAATGAAAAATAATTCAGATTGGCATTAAATATCCCAGAGCTGAATACAAGTTATTTGACACAACATGTACATATAAGGCAATAATGTGACCCCAAATAGATACTGTGAACAAGTTTAGTCAACTTATTTGAGAAAAGTTATTGAAAAATTAGAAAAAGTCCAAGCCATGGCCACAAAACTAATCCCATCTATAAGAAACCGCAATTATGAAACGCGACTAAAAAGGTTTAACATATTCAGATTAGAAACTAGACGTAAAAGAGGACAATTAATTGAGTTTTAATTTTTTTGAGAGGAATAGAAAATGTGAACCATTCAATCTAGTTTGAAATTATTAAAAATTCCCCACGTAAGAAGTAAAACTTGTTCTTAGGCTATTTAGAACAAAATAGTTAATGTGTGGAACAATTTGTTGGAGGAAATTGTTTCTAGTAATAGCGTAGAAAAATTTGAATAATTGTTAAAGTTATCAGAAACTCATAGTATTGAAATTTGAATTCAAAAGACGGTACCAAATTATTCCTTTAGTATCCAAATTCCTTGGTATTTTTTCATATTTCCATACCAACTGTAATGGGTGAGAGAACTTCGTCTTTACTGTCACTTTTCTCATACTCTTGACATAAAATAATATAGATCAGACTGGTTACGGTCCGTCCCCCAAAAGGCACCTTCTCGTTAAGCGTCGTAAGGTTCATACATTTCTTGTAACTCCCTGTAACACACCCTTTTCTCTCTCTCTCTCTCTCTGCTGTCTGTCTCTCTCCTACCCCCCCCCCATCTCTCTCTCTATCTCCCGCACACACACACACACTTTCCTTTCCCCTCTCTTATAACGCCTCTTTACTCTCTCATGGACAATTTCTCTTCCCCTCTCTTACAACACCTCTTTCCTCTCTCTCCTTTACCTTCTTCTTTATTTCTCCCTCTCTTCTACACCTCTTTATTCTCTCTCTATCTCCTCTCTTACCTGTGCTTGATAGCAGATGCAGTAGTGACAGGGGTGGTCCTTGGGTATAGCCGTTTCGCTCGGGTATGTCTCTCCATCTACGACGCATGCGCCCCGCTCGTCGCTCTCTGCGAACAACGACACATAGTTTATAAACACTCATTTAGATAACCATAACGAGGCATATCCTACGGCGTTATGCTAAGTCGAGTTACGATGGGTTATGGTAGTTTAGGTCTTGTTAAATTAGATTAAATTTGGTTAGGCTGGATTAAGTTATATTAATCTATTTTGTTTAGGGTGGTTTTAATTAGTGTTTATTAAGTTTAGGTTAGGTTAGTTATGTTAAGTGAGTTTAAGTTATTGCATGCGTAGGGACTTGAATTTTGCAGTGGAGTTAGATGTATGTATGGTGACTCGGTTAGATTAGGTTAAGTTTGGCTTAGTTTTGGTGGGTAAATGTATGTTGGGATGGATACAGTTAGTTATTTATGTTTGGTATGATGTGATTAGCTATCGTGAGCCGTAGCATATCTGTATTCGGTTGGGTGGAATAAACTCGAGATGGATGTGCAGTAGAGGTACATTCTTGCCGCGACAAATCTTGTGGCCTGTGGGTTGCAGCGCAGGATTTCGTGTCAAGGAGGACTGCTATTTGGGAGGAGGCGGAAATTCTCTTCGCTACTGGAGTGTGTTGATGTACGAGGCTGGGTCGTACGAATGAACTCGAACAAGTAACTGGACTAACCACGTGTAAGCCTTCCATCCCTCGCCTGCTTGAGCAATATTCGGGGCTACGAGTGAACACTGTCAACATCGATGATGTTCAGGCACATGGCTATGAACAATCACGAGGTGGGTAGGAGGTGTGACGTCACATGGAATTCCAATGGGGCGAGTGACGTTGTATAGGACGGTACTCGGGCGTACGACTTCATGTGTTTGCCCATGGATGTGCATGGCACTCCACTGGGGAGGATGGCATCATATGATATCCTATTGGCGCCTATTGTGTCGTATGGAATCCCACTGGGGCACAGGGTAGCCCCATGGGGGCATAGGATATCGAGTGATATACCACTGGGGCGTGATACGTCATATGGCTGCCCACCGAAGCGTGGGACGTTATATGGCACTCCATCAGGTTCCCTATGTCCCTTTCCCTTTTTTGTGACCCGCCAGGTGGTTGCGCAGAAAGGGGGGTGGGCAGTTTGAGTGGATGGGGATGGGGAAGGTTGGGTAATAAGACCCCCCTCCTACTCGTAGCTGAGTGGAGGGAATGCATTCTAAAGAGCCATCCTTTCCATCGGTGGCACTCGAAAGTGCCTCCTCACTCACTCACCCCCAACCCCTATCCCCTCCTTGAGCGGGAAGGATAGGGTGGGAGCGAATGGTTGTTGAAAGTACAGCGGGGAAGGAGGGGGGTGATAAGGCCACATCTATGTACCTATCTATTGAAACTACAGTTCAAATGATAGATAAATCTTATCTTTGGAACCTGGCACTGAGGTGCCCCTTTGAACCCTTCCAATGCCCCCAACCCCTGACACAAGCCCCATACCCATCAAGCCTTCTCATTGTTCCCTCCCATACATTTACATCTGCCTATCTGAAGGCCCCCTCCTTGGTGCCCTCCTCACGTCCTCTCCCCTCACTATGGTTGAGAACCCCGATTGTAGTCCTACCAACACCGCTCTACTTGATCGTGTCAGATGCGACATGGGCGACGATGCTGCAGCTGACATCTTGAGAATTGTGTGCCCTTCTGGTTCCAAGGCCTGCAGGAGTATCTGCGGCTATATACAGGGTGCGTGGGGGAGGGGGTAATTTGTTGATTAACTTACATGTAGAAGAAAATAGGACAGAGACTATTTATATAGTTACATGTTAAAGAATCGAAGAATTTCTGGACTATTCATTTTATACAATGAAATCGCCGTCGGCCTCAAAAACGGCCTCAAGACGGCGTCTGAACGTACTGCAAGCCTTCTCGACCTTCTCCTTGTTCACTTTGGTGAAAAGTGTTGTGATTCTGGACCTATGCTCCACTTAAGTGGTGTGCGGGAACTTGGTAGTCACTTTCTCAACCACACCCCTCACATAATAATCCAAGGGGTTGCAACCTGGTGAGTTTAGGAGGCCAGATGTTCGGAGTGATGTGGTCAAAGAATTGTCTGATAGCCAAGACTGGGTCCTCCTCCTCTTGGTTCAGTTTCCTGCTGTCAGACCTACGGCCTTCCAGCGATCGCCTCATGGATCCAGGGCAACAACAACTCCTCCAGGCACTCGATGTAGCCCTCCTGGAAAATAACCGAGGGCATAAGGTGGCCCTCGCTACTGACCACCCCAAACACCGTGAGTAGGAGGAAGAGGAACTTCGTCTTTATGACCTTTGTTACACTTTGGAAGAACACAGCGAGTCAGTGGTTGTTTTGCTGGTTTCCCACCTGGTCCTGACAGAGGTTCTGCTCCTCTGAGACGAACCAAAGCAATCAAGTGCCTAAGTTTAATCACAAACTTCGCAGCACCTTCTTCACCTCGCTTGACCTTCATCTTCTGTGTCCCTGGCGATGGACTTCGTTAACTTCCCGGGATTGTGGCCAAAGATGGCCTGGATCCCCGTGACCAATCCTTTGCTTCCTTTCGTGTCAGAAGGCTTAGAGTGACGCTTCTCAGCCGCCGTAGCCATCATAATCACAGTGTGACTCACCAAACACTTTCCTCATCCTCTGCACCGTCCTCAAATTGACACCCAAACACTCAGAGATCTTCGCATGGAAGCTTCCGACATGAAAACCAATCAGTAAACCTCTGCCCTTTCCAATTTGGGGAGTATTGAATTCAGCCATGACATTGCTTATTCACGTACGATGCGCAAATGAGTCTACTATGATAGGAAGAAGAGAGAACCAAAGTTAAACAACCCACATGCGCGGAATTCAAAGTTGTCAACGGCGACAAATTACGCACCCTTTACATATCTTCCACACATCTTAACTTCCTCCATCTTCGCTACTTCCTTTCACATTTCTTATTACAAACATTATGTGGCAGATGCCTCGTTGGTTTTTGCTTCTTAGTTTAATTAATAAAAATGATGAAATAATTATCATCACCATCATCATCATCCAACAGCCCCGTAAAGCTCTACTTGGTTCTACACCGCCAGACCGTCCGCTGGAGCTTATCTTATTAGGCAGGCGCCTTTCTTTATCAGGGGTGGGGTGGGGGATAAGAACGAGTGGTGTCATTTAGCCCACGACCATGATCAACATGGTCGTCCGAGATTGACGTCTCTGAAGCGGTTGGTCAGCATGGCTAACTACTCATACACCAGACATGGTTCGATCCCAGTTGGGCCCTAGACCCGGTATGAAGCCACCGCACCTTTCCTTCCATCTTTAAAGATCTATAAATGGGGATCAGCCTCAGGATCGGCGGGGGTGGGGGAAGGCTCAGTTAAAATTCCGGATCCTCACTGAGATAAGAATTAAACGGTGTAAGAAGGTGGTAAAAACCGGTAGCTAAAATGGAATGATCAGGAATATATGTATTCCATTTGATGATCCTGTTATGATCAGTGGGATTGTAAGTGTTCATTGGATCTTGTTTCCACTTAACACTGGTGACTATGTGTGGGAAACGGATCTCGATGATCCTGTGAATGTGAGGTCTCGGTGATTCCACTTGTGAAATTGATTATGATGATCTTGTGTGTACCGTGGATCTTAAACATGCAGAGGCAATCCCTAGGGATCACCTCCTAAATAAATGAATAAAATGCTACGGGTGACGTGTATCTTGGTGACGCTGTTGGTACAGCAGATCTCTAGGATACTGTATGTACAGTGTAGCTCAATGATTCTATCAGTGCAATGGATCTCGAAGATCCTGAGGGTGTGTACAGGATTTTGGTGCATCCTCGTGTGCACTGAATCGTGATAATCACATGTGTGTCGTGGATATTGAATGATCTCTGGCGTTGCCTAGTTCTAGTTAACCCCGTGTGTGCAGTTGATCTAATTCATCTGAAAGGAATGGTCGATCTTGATTCTTGATTATTTCAGGTATGTAGGAGATCTAGCTGATCCCATGTGTGCAACAGATCTCAATGATTCCTCCTGGTGAGAATACGGCAGCAGTGGCTCTCGACGATCTCATACGCGCATGGTTCTTGAGGATTGCACGTACTCAGTGGATTTCGATGATCTCATACGCGCAGTGGTTCTTGAGCATTGCACGACTCAGTGGATTTCGATGATCTCATACGCGCATGGTTCTTGAGCATTGCACGACTCAGTGGATTTCGATGATCTCATACGTGAAGTGGTTCTTGACCATTGCACGTACTCAGTAGATTTCGATGATCTCATACGCGCATTGGTTCTTGAGGATTGCACGTACTCAGTGGATTTCGATGATCTCATACGTGCAGTGGTTCTTGACCATTGCACGTACTCAGTGGATTTCGATGAACTCATATGCGCAGTGGTTCTTGAGGATTGCACGTACTCAGTGGATTTCAATGATCTCATACGCGGTCGTTCTTGAGGATTGCACGTACTCAGTGGATTTGATGATCACTTATGCCCAGAGGATCGATATTATCCCACGTGTGCCGTGGATTGTAATTATTCCACGTGTTCAGTGGATAGTTATGATTCCACGTGTGGTTAGATCTTGAAGACACCATGTGCGCAGTGGATGTATGTATATGATCTTATATGTGGGGAGAATCTATATGATTTTAGGGGATTTTTATGATACCACATGTGCATAGGATCTATATGATTTCATTTGTGCAGTGGGTCTTGATGATTCCACTATTGAATTTTGATGGCCCCATGTTTGTGTAGGCGATCTACATAATTCTACGTGCGCATAAGATCTTGATGATACCGGGGGGGCGGGGGATTGAATCTACATGAGACTGTAAGGTGGGTAAATCTCGATGATCCAATGATAAATCTACCTGCGATGTTGATCCTAATATTCCCAAAATATGCAGTGGATTTTGATAATCTCACGTGTGAATTCCATGCTGTTGCCAGTTGTGCGGCGGATTCACCCATCTCTTGAGTGGTCTCGATGATTTAGGATGGGCAGTTGAATTTTAGGGTCTCATGCATGCATGGGATCTTGATCACCTCAAATGTACTGCGGTTATCGATGATTACACTTATGTTGTGCATTTTTATGATCTCATGTGCGCAGTGGATCTTCACTGCTCTTACTGATCAAATTTATGCTGTTTATCTTAAAGATCCCACGTTAAAATGAAGATCCTCAAAAAGGTAATTAAAATTGGTGGAATTTCCATTTTAAAGATTTTTTTCTGAAAACTTTTACAATATGTTCCAATTATGGCATCCCTTTCTTTCAATACAGTCCTTAGACTCCAATTCATTTTGTGATTTTATGTGGGTACAAGTCAAGTGTACTCTGAAAGCGCGACCTGGAGGTGAGTTGGAAATCTGAGCTTACCGGTACTCCATGGAGAAGGCAAAGTATAAGAAGGTTCCAAGAGGGTTTTGGAATCGTTCTTATGTGATTAATCCGACATTGCGAGAAATGTGTGTTGACGGAAATTTAACATAATCCCCCATAAACTATGGGACTTATCGATGATTGGGGATTTTCATTATTGGGGCCATTACCTAGCCATCCCGATTTCGTGGGATGCGTGGGCAATACACCCCTGCAAAATATGTTTTTGAAAAAAATAGGGCGATGTTACATTCTGGTCGAAAAGAATGAGTTCAGGAAAATGTCATACAGCAGAAAGACCAAGGATTGGCATCTCATTGGTAGATTTCTGGCTGTTCAACAAGACCAGGGACCTAATAAGATTCTCAAAATAAGACTCCAATGAACCCCTTCATTGAGTTTATGTAGGCTTTTTAAGAAAGGACTAACAGTGAACTGCATTCAACAACCAAAATAAGACGGTTTCAGCAGTAATTACTACATATGAACATTTGCAGGCATACTGTACAACCTGAGGGGTCAACAAGACCAGGGACAACATTAGATTCTCAAAATAAGACTCCAATGAACCCCTTCATTGAGTTTATGTAGGCTTTTTAAGGAAGGACTAACAGTGAACTGCATTCAACAACCAAAATAAGAAGGTTTCAGCAGTAATTAATACATATGACCATTTAGAGGCAAACTGTACAACCTGGGTTGAAATTACAAAGGAGAAAAAAAGACCACCAAAACGAGCCGATGCACTGAGCAATGCTAGAGGCAGGTTTACTATGTATGTACTAGTATCCACAGTGCACATTTTTAAACATTTATGTCAAAATCTGATATAATACTTGAGAAAATGACTGTATACACGTGTGTGGGTGAGTGTATACGAGAGAACGTCCCAATTTAACGCCCAAAGTCGCTGCCAAGGTTACGCCTACGTAATCCTGAGATGAAGCGAAATGGACAAACTGGAGTCAGCCGAGAGCAACCAATTGCGCCTTCTCTCTCTCGGAATGCGACTTACTTGAGTGAGGAAGAGGGCCACAAGCCCCCATATACGGTGCGTAGCCCGCCCACATCCAGAAGCGCCTGCATCCTGCCCACGGACGCTCATCTCACGTCCCCCCTCACATATGACCCCTGGCGTGTCCATGTTCTTACTGCTCGCCATTGAATGCGATCTATTTTAATATTTATCGATCTATACATTTTATGTCACAGGAAACTATCTATTTAACGATGACATTTTTTATTTCCTAAAGTATCTATTTTATGAAATATCTGCATGGCTATTTCTTTTTTATAAAATATCTATGTAACCATCTCTTTATATGACACATTTATTTGTCTATTTTTATTCCATGAAATATCTATTTATCTGATTATGAAGCATCTATTTTTTTTATCCATCGTTTTTTATGAAATACAGGCGGTCCCCGGGTTACTGACGAGAGAGGTTCCTGAGAACCACCTTAAATCGGATTTGTACGTAAGTCGGATTTCTATTGAATGAACGCCTGAATGGTTCACCTACGTATCTACAGTACTTTACCCCTGTACATATACATGCACTGAAAAAAACTAATGAAAACATTCAAAATAAAATACTGTACCAATAATAATAGAGCCGCAATAATAATTTAGGTACTATACAATGCATATAGTACAGAATAATAATAATACATTCACTAATACATAATAATACTGTACGTACAGTAATGATAATACAAATACAGTACATATGCTAGAAATGGTAATAATAATAGAAATAATTTATTTAAAATTTCATTAAAAGTTAAGACAACACATGTTGTATCACAGCCATACATAAGGGAATGGGCATTTCTGGTTGAATGGAAGATGCTGATGAAGTGGCGACTGGTCCTGAAGAGTGAGGTTTGGAATATAGTGCTGGAGATGTTGGGTCTGGTTTCGGAGAGGATGTTTAAGCTGATGGATATTCACGGGAGGTTACCAATAGAGTCTGTTTCGTGAAACCCATTGCACAGTTGTTTGCGCAGATATCTTTTCTCTTTTCGTTAGAAATAGCCTCGTAGAACCTCAGTTACTGCATGGACAACCTTCGTGAACCGTTCAGTGTTCAGATCATCTCCTTCAATCTTGGCCAACCCTTGTTCAACGAGATGAAAAGCTGCAGTTCTTTCACGACGACCCCTTTTGGCTTTTGAGATTTCGGTGCTTCCTAGTTTTCATCTAGCTAATGCCCCAGCTCCATTAATTCTACGTTGGTGAGCTCTTGGGATTGAAATTCTAGCATCTAAACAACAACACTTTTATCGATATCCAATTGCATATCTTTTCCAATATCGACCACAGTTTGCCTTGTTTAAAAAAGATCATCTAGAAGCTCTGGAGATCACCACATGAGTGGAGGTACAACTTGCTCCTAACTCCTTTCATGGGGGACTCTTTCATATCATTCCCAAAATCTGCAATCTTCTTTATGTCATTATAAATATTGTCCTTTTTCAAGAACTCCCTCTATGTCATCACTTGAAGGCGGCAATGACTCCCTGGTCAATCGACTGCAGTAAAGATGTGATGTTGGGTGTCAAAAGTTTGACTTTGATATTAGGTTGAAGGTCATCTGAAGAGTTTGGGGGTCCAGAAACATTATTCAGCACAAGGAGAATAGTGAAAGTAATTTTAATATTCAGACAATAACCTGTGAAGCACGAATGAAATTGTTGAGGAATCAGTCCTCAAACAATTCAATGGTGAGCCAAGCCCTTTGGTTCGACTTCCAAATAGCAGGAAGAGATAGCTTAACAATCAGGAGGAATGCCCTTGGATTTGGGGAGCGTTAAATTAACAAAGGCTTCAACTTAAAATCCCCGGATGCATTTTCCTCCAGAAACAAAGTCAGTCGGTCCTTGGCCGCTTTATGTCCTGTTGTGCTTCTTCCTCATTCGATATGTATGTCCTGTTCGGCATCTGCTTTTAAAACAATCGTGTCTCGTCTACATTAAATATTTGCTTTGGCAAATAACTCTTCTTAATAATTTTCTTCTATGTTTCAGGAAACTCACTTACAACACTTAAATCAACACTTGCAGCTTCGCTGTCCATTTTTATATTATGGTTATTCCCTCCCTTTCTACACGCGCCCTTTCCATACCATTAAAAAAGCTACGCGCCTTATCTTGCAGTAGCTCAAAACTTGGGAAATTTTCGCTGGTTTTGATCCTCCAACCATCTCAATTATCAGACCACCGCGTTGCTTATATTGCTACACTACATTTAAAATTCTCGATTATTCTATCTTTATCCATAATTATCGTGAATGTCGCCGAACGAATGCACCCACCCCACTCCCTTCCCGAATTACAGATGGCGTCTCACTTCCTCCGGACGGTTAATGATATATATTTTCTGCTCCAAAGCTACGAGTATTTTACTCTTCTTCGCAGAGGGCTCACCTTCAACTCCACTAGACTTATGCTTTAGACCCATAACACTATATAACACAATTTTTACTTCTGGCCAGTAAGTATTATTTTCCAACTCCATTTATTGCAAAAACAATAGAAAACGTCATTATTTGAGTTTAACTTTGCTTTTGTGCCTTATATGATAAAATATTTACTAAAAATAGGTAATTTCTTTTCAGCCATTGTAGAGCTAAAAACTAAAACACTTTTATTTATAAATTTTTTAGTGAAACTTCTACATGAAATATATAAAAACACTAAAAAAGGTTAGAAATGAACAATTTCTTCGATTTTCGTTTGTAATGTAAATCACTTTCCCATACAAGCCCCCAAATATAGTCTCCCATCATGTTTTCATTAAATACTCCTTGCAATATATACTCAAAGTTCAGTATATCTTGATGGAAGCGCTTCACTTGCTCTTCTGAGTATGCTCCAATATTCTCTTTGAACTTGTCAAGAGGGGCATCAAGGATGTGCACCTTCAGGAACATCCTACAGTCCATTTAGCAATAGATTTTCACTAAGCTCTCAACCTGTTCCACATAGTTGTCAGACTTGTGGTTCCCCCTAAGCCCTGACACACCGAAACACAAACTCTTACATGCTTCTTTTTCCTTTGTAGTAAACTTTTCAAGGTATGATCCTCCTGATTTATGATCCAACAAAGACATCAGTTTTCACCTTAGCCTCAGAGAGTTTGGGAAAGAAATTTTGAAAGTACTTGAAGGCTACAGACTCTTTGTTAGGGGCTCTAACAAACTGCTTCATGAGACATAGTTTTAAATGCAATTAAGGTCTATTAATTGGTCATGCTTTATATTATGCCATATAACAGACAACTCATCTATATAGCGATGTGCAGTGGTATTCATACTTTTCCAAAGAGATATCATGGAAACTTGGTAAAACCACCAAAGAGATCCATCAATATTGCTCTATATAATTAAAAGTTTGTAGGAGGAGCTTGATACTGTTGTAGTCCTCCTTGAGATGCTAACCACCGAGCCCCTTCCTCGAATTGTTATCAATAAATGGGAGCCCATCTTCGCTTACGATGATTGTCGGAAGTTTATAAAGGACGAAATGGAGTAGCTTGACATCTAATCTACTTCCGGTGCCGTGAGAACCTCTCCCGAGTTTCGAGTATAAAAGACGAATTATTTTAACCCTCATTAGTAGAGCTTGAACAGCGTCTAGCGGGGCAGGAATTGCCATCTATTGGTGAAGTGGTAATTCGTCGAAGCATCAAGTCTTCAGAGAGAAGATCGGTCCCAGTTAGGGAGGCTCCTTATCCCGTTGGTTTGCAAGTTAGTGCGGATCCAAGCTCGTACTCCCGTTCCGAGCCGAAGCTACAAACAGCCTCACTCCGGTTCCCTAAGCGAGAAATCTACATCCCAGCTTTTCTCCGTGACCCTACGCGTCGATAGGTCACTTCGTTATCCCCCTCCCTCACAGAGGCACCCAAGATTCCTAGGAGTTCACGAGCGTGGGGCCCTCTTTAACCAGAAGATCCCGTCACCGCCTTCTTCCAGCAGAATCATGACGGAATTGTGGGATCAGGTCAGTCCCTCATCGTTTCCACCCCTTATTTCACCACCTTCACTCACCAGCGCCACCCAAACATCAGGTTCCAAGGTAACCCTTCCCTTTCACATTCCCCAACTTCACCACGAAGCTTACCAACGTTTCAAGTGTATAGGGATTTACATAGTGAATAGTTATTTACAAGCCATGTGAGATATCCGAGATTCACTTATTGATTTATCTCTCAAAGCACATAATTTGCATATATATATATATATATATATATATATATATATATATATATATATATATATATATTCTTGTTTAGTGTTCATTAAAACTTTATTTTCTTATTGTTTTGTATTTAACTTCCTTTGGGTCGCTTGCTGTCAAAGTTCATTCCAATCACTCCGTAGCCAACCTCTAAGCACTCTGAGTCAATAAACCCATTCAGGGCACGGGCCAAACAAAGTATAAGGAGTAGTACGACGATTCCTACGCATTCGGGATAATACGATATATATATATATATATATATATATATATATATATATATATATATATATATAAGAGTCTGGGAAAACTCCAACCACCCTTCGGCCTATTCCTCGACATTCCAATTATGGATAAGTAAAGCTTTAATGTTTCTTGAGGAGCTGTCAATGAAGAACCTCCACTCATCTGGATTATATGTAATTCCAATTGCATCAAACACACCGGATACATCATTGAAATAGCATAGCTCAGCTTAATAAGTGAAGGAGCTTGAGAAATGTTTCTTTTGTCTTGTCACTTATACATTTTCATCCAGAAAATCCCACTCTTTTAGCCTGGAAATCAAAAGCATTTTACTTTGGCAAGGCAAGATCTCTGACAAGGTCATTGGGGTCTCTTTGGTTTGGATAGTATGGATTCTTCTCAACAGCCATATCTCTAACACTATACTTCACATCTTCACTGATCTTTTCAGCTTCTGAATTGGAGTTACTTTCTTCTGAGGGTGGCTTAATTCTTTCTGGATGGGTAGGAATAAGAAGATCAGCACTGTATGATACTGGTTCAATAGAAGCTGCAAAATCGCTATAGGAAATAGCATGTGTAATTTTGCTTGAGTGGTCAGTGGGTTCACGCGAAATCCTAGGACTGGCAAACTTCATGGCTCTTCTTTCCCCTCTATACTATCCTGTAAAAGTAAAGATTATATATTTTAGTACTCATTTGGCTTACAAACAAACACAATAGCTTAAATACTTGTGACATTTAATATTTTGCTCTTTTAAAAAAACAGTTTTCTTACCTTCCAAAGTTTTCTTGCAGTGTTCACAAGCAAAATTAGGTACCTAGGGTTTATCTTTTTCCCCAACTGGCATCATTCTAAATTAGGCCTTGTAAGCTTCCCACATTTTCATAGATGCTGTCACAATGGACCTCTTGGCTTTTGTTTTAATGAACTATCCGCATACTATATAACAAAATACATCTTGGAGAATGTTTGCAACCTCTTGATGCCATTTCTCTTCTGATGTGTTCATCATGGTAGCTAAAGCCTAGATTATATCGGATTTGCGAATCCATCTATAAATATTTGTGAAGTAATATTCCAAAATATTCCACAGGGTTCTCGAAGTCTAGAGGGAGTGTTCTGGCAAGTTCTGGAACATTCCTGAAACTTCATAAAATTCTACTAAATTCTAGACATTTTTCATTAAATCTAGAATGGTTTAGAAGGGTTCCTTAAGACAAATATTATTCTACAACATTCTAATGTTTTTTTTAGTCGCGTGCAACTCTACATCTCACTATGTTTGTCGGTCTGTCGGTGCCCCGTTTTGCTTTGTTGTTTTTTGTAATAATATTGTAACTAATCTGCCGATTCTAGTGAAATTTAAACTCTTATGTTGTTTTATATTCTCTTTCGAATGATATCATTTCCAAAGTCTTCCAAATGTTAGACTCGGAATTATTTTGTTTTAGCAATAATATCATACCCAGAAACACATACAAAACAGTTAAATACTTTATATGGACAGATGAAATGAAAGCTAAGAATGCAGACATAAAAGCGATAAACGAGGACATAATAATAAACGGAACGTCAAGGGAAAAATACCGCAATCTGAGAACGAAGAAGAGAGAACTACTAAACGCAATAACGGACAAACAAAGAGAATACTGGAACATAGCCGTTCAAAATATTGACAACGAGCTATTGCTCCGAGAATTTTGGAAAAATTTAAAAAGAATGGAAAATGCTAAAGGTAAAGAAAAAATAAAGATTAAGGACAGAAACGGGAAATTAATCGAAGATGAACACGAGATTGAAAAATTGTTCAGGGAACGCTGGAAAGGAGTGTTCAACATCGGCTAAGAGGAAAACGAAAACTACGATATAGACTTCGAAAACCAAATAATTGACGAACTAAATAAACGGATTGAGAGGACTTTTCCATATCACTACGTAGAAGAGGAACGGTATGCGAACGATGGATTTAACGCCAAAATCACAATCAAGGAATTAAAGAATACCATTTCAAATTTTAAACAAAAGGCCACTGGCAAATCGATCCTCACTAGAAAAAAACTATATAGAAGCACTGGATAATATATTCGAAGGGATAAGGAACGTGTTTAACGCCTGTATAAACACGGGATATTTCCCCGATGAGTTAAATATAGCCAAAATGATATTCATACCAAAGCCGGGAAAACCACCTTCGGAGGTCGAAACTTCCAACCTATATTCCTTCTCGACTTCATCGGGAAAGTGTTTGAAAAAATCCTGAACACAAGATTAAATGAATATCTCACGGAAAACAATCTCTGGAACAATCAACAATTCGGCTTCAGAAAGAACAGGAATACGTAGATGGCCCTCAGCGTGATTACAGAAAAAATAAGCAAAGTGAAAGGAGAGAAATGCAGTATGGACATTGTATGCCGGGTCGTATCGAAAGCATTCGATAAAGTCTGGCAAAGAGGCATACAACATAAAATTCTAAATCTGGAAATGAACAACTATTTGGAAAAGAATTTTATGTGACTACGTCATGGAAAGATATGCATACATAGACAGGGGGAATTGCCAAGATGAAAGATTCAAGCTTAATGTGGGCCTCGCTCAGGAAGGGTGTTTAAGTCCTTCCCTATACTCAGTGTATACCTCGAACATTCCCCCACCCAGGAACGAGGGTTGTGTGAACATACAATACGCAGCTGATTTCACTCAATTATTTCCCTGTGTTTATTGGAATCCTCAGATGCAGACCAGAGTAACGGCAACATAAATAGAAAATCTAAACGAGTATGAGCGCAAATGGAAAACTAAAACGAATAAAGATAAATTTAAAATTATACCTATGTATCACAAAAGACTATCCGACGTTTACGTAGATAGAGAGAGATACATGTATAATGGTGAAGGCAAGATTTTATGCCTAACTATTACCAAAAATGGTTACAAGAAACACGTGACCGAAAGAATAAACAAAGCACGAGACATGCTAACTTTACTCTACAGATTAAGAAGTGTAAACATGAAAAATAAGAAAAAGATCTACCAGGCCATGATACAGCCTACCCTGAGATATCCAATAATTGCCATGTATACAGTTTCAAGAAGCAATCTAATAAGAATGCAACGTGTACAGAATAAGGCAGTATACATAATTACGAACACGCATCGATTAGAGGGGAAAAAACAAATAGACTTACACATCGAAGTGAAAATAAAAACATTAAACAAAGTAATTGAAAAAAGAGCCAAAAAATCATAGAAAAGACACAAGAAGAAATAGGAGAGGAACTAAATAATCAAATTGCATCAGGGGCAGGATGGAGACAACATATGATGTTTCCTAGTGCTAAAAACAAAGCGGACCAAAGGAAAGAGGAGGAGATTTACGTGTAAACCAAATAAGGAAACCCGATTGTGACAAAAATTTCCCGAATAATGACAAGCTCACCGGATTAGACTTGATACCCACAAATAATGACAAAACTAACCAAAAAGTGGAAATGAACGAAAAAGGAAAAACAACATGGATAAAGAAGAGAATTAAACAAATAAATAACCAAGGGACATGAGCCCACACAACAGATACAGATACGAGATTTATGCTACAAAAATCACAGAAACTCGAGTTATTAACATAGCAGGAAAACAAATAACGCTAACAACGGTTTGAACGCTTATCTCATACACACATAACATAATAACAAAACAACCACAGAAATAAACAAACAGACACACTTTCAATCCAACTTATTTCGAACTTAACTATAAAATTAGTTTATAGTACAGAGATTAGCGTGACCTCCACGCAACTTTCACCTCTCTGCAAACCTCCAACTTCCTTCCACTTCAATCCTCTTCCTCCTTTACCGCTATCCAAAGATGGGCCAAACACAAACACCAGGGACAAGTACAGCAAATCGTAACAATTAAAAGCAAGGAAAACATAAAAACACCGGGGTCCGGGTCCCACGTTAAGCAGGTCCAGAGGCCAACTTGGTCAACTTTCAAGGCTTGACTTTATTTCAGTCTGTCCTATCCTTACTTTTTTCTTCTTCCCCTCCCTCTCTCCCCCTCTCCGAAGCACTTTTCCCTCGGTGCCTTCAGGCCCAGAGGGAGGAGGGCACCGAGAAAGCTCGGGAGAACCGGGCCTCGCCCCCCCCCGACCGGGTCCCCCCTCCGGAGGGACTGGTCAGGGGGTGGGGTTGGGGGACGGGGATCTAAAACTTTTTCTCCCACTTCCCTTTCATTTCATTTCATTTCATTTCGATTCTAACGATTTTTGAAATCCTTATGTTGTTTTACATTCTCTTTCGAATGATATAATTGACGAAGTCTTCCCAAGGTTAGCCAAGGATTATTTTGTTTTGGTAATAACCTTTGGTAATAACCTTATGTTGTTTTACATTCTCTTTCTAATGTAATATGTAATTAAAAAGGTCCTCCCAAGTTTACCCCGGGAATTATTTTGTTTTGGCAATAACATCATAACTATTCGGCCTATTCTAACGAAATTAGAAACTCGTATGTTGTTTTATATTCTCTTTCGAATCATATAACTGCTAAGGTCCAACCAATGTTAGTCCGGGAATTATAAAAAAATTGTAGTTTGTAAGGTCATACATCAGAATAATTGAGAGCACCTGACTTTTAGTCAGCACATCTTGTTTTAAATAAGATTTACAATTTTCTACTATGCTTTGAAAATAATTTAAACCAACAGCCTTTTACATATTCTCAATTTTTTCGGAAATTAATAATCCTCTAGCACTATTTTTGAACTGGACAAATTTAGAAGTTCAGTGCCCTACCTACAAAAGCAAAGTTTGGGGATTAAAATAAACTTTTTTATTTACTTTAGCTACGAACAACTGGGAAATAACACTTTTAACACAGGAATAAGAAAAAAGTGAAATTTTGTTACGTAGTGTTATCAATAACAAAAGAAAGTAGACAAAGGGCCAAAAAATGAATTTCCGACGACCACAAAAGTTTAACGCATTTATAAGGACAATGGCGTTAGTATGCCAGGTGGATACTGCCCGACCACCGACCACAGAAGCCGCGCTGATATTTTCACGCAGACATGGAAGTAATTCACCGTACGTTAGTGCAGACTAAACGTACTTAGCTCTATTTCTAATTTTTATACTCTTATGGGAGGCCATACGAAACTACGTAATTCCGTAATTTAAGTGGCCCATAAACCTGGGACCTCTTGTATCTATTGGTTTATATATCATTTTTATAACATATCTACGCCGAAGTGCCCGAATTCAGGAGATAGCACTCTGTAAAAGTAATAATGTGCACTGCGACCCTACTGTAATGTCCTAAAAACTTCCAGACCTGTATCACTTGTGATCGGACATCCCATGGTTCAGTGAGAACTACGCGACATTAACTATGGGAACCTGAACGGGGCGTGATAGTGGGTGCGAAAAAAAAGTGACATTCCATTATGGAAACTGTGCGTACATTCAACATCCCTCGATTTACGGTGTCACGTGTGTACCGAGATTACCTCATCCAAGGCATTACCGTCAACCATGGACAGCGCAGTGGCCGACCACGAGGGCTCAATGATCATGACCAGCGGCATCGTGCAAGAATTGTCCATGGTAATAGACAAGCAATACTGGCTCAAATCGCACCCATATTCAATATACTAGCTACCGGACTGTAAGGGAATGGTCACTTCCCCCTCCCCTCGTTCACTCTTGGTGCCGTTCCAAGGCGGTCACCGCAAAGACATCCGGCCGAAGGCATCGGCGGGTCCCGCGTGACCGCAGCACTGCCCCAGACCGTGCCATGAAAGAGGTCACCCCCCCCCCATCGTTCACTCGTGATGCAGTCCCAAGGCGGTGGTTACCACAAGGACATCCGCCCCAGGCATCGGCGAGGCGAAAGTTTGACCACAGGGTGGCATAACTAGGGGCCATGTAAGACCCTAAAGGTCAAAAAGGTAAAGATCTCCCCCCAGGAGAGTGAGATCCAGTTTCACGTCGAACAAGAAATTGGAGACGGTTTTGTCCCAACCTCGATGGCTAACGAGGAGCAGATGTTTGACTTCGTGGGAAAGACCGTTTGGGAAGAGAACTCTCCTGGGGCCGTCCTCAAGCTCCCCCCCCTTACCACTCCCCCAGTGGGGGTGCGAGGTATAAAGGAGGAACTCTGAGGAAAATCTAGGTAGTATACGTCAGGCCAGGTGACGAAGTCCTCGGTTCCAAAACCGGGCTACCTTAGACTGGATAGGTAGTATACGTCAGGCCAGGTGACGAAGTCCTCGGATCCCCAACCGGGCTACCTAGACTGGATTGGTAGTATACGTCAGTCTCTAGGTGACGAAGTCCTCGGATCCCCAACCGAGCTACCGAGACTGGAGAGGTAGTTTACTTGTGTCGCCAGACCAAGAAGCACCCTGCAAGAGAGGCAGGGCTACCTACCTTAAGGGACTAAGAAAAAGCTCATCCTTGAGCTAAGTCCCTGGTTGTCAAACCAAACAATAAGTGAACTTTGGTAAGTTCGACTTACTCTCGCCAGAGAGATTCCTCATATCCTGGTGCACATTAAACACCAGAGGTATTCCTCGTCTTTGAGGAATTAAGAAGAAGAAGGAAAAGGCTCCCCCTCGAGCCCGTTATTCGGTGGCCACACCAAACTGTAAGTAACTTATTCTCGCCAGAGAAACTCCCCTCCGTCATCCTCGCCAGTAAAGAAGACCCTCCCCGAGTTCAGTCCTCGTCCATAAGGAAATTAGTAACGAAGGAAAAGCTCCTCCTCGAGCTCGTTACTCGGTGATCACACCGCACTCCAAGTAAGCTTGATTCAAGAACCAAGTTCAACTCACTCTCGCCAGAGAGACCACGACTACCTAGGTGTTGCATAGAGCACCGTATTGGTTCTCGTCCTTGAAGAACCCTTCCCCCCCCGGAAGAACGTGTGGACCCCCCAGCTGCTACCCTCGCCAAGACGACCGTGGAATTCCGCCCATCTACACGCGTCAAGTGTAAATATTTCTGAGGCCCTTTAAACTCCACGAGTCCGTAAGCCTAATTCTAATATTATTGTTTTGTCTAGAGAAAACGTGAACTTAATTTTGTGGGTCAACTAATTTAATTAATTCTTGTTTATAATAATATTTAGAGTATTGCTGTAGTTAAAGTATAAAGGTTGTGTATTCAATGGTTAAAGATAAAATATAAGTTTATTTTGTGAATTAGTGGGCGTTTCTTTTATATCCTGACGTGTTTGGTAAAGGCTCAGTTCATTAAGATATTCTTATAATATCAATATATTAGACACTCTTAGCACTCTTAGAATAGAACAAAAAGGAGGGGCATTCTACGACACTAACTAAATAAAAGAGGTGTCAGAGGAGGTCAGTAGGGTTCTAGCAGAAAGAATTCTACGACACTAATTAAAGTGGTGTCAGGTGTGGGGTTATTATTAGAAAGAACCCAGCAGTGTCTAATTAGGAAAGAGCCAACACGTAAAGGAAGATCAGGAGTAAGAGAATAATTGACGAGAGGAAAATTGGTAGAGTTAGGGGTGGTAACAATATAAAGGTAATTGGCAGGTCAAGTGGTAAATTTGTTGTCGGGAGTGATATTTCAATCAGCATAGTAGTGGGATTAAGGGTAAGTTATGCTGAGCGCTACCTGGTGAGTGGCGGCATAATTATCTGAAAATACAGAAAGGAAAAATCGACGGACCAACACGAAATGGATCCAGTCAAAAGATTTTACCAACAAGCCCAAAGTCTGGGACTTGAAGGCACAGAAATGCATGACTACGTCCTGGCAGAACTAAGAATAGATTGTGTAGAAGAAGAAAGAATTTGGGATATAGAAAAAGAACAAGAATTAATAAAGTTTGAGAGAGAAAAAGAGGATATAATAAGAGAGGATACAAGAGAACGTGAATTAATGGAAATATGGATGAACCGGAAAAGTGAAGAATCCCAAATACAGCGGAAAATAGAAACAGAGGAAAGAAGAATGCTGAGAGGAGGTAAAACAAGCGAAAGAATAATATTGTTGAAAAGAGAAGCACAAGAATTCAGAATAAGGATAGAAATGGAAGATGAAGAAAGAAGACTAAAGATAAAGCTGGAAGATGAAGAAAGAAGAACTCTACGGGAAAACGAAATAGCGAAAGCAGAACAAGAAGCCGAGGAAAGGAGAATGAAGATGGAAAAAGAGTCAAAAGAGAGGAGAATAAAGATTAAAAAAGAAATAGATGAAAGGAGAATGAAGAGGGAAATAGAACGTGCTCAAGCGGAAAGAGAAGAGAGAGAAGAAAAGGAAAGATTGCTCGCACTCGAAAGAGCACCTATCGAGAATCTCATAGAGGCCGAGGAAGTTGGAGCTCGGCCTGGACCTAAGAAAGGACCATCGAGGGAAACCCAGCCAAGTGGGGTAACGATGGAAGAAGGAGAAAGTAGGGATGAGGTAACAGCAGGAGTACCTAAAAGAAACCCTACGAGGAGAACCCAGCCAAATGGGGTTATCAGGGAAGAAGAAGAAGGTAGAGTAGAGGTACGAGCAGGTGTACCTGAGGAACTACCTACTAAGAGAAGTGAGTCAAATGAGTTGACAAGGAAGGAGGAAAGAGGTGCTATGGCTATGCACCCCGGTAAGACTAGTCAAATGGTAGACGCGGATGAGTATCCCCTACTCCTAGTAGTCTCATCCTCGAACGTAACGTCCACGGAGTTACCGCTAAATCGCCAAGTCGTAGTGAGCGCCAAGCCCATTAACGACCTCTCAGGGAAAAATTTTCTCGATCCCCAAAGATCGAACCCAGACACGATCTTCCCGTGTACCTGGTTAAAGGAGAGCTATGGGACCTACGCTCCCATCAATTATGCCCCGCTACAACAGGCCGCTCAAGCCTTAATGTTCAATTTAAAGATAGTCAAGTACCATAATATGAGTAAGTCGAGTAGGTTGAAATACCACTACCATTTAGTAACATACTTGGGTAGACTCAATAACCAGGACGGCCGACTCAGGCGCGGTAGAATAATGGTCACAGAGCACCATTTTAGTATTAGCTACCTCAAAGGAGCCGATAAAGGACAGCTGCTCTATAGGCGGAGACGAAATACCATTGAGGGTTATTTCAGCACCTAATGAGCGTGAAACCATGTTTTCATTTGTTGTTCGTGTAAATATTTATCGGTAGGATTTAAGTTCTCAAAAACTTAGAAATGTAAGGAAGTAGCTTGTTTTGTTGTTTTTTTTTATGGGTAATCGATGAATTAAGGTTTTGTTATGTTCATGTAAAATTGTAAATCGAGTGTCTAGCTCGACACACTGCCGGTGTAAACGCGCGCGTGGGCGCTCAGATGTAAGGAAACTTAAGGTATGGGAGGGCTCAAAGAAATACAACTTTGCTAAGCTCGACTAGGTTGAGTAAGTTGTTTTGAGTTCCCGGGAGCATCCCCCGCCCCCCATTATTTTCTTCGGTGGGAGGTGTGTAAGGGAATGGTCACTTCCCCCCCCCCTCGTTCACTCTTGGTGCCGTTCCAAGGCGGTCACCGCAAAGACATCCGGCCGAAGGCATCGGCGGGTCCCGCGTGACCGCAGCACTGCCCCAGACCGTGCCATGAAAGAGGTCACCCCCCCCCCATCGTTCACTCGTGATGCAGTCCCAAGGCGGTGGTTACCACAAGGACATCCGCCCCAGGAATCGGCGAGGCGAAAGTTTGACCACAGGGTGGCATAACTAGGGGCCATGTAAGACCCTAAAGGTCAAAAAGGTAAAGATCTCCCCCCAGGAGAGTGAGATCCAGTTTCACGTCGAACAAGAAATTGGAGACGGTTTTGTCCCAACCTCGATGGCTAACGAGGAGCAGATGTTTGACTTCGTGGGAAAGACCGTTTGGGAAGAGAACTCTCCTGGGGCCGTCCTCAAGCTCCCCCCCCTTACCACTCCCCCAGTGGGGGTGCGAGGTATAAAGGAGGAACTCTGAGGAAAATCTAGGTAGTATACGTCAGGCCAGGTGACGAAGTCCTCGGTTCCAAAACCGGGCTACCTTAGACTGGATAGGTAGTATACGTCAGGCCAGGTGACGAAGTCCTCGGATCCCCAACCGGGCTACCTAGACTGGATTGGTAGTATACGTCAGTCTCTAGGTGACGAAGTCCTCGGATCCCCAACCGAGCTACCGAGACTGGAGAGGTAGTTTACTTGTGTCGCCAGACCAAGAAGCACCCTGCAAGAGAGGCAGGGCTACCTACCTTAAGGGACTAAGAAAAAGCTCATCCTTGAGCTAAGTCCCTGGTTGTCAAACCAAACAATAAGTGAACTTTGGTAAGTTCGACTTACTCTCGCCAGAGAGATTCCTCATATCCTGGTGCACATTAAACACCAGAGGTATTCCTCGTCTTTGAGGAATTAAGAAGAAGAAGGAAAAGGCTCCCCCTCGAGCCCGTTATTCGGTGGCCACACCAAACTGTAAGTAACTTATTCTCGCCAGAGAAACTCCCCTCCGTCATCCTCGCCAGTAAAGAAGACCCTCCCCGAGTTCAGTCCTCGTCCATAAGGAAATTAGTAACGAAGGAAAAGCTCCTCCTCGAGCTCGTTACTCGGTGATCACACCGCACTCCAAGTAAGCTTGATTCAAGAACCAAGTTCAACTCACTCTCGCCAGAGAGACCACGACTACCTAGGTGTTGCATAGAGCACCGTATTGGTTCTCGTCCTTGAAGAACCCTTCCCCCCCCGGAAGAACGTGTGGACCCCCCAGCTGCTACCCTCGCCAAGACGACCGTGGAATTCCGCCCATCTACACGCGTCAAGTGTAAATATTTCTGAGGCCCTTTAAACTCCACGAGTCCGTAAGCCTAATTCTAATATTATTGTTTTGTCTAGAGAAAACGTGAACTTAATTTTGTGGGTCAACTAATTTAATTAATTCTTGTTTATAATAATATTTAGAGTATTGCTGTAGTTAAAGTATAAAGGTTGTGTATTCAATGGTTAAAGATAAAATATAAGTTTATTTTGTGAATTAGTGGGCGTTTCTTTTATATCCTGACGTGTTTGGTAAAGGCTCAGTTCATTAAGATATTCTTATAATATCAATATATTAGACACTCTTAGCACTCTTAGAATAGAACAAAAAGGAGGGGCATTCTACGACACTAACTAAATAAAAGAGGTGTCAGAGGAGGTCAGTAGGGTTCTAGCAGAAAGAATTCTACGACACGGACACATATATATATCCAGTAAGTGCAGCGTCCTCTACCTGCCATAAGATATAGGAGCAGAAGACTCACCAGAGTGCCTCTTTTAATATCACGACAGCGAACATAGCGCCACGTCTGGCCTCGTGACCTCACTAATTGGAGCTTGTAGGACTAGCAACATGTGGCGTGGTCCAATGAGTCACGGCTCCAGTTGTTCATTAGCTGATGGTAGGGTTAGGCTATGGCGCAGACCACATGAGGCCATCGACCCCAGTTACCAATAAGGCACCCTGCAGGCTGGTGGTGGCTCCATACTGGTGTGGGATATGTTGACGCGGCATCGGTTGGGTCTGCTGGTCCGCCTAAACACGTCGTTGACCAGCGATCGCTACGTTGCACAACTTGGTAGTCATTTGTATGTATTCATGGACTTCTTGTAGTACAACCGCGGTGGAATTATCCAACAGAATAATACTCAGCGCCATCGGGCCCGAGTTGCCCGGAATTAGTTCGAGGACCATTCTAGAGAGTTCCGACGAATGGTTTGGCCACCACACCTACCCGACATGAACCCAATGGGGTATTCATGCGGCTTGATGGTTAGGTCTTCACGCACTCAAGATCACGCACCTACAAATAATCACGGAACTGTCCGCAGCTATGTAGGCGACATGGGTTAACATCTCTCGAGGAGTTTTCCCTGTGGAATTGATACCGCCTCGACCTACCCCCTTCACCTGGCTAGAGGGGCCCTAAGCGATATTATTCCGTAGAGATACTAGAATGGCGCTATGTACTGGTCACCACCAACTAAGGAGAAAGTCGCTCGTCGCACCAAGGTCCTCTTGATAGACTACATTTCCAAACTTTCGTAAGGCCTGAATCTTCTGTATCTTTCCTTTGCGTGCCCTCCAGGCCTCAATGTTTGCAGGAGGGATCAACCTTCATGGGTGAGGTTGAGGTTTGCCAGGTACTGAAGAGTTGCATACCCTCCTGGTCCTGGGTGTCCGAGGTAGTGTCTCCGTGGACAACTCTGGGATTTTCACGTATTTTCACTTCTCACAATTTCACCATTTTAAGGATCAAGTAATACAATTATGGTGAAGATGCCCTCGTTGGTTCTTGGTTGCATTAATACCAAAAGAAAACCTGTGAAGAGATCATCTATGTTTGATTCCCTTTAAATCTGTTTTACGAACCAGTTCGCACTCAGAAATTCAGACCCCTTTTCCCGCTAGTGGTTGGCCCTACCACCTATATATTTGTATGTGTGCCAATTTTGGCACTCAGATGCTAAAAATCACGGGTTGCTGCGACTAGCGCTTCCGCGATTCTTTAACCGAAGTTTCACGCATGCACCTCACACTTATATATATATATATATATATATATATATATATATATATATATATATATATATATATATACCAGGCAATGACTTCGCTACTAAGATTAAAATTTAAAATCTAAAAAAAAGCCATGGTTAAATTGCTTGATATATATATATATATATATATATATATATATATATATATATATATATATATATATATATATATCATCAACCTGTTTCAAAAACCCCTGCATGGCAAAGTCCTCCTCAGTGAATGTCTAATTCCGGCCATGTCCCCTTCTGGCTCCCTTTATACATAAATATGCCCGCTGGTAGTTTTTCTTACGTCGATCTTCTGTGCTCTGCCCTATAGCATCGTATCCTACTCATTTCTACTACAGAACTTGATTCTCTTTATTATATCTGTCACGCATGTTTGTGTTCTTGGTCACGCATTTATTTACTGTCTCCTGTAGGTTATTCCTAAGCACGTATTGTGCGATGTTAAAACTGTAGCGTTAAAGCGATTAAATAATTTGCGTTTTAAGCATAGTGGCATGTTGTTCCTGAAGATCTAGCTATGCTTTCATGCTGCTCTCCAGCGGAGTTATATTTTTCTGTTGATTGACTTTTCCATGTTTCCACCAGGTCTTAAACAATGTTTTAAGTATATTTATTTATGCAGCTGTTGTAATCTAAAATGTGATCGTTGATCCTAATCGATCTATCATCTGAAAAACTCTTGACCATTATCATCATGTTTGAAAAGCTTGGTTTGAGTCCATCTGTGAAACCGGCTTGTGATAATTCTGTTGTCATTCATCGATTGAGTTTTTACGGAATTTAAGCCAAATAATAGTGTGTCATCATCAAAGAGAAGATGACTACGATAATTGCCCATTATGTCCAACCCAATTTGGTTCCTACAGCAGAGTCCCGAACATCTCAATCATTGCAGCCAGCAGTTTTGGGGATATGGGATTCCCTTGCCTTACTCCCTTTATTGTTAGTAGCTTATTACTGACCGAGTACAGCTTAAAATGACGATGTTGCATGACTACAGATGCAAGAGAGGATGTTAATGTTAGTTTTATTTAGTTCCTTGCTTCTGTAGTGGCTTAGAACTGAATCAGTGTTTGCTGCGTCCAAGGGCTTTTGATAATCTACGAATGCAAATTGTTTTCGCTTTTGAAGAGTTAATTTTAATTCTGATATCATTTATATATTTTAATTACTAGTTTGATTAATCTGTCATATAGCTAGCTCCAGTTGCCATCATCCAGTCTAGTCACACCTAGCATCCTCATCCATAAATCTATTCTTAAATCTATGCAGGGAGGACGCTTCTATCACATGACTAGTGAGCCTATTCCATTCATCTACCACTCTATTTGTAAACCAATTTCTACCAATCTCCTTCCTAAACCTGAACGTGTCCAGCTTAAACCCATTGCTTCGTGTTCTATCCTGTTCACTAAAAAAACAACCTTACCTAGGTCTCTCTTACTATAACCTTTTACAAACTTGGAGACTTTAATCAAGTCCCCTCGGACTTTTATGCTTTCTAATGTATGTAGATTTAGTCTCCTAAGCCTTTCACCATAGGCTAAGCTCCTCAAGCCATAAATTATCCTAGTCATCATTCTTTCTTCAGACTCAAGCAAACCAATATCCATCCTACGAGTATAATACGGTGACTAAAATTGCACTGCATAGTCAAAATGAGGCCTAACTAAAGTCAAGTACAATTTCGGAATGATATCAGCACTCCGATTTCTCTATAAGCCCTAATACGCTATTTGATCTATTCCTAGCACTTAGACAGTGCTTTCTAGGCCGAAAATCAGAATTTACAATGGCATCTATGCAAGCATCTTTCACATTCTGACCTTCCTAATACTCTCTCATTCAATTTATATTTATTCAGTAGATTACACCCACTTATAATAAGTATACAACACTCGCTTATGTTAACTTCCATTTGCCATTCATCTGCAAATTAGGATAGTATGGTCAATTCATTTTGTAATACCTTAACATAAGAATCAGACCTTATAATACTACCTAACTCAGTATCATCAGCGAACTTGCTCAGGTCACTACTTATACCTAAGTCAAAATCATTAATATAAATCAAAAACAACAACGGCCCCAAAGAGCAACACACTATAAATAGCACAAGAACGAGATTGGAATGTGATTTGATCCTTATGATTAAATTGAACAATTATATTGAGAGGAGAATTGCAGGATCTATCATCATTAACAAAGTCGATAATTTCAATTCATCCAAAGGACAATATAAATTTAACAAATAGATCTCGAATAAGGTCGCTTCTTATTTATAAACCGCCGAAACCAAGTGTTCTCGGAGATTAGTAACTTGCCCCCGAATCTACCCAAATATTTATGTTTTTCCAGTTTGTTTCCTCCGTTTTCATTTTGTTTAGTTTTTTGTTTGCCTTTATATACTGGAGCTACTTGCCTTGCTTTTACATTACACAGTTGAATATTGCATCAATAATATAATTAACCGAAACAAGTTTTGTTGTTACAAGTAAATTTGATGCGAAGATTGTGGTTTACTATTATTTTTTCACACACACACACACACACACACATATATATATATATATATATATATATATATATATATATATGCAGTATTTTTTAGAGATCTTTTACCAAGTCAATTGTTTTATTGCCAAATAAATGAGAGACTAATATCGTGAGTTAATTTTAGAGTCGTACTTGAGTGTGTTTTTTTTCCCTGCGAATTTGATCAGGAAACCTATTAATGTGTTTAGCCACCACTGACTCCAAGTTATATATATATATATATATATATATATATATATATATATATATATATATATATATATATATATATATATATGAAAATTAACAGACAGGAAAATGAAAGGATGAATACAAGCACTTTCGAACTATATTTGCAAGTTCATTGAAAATTAACTACTTTCAAATATAGTTCGAAAGTGCTTGGATTCATCTTTTCATTTTCCTCTGGGTTAATTTTAATATTATTGCTTTCCTCACGTGCCACTTTGTGAGTTTTTCATTATATATATGAATATATATATATATATATATATATATATACGGGATACGTATTAGATTTGTATACATATCTTTGTGACCATCGATGACGCTCCATCAGTGACCTGTCTGACCCGTGCATTCAGAGCACACAACTGGCCTTTGAAACCCCTCCTAAATGAGCTTCCGTTCCACCTACCTCCTCCCCTCCCTTACAAGTCGTGCGTTGGGGGAACAAGGAAATCACCTCTTCCCCCTCAAGGAAAGGGTTACGCCGTCATTGCGCACAGTTGGGCTGTGTGTGTATGTGTGTGATGGATGTGAACACATTGGCGTGGTTTACTTGTGGGAAAAGGGCGGGCCCCGCGAGCAGCATTGTGGGGGTGTGGCAAAGGATTGACCTTGTTTCTTATCGTAGGTTCACGAGTGTGTGCGCGTATATATATGTGTGTGTGTATGTGCAAAGGAAAACAAGCACCTTTAAAGACTTCGCCATACATAGTGAGAAGTTGCTTTTGGAAGGTTTCAACCTTTTTAATAAATTTGAATCAAGAGAAAAGGGGATCATAAGTATCGAGGCTGATCCCACTCACCTTTCCGATCCGCCAAAGCGGGTATCGATATTGAAAAGGAACCCAAATTGAGTCGAAATAAAGAACATAACCAAGAACTTTGATAGTAAAGGCATAAACCTAAACCTACGAAATTGTTTTTTGTCTATTAACTCAATTTAAGAAACCAAATAAGAAAGCCATTTTAGCTTGCTAGGTAGGTTAGGTAGGTTGGTAGGTAGGTAAGTAGGTTATTAGGTAGGTTATGTATGTAGATAGATAGATAAATAGATGTATAAGTTCGTGTATATTTGTACCTGTTCGGTTAGTGCGAACTCATTTTGGAATTTCCATCAGCCTCTTTCTTTGGCATTAGCGACCTGCTCTTTGCTCAAATCACAAATAACGAATGAGAAAAATCGAAATAGAAACAATTCAGAGAGCCTCAACAACCTAACGCAAAATATCCAAACACAGACCCAAGCACTTCCTGGACACCAAACAACAGGAAATACCCTCATACTAGTAACAGAAAAGTTGCCATCACGAACACAACCAGAAAAAAACATTTACACTCGCTTAGCAGCAGGACGCAAAATCCTTATTTAGAATAAAATCCGGCATTATAATACGAGTATTTACCCCAACTCTCTGCTTTAAATAATACTTGTATTTGAATATATATAAACTGTGAGTACATTTCTATATATTATCTGCTAAACCTATCAATTTAAAGCGAAAAAAATATCTAAAGAGATCAAATAAATTTTTAGTCATCCAAATTTTGGTCAAGTAGGTAATGCTGACTATAATGTGACTCGCTCGACTCAACTGAACGAAAACTTCAAAGAATTTCATTAGAATTCGCAATAAATATGGGAGATAGATTTGTTTAAATATGCACATTTCGACCCCATATCGCAAATAATAGATTTCTATATACAGCATTTTGGAATCGTTTGTAGGCAAAATGTAGCATAAGAGGTTTAGATTCAAAAAATGCCTGAATTTCTGGTACAATAGAAACCAAAGGAGTTTTAGATTCAGAAAATACATTAATTTCTGGTACAATAGAAACCAAAGGAGTTTTAGATTAAAAAAATATATTAATTTCTGGTACAATAGAAACCAAAGGAGTTTTAGATTCAGAAAATACATTAATTTCTGGTACAATAGAAACCAAAGGAGTTTTAGATTCAGAAAATACATTAATTTCTGGTACAATACATAGAAACCAAAGGAGTTTTAGATTCAGAAAATATATTAATTTCTGGTACAATAGAAACCAAAGGAGTTTTAGATTCAGGAAATACATTAATTTCTGGTACAATAGAAACCAAAGGAGTTTTAGATTTATAAAATACATTAATTTCTGGTACAATAGAAACCAAAGGAGTTTTAGATTCAGAAAATACATTAATTTCTGGTACAATAGAAACCAAAGGAGTTTTAGATTCAGAAAATATATTAATTTCTGGTACAATAGAAACCAAAGGAGTTTTGGATTCAGAAAATACATTAATTTCTGGTACAATAGAAACCAAAGGAGTTTTAGATTCAGAAAATATATTAATTTCTGGTACAATAGAAACCAAAGGGGTTTTAGATTCAGAAAATACATTAATTTCTGGTACAATAGAAACCAAAGGAGTTTTGGATTCAGAAAATATATTAATTTCTGGTACAATAGAAACCAAAGGAGTTTTAGATTCAGAAAATACATTAATTTCTGGTACTATAGAAACCAAAGGAGTTTTAGATTCAGAAAATATATTAATTTCTGGTATAATAGAAACCAAAGGAGTTTTAGATTCAGAAAATATATTAATTTCTGGTACAATAGAAACCAAAGGAGTTTTAGATTCAGAAAATACATTAATTTCTGGTACAATAGAAACCAAAGGAGTTTTAGATTCAGAAAATACATTAATTTCTGGTACAATAGAAACCAAAGGAGTTTTAGATTCAGAAAATATATTAATTTCTGGTACAATAAAAAACCAAAGGGGTTTTAGATTCAGAAAATACATTAATTTCTGGTACAATAGAAACCAAAGGATTTTTAGATTCAGAAAATACATTAATTTCTGGTACAATAGAAACCAAAGGAGTTTTAGATTCAGAAAATATATTAATTTCTGGTACAATAGAAACCAAAGGAGTTTTGGATTCAGAAAATGCATTAATTTCTGGTACAATAGAACGCAAGAAGAAGAAATATCACCCTTCTAAGTATTTCGTCTTGAGGCCAAATTATAGAATAGCCAGTAAACAGATCTTCCTTTCTAAGAACCTATTTTCAAAATCAACGAATTTACTTTCGAGTGAATTTTAGACAATAAATATATTTGTTTTAACTTAATTTTTGTATTAGTTAATTATTATTATATATAACAAATTCTTTTCTTGAACCACTTTCTTTTTCTTTGCCTTCTCGTTTTGATAGCATAAAATGCTCTTCATTCATTGTTAAAATTACATTTAATATAATTTTTTTAAGCCATAACGGTAATAATACGGTTTATATTAATACCTGTATTAGGAAACAATCAGTATTAATATTGTTATTTAAAGTATCGGTATTGTTACACCCATAATCCAAACACAAATTCACTGCATCTGTATTCCACAATAGGTCTATCTGAAAGCATTAACAGTAGTAATATCGACTTATACTAATACTGGCACTAATAACGGTAATCTTTCGCCCATAAGACCAGCACAATTTATTGCATAAATGTATTCGAAAGCTAGACCGGTATTGGAAAGCAAGTGCATTCGAAAGTCACAGCGGTATCAATACCGGTTGTTACTAACACCGGTTTTAGTTCCAGTATTTAAATTAGTCATATTGTTAAAGCCATAATCCAAACATAATTCAATGCGTAAGTACATTTGGGAATGCAAGTCAGGCGAAATGTTTCCTCCTGTCTCTGGCCCTGATAGCATATCGAAATTGGAAATACATACATAGGTGAAAGGAGCATCAACACATCTTCATCAATTCTGTTTCTTGCAGCTGTAAATAGACCGTACAACCTAACAATCCTCATGCAAAACAAACCATTCATAGGATCAGAGTCATAGCGTCCAACTTCCTTATTCGGAATCCCTTCCAACATCATGGAGTGTCTAGTACTTTACAAATTCAGCCCATCCCTATTTCGCTAGACGCTTCCACTGCACTCACCAACCGGATGGGTGAACTTTCTTCACCTAACTGTAGTCAACCTCAGATTTTCTAATTTCATTTTTCCCTACAATTACATTAGGTTAGGTAAAGTTAGGGTAGGTTAGTAGACAGTTAGGGCAAGGTAAGAAAGACGAAATTTGTAATCCTAGAGCAACTTTCCAAAATCACCCATCTAAGGAGGCTTAAATAGTATAAGACCACCACACAGTACTGGTATAGCGACACAGTACCCAGACACCTAATCTTCTACAAAAAACAACAAAAACTGGACACAAACGACAAAAAGTAGCTTTTCAACTTTCTCACAGCTACACGCAAATCAAGCTATCTAGAACGGAGCACACATGCAAACACACAGTCCGAGAGGGTCATTCTACGTCCACTGCCACCAGGAACCGAATAGTGCTCACCCTAAATTCACACCACTAGCAGACCGTAAAACAAAATCTAGCGATTCCCTCAATCTTCAATGAGTCTAAATGTCCCTTTTGGTAACAACACTTTCCCTTTCCCCAAAGCTTTGAAGAAGACCTACAAAGGCTAAATGGACTCAAAAGTGAGAACTTATCCACGCTTGTGGGGGTTTACAAAACAGTATGTGACATATCAATCATAGATAGAATTTGTATCCGTTGAGATTATACATATATATATATATATATATATATATATATATATATATATATATATATATATATATATATAGAGAGAGAGAGAGAGAGAGAGAGAGAGAGAGAGAGAGGGAGAGAGAGAGAGAAGAGAGAGAGAGAGAGAGAGGGAGAGAGAGAGGAGAGAGAGAGAGAGAGAGAGAGAGAGAGAGAGAGAGAGAGAGAGAGAGAGAGAGAGAGAGAGAGAGGGAGGGAGAGAGAGAGACTAAAAATATTAAGACCCATACAATCGTTCAAAACATTATATTTTCCAGACATTTCGGTTCTCAACAGAGACCATCTTCAGCGACTAAGCATCTAATAAGAATACAAAAGTAATCTCAAATAATGTAAGTGTATAGCATTAAAAATAATCGGGTGAATGGGTAAATAGGCAATAAAGTATATGAATATAAAATTGATAAAAATGTCAAATGTAAAAAGCTTTTAAATCACAACGGGGGAGGGGGGCAAAGTATTGATAAGTATTCAAAGGCAAAAGTAAAAATCAATTAAATATGCTCGTGACCAGAGTCAACCACATTTAAAATGCAATAGTTGCAAGATCGATATAAGGACAATCAAAATAAGGCAAAAAACGACGAAACTAGAAACAGAAAATTGACCTTTGACGTTGAAGCTGTTAAGACAAATGGAAATTATGAGTGAAATAGACTAGAAAAAAAGCTCAGTTGGCGGAATTTTGTTGGTTGGCTGAAGGTGTATTGGTTTATGTGGCAAACAATTTAAGGGAACAGGAATAATCTTTTACTTATGAATTTAGTTGTTTAATGTATTAAGATTCGAAAATCTTTTTAATTCTAGATAAGAGGAAGAAGAAGTTAATGGAAAAAAAATTAAAAATCAACGGGATGGTTATGTTTTTTGAGACTGTTGGTTTAAGTGAAGAAAATCCAGAATTAGAAAAGGGAATGTTGGTTCTATGTGATCGCCCCAAGTGTTTTGTGATCCTAAACTTTAGTTATAGGCTTGTTTGGCACACATAAAGACTTTGTCAGGTCGCACACGTAAATTTATATACAATGAAAGATCGCAAGTACAAAGGCTAAAATAGGTATTAATGGAACGGGGATTGAAATTTATTGGGAGAAACTGGCATTGAGGGAAATAGTTATTAAGAACAGAGTAAAATTTTATTACATTTTTTAGAGAATTGTTTAATATATGGCAATTTAAGGAAAACCTTTTCCTTAGGGTCTGTTAGTAACTGAGTTTCGGGTGATAACTCTTTGGATAAGAATTCAGAGGTCAGTTTGTCAAATAAATAATCTGAGGGAAAATGCGAATGAAAATTGGTTCTCAGATATTCTATTCTTGATGACACTGTTACAAAATTAGCTCTAAGTTTAGGACTTATTTATTACCATTTTGCATATTTACCAGATTATTTTTAATGGTATGCACTTGTATTATCTGAGATTTATTTTGTATTCATATTAGATCCATAATCGTTGATTACCACTAGCGCACGTACATCGAAATATCTAATTTATGATTACTACTAGTCCACGCGCATATCAATATTTATTTTCATATTGTCATTAATCTACGTAGATAGAAATATTAAAATTCTGATTACCAATAGTGGACGTGCTTCGAAATCTCTAATTTCTGATTCTCTCTAGTCCTCATCCATCGAAATACAGGGGAGGGGGGTCCAAAAGTAGGTAGACATTTGTGCCAGTGTGTGCATGAGTGTCCACTCTCGATTAGGAGCATGCGAATACCGCCTGAAAGCAGCTTGAGTATCTGATGGATAAAGACGCTGCTTGTTATTATGTACGTGTATGTGCAATATTAATTTGTTTATATAATAAATGTAATGAATATTTTATGTGTTTTCTTTTTTTATAACTGTATACCTAGTTTTGCATCTCTATGTATATATTGTGATTTTCTTAACATCCGATGTGCACCATTTATATTATTAACGTAACAAAAAAGACACATGAGGGAATTTCCGCCTCCGTGTGGTAGTTTTGGATTAAATGTAGAACAAATACCCGACGAAAGCATCTCCACTACAGAGTGTTTGAGTAGATCTGCAAATAAGCTGATTATGTTAAAAAAAGTGAATATAAATTATAGAATAATTATTATTTTTTCATAACTTAATTAAATTAATAAATTATATTATTTCTCAAATTTACCAAACTAACAAGAGGTTTTCATACGTGAAGGGACTTTTAATATTAATATTTATCGAATTTACTAAATTATATTTTTTATCAAATTTATTACGCTGTTAACTTATATGATATTATTTATCGAATTTATCAAAGTGATTAATTATATCACATTAAATTGTTAATACTAAGCATCTTTTATTTTTAACTATTATATATCATATTTATCAAAATTATAAATTAAATTTCAATATAATAATTTATCAAAGTTATTAAACTGATAAATTATATTATTTTCGAATTTATTATACTGATAAAATCCTCACATCGTTATCGAATTCATGAAAATGACAATTTCTATTTAAATATTATCAAATCTATTAAACTCGCAAACCAAATTAAAATATTACTTAGCAATTAATTAAAGTGATAAATGTATTAAGAATTCATTTTTCAAATTATTTATATAAAATGATTACACTTAGAAATTGTATTAAAAATGTTTATTAAAACCTAATTAATTGTTAAATATTTAAAATTTATGTACGTATAAATATTAATAGTTTCATTCAATAATTATAATTATTAACTAGTTAAGAACTGAGAAAAAGCAACTAGTGTTGCCAATGCAATGAATGCCAACAAGGCACTGGCACCCCAAATCCAAGACAAGGCACTTGTATTATGAATGCCATACAAGGCACTAGCCCTTTTACGGTTGATTACACTTTCCGCATCTCGTTTACCAGTTGAGAAGTGTAAATATACACCTGGGACACACGTACCACTAGTTGAGAAACCCTATTAAAAGATATGTTTAGTCATATGATGAAATAAAGCATAATACCAAACTCCTCAATTAAAGTTGTCTATTCATAATTATAAATATTTGGTTGGTCTATAATTAATGAGCCCAGAAGTGTGTGGCTCTGGGTAAATCATTCGTGACTTCGATGGTTGGGTAATTTTTCTTCTGAAAAAGTTATTTCATAATTCGCAAAAATTCCGTATAGGGGTGGGATTCTAACCAAGCACACCGAGGACCGAGTAACCGTTTTGATCTCAATTAAACCGCTCTTTAGAGCATTCGGCTACGGGGAAGACAAAAAGTCTTCCGAATAAACAAGCTTTTAAGAAACGCTTCGAAAGATCGATCGGGAATATATATATATATATATATATATATATATATATATATATATATATATATATATATATATATATATATATATATATATATATATATATATATATAATTGAAAATCACCTGGCGCGTGATATATAGATGTATTTAAAGGCCAAAGGAAATGAAAAATTGTAACACAACCCGGAAAAACGCTGAGGAGACACTCATCGCCATAGCTACCATCATTTAAGTGATGAGCGCTTGATGACGCAGGTTCGAATCCAACTTCTTTATTTAATTTCATATAACGGTTAAAATAGTTTGTCCTATCTTTCCGTTCTCTACTTCTCCCATTTTCCTTCTTAAGCTTTCATTGATACCTGTAATATTCTCCTTAGCATTTTTCCAGGTCGTGTTACCAATTTTCCATTTCCTTGGGCCTTTAAAAATATATATATATATATATATATATATATATATATATATATATATATATATTTATATGTGTGTGTGTGTGTAACGTGTGTGCATGCATTCTACCATGTCTCAAGGTGCCCTGTACAGTCCATTCATATTTATGAAGCGCCAGAAACACCAGTGTTTACTATTACTTGTGTGTGGTATGTGCATATATCACTTCATGCGGGCACATACAGATATAGACACATGTATACAAAATTTACTTACCATTGATAGCCTTCCCTGTGTATAGACTCTTAGTGCCATCTCCTATGGTAGCTGAAAAAATGAAAAATGGGATTATTTATTATATGTTTAATATGATATAAATACATACATGATGAAGAAGCTCACATAAATCACATGAGGCCCACAAATGTAGAAATATTACCCGCATAAAAATAATATTTTTTTTCCCCTTTCCTGCTGGTAATTTTGTGCATACATATATGTATGCATATTCATATACAGTGGTTTATATAACGCTGCATAGTAATTCCGAATACCCTATATGTCAAAGCGTATGCAACACTACGACATTACATCGGATGCTCAAAGTGACATTCTGCAAACTGTCTGACATGAGTAGAAAAGTACCATGATCCCTAAATGCTTGAATTCGTGCGCTATTTTATTCGTATTTTATTGGCACTCCTGGCACATCCAAGTCCTCTTGCGCCACGAAATCCATAAAAAACACGCTTTTCTTTGATTGTTTCCGGTTTTTATTGGTCCGATTTGATCATCGGAAAACCGGTTTTCACGAAAGAGAAACAGCGGCCCGACGTCTGTGGCAGAATCGACCTTATTAGGATAGATCTCTGTGCCATGTTAGTTTGCAAGTGGTTGTGAATGTATATGCTGATGCATACACGTCTGTGCATGTGTTAGGATGTCTGTGCACTGGAGTATAACTTTACTTTTGTATTTACTTTTTATGTGTAGAGAGAGAGAGAGAGAGAGAGAGAGAGAGAGAGAGAGAGAGAGAGAGAGAGAGAGAGAGAGAGAGATTGTGTGTGTGAATAATAGTGTACATGTGATTTTGTGTTTGTAATTAGTCTGTTCGTGTATTTAACTGCACATATTTATGTATGCGTGTTTCTTTAATACATTTGTGTTGAATACATGCATATGTGCAAGAATGTGTCTTCGGTGTTTAGCTGTTTGTGTTTAAACACATTCATGAGGGGTATTTGGCGTGAAATAATTTCGAGGGCGTTCGTTCGTTCGTTAGCTCTGAAGAGACGAATGAATATGTATGTATGTTGCTGGCATCGATCGCGCATACAAAGGAACAAAGTTGATCATGGATAATTGAGTTTATAAACAGGAAGCACGAAGCGTGCGCAAACACACTCACACAATGCTGTTGTAGCTGCTACTGGAACTCGATCTAATGTAAATAATAATACTAATGAAAATATGCATAATATCAATACTGATCACCACATCAATTATAATAATAATATAATTATAATTCTGCTTGTTCCACCCTATATTGTTCGTTCGCACGTGCGTTACGCGTTGACAATAAAGACAAGTCAACTTAGAAATGGTTTGGGATGTAACTTAGATAATGATAATAGTATTAGTAATAACCATAATAATAGTAATAATAATAATCATAGTATTAGTAACAACCATAATAATAATAATAATTTTAGGTTTTTATTTCACATTCGCCGTAGAATTTCTATGGGGATTGCAAGTAATATTAGTAATGGTAACAATAATGTTTCTCCCCGATTTTCTCTCCAATTTAAGAAATAAACCAAAATATCAAACGTGTAGGTGAGTACAGCAACGGACACTTTCCAACAACCGATCCTCTCTTACTCTTAGTGAATCACACTGTAACACACGGTATCGCATAATACATTAATCAGATAATACTACCATACATAAATAGAAAGTTCCTGCGGTCAGACGACCTACTACTTAGCCCCTCGACGTCTAATCTTTTTTTCACAAGCCTGCCCATAGCAGTAACAATAAAAATAATCCTGAACAAAGTTTACAACAGCGCTGACATACTTCCGCCAAAAATCCTCTATGAAATTATGGAACAACTTTTATAGGTATCACAAAGCATAACATCGTATAACTAAAAAAAAATAATTGTTACCCCCAAAAAGTCGGGGTTGCCATGGGAACCCCTATAGACTCCATATATTTCAACTTCTATGTCAGAACTAGAAAACAGAATCATGGATAAAAATAACTACTTCAACCCCAAATCGTCCAAACACTACGTGGACGACTCACTAACAGTATTAGAAAACACTAACCATATCCAGCGCTTCATCAAGCGAATAGGAGAAGAAAGCGCCTGAAATTTAGATCCGAGCAGGCTACAAACGCTACATTTAACTCCCTCGGTATTAAATTAACACAAGACAGACGAAAAGATAAACACAAGCATCTATACAAAACCAACAGACTTAAGCTATCACTCCTCACCAGAAAAGAGGAAATGTCACTCATACACAAACTTATCAACAGAGCTTACAAGACATACTCTCACTAGAAACCCTTCAGCGTAGAAATAAAGAAGATATAAAAAAATCTTACAAACGACTTTCTACTCGCAAAAGTAGGTATAACAACATCCCAAATAATAGAAAACTCAAAGTAAAACAAATCAATGAGTAAATAAGGCAGAAATTAATTTTTACTTAGAATCACAAAAGCTGTGAAGATAAATGCGGACGGAAAATCACTGAACAAGGTCTGCTAAACCAAAAAGTCACGTGCTCTCACTTATTCTGATTTATGACCTTACGAACTTCATTCTCGGACTAACCTTGGAAAGACCTTGGCTATTCTATCATTCGAAAGGGAATGTAAAACAACATAAGGGTTTCAAACTTCATTAGAATCGGCCGAATAGTTATGATGTTATTAAAAAAAAAAAAAAAGCAAAACGAGAAGCGACCGACCGACATAGTGAAATGTAGAGTCGCTCACGACTAAAAACATCCTGAAGCAGCAGCTAACACGAGATCGTGATACATTTTTTCTTTTAAAAGCATTCTGCTGGTGACCAACACCGATAACACGGTCGCCGACAAAAACACTCAGCCTAATTCGTAGGCTAAATTGAAAAAAATAAACCAATAATACAAACAAAAAATAAGGACAAAACATAGACCAAAACCAAAACAACCAACCTAAACTAAAAGAGAATGTTCTGTTTTGCGAGGGAACCCACCTCACTCCGATGCCCGACCATGCAACCAACACCAAAATTCTATGTATATACAGTAAGAAGGCCTACCTCTTCCTCCTCTCCCAATTCTTTCAGGCCACAATTAGGTGTACACGAACCCGTCCCGAGTACAAGGGAGACCGCGATACAAAAATAGCATTCCACTACTACAACAAAATTACGAAACTCATCTAAATTTCCTACAAGGCCCCAAACTCGAACAGACAATCACCTTATATATGAATTCAACTGCCCGAGTAACAACTGTACGTCGCCATATATGGGATATACCAACAACAACTTAATATACCACAAATCAACGACCACCTAAGAACGGGACTTGGGTAGACCAAAATAGATCTCAGGAAACCTCAAGACTATTTCGGATCTAACGACGAACAACACCTCAAGTTAGCTGAAATCATCTTATCAAAGAATAGCAACCGAATTTAAACGTTAAGTCGGATGAATTACGCAAATCCTAAACATATTCTAATGAAATTGCTACACATAAATAGAGGGAGTTCCGAAAGTTACAATGCAGTGGAAATACAATAATCTCGCTAATATCAGCCTGGTCTGAGACTGTCATGGTCTTCCAAGCATCGGCGACCGTACAACAGTCGCTGTATCTTCTTAAAAATATCTGGACATGTCTTAGGGGCAGAGAGATATTTTTAATATCTGATACAGGTAGAAATGCCACGTACCATGTAGTACTCTACTGCATAGTAACTTACGGATGATCTTGTTTTATAATTAACCTGATTCCGTACACGTTAATATTATTCCATATGCAGGCCTAAAGTGCTGCATCACCTAACACGCGAATATTCCGTATAAATTTTTTAGAGAAATACTAATATATTCAGTTTTTAAATATTATTTTCAGAATAAAGAAACGTTAGTGAAAAAAACTAAGTGTGAATAATAAAACAATAATCAACGTTGTTTATTACTATTAAAACTGGAATAAAGTGGAGAGATGAAATATAAGAAACCACGCAATTGAAACATATACAACTTCTTCAATAATATTTTATATGTCGATCTTAATTGCTGAGGACCTAACCTGCAGCAAAGGAGCTTTCGCTTATCCTCACGGATACGGCGCTGGTTTTCCTTGGTCGAGGCGCCGGGTTCGATCTCAAGCGAGAGCAGACACAAACGCGAGCGCTCATAGAGGACCGTCCACTTTGCTTCACCCCGCACGGGTGGGTAGAGCTTACACAGGTCAACACACACATAGCCAATCGCAACCCCGCTTTCTTTCCACTCTCGTCAGCACAACACACACACACACACACACACACACACACGCACACATACATTTTTCTTCTGTTCCAAGGAATTCTGCCGATGGGTAGCTATATCCACCTACTCCTGACGCGGAACGGATTCCCCCTCCCCCGGGGTCACTAGTCGATCACTGGTTTGTGCGAAAAACACATATACTTCTAGGCTCCCCCCCCCCCCTCCCTTAAACGAGGACCGACTGCTGATACCTTCGATCTCGCCATCGAATGTCATTCTGATCTTTACATATATTGGTTTCATTATCTGATCGGGGAAAAGAGAGGTGCTGGACAAGAGAGATGGTGTTACCTCCCTACTTATGTCTGAAGGGATGGAATCAGAAACAAGAGATGGTAGTTAATGGAATGAAACTGAGAAATAGAAAAGTTCTGCCCAAATGAAGGAAATACCAACCGGTATGATGTATTCCTCTCTAGACGAATATAGCATAAAATTATCCACACTTACACATCTTTCATATACTTTTCCTATATCACTCAATCACTTACACTTTTTTAAATAAGCCTCCATTTTTTTCATCAAGAAGTAAATAAACACTCGGTTATTTCCTTAAATACTCATTTGTAAATTTAAAGAATGAAATACATTTTAGCGGCTTTTAGAGCTGCAATTCGCTTAGCCATAAATTTAATAAGTTAAGATTACAACTTCTCATATTTCCGATCATGTTTGGCGTAGGACATTCAGCAATTCTTACAGCATTCCTTTTTGGGTGGGGCAGGGTGCTTTTTCCATAAAGTCTTATCTAGTATTCTCCTCACATCTTCTATTGGGTTTGTCCGAGGACTGACTCGGGTAAGGAAGCCGTTCGATGCCACTTTGATTCTCTAATTCTTTTGTTCTCCCCATTCTTTTGTCCTTTTTTACAGTATGGCAGAAAAAAACAATTTTCTTTTTCAGGTTGGCCATTTGAAACCCCTAATAGAATTCCTTTAAGAATTGAAATGTATTTTTTCGAGTTGATATTGACCAACACACAACTAAATCTGACCTTCCACCATTCTAAATTACTCTCCATATCATAACAGAAAAAACACCATGGTTCAGCGTTGGTTGAAACCTGTTTATGTGAAAATCTTGGGGAGTTAATCTCTAAACCCATACTCCTCCACTATCGGAAAATTGGGCAAACCTTGATTCATCTGAAGAAAAATATACTGTGCTAGTATTTTCCAAAGGCGTTTCACTCATTTCTTCAGCCCACTCATTCCTCTTCTTAAAATTATCAGAGTTAGAAGAGGCTTCCTCCTGGCCGCACTTCCACAATGTGCAAGAGAGTGCTGGTAATTTACTGGTGTCCTTGGCCTGATTTTGGAATCTTTCTGCCACTTTAGAAGCTTTAGACCGAGGGTTGGTGTCGATGGATCTTCGAACAGCGAAGGAATCTTTCAGAAGGCCCAAGAAGGCCAGATCTGGACTCCGCTGATTTTTACCCTTTTCTTGAAAATGAAATGCTTACTGCTGCTTAATGTTGTCCATCGTTGCTGATGACGACGTCACTCCAAAATATGAATGAGCAATGCGTGGAGTGATTACTTGCACGATGACGTTTAAGATGGAAAGTAGGTGTGCATTCTTCAGTCCACCATCTTCACTTTCCCTGCTGAGTCCAGTGGCAATGAACTGATCCAGGACGACTGGAGCAGGTTTAAGTTGCAGTACTCTGCCGAAAGAAAATTCCCTCCTTGGACTATCACCTAATACACGAGCACCGAGCAGATTTGATCTCCAGGTTTACTCCTGAAGCCCTGGCCCTTAGAAGGGCTCCCACAAGGCAGTGGGGTTTTCCGGGTTATACCGCCCGGCACTCGGTCGTTGGACGTAGCTTCAGTTAAAGGCAGGGGGACCACGAGCAGGTAGTACGCCAACACTTAGACCACAAATGGTCTAAGTTGTCCTAAAAATACAGGGGTTCTTATCTTTATGACGACACTGTAGTATCTTTCTTGTTAATTTGATCACAGATGAAAAATATTTCTTAATGTGATGTGAGAGCAAGAATATTGTAGGGTTTTCTTAAGTTTTCATTTCATTGGCCTTCATGATGAAGGAACAAGGGTCTCGGTGTTGAGTTGAGAAGACTCTTTGTGGCTAACAACAAAGAAAGGGAACTCACTAAAGCTATTAAATAGCACTTTCAACTTCTCCTAGTTATTGTGTAGTCCACAACAAGAACTACAAAACTACAGGGACTGTGTTAAATAGGAAGGGTATGGGACCCTAACTCTCCTTATTGTTAGTCAGAAAAGGACCGAGGTAATTCTGAAAGATTTTTCAGACTTAGGCATGAAGATTTTAATACGGAGCCTTTAGCTGACTCTTTAGGAAGACCTTAAGGCTCTAATTATGTTATTAGAAGGCACTTTAGTTATTTGCCAAACAACCCAGAAGAACAGTGGTCTAATGAGGCACGATAGGATCTCTTTGGCCATACGGATCCAGGCAACAAAAAAACCTTCAAACGGATAAAATAGTTTAAAAATAGTCATACAGAATCAGCGTCCTAGAATGGCCATTCCCCAATTTTTACATGTGTGCTTTTGAATGCGCCTGAATACCTGCGTTATTATACTCGTATGTGTATGTCTTTACATATGCAGTATATATCTGGCGCGTGTGTCTATGCCTCTGTCAGCAAGTTGGAGTATGGTTGTGTGTTTAGTTGTGTATAATTTTGACTTTATGTGCACTTATGTAAGTATTTGTTTGTATGTGTAACATGTGTCTGGCGTGTGTTTATGAAGTGTATTATGTTACCTCTCAGTAGACACTATTGTGGTCGCTCGAAATTTAAATTAAGCAAGATTGGAGGATAGTTATAGAATATTTCTATTCTAGATTTCACGATACTCGAAAGTTTGGAAAATGAAATGGGTGGGAATGATGTTGGGTGGGAATGATGATGTTGTGATCCACCGGTGGGTCATATGAGACCAAGAGAATGTGCGATTCCCGATCCCGCGAGAATGGGGAACTTAGAGCAGGGAGGGTGGGAGGATGAGTGGGGAACACCTGGGGGCATGGAAAGGGGGGGGGGGGTCGACTCTCGAGGTGTTGTTCAAACTAATCTAAGCGTTATGGAGAGCAACTAAATATTGCGTTTTTTTTAAACGCTTCGATTATTGTAACTAAATTATCGCTTTTTAACATCATAGTAAAACAATTTTTCTAAAAATTTCATGGACCAGTTAATGCAATAGGACAAATGTGTCCCAACAGACTTTTATTAGCGCCCTGGACGCCGGCCCCAGCAGTTCTAAGGGCTTACTGGGCTTTTCTACCCACTAAAACCTCGTCTTTTGAACTTTAGTTACTCACCTGTAGCTCCTAGCTGTGCCAAGATGATCAAGACCAAGATCAGAGGAAAGGACAAAGTCCTTGGCTGAGGGTATGCCATAGCTGTGAAGAGAATAATTAACTTAGTTACATGTTTAATTACTTTCCCCACTATGCAACTCCACCGAGCAAAACCCCGCTTCCCAACACGAAGTTAAGCCCCTTTAGGTGTGTTTAGTTCTTGGATGGGATCGCAGGGCACGCTAAATTCTTCTGAGATTGTAGAGGTAAAAAGGTAAAATATTACTTTCCCCGTTTTATAATTACTCGCCTTGCGTTACATCATCGCTATGTGATAAGTCGACGCCCCCAGTGATAATTTCATGGATTGATAATTATTATTATTATTTGTGATACACTTTTAACCCCTTTCCCCAAATTGGGGAAAGCTTGCCCCTTTCCCTTGTCCAAAATATGAGCGTAGTTAAGGATTTCTGAATGATAATTATTTTATTAAATAGGCCATTATAAAAAAAATCAGGTTGATTACTGAAATATCGTCGCTAAGCAACTTAAAATATCAATTTGAATTAACCCGCGATAGACAGTCATTGAACAACCCCCACACTCGATAGACAGAGCCTATAGGTGGACAGCTGACACATTCGATCGACAATCGCAAGACAATAACCATTATGATAACATACGACTGTAGGTTTTTATCATTTATTCCAATAGACATCTAATTGATTAAAAATAGATAAAAACATATCATAAGAATAATTATAATCCTGAAAAAAACAGCCAAATAGATTAAAAACCTAATAAATAGCCAAGACGATCGATAACATACCTGCTTGGATTGAAGTTCCCCCTGTCACGATGCCTCAGTATAATCACTTACACATCCTCCACTTACGAAAGGCAAGCAGATACTGACACTGGGCTCTTTAAAATTAAGCTATAGAACTATGGCATTCTCGACTAGCGGCCCTAAATGCATATTCATTTGTTGTGTATGCGTCATGTGTACACGAAAACCGGACACGAAAATGAGCTATTATTGAATAATTATAACTCCCAACTATCATTCCAATTGTATGAGGGGGAAGAGAATGAATATAATGATAATTAAAATAAATATAAAGGTATGTATAATGCAGGAAGTGCCACAAAGAAAGAAGGGGCATTATACTGAATGAGGGGGAAGACGAAAGAGAGGCGGGAATAAACAGACACAAACACACACAGCTCAAACATGCAGATGGTGGCCCAAATGGCCAATCTATGTGAAAAAGGAGTGGAAGAGGGTTAAAAGAATTAAAAAAAAAAACAGAGAGAAGAGGGAAAAGAACATAAAAAAAAATTTTACTCAACATTTCACACGTACATAGCAAATCATAACACCGCTATTTTCCCTTTCCTTCTTCACAGCAGAACATACACACTCTCTCATCCGTTCTGGAGCCATGCCAATGGGCCCCTAGTGTCTTATAGATGGGTACTCACAAACTATGCCCGTGACGCAGAACCACCAAGGGTTTCATGACCGCTGGCTCGCATCAAAACACAATGGTACATCCCCCCCCCCTCCTCTCCTTCCTCGAACGAGTACCGGTTCATCGGCTCATGGTGCCTTCCGACTTGTCAGCGATTGTCATTCTGATCTTTATGTGCATTTCATTATGCGGTCGGGCGATCTCGTCCACGATGCGATGGATGGATGGCGCTACTTATTAGTGCAGTTGACCTTTCCCTGGATTGTCGAAAGGTAAGTAACATTATGGTTAGTACAACTATTACAAATTTTGTATAGTTCAATGAATTTCGCACGAAAGCGACGGTTTTCTAATGGTAAAAGATCTGAGTCGAGTTAGTTTTTCCTTTTTCGGCAGGTCTCTGTGTTCGGGCCTAGTTTTGGTAGCGCATTTCTTAAGTGTTCTGGTTTTTCAAAGGAAAAGTGAGCGAACTTTTACGGCGCTTTTGATAGCGCCATTTCATCTAATGACGTCATTAGATAAAATAATTGAAATTGAGAGCAATGACACAAATTGTTATATTTGCCTTTTTGTTAATTTTGTCCTTTTTGCTGAATTGTATTTTAAAAGTGTTTTTAGTAACTTTTGTCTTTTGTTGATTTTCAATTTTTGCTGATTTGTTTTTTTAGTTAATTTTGCCTTTGGTTGAGTTACATTTTTTTCTGATTTGCCTTTTCTGCTTATTTAAAGTACTATTGAGAAAAGTTAAGATTTTCAGAAATGATAACTACTGCTGAATCTCAAACTAATCCAATGGTATCTAAAGGAGTACTCATCTTTCGAAACCATTCTTCTGCTACTAAACTATTGTTCGATTCATTTTTAAAAGTTTTCTCTAATGCCGAGACATTTGGTGTAGTTGTGAGTTGACGGTATGGAAGAGTGAAACGTTTCACTTAAATAGACGTAGTCTGTCGACCGAATTTTGGACGTAGTATAAACTTTATCATAGTATGCAAAAATTCACCCAAGTGAGTTGTTAAACAGGAGCGAAGTTTTATCTCTTAATGACTCTCTTTAATAAATGCGGTTCGTAGAGCAATGAGGAGTAGCCACCGTGACACTCCATCGACGATCCCTGGGAAACGCTCTTCATCCACGGCAGAGAAGTGACTGTATCTAATCTTGTTCCCCAGGCGTACCGGATACAGTGTAAATGAGTCTGTTCATTGCTATACTAACCGCATACCATCACTGCCTACAGTTCAGTTTTCTTTATTATCTTTAATCAAGTTTTTGTGGTTCAAAAAATCGCAAGAATACCAGTAAGTAACGATTAAAACAAGTGACTTTAGGCTAATCGACCCCTAGTTGCCTGAGTTTTTCTAGTCTCTCTTTTTGAACACAGGTGTTACGTTGGGTAAATTAAAATCATCAGGTACAGACGGGGAGTTTAAAGATTTAATACATTTTTAGACTCGAGGAACAACGATCTCTCGATTTAATATTTGTTTAAGGTTACATAGAATAGAATCAAGAGCAAGTGATTTGCTACAACTGATTTTTGTGTAAGCATCAAAACAACCTCCAAAATAAATAGTTCTTGAAAAGTAGGAAATTTGTTACTATTGTCGAAACCGGCTAATTCTTCGGATTCAACATCCTCCCAAAATTTATTATTCAATATTTTCGCCACATTAATTGTGTATTCTACGATCGGACCATCCTTATTTCCCAATGGACCGGTGGGAATTGGCAAATTTATTTTAATCAATACATGGTGCAAAGAAGATAAAGAAAGGAGGATAAGAAGAAGAAGAAGAACATCAGCAATAGTGTGAATCAGTGAGAGAGTGGGCATATGCAATATTTATGTCTGGAGGTGTATGCAAAGACCAGTCAACTATTGCTTCCTCAATTACCCAACCTTGAACAAACATACCATAACCAGTAGAAACTCAATATTTGGATGCATATGCTTTTAGGGGGTATGACCGCGCAGACCGGTACATATATGTACAATATGTGACGTTACGGCCGAGTAAGATAAGCATCTCCATTTGTAGCAGAGTCGAGGCTGATGAACGCGGCCACATGGAGGTATTTCCTGTCCTTGATGCAAAGGTGTATGTATATGTGTGTGTGTATGTGTGAGAGAGATAGATAGATAGACATACATAGACAATAAAGGTTTGGTCACGATTTAGCACCTGTAAGTAATACTTAAAAAATATGTCCTTCCTATAGTTAGGGGGCACTCATCTCCCGTGTTGAAAAAGTTGCTACTTCTTCTTAAATGGCTAATTCCCTCGTCATTAGTTGTAATGACGAAATATTTTCTTCCTGTTTAATCCTCCATGGCTCTTGGCTACTCCAACAACCTATTTCTCTAACGATTTAATCCGTAAAATGAAATAGGAAAACCAACCATAACACATACAAAAATAAGTTTCTGCAGTGTTCTCGAAGTAGTGAAGTTAGGGTGAGCAAAAATGTGTTGAAGGTACACAGTCCCCATCGAGCAATAAGGCTATTGTAGGGAGAGAAGCCTAGGATGCGTAATTCTTCCAAATCAGCCCCCCCTCCCGTTCTGAAAGAGGCCCTCTTTAGGGACCTAATTCATGGAAAGCCATTCCCCACCTAATGATTTTCAGACTATCTGATGCATATGTCAATGGAGACTGAGGCGATTGACAGACACGAAGAGAACAAAAGAGAAAGAACAAGAACCAAGAAAACAGAAGACAACACTTGTATCGTGGTATACGGCCGAGTATGTATTTACGTTTGTTCTTTACCTGAATAACTCCGTTCCTTTTTTCTCTAAGAGTGCTAAAAAAAATTTTTTACTTTTTTTTTATTCTTTAACCAGGGAGGATTCGTAATATTATATATCTATGGCCATATGAAGCGTTTCAAAGATTTAATTAAACAACTAGGGCAAAAATATACTTTTAATTACATAAAAAAATGAAATATTAAAACTTTAAATATACTAAGGCTATAATAAGAGGATCTAGATAAAAATTAATACTACCAATGAGTACTACGCGATGGTTGACGCAAAACTTCATTCTAGTACGGAATGGTACCTAACGAACATAAACAAATTAGATTCCTTTTACCTTTAACTAAGAGGGAGTCTGGCGTGGGATGACCTTGAACGAGAACCTCGTTGAAGCGATGATTCGAGGCGTGAGGCTGATTCGGACACACAGCTGTCCGTCTCGCTGAGCTAATCGGTGGTAAGTGAGGCGCGTGTGGCGATGCTTCTTGACTTGAGATATAAGCGAAAGGGATTGTGGATGTACGATTATTCCAATCCTTGGGTTATACTTGCGAGCTTCTCGATGATGAGACTTGACCAAGAAGTGAATCTTTTCTCGAGTAGAACTTCACCTTGGTATTCCTCAATGGTGAGGGATATCTCTGTTTTTATTCGGAAAACTGAGATAGGGGGTTTCTCTGAATGAGATTGGTATGAGATTGATTCTCGATACTGCTGGTCTACTCTTCGATGTGACCACGGGAACAGCCTCGGGAAGAAAAATCCCGCTCGGTTCCACTTCTTCTTGATTTCCTGTTTTACTCAGGAACGGCTCTTCTTCTCTCGATTGCTACCTCGATCCTCCTCCATTTCTCCAGATCGAACTATATATACGCCGATTATCCCTTGGGGGGAGGGGAGGGGAGATGAGGGCTCACCTTTAAGCTTCTCTCCTAGGGCATCAATTTTCAACGTTGTGACCCTTCGCTCTTCTGGTTTAAGTTGGAGAAAATGAAATTTCGTCTATTTGGCAAAAATAGACCTAAACAATAGGAGGGAGCAGTGAACCTGTGCATAGATTTTTATTCTAAAGGCAATCACACCCTCCTTTGTTTATATTTGCAGACTACGAAATCTGCTGGTGGTACTCCTTCTTTGCGAGTGATCTCGAGGATTGTTGGGACAGCAGGGCAAAGGGGAGGAGGTTTGCTCGTGTTATGGATTTCCCACAACTTGTGAACCCTAAATACTGGGTCTATAATATACAGTTTGAAATACAAATTAGTATTGAGTGCTAGTGCTCAAAAGTACTCACAAATAATTTGATAAATGACCTGTGCGGGAGATAATGCAATGAGGTGAGCGCAGGACAAGCGCTGTAAATGAGTGAGTGCATTTGAGGCTGTGATTGAGCGAGTTTGAATCTGTTATTGATTGAGCTTGAAGTTGTTATTAACTATGTACGTTCCAAGGTGTGATTAATTGTGGTTAAAGCTGTAATTGAGAACGTTTGAGTCTTTGGTGAATGCGTTTGAGGCATTGACTGCATGCGGCTGAAGCTGTAATTAAATCTTATAAGTTTAACACATGTGATTGAGAGCGTTGAAGATTGTTTGAGACTGTAATTGAGTGCATTTGGGGATGTAATCGATTGCATTTGAGACTTTAATTGAGTCCACTTGAGATTGCAATTGAGTAAGGTAGAGGTTGGAATTCGATACTGTAGTTGAGTTGGTGTGGCTCTGATTGAGTGCGTTTGAGGTTTTACTTGAGTAAGTTGGAAGCTGCAATTGAGTGTTTATGGGTGTAAGTGGGTGTTTTTAAGACTGTAATTAAATGCATTTATGGTTGTATTGTCGATTGGTAGTTTAATTGAGTGCGTTTATGGGTGTAATTAGGAGCGAGATCGAAATTAATTATGTTTGAATCTATAAACAAATGCATTTAGTTCCTGTAGTTGAGTGCATTTGAGGTATTTTTGAATACGTCTGAGGACGTACATGGGTAATTTGAAGGTGCAATTGAGTGTGTTTATGGGTTTAATTTATTGCCTTAAAGGCTGTGATTGAGTGCGTTTGAGGGTGCACCTGAGACCGTTTGAGGTTGTAATTGAGCTTTTGAGACAAATTAAATGCAGTTTAGGTTGTGATTGGGGGTATTTGGGCTGCATTTACATGCGTTTCGGGCTGTAATTAAGCGCGTCTGAGACTGTAAATGAGTTTGTTTTATTGAATTGACTGCATTTATGGGTGTAATTTTGTGCGTTTGAGGTTATGATTGATTGCGTTTGAAGGTGTAATTTAGGGCGTTTGAGAGCGTAATTGAGTTTATGAATACTTAATTTGAGCATATTTATCTCTTTTAAGCATAGTGGTTAATGCTAGACCCCCCCTCCCTCCACCCACTAGAAGGGTCGGTGGATATTGAAGTAATTGAGAAAGTCACAGTTTTACGTGACAAAGTCTGTGTGTGATCGGGTCATGCGATTGCTATCTACATCTTTACCCCCATGTGTGTGTATGCATGTGTGGAAGCGTTTTTCCTGGAAAAAGTAAGTAAAGGAAAATTTTATTGTCTGGGGAAATTCCAGCGTCGAGTTCTGAAGTGAAATTGATTTGGTGTGTGGGGGAAGGGCGGCATTGACAGTGCGATGCTTCAATAGCGATACCAATCTGTGTCACTCCATCCCTGTTATGGTGAGACTCTTGCCTTATATAGTCATATACATGTGATTTAAATTTACGCAGACACGCATTTTTACAACCAAACCTACACTTACTCATTTGTTACCTTCATTCAATCAAATAAAAATCCTCCTCTCTCACCTAAGACTTTTTAGCATTGTTCGTGATTTTAGGTTCGCACTGTCCGATACATATCTCAATGAGGATCGACTCTTTTAAATAGGCTTCTAGGCAGACACAACCCACGATACATATCTCAACGAGAATAGACTCTTTTAAATGGGCTTCTAGCCAGACACAACCCACAAAACATATCTCAACGAGGATCGACTCTTTTTAATGGGCTTCTAGCCAGACACAACCCACGATACATATCTCAACGAGGATCGACTCTTTTTAATGGGCTTCTAGCCAGACACAACCCACGATACATATCTCAACGAGGATCGACTCTTCTTAATAGGCTTCTAGGCAGACACAACTGAAGATACATATCTCAACGAGGATCGACTCTTTTAAATGGGCTTCTAGGCAGACACAATCGACGATACATATCTCAACGAGGATCGACTTTATTTAATGGGCTTCTGCCAGACACAACTGACGATACATATCTCAACGAGGATCGACTCTTTTTAATGGGCTTCTAGCCAGACACAACCCACGATACATATCTCAACGAGGATCGACTCTTTTAAATGGGCTTCTAGCCAGACACAACAAACGATACATATCTCAACGAGGATCGACTCTTTTTAATGGGCTTCTAGCCAGACACAACCCACGATACATATCTCAACGAAGATCGACTCTTTTTAATGGGCTTCTAGCCAGACACAACCCACGATACATATCTCAACGAGGATCGACTCTTTTTAATGGGCTTCTAGGCAGACACATCCCATGATACATATCTCAACGAGGATCGACTCTTTTTAATAGGCTTCTAGGCAGACACAACTGAAGATACATATCTCAACGAGGATCAACTCTTTTTAATGGGCTTCTAGGCAGACACATCCCACGATACATATCTCAACGAGGATCGACTCGTTTTAATAGGCTTCTAGGCAGACACAACTGACGATACATATCTCAACAAGGATCGACTCTTTTAAATGGGCTTCTAGGCAGACACAACAAACGAGACATATCTCAACGAGGATCGACTTTTTTTAATGGGCTTCTTGCCAGACACAACCCACTATACATATCTCAACGAGGATCGACTCTTTTGAATGGGCTGTTTGCCAGACACAACCCACGATACATATCTCAACGAGGATCGACTCTTTTAAATGGGCTTCTAGGCAGACACAACTGACGATACATATCTCAACGAGGATCGACTTTTTTAATAGGCTTCTAGCCAGACACAACCCACGATACATATATCAACGAGGATCGACTCTTTTAAATGGGCTTCTAGGCAGACACAACCCACGATACATATCTCAACGAGAATCGACTCTTTTAAATGGGCTTCTAGGCAGACACAACCCACGATACATATCTCAACGAGGATCGACTCTTTTTAATGGGCTTCTAGCCAGACACAACCCACGATACATATCTCAACGAGGATCGACTCTTTTAAATGGGCTTCTAGGCAGACACAACTGACGATACATATCTCAACGAGAATCGACTCTTTTAAATGGGCTTCTAGCCAGACACAACCCACGATACATATCTCAACGAGGATCGACTCTTTTCAATGGGCTTCTAGCCAGACACAACCCACGATACATATCTCAACGAGGATCAACTCTTTTAAATGGGCTTCTAGGCAGACACAACCCACGATACATATCTCAACGAGGATCGACTCTTTTTAATGGGCTTCTAGCCAGACACAACCCACGATACATATCTCAACGAAGATCGACTCTTTTAAATGGGCTTCTAGGCAGACACCACTGACGATACATATCTCAACGAGGATCGACTCTTTTTAATGGGCTTCTAGCCAGACACAACCCACGATACATATCTCAACGAGGATCGACTTTTTTAAATGGGCTTCTAGGCAAACGCAACCCACGATACATAATCTCAACAAGGATCGACTCTTTTAAATGGGCTTCTAGGCAAACACAACCCACGATACATATCTCAACGAGGATCGACTCTTTTTAATGGGCTTCTAGCCAGACACAACCCAGGATACATATCTCAACGAGGATCGACTCTTTTGAATGGGCTGTTTGCCAGACACAGCTGACGATACATATCTCAACAAGGATCGACTCTTTTAAATGGGCTTCTAGGCAGACACAACTGACGATACATATCTCAACGAGGATCGACTCTTTTTAATGGGCTTCTAGGCAGACACATCCCACGATACATATCTCAACGAGGATCGACTCTTTTTAATAGGCTTCTAGGCAGACACAACTGACGATACATATCTCAACGAGGATCGACTCTTTTTAATGGGCTTCTAGGCAGACACAACCCACAATACATATCTCAACGAGGATCGACTCTTTTAAATGGGCTTCTAGGCAAACGCAACCCACGATACATATCTCAACGAGGATCGACTCTTTTAAATGGGCTTCTAGGCAAACCAACCCACGATACATATCTCAACGAAGATTGACTCTTTTTAATGGGCTTCTAGCCAGACACAACCCACGATACATATCTCAACGAGGATCGACTCTTTTTAATGGGCTTCTAGCCAGACACAACCCACGATACATATCTCAACGAGGATCGACTCTTTTAAATGGGCTTCTATGCAGACACAACTGACGATACATATCTAGACGAGGATCGACTTTTTTTAATGGGCTTCTAGGCAGACACATCCCACGATACATATCTCAACGAGGATCGACTCTTTTCAATGGGCTTCTAGCCAGACACAACTGAAGATACATATCTCAACGAGGATCAACTCTTTTAAATGGGCTTCTAGGCAGACACAACCCACGATACATATCTCAACGAGGATCGACTCTTTTTAATGGGCTTCTAGCCAGACACAACCCACGATACATATCTCAACGAAGATCGACTCTTTTAAATGGGCTTCTAGGCAGACACCACTGACGATACATATCTCAACGAGGATCGACTCTTTTTAATGAGGTTCTAGCCAGACACAACCCACGATACATATCTCAACGAGGATCGACTCTTTTAAATGGGCTTCTAGGCAAACGCAACCCACGATACATAATCTCAACAGGGATCGACTCTTTTAAATGGGCTTCTAGGCAAACACAACCCACGATACATATCTCAACGAGGATCGACTCTTTTTAATGGGCTTCTAGCCAGACACAACCCACGATACATATCTCAACGATGATCGACTCTTTTGAATGGGCTGTTTGCCAGACACAACTGACGATACATATCTCAACAAGGATCGACTCTTTTAAATGGGCTTCTAGGCAGACACAACTGACGATACATATCTCAACGAGGATCGACTCTTTTTAATGGGCTTCTAGGCAGACACAACCCACAATACATATCTCAACGAGGATCGACTCTTTTAAATGGGCTTCTAGGCAAACGCAACCCACGATACATATCTCAACGAGGATCGACTCTTTTAAATGGGCTTCTAGGCAAACACAACACACGATACATATCTCAACGAAGATCGACTCTTTTAAATGGGCTTCTAGGCAGACACAACTGACGATACATATCTCAACGAGGATCAACTTTTTTAATGGGCTTTTAGCCAGACACAACCCACGATACATATATCAACGAGGATCGACTCTTTCAAATGGGCTTCTAGGCATACACAACCCACGATACATATCTCAACGAGAATCGACTCTTTTAAATGGGCTTCTAGGCAGACACAACCCACGATACATATCTCAACGAGGATCGACTCTTTTTAATGGGCTTCTAGCCAGACACAACCCACGATACATATCTCAACGAGGATCGACTCTTTTAAATGGGCTTCAAGGCAGACACAACTGACGATACATATTTTTAACGAGAATCGACTCTTTTAAATGGGCTTCTAGCCAGACACAACCCACGATACATATCTCAACGAGGATCGACTCTTTTTAATGGGCTTCTAGCCAGACACAACCCACGATACATATCTCAACGAGGATCAACTCTTTAAATGGGCTTCTAGGCAGACACAACCCACGATACATATCTCAACGAGGTTTGACTCTTTTTAATGGGCTTCTAGGCAGACACAACCCACGATACATATCTCAACGAGGATCGACTCTTTTTAATGGGCTTCTAGCCAGACACAACCCACGATACATATCTCAACGAGGATCGCGTCTTTTAAATGGGCTTCTAGGCAAACGCCACCCACGATACATAATCTCAACGAGGATCGACTCTTTTAAATGGGCTTCTAGGCAAACACAACCCACGATACATATCTCAACGAGGATCGACTCTTTTTAATGGGCTTCTAGCCAGACACAACCCACGATACATATCTCAACGAGGATCGACTCTTTTGAATGGGCTGTTTGCCAGACACAACTGACGATACATATCTCAACAAAAATCGACTCTTTTGAATGGGCTTTTAGGCAGACACATCCCACGATACATATCTCAACGATGATCGACTCTTTTTAATAGGCTTCTAGGCAGACACAACTGACGATAAATATCTCAACGAGGATCGACTCTTTTTAATGGGCTTCTAGGCAGACACATCCCACGATACATATCTCATCGAGGATCGACTCTTTTTAATAGGCTTCTAGGCAGACACAACTGACAATACATATCTCAACGAGGATCGACTCTTTTAAATGAGCTTCTAGGCAGACACAATCGACGATACATATCTCAACGAGGATCGACTTTTTTTAATGGGCTTCTTGCCAGACACAACCCACTATACATATCTCAACGAGGATCGACTCTTTTGAATGGGCTGTTTGCCAGACACAACTGACGATACATATCTCAACAAGGATCGACTCTTTTAAATGGGCTTCTAGGCAGACAGAACTGACGATACATATCTCAACGAGGATCGACTTTTTTAATGGGCTTCTAGCCAGACACAACCCACGATACATATATCAACGAGGATCGACTCTTTTAAATGGGCTTCTAGGCAGACACAACACACGATACATATCTCAACGACAATCGACTCTTTTAAATGGGCTTCTAGGCAGACACAACCCACGATACATATCTCAACGAGGATCGACTCTTTTTAATAAGCTTCTAGCCAGACACAACCCACGATACATATCTCAACGAGGATCGACTCTTTTAAATGGGCTTCTAGGCAGACACAACTGACGATACATGTCTCATCAAGAATCGACTCTTTTAAATGGGCTTCTAGCCAGACACAACCCACGATACATATCTCAACGAGGATCGACTCTTTTTAATGGGCTTCTAGGCAGACACAACCCACGATACATATCTTAACGAGGATCAACTCTTTTAAATGGGCTTCTAGGCAGACACAACCCACGATACATATCTCAACGAGGATCGACTCTTTTAAATGGGCTTCTAGGCAGACACCACTGACGAAACATATCTCAACGAGGATCGACTCTTTTTAATGGGCTTCTAGCCAGACACAACCCACGATACATATCTCAACGAGGATCGACTCTTTTAAATGGGCTTCTAGGCAAACGCAACCCACGATACATAATCTCAACGAGGATCGACTCTTTTAAAAAGGCTTCTAGGCAAAGACAACCCACGATACATATCTCAACGAGTATCGACCCTTTTTCATGGGCTTCTAGCCAGACACAACCCACGATACATATCTCAACGAGGATCGAACCTTTTTAATGGGCTTCTAGCCAGACACAACCAACGATACATATCTCAACGAGGATCGACTCTTTTAAATGGGCTTCTAGGCAGACACAACCCACGATACATATCTCAACGAGGATCGAGTCTTTTTAATGGGCTTCTAGGCAGACACAACCCACGATACATATCTCAACGAGAATCGCTTCTTTTAAATGGGCTTCTAGGCAGACACAACCCAAGATACATATCTCAACGAGGATCGACTCTTTTTAATGGGCTTCTAGGCAGACACAACCCACGATACATATCTTAACGAGGATCGACTCTTTTAAATGGTGTTCTAGGCAGACACAACTGACGATACATATCTCAACGAGGATCGACTCTTTTTAATGGGCTTCTAGCAAGACAAAACCTACGATATATATCTCAACGAGGATCGACTATTTTTAATAGGCTTCTAGCAAGACACAACCCACGATACATATCTCAACGAGGATCAACTCTTTTAAATGGGCTTCTAGGCAGACACAACCCACGATACATATCTCAACGAGGATCGACTCTTTTTAATGGGCTTCTAGCCAGACACAACCCACGATACATATCTCAACGAGGATCGACTCTTTTAGATGGGCTTCTCGGCAGACACAACTGACGATACATATCTCAACGAGGATCTACTCTTTTAAATGGGCTTCTAGCCAGGCACAACCCACGATACATATCTCAACGAGGATCGACTCTTTTAATGGGCTTCTAGGCAGACACATCCCGCGATACATATCTTAAAGAGGATCGACTCTTTTTAATAGGCTTCTAGGCAGACACAACTGACGATACATATCTCAACGAGGATCGACTCTTTTAAATGGCTTCTAGGCAGACACAACCCACTATACATATCTCAACGAGGATCGACTCTTTTGAATGGGCTGTTTGCCAGACACAACTGACGATACATATCTCAACAAGGATCGACTCTTTTAAATGGGCTTATAGGCAGACACAACTGACGATACATATCTAAACTAGGATCGACTTTTTTAATGGGCTTCTAGCCAGACACATCCCACGATACATATATCAACGAGGATCGACTCTTTTAAATGGGCTTCTAGGCAGACACAACCCACGATACATATCTCAACGAGAATCGCTTCTTTTAAATGGGCTTCTAGGCAGACACAACCCAAGATACATATCTCAACGAGGATCGACTCTTTTTAATGGGCTTCTAGGCAGACACAACCCACGATACATATCTTAACGAGGATCGACTCTTTTAAATGGTGTTCTAGGCAGACACAACTGACGATACATATCTCAACGAGGATCGACTCTTTTTAATGGGCTTCTAGCAAGACAAAACCTACGATATATATCTCAACGAGGATCGACTATTTTTAATAGGCTTCTAGCAAGACACAACCCACGATACATATCTCAACGAGGATCAACTCTTTTAAATGGGCTTCTAGGCAGACACAACCCACGATACATATCTCAACGAGGATCGACTCTTTTTAATGGGCTTCTAGCCAGACACAACCCACGATACATATCTCAACGAGTATCGACTCTTTTTAATGGGCTTCTAGGCAGACACATCCCACGATACATATCTTAACGAGGACCGACTCTTTTTAATAGGTTTCTAGGCAGACACAACTGACGATACATATCTCAACGAGGATCGACTCTTTTAAATGGGCTTCTAGGCAGACACAATCGACGATACATATCTGAACGAGGATCGACTTTTTTTAATGGGCTTCTTGCCAGACACAACCCACTATACATATCTCAACGAGAAACGACTCTTCTGAATGGGCTGTTTGCCAGACAAAACTGACGATACATATCTCAACAAGAATCGACTCTTTTAAATGGGATTCTAGTCAGACACAACTGACGATACATATCTCAACGAGGATCGACTTTTTTAATGGGCTTCTAGCCAGACACATCCCACGATACATATATCAACGAGGATCGACTCTTTTAAATGGGCTTCTAGCCAGACACAACCCACGATACATATCTCAACGAGGATCGACTCTTTTTAATGGGCTTCTAGCCAGACACAACCCACGATACATATCTCAACGAGGATCGACTCTTTTAAATGGGCTTCTAGGCAGACACAACCTACGATACATATCTCAACGAGGATCGAGTCTTTTTAATGGGCTTCTAGGCAGACACAACCCACGATACATATCTCAACGAGAATCGGCTCTTTTAAATGGGCTTCTAGGCAGACACAACCCACGATACATATCTCAACGAGGATCGAGTCATTTTAATTGGCTTCTAGCCAGACACAACCCACGATACATATCTCAACGAGGATCGACTCTTTTAGATGGGCTTCTCGGCAGACACAACTGACGATACATATCTCAACGAGGATCTACTCTTTTAAATGGGCTTCTAGCCAGGCACAACCCACGATACATATCTCAACGAGGATCGACTCTTTTAATGGGCTTCTAGGCAGACACATCCCACGATACATATCTTAACGAGGATCGACTTTTTTTAATAGGCTTCTAGGCAGACACAACTGACGATACATATCTCAACGAGGATCGACTCTTTTAAATGGCTTCTAGGCAGACACAATCGACGATACATATCTCAACGAGGATCGACTTTTTTAAATGGGCTTCTTACCAGACACAACCCACCATACATATCTCAACGAGGATCGACTCTTTTGAATGGGCTGTTTGCCAGACACAACTGACGATACATATCTCAACAAGGATCGACTCTTTTAAATGGGCTTATAGGCAGACACAACTGACGATACATATCTAAACGAGGATCGACTTTTTTAATGGGCTTCTAGCCAGACACATCCCACGATACATATATCAACGAGGATCGACTCTTTTAAATGGGCTTCTAGGCAGACACAACCCACGATACATATCTCAACGAGAATCGACTCTTTTAAATGGGCTTCTAGGCAGACACAACCCAAGATACATATCTCAACGAGGATCGACTCTTTTTAATGGGCTTCTAGCCAGACACAACCCACGATACATATCTTAACGAGGATCGACTCTTTTAAATGGGGTTCTAGGCAGACACAACTGACGATACATATCTCAACGAGGATCGACTCTTTTAAATGGGCTTCTAGCAAGACAAAACCTACGATATATATCTCAACGAGGATCGACTATTTTTAATAGGCTTCTAGCAAGACACAACCCACGATACATATCTCAACGAGGATCAACTCTTTTAAATGGGCTTCTAGGCAGACACAACCCACGATACATATCTCAACGAGGATCGACTCTTTTTAATGGGCTTCTAGCCAGACACAACCCACGATTCATATCTCAACGAGTATCGACTCTTTTTAATGGGCTTCTAGGCAGACACATCCCACGATACATATCTCAACGAGGACCGACTCTTTTTAATAGGTTTCTAGGCAGACACAACTGACGATACATATCTCAACGAGGATCGACTCTTTTAAATGGGCTTCTAGGCAGACACAATCGACGATACATATCTGAACGAGGATCGACTTTTTTTAATGGGCTTCTTGCCAGACACAACCCACTATACATATCTCAACGAGAAACGACTCTTCTGAATGGGCTGTTTGCCAGACACAACTAACGATACATATCTCAACAAGAATCGACTCTTTTAAATGGGCTTCTACTCAGACACAACTGACGATACATATCTCAACGAGGATCGACTTTTTTAATGGGCTTCTAGCCAGACACATCCCACGATACATATATCAACGAGGATCGACTCTTTTAAATGGGCTTCTAGGCAGACACAACCCACGATACATATCTCAACGAGAATCGACTCTTTTAAATGGGCTTCTACGCAGACACAACCCACGATACATATCTCAACGAGGATCGACTCTTTTTAATGGGCTTCTAGGCAGACACATCCCGCGATACATATCTTAAAGAGGATCGACTCTTTTTAATAGGCTTCTAGGCAGACACAACTGACGATACATATCTCAACGAGGATCGACTCTTTTAAATGGCTTCTAGGCAGACACAACCCACTATACATATCTCAACGAGGATCGACTCTTTTGAATGGGCTGTTTGCCAGACACAACTGACGATACATATCTCAACAAGGATCGACTCTTTTAAATGGGCTTATAGGCAGACACAACTGACGATACATATCTAAACGAGGATCGACTTTTTTAATGGGCTTCTAGCCAGACACATCCCACGATACATATATCAACGAGGATCGACTCTTTTAAATGGGCTTCTAGGCAGACACAACCCACGATACATATCTCAACGAGAATCGCTTCTTTTAAATGGGCTTCTAGGCAGACACAACCCAAGATACATATCTCAACGAGGATCGACTCTTTTTAATGGGCTTCTAGGCAGACACAACCCACGATACATATCTTAACGAGGATCGACTCTTTTAAATGGTGTTCTAGGCAGACACAACTGACGATACATATCTCAACGAGGATCGACTCTTTTTAATGGGCTTCTAGCAAGACAAAACCTACGATATATATCTCAACGAGGATCGACTATTTTTAATAGGCTTCTAGCAAGACACAACCCACGATACATATCTCAACGAGGATCAACTCTTTTAAATGGGCTTCTAGGCAGACACAACCCACGATACATATCTCAACGAGGATCGACTCTTTTTAATGGGCTTCTAGCCAGACACAACCCACGATACATATCTCAACGAGGATCGACTCTTTTAGATGGGCTTCTCGGCAGACACAACTGACGATACATATCTCAACGAGGATCTACTCTTTTAAATGGGCTTCTAGCCAGGCACAACCCACGATACATATCTCAACGAGGATCGACTCTTTTAATGGGCTTCTAGGCAGACACATCCCGCGATACATATCTTAAAGAGGATCGACTCTTTTTAATAGGCTTCTAGGCAGACACAACTGACGATACATATCTCAACGAGGATCGACTCTTTTAAATGGCTTCTAGGCAGACACAACCCACTATACATATCTCAACGAGGATCGACTCTTTTGAATGGGCTGTTTGCCAGACACAACTGACGATACATATCTCAACAAGGATCGACTCTTTTAAATGGGCTTATAGGCAGACACAACTGACGATACATATCTAAACTAGGATCGACTTTTTTAATGGGCTTCTAGCCAGACACATCCCACGATACATATATCAACGAGGATCGACTCTTTTAAATGGGCTTCTAGGCAGACACAACCCACGATACATATCTCAACGAGAATCGCTTCTTTTAAATGGGCTTCTAGGCAGACACAACCCAAGATACATATCTCAACGAGGATCGACTCTTTTTAATGGGCTTCTAGGCAGACACAACCCACGATACATATCTTAACGAGGATCGACTCTTTTAAATGGTGTTCTAGGCAGACACAACTGACGATACATATCTCAACGAGGATCGACTCTTTTTAATGGGCTTCTAGCAAGACAAAACCTACGATATATATCTCAACGAGGATCGACTATTTTTAATAGGCTTCTAGCAAGACACAACCCACGATACATATCTCAACGAGGATCAACTCTTTTAAATGGGCTTCTAGGCAGACACAACCCACGATACATATCTCAACGAGGATCGACTCTTTTTAATGGGCTTCTAGCCAGACACAACCCACGATACATATCTCAACGAGTATCGACTCTTTTTAATGGGCTTCTAGGCAGACACATCCCACGATACATATCTTAACGAGGACCGACTCTTTTTAATAGGTTTCTAGGCAGACACAACTGACGATACATATCTCAACGAGGATCGACTCTTTTAAATGGGCTTCTAGGCAGACACAATCGACGATACATATCTGAACGAGGATCGACTTTTTTTAATGGGCTTCTTGCCAGACACAACCCACTATACATATCTCAATGAGAAACGACTCTTCTGAATGGGCTGTTTGCCAGACAAAACTGACGATACATATCTCAACAAGAATCGACTCTTTTAAATGGGATTCTAGTCAGACACAACTGACGATACATATCTCAACGAGGATCGACTTTTTTAATGGGCTTCTAGCCAGACACATCCCACGATACATATATCAACGAGGATCGACTCTTTTAAATGGGCTTCTAGCCAGACACAACCCACGATACATATCTCAACGAGGATCGACTCTTTTTAATGGGCTTCTAGCCAGACACAACCCACGATACATATCTCAACGAGGATCGACTCTTTTAAATGGGCTTCTAGGCAGACACAACCCACGATACATATCTCAACGAGGATCGAGTCTTTTTAATGGGCTTCTAGGCAGACACAACCCACGATACATATCTCAACGAGAATCGGCTCTTTTAAATGGGCTTCTAGGCAGACACAACCCACGATACATATCTCAACGAGGATCGAGTCATTTTAATTGGCTTCTAGCCAGACACAACCCACGATACATATCTCAACGAGGATCGACTCTTTTAGATGGGCTTCTCGGCAGACACAACTGACGATACATATCTCAACGAGGATCTACTCTTTTAAATGGGCTTCTAGCCAGGCACAACCCACGATACATATCTCAACGAGGATCGACTCTTTTAATGGGCTTCTAGGCAGACACATCCCACGATACATATCTTAACGAGGATCGACTCTTTTTAATAGGCTTCTAGGCAGACACAACTGACGATACATATCTCAACGAGGATCGACTCTTTTAAATGGCTTCTAGGCAGACACAATCGACGATACATATCTCAACGAGGATCGACTTTTTTAAATGGGCTTCTTACCAGACACAACCCACCATACATATCTCAACGAGGATCGACTCTTTTGAATGGGCTGTTTGCCAGACACAACTGACGATACATATCTCAACAAGGATCGACTCTTTTAAATGGGCTTATAGGCAGACACAACTGACGATACATATCTAAACGAGGATCGACTTTTTTAATGGGCTTCTAGCCAGACACATCCCACGATACATATATCAACGAGGATCGACTCTTTTAAATGGGCTTCTAGGCAGACACAACCCACGATACATATCTCAACGAGAATCGACTCTTTTAAATGGGCTTCTAGGCAGACACAACCCAAGATACATATCTCAACGAGGATCGACTCTTTTTAATGGGCTTCTAGCCAGACACAACCCACGATACATATCTTAACGAGGATCGACTCTTTTAAATGGGGTTCTAGGCAGACACAACTGACGATACATATCTCAACGAGGATCGACTCTTTTAAATGGGCTTCTAGCAAGACAAAACCTACGATATATATCTCAACGAGGATCGACTATTTTTAATAGGCTTCTAGCAAGACACAACCCACGATACATATCTCAACGAGGATCAACTCTTTTAAATGGGCTTCTAGGCAGACACAACCCACGATACATATCTCAACGAGGATCGACTCTTTTTAATGGGCTTCTAGCCAGACACAACTCACGATTCATATCTCAACGAGTATCGACTCTTTTTAATGGGCTTCTAGGCAGACACATCCCACGATACATATCTCAACGAGGACCGACTCTTTTTAATAGGTTTCTAGGCAGACACAACTGACGATACATATCTCAACGAGGATCGACTCTTTTAAATGGGCTTCTAGGCAGACACAATCGACGATACATATCTGAACGAGGATCGACTTTTTTTAATGGGCTTCTTGCCAGACACAACCCACTATACATATCTCAACGAGAAACGACTCTTCTGAATGGGCTGTTTGCCAGACACAACTGACGATACATATCTCAACAAGAATCGACTCTTTTAAATGGGCTTCTACTCAGACACAACTGACGATACATATCTCAACGAGGATCGACTTTTTTAATGGGCTTCTAGCCAGACACATCCCACGATACATATATCAACGAGGATCGACTCTTTTAAATGGGCTTCTAGGCAGACACAACCCACGATACATATCTCAACGAGAATCGACTCTTTTAAATGGGCTTCTACGCAGACACAACCCACGATACATATCTCAACGAGGATCGACTCTTTTTAATGGGCTTCTAGCCAGACACAACCCACGATACATATCTCAACGAGGATCGACTCTTTTTAATGGGCTTCTAACCAGACACAACAAACGATACATATCTCAACGAGGATCGACTCTTTTTAATAGGCTTCTAGGCAGACACAACTGAAGATACATATCTCAACGAGGATCGACTCTTTTTAAGGGGCTTGTAGGCAGACACATCCCACGATACATATCTCAACGAGGATCGACTCTTTTTAATAGGCTTCTAGGCAGACACAACTGACGATACATATCTCAACGAGGATCGACTCTTTTAAATGGGCTTCTAGACAGACACAACCCACGATACATATCTCAACGAGGATCGACTTTTTTTAATGGGCTTCTTGCCAGACACAACCCACTATACATATCTCAACGAGGATCAACTCTTTTTAATGGGCTTCTAGCCAGACACAACCCACGATACATATCTCAACGAAGATCGACTCTTTTAAATGGGCTTCTAGGCAGACACCACTGAAGATACATATCTCAACGAGGATCGACTCTTTTTAATGGGCTTCTAGCCAGACACAACCCACGATACATATCTCAACGAGGATCGACTCTTTTAAATGGGCTTCTAGGCAAACGCAACCTACGATACATAATCTCAACAAGGATCGACTCTTTTAAATGGGCTTCTAGGCAAACACAACCCACGATACATATCTCAACGAGGATCGACTCTTTTAAAAGGGCTTCTAGGCAGACACAATCGACGATACATATCTCAACGAAGATCGACTCTTTTAAATGGGCTTCTAGGCAGACACCACTGACGATACATATCTCAACGAGGATCGACTCTTTTAAATGGGCTTCTAGGCAGACACAACCCACGATACATATCTCAACGAGGATCGAGTCTTTTTAATGGGCTTCTAGGCAGACACAACCCACGATACATATCTCAACGAGAATCGACTCTTTTAAATGGGCTTCTAGGCAGACACAACCCACGATACATATCTCAACGAGGATCGAGTCTTTTTAATGGGCTTCTAGCCAGACACAACCCACGATACATATCTCAACGAGGATGGACTCTTTTAAATGGGCTTCTCGGCAGACACAACTGACAGAACATATCTCAACAAGGATCGACTCTTTTAAATGGGCTTCTAGGCAGACACAACTGACGATACATATCTCAACGAGGATCGACTTTTTTAATGGGCTTCTAGCCAGACACATCCCACGATACATATATCAACGAGGATGGACTCTTTTAAATGGGCTTCTAGGCAGACACAACCCACGATACATATCTCAACGAGAATCGACTCTTTTAAATGGGCTTCTAGGCAGACACAACCCACGATAAATATCTCAACGAGGATCGACTCTTTTTAATGGGCTTCTAGCCAGACACAACTCACGATACATATCTCAACGAGGATCGACTCTTTTAAATGGGGTTCTAGGCAGACACAACTGACGATACATATCTCAACGAGGATCGACTCTTTTAAATGGGCTTCTAGCCAGACACAACCCACGATACATTTCTCAACGAGGATCGACTTTTTTTAATGGGCTTCTAGCCAGACACAACCCACGATGCATATCTCAACGAGGATCAACTCTTTTAAATGGGCTTCTAGGCAGACACAACCCACGATGCATATCTCAACGAGGATCGACTCTTTTTAATGGGCTTCTAGCCAGACACAACCCACGATACATATCTCAACGAGGATCGACTCTTTTTAATGGGCTTCTAGGCAGACACATCCCACGATACATATCTCAACGAGGATCGACTCTTTTTAATAGGCTTCTAGGCAGACACAACTGACGCTACATATCTCAACGAGGATCGACTCTTTTAAATGGGCTTCTAGGCAGACACAATCGACGATACATATCTCAGCGAGGATTGACTTTTTTAATGGGCTTCTTGCCAGACACAACCCACTATACATATCTCAACGAGGATCGACTCTTTTGAATGGGCTTCTAGGCAGACACAACTGACGATACATATCTCAAAGAGGATCGACTTTTTTAATGGGCTTCTAGTCAGACACAACCCACGATACATATCACAACGAGGATCGACTCTTTTTAATGGTCTTCTAGCCAGACACAACCCACGATACATATCTCAACGAGGATCGACTCTTTTTAATGGGCTTCTAGGCAGACACATCCCACGATACATATCTCAACGAGCATCGACTCTTTTTAATAGGCTTCTAGGCAGACACAACTGACGATACATATCTCAATGAGGATCGACTCTTTTAAATGGGCTTCTAGGCAGACACAATCGACGATACATATCTCAGCAAGGATTGACTTTTTTTAATGGGCTTCTTGCCAGACACAACCCACTATACATATCTCAACGAGGATCGACTCTTTTGAATAGGCTTCTAGGTAGACACAACCGACGATACATATCTCAACAAGGATCGACTCTTTTAAATGGGCTTCTAGGCAGACACAACTGACGATACATATCTCAACGAGGATCGACTTTTTTAATAGGCTTCTAGCCAGACACAACCCACGATACATATATCAACGAGGATCGACTCTTTTAAATGGGCTTCCAGGCAGACACAACCCACGATACATATCTCAACGAGAATCGACTCTTTTACATGGGCTTCTAGGCAGACACAACCCACGATACATATCTCAACGAGGATCGACTCTTTTTAATGGGCTTCTAGCCAGACACAACCCACGATACATATCTCAACGAGGATCGACTCTTTTAAATGGGCTTCTAGGCAGACACAACTGACGATACATATCTCAACGAGAATCGACTCTTTTAAATGGGCTTCTAGCCAGACACAACCCACGATACATATCTCAACAAGGATCGACTCTTTTTAATGGGCTTCTAGGCAGACACATCCCATGATACATATCTTAACGAGGATCGACTCTTTTTAATAGGCTTCTAGGCAGACACAACTGACGATACATATCTCAACGAGGATCGACTCTTTTAAATGGGCTTCTAGGGAGACACAATCGACGATACATATCTCAACGAGGATCGACTTTTTTTAATGGGCTTCTTGCCAGACACAACCCACTATACATATCTCAACCAGGATCGACTCTTTTGAATGGGCTGTTTGCCAGACACAACTGACGATACATATCTCAACAAGGATTGACTTTTTTAAATGGGCTTCTAGGCAGACACAACTGACGATACATATCTCAACGAGGATCGACTTTTTTAATGGGCTTTAAGCCAGACACATCCCACGATACATATATCAACGAGGATCGACTCTTTTAAATGGGCTTCTAGGCAGACACAACCCACGATACATATCTCAACGAGGATCGACTCTTTTAAATGGGCTTCTAGCCAGACACAACCCAGGATACATATCTCAACGAGGATCGACTCTTTTAAATGGGCTTCTAACCAGACACAACCCACGATACATATCTCAACGAGGATCGACTCTTTTTAATGGGCTTCTAGGCACACACAACCCACGATACATATCTCAACGAGGATCGACTCTTTTTAATGGGCTTCTAACCAGACACAACAAACGATACATATCTCAACGAGGATCGACTCCTTTTAATAGGCTTCTAGGCAGACACAACTGAAGATACATACCTCAACGAGGATCGACTCTTTTTAATGGGCTTCTAGGCAGACACATCTCACGATACATATCTCAACGAGGATCGACTCTTTTTAATAGGCTTCTAGGCAGACACAACTGACGATACATATCTCAACGAGGATCGACTCTTTTAAATGGGCTTCTAGGCAGACACAACAAACGATACATATCTCAACGAGGATCGACTTTTTTTAATCAGCTTCTTGCCAGACACAACCCACTATACATATCTCAACGAGGATCGACTCTTTTGAATGGGCTGTTTGCCAGACACAACCCACGATACATATCTCAACGAAGATCGACTCTTTTAAATGGGCTTCTAGGCAGACACAACTGACGATACATATCTCAACGAGGATCGACTCTTTTTAATAGGCTTCTAGGCAGACACAACTGACGATACATATCTCAATGAGGATCGACTCTTTTAAATGGGCTTCTAGGCAGACACAATCGACGATACATATCTCAGCAAGGATTGACTTTTTTTAATGGGCTTCTTGCCAGACACAACCCACTATACATATCTCAACGAGGATCGACTCTTTTGAATGGGCTTCTAGGCAGACACAACTGACGATACATATCTCAACAAGGATCGACTCTTTTAAATGGGCTTCTAGGCAGACACAACTGACGATACATATCTCAACGAGGATCGACTTTTTTAATGGGCTTCTAGCCAGACACAACCCACGATACATATATCAACGAGGATCGACTCTTTTAAATGGGCTTCCAGGCAGACACAACCCACGATACATATCTCAACGAGGATCGACTCTTTTAAATGGGCTTCTAGGCAGACGCAACCCACGATACATATCTCAACGAGGATCGACTCTTGTAATGGGCTTCGAGCCAGACACAACCCACGATACATATCTCAACGAGGATCGACTCTTTTAAATGGGCTTCTAGGCAGACACAACTGACGATACATATCTGAACGAGAATCGACTCTTTTAAATGGGCTTCTAGCCAGACACAACCCACGATACATATCTCAACAAGGATCGACTCTTTTTAATGGGCTTCTAGGCAGACACATCCCATGATACATATCTTAACGAGGATCGACTCTTTTTAATAGGCTTCTAGGCAGACACAACTGACGATACATATCTCAACGAGGATCGACTCTTTTAAATGGGCTTCTAGGCAGACACAACTGACGATACATATCTCAACGAGGATCGACTTTTTTAATGGGCTTCTAGCCAGACACATCCCACGATACATATATCAACGAGGATCGACTCTTTTAAATTGGCTTCTAGGCAGACACAACCCACGATACATATCTCAACGAGGATCGACTCTTTTAAATGGGCTTCTAAGCAGACACAACTGACGATACATATCTCAACGAGGATCGACTCTTTTAAATGCGCTTCTAACCAGACACAACCCACGATACTTATCTCAACGAGGATCGACTCTTTTTAATGGGCTTCTAGGCACACACAACCCACGATACATATCTCAACGAGGATCGACTCTTTTTAATGGGCTTCTAACCAGACACAACAAACGATACATATCTCAACGAGGATCGACTCCTTGTAATAGGCTTCTAGGCAGACACAACTGAAGATACATACCTCAACGAGGATCGACTCTTTTTAATGGGCTTCTAGGCAGACACAACTGACGATACATATCTCAACGAGAATCGACTCTTTTAAATGGGCTTCTAGCCAGACACAACCCACGATACATATCTCAACAAGGATCGACTCTTTTTAATGGGCTTCTAGGCAGACACATCCCATGATACATATCTTAACGAGGATCGACTCTTTTTAATAGGCTTCTAGGCAGACACAACTGACGATACATATCTCAACGAGGATCGACTCTTTTAAATGGGCTTCTAGGGAGACACAATCGACGATACATATCTCAACGAGGATCGACTTTTTTTAATGGGCTTCTTGCCAGACACAACCCACTATACATATCTCAACCAGGATCGACTCTTTTGAATGGGCTGTTTGCCAGACACAACTGACGATACATATCTCAACAAGGATTGACTTTTTTAAATGGGCTTCTAGGCAGACACAACTGACGATACATATCTCAACGAGGATCGACTTTTTTAATGGGCTTCAAGCCAGACACATCCCACGATACATATATCAACGAGGATCGACTCTTTTAAATGGGCTTCTAGGCAGACACAACCCACGATACATATCTCAACGAGGATCGACTCTTTTAAATGGGCTTCTAGCTAGACACAACCCAGGATACATATCTCAACGAGGATCGACTCTTTTAAATGGGCTTCTAACCAGACACAACCCACGATACATATCTCAACGAGGATCGACTCTTTTTAATGGGCTTCTAGGCACACACAACCCACGATACATATCTCAACGAGGATCGACTCTTTTTAATGGGCTTCTAACCAGACACAACAAACGATACATATCTCAACGAGGATCGACTCCTTTTAATAGGCTTCTAGGCAGACACAACTGAAGATACATACCTCAACGAGGATCGACTCTTTTTAATGGGCTTCTAGGGAGACACATCTCACGATACATATCTCAACGAGGATCGACTCTTTTTAATAGGCTTCTAGGCAGACACAACTGACGATACATATCTCAACGAGGATCGACTCTTTTAAATGGGCTTCTAGGCAGACACAACAAACGATACATATCTCAACGAGGATCGACTTTTTTTAATCAGCTTCTTGCCAGACACAACCCACTATACATATCTCAACGAGGATCGACTCTTTTGAATGGGCTGTTTGCCAGACACAACCCACGATACATATCTCAACGAAGATCGACTCTTTTAAATGGGCTTCTAGGCAGACACAACTGACGATACATATCTCAACGAGGATCGACTCTTTTTAATAGGCTTCTAGGCAGACACAACTGACGATACATATCTCAATGAGGATCGACTCTTTTAAATGGGCTTCTAGGCAGACACAATCGACGATACATATCTCAGCAAGGATTGACTTTTTTTAATGGGCTTCTTGCCAGACACAACCCACTATACATATCTCAACGAGGATCGACTCTTTTGAATGGGCTTCTAGGCAGACACAACTGACGATACATATCTCAACAAGGATCGACTCTTTTAAATGGGCTTCTAGGCAGACACAACTGACGATACATATCTCAACGAGGATCGACTTTTTTAATGGGCTTCTAGCCAGACACAACCCACGATACATATATCAACGAGGATCGACTCTTTTAAATGGGCTTCCAGGCAGACACAACCCACGATACATATCTCAACGAGGATCGACTCTTTTAAATGGGCTTCTAGGCAGACGCAACCCACGATACATATCTCAACGAGGATCGACTCTTGTAATGGGCTTCGAGCCAGACACAACCCACGATACATATCTCAACGAGGATCGACTCTTTTAAATGGGCTTCTAGGCAGACACAACTGACGATACATATCTGAACGAGAATCGACTCTTTTAAATGGGCTTCTAGCCAGACACAACCCACGATACATATCTCAACAAGGATCGACTCTTTTTAATGGGCTTCTAGGCAGACACATCCCATGATACATATCTTAACGAGGATCGACTCTTTTTAATAGGCTTCTAGGCAGACACAACTGACGATACATATCTCAACGAGGATCGACTCTTTTAAATGGGCTTTTAGGCAGACACAATCGACAATACATATCTCAACGAGGATCGAATTTATTTAATGGGCTTCTTGCCAGACACAACCCACTATACATATCTCAACCAGGATCGACTCTTTTGAATGGGCTGTTTGCCAGACACAACTGACGATACATATCTCAACAGGGATCGACTTTTTTAAATGGGCTTCTAGGCAGACACAACTGACGATACATATCTCAACGAGGATCGACTTTTTTAATGGGCTTCTAGCCAGACACATCCCACGATACATATATCAACGAGGATCGACTCTTTTAAATTGGCTTCTAGGCAGACACAACCCACGATACATATCTCAACGAGGATCGACTCTTTTAAATGGGCTTCTAAGCAGACACAACTGACGATACATATCTCAACGAGGATCGACTCTTTTAAATGCGCTTCTAACCAGACACAACCCACGATACTTATCTCAACGAGGATCGACTCTTTTTAATGGGCTTCTAGGCACACACAACCCACGATACATATCTCAACGAGGATCGACTCTTTTTAATGGGCTTCTAACCAGACACAACAAACGATACATATCTCAACGAGGATCGACTCCTTGTAATAGGCTTCTAGGCAGACACAACTGAAGATACATACCTCAACGAGGATCGACTCTTTTTAATGGGCTTCTAGGCAGACACATCTCACGATACATATCTCAACGAGGATCGACTCTTTTTAATAGGCTTCTAGGCAGACACAACTGACGATACATATCTCAACGAGGATCGACTCTTTTAAATGGGCTTCTAGGCAGACACAACAAACGATACATATCTCAACGAGGATCGACTTTTTTTAATCAGCTTCTTGCCAGACACAACCCACTATACATATCTCAACGAGGATCGACTCTTTTGAATGGGCTGTTTGCCAGACACAACCCACGATACATATCTCAACGAAGATCGACTCTTTTAAATGGGCTTCTAGGCAGACACAACTGACGATACATATCTCAACGAGGATCGACTTTTTTAATAGGCTTCTAGCCAGACACAACCCACGATACATATATCAACGAGGATCGACTCTTTTAAATGGGCTCCTAGGCAGACACAACCCACGATACATATCTCAACGAGAATCGACTCTTTTAAATGGGCTTCTGGGCAGACACAACCCACGATACATATCTCAACGAGGATCGACTCTTTTTAATGGGCTTCTAGCCAGACACAACCCACGATACAAATCTCAACGAGGATCGACTCTTTTAAATGGGCTTCTAAGCAGAGACAACTGACGATACATATCTCAACGAGAATCGACTCTTTTAAATGGGCTTCTAGCCAGACACAACCCACGATACATATCTCAACGAGGATCGACTATTTTCAATGGGCTTCTAGCCAGACAGTTCCCACGATACATATCTCAACGAGGATCAACTCTTTTAAATGGGCTTGTAGGCAGACACAACCCACGATGCATATCTCAACGAGGATCGACTCTTTTTAATGGGCTTCTAGCCAGACACAACCCACGATACATATCTCAACGAAGATCGACTCTTTTAAATGGGCTTCTAGGCAGACACCACTGACGATACATATCTCAACGAGGATCGACTCTTTTTAATGGGCTTCTAGCCAGACACAACCCACGATACATATCTCAACGAGGATCGACTCTTTTAAATGGGCTTCTAGGCAAACGCAACCCACGATACATAATCTCAACGAGGATCGACTCTTTTAAATGGGCTTCTAGGCAAACACAACCCACGATACATACCTCAACGAGGATCGACTCTTTTTAATGGGCTTCTAGCCAGACACAACCCACGATACATATCTCAACGAGGATCGACTCTTTTGAATGGGCTGTTTGCCAGACACGACTGACGATACATATTTCAACAAGGATCGACTCTTTTAAATGGGCTTCTAGGCAGACACAACTGACGATACATATCTCAACGAGGATCGACTCTTTTTAATGGGCTTCTAGGCAGACACATCCCACGATACATATCTCAACGAGGATCGACTCTTTTTAAAGGGCTTCTAGGCAGACACAACTGACGATACATATCTCAACGAGGATCGACTCTTTTTAATGGGCTTCTAGGCAGACACATCCCACGATACATATCTCAACGAGGATCGACTCTTTTTGATAGGCTTCTAGGCAGACACAACTGATGATACATATCTCAACGAGGATCGACTCTTTTAAATGGGCTTCTAGGCAGACACAATCGACGATACATATCTCAACGAGGATCGACTTTTTTTAATGGGCTTCTTGCCAGACACAACCCACTATACATATCTCAACAAGGATCGACTCTTTTGAATGGGCTGTTTGCCAGACATAACTGACGAACATATCTCAAAAAGGATCGACTCTTTTAAATGGGCTTCTAGGCAGACACAACTGACGATACATATCTCAACGAGGATCGACTTTTTTAATGGGCTTCTAGCCAGACACAACCCACGATACATATCTCAACGAGGAGCGACTCTTTTGAATGGGCTGTTTGCCAGACACAACTGACGATACATATTTCAACAAGGATCGACTCTTTTAAATGGGCTTCTAGGCAGGCACAACTGCCCTTACATATCTCAACGAGGATCGACTCTTTTTAATGGGCTTCTAGGCAGACACATCCCACGATACATATCTCAACGAGGATCGACTCTTTTTAATAGGCTTCTAGGCAGACACAACTGACGATACATATCTCAACGAGGATCGACTCTTTTTAATGGGCTTCTAGGCAGACACATCCCACGATACATATCTCAACGAGGATCGACTCTTTTTAATAGGCTTCTAGGCAGACACAACTGACGATACATATCCCAACTAGGATCGACTCTTTTAAATGGGCTTCTAGGCAGACACAACCCACGATACATATCTCAACGAGGATCGACTCTTTTTAATGGGCTTCTAGCCAGACACAATCCACGATACATATCTCAACGAGGATCGACTCTTTTAAATGGGCTTCTAGGCAGACACAACCCACGATACCTATCTCAACGAGGATCGACTCTTTTAAATGGGCTTCTAGCCAGACACAACCCACGATACATATCTCAACGAGGATCGACTCTTTTTAATGGGCTTCTAGCCAGACACAACCCACGATACATATCTCAACGAGGATCAACTCTTTTAAATGGGCTTCTAGCCAGACACAACCCACGATACATATCTCAACGAAGATCAACTCTTTTAAATGGGCTTCTAGGCAGACACCACTGACGATACATATCTCAACGAGGATCGACTCTTTTTAATGGGCTTCTAGCCAGACACAACCCACAATACATATCTCAACGAGGATCGACTCTTTTAAATGGGCTTCTAGGCAAACGCAACCCACGATACATATCTCAACGAGGATCGACTCTTTTAAATGGGTTTCTAGGCAAACACAACCCACGATACATATCTCAACGAGGATCGACTCTTTTTAATGGGCTTCTAGCCAGACACAACCCACGATACATATCTCAACGAAGATCGACTCTTTTTAATGGGCTTCTAGCCAGACACAATCCACGATACATTTTTCAACGAGGATCGACTCTTTTAAATGGGCTTCTAGGCAGACACAACTGACGATACATATCTCAACGAGGATCGACTTTTTTAATGGGCTTCTAGCCAGACACAACCCACGATACATATCTCAACGTGGATCGACTGTTTTAAATGGGCTTCTAGGCAGACACAACCCACGATACATATCTCAACGAGGATCGAGTCTTTTTAATGGGCTTCTAGCCAGACACAACCCACGATACATATCTCAACGAGGATCGAATCTTTTAAATGGGCTTCTCGGCAGACACAACTAACGATACATATCTCAACGAGGATCGACTCTTTTAAATGGGCTTCTAGCCAAACACAACCCACGATTCATATCTCAACGAGGATCGACTCTTTTTAATGGGCTTCTAGGCAGACACATCCCACGATACATACCTCAACGAGGATCGACTCTTTTTAATAGGATTCTAGGCAGACACAACAGACGAAACATATCTCAACGAGGATCGACTCTTTTAAATGGGCTTCTAGGCAGACACAATCGACGATACATATCTCAACAAGGATCGACTTTTTTTAATGGGCTTCTTGCCAGACACAACCCACTATACATATCTCAACGAGGATCGACTCTTTTGAATGGGCTGTTTGCCAGACACAACTGACGATACATATCTCAACAAGGATCGACTCTTTTAAATGGGCTTCTAGGCAGACACAACTGACGATACATATCTCAACGAGGATCGACTTTTTCAATGGGCTTCTAGCCAGACACAACCCACAATACATATCTCAACAAGGATCGACTCTTTTAAATGGGCTTCTCGGCAGACACAACTAACGATACATATCTGAACGAGGATCGACTCTTTTAAATGGGCTTCTAGCCAGACACAACCCACGATACATATCTCAACGAGGATCGACTCTTTTTAATGGGCTTCTAGGCAGACACATCCCACGATACATACCTCAACGAGGATCGACTCTTTTTAATAGGCTTCTAGGCAGACACAACTGACGAAACATATCTCAACGAGGATCGACTCTTTTAAATGGGCTTCTAAGGCACAGACACAATCGACGATACATATCTCAACGAGGATCGACTTTTTTTAAAGGGCTTCTTGCCAGACACAACCCACGATACATATATCAACGAGGATCGACTTTTTTAAATGGGCTTTTAGGCAGACACAACCCACGATACATATCTCAACGAGAATCGACTCTTTTAAATGGGCTTCTAGGCAGACACAACCCACGATACATATCTCAACGAGGATCGACTCTTTTTAATGGGTTTCTAGCCAGACACAACCCACGATACATATCTCAACGAGGATTGACTCTTTTAAATGGGCTTCTAGGCAGACACAACTGACGATACATATCTCAACGAGGATCGACTCTTTTAAATGGGCTTCTAGCCAGACACAACCCACGATACATATCTCAACTAGGATCGACTCTTTTTAATGGGCTTCTAGCCAGACACAACCCACGATACATATCTCAACGAGGATCAACTCTTTTAAATGGGCTTCTAGGCAGACACAACCCACGATACATATCTCAACGAGGATCGACTCTTTTAAATGGGCTTCTAGCCAGACACAACCCACGATACATATCTCAACGAGGATCGACTTTTTTAAATGGGCTTCTAGGCAGACACAACCCACGATACATATCTAAACGAAGATCGACTCTTTTCAATCGGCTTCTAGCCAGACACAACCTACGATACATATCTCAACGAGGATCGACTCTTTTTAATGGGCTTCTAGCCAGACACAACCCACGATACATATCTCAACGAGGATCGACTCTTTTTAATGGGATCTAGCCAGACACAACCAACGATACATATCTCAACGAGGATCGACTCTTTTAAATGGGCTTCTAGGCAGACACAACTGACGATACATATCTCAACAAGGATCGACTATTTTTAATGGGCTTCTTCCCAGACCCACCCACGATACATATCTCAACGAGGATCGACTCTTTTTAATGGGCTTCTAGCCAGACACAACCCACGATACATATCTCAACGAGGATCGACTTTTTTAATGGGCTTCTAGCCAGACACAACTGACGATACATATCTCAACGAGGATCGACTCTTTTAAATGGGCTTCTAGGCAGACACAACCCACAATACATATCTCAACAAGGATCGACTCTTTTAAATGGGCTTCTAAGCAGACACAACCCACGATACATATCTCAACGAGGATCGACTCTTTTTAATAGGCTTCTAGCCAGACACAACCCACGATACATATCTCAACGAGGATCGACTCTTTTAAATGGGCTTCTAGGCAGACACAACTGACGATACATATCTCAACGAGAATCGACTCTTTTAGATGGGCTTCTAGCCAGACACAACCCACGATACATATCTCAACGAGGATCGACTCTTTTTAATGGGCTTCTAGCCAGACACAACCCACGATACATATCTCAACGAGGATCAACTCTTTTAAATGGGCTTCTAGGCAGACACAACCCACGATACATATCTCAACGAGGATCGACTCTTTTTAATGGGCTTCTAGCCAGACACAACCCACGATACATATCTCAACGAAGATCGACTCTTTTAAATGGGCTTCTAGGCAGACACCACTGACGATACATATCTCAACGAGGATCGACTCTTTTTAATGGGCTTCTAGCCAGACACAACCCACGATACATATCTCAACGAGGATCGACTCTTTTAAATGGGCTTCTAGGCAAACGCAACCCACGATACATAATCTCAACGAGGATCGACTCTTTTAAATGGGCTTCTAGGCAAACACAACCCACGATACATATCTCAACGAGGATCGACTCTTTTTAATGGGCTTCTAGCCAGACACAACCCACGATACATATCTCAACGAGGATCGACTCTTTTGAATGGGCTGTTTGCCAGACACAACTGACGATACATATCTCAACAAGGATCGACTCTTTTAAATGGGCTTCTAGGCAGACACAACTGCCCTTACATATCTCAACGAGGATCGACTCTTTTTAATGGGCTTCTAGGCAGACACATCCCACGATACATATCTCAACGAGGATCGACTCTTTTTAATAGGCTTCTAGGCAGACACAACTGACGATACATATCTCAACGAGAATCGACTCTTTTAAATGGGCTTCTAGCCAGACACAACCCACGATACATATCTCAACGAGGATCGACTATTTTCAATGGGCTTCTAGCCAGACAGTTCCCACGATACATATCTCAACGAGGATCAACTCTTTTAAATGGGCTTGTAGGCAGACACAACCCACGATGCATATCTCAACGAGGATCGACTCTTTTTAATGGGCTTCTAGCCAGACACAACCCACGATACATATCTCAACGAAGATCGACTCTTTTAAATGGGCTTCTAGGCAGACACCACTAACGATACATATCTCAACGAGGATCGACTCTTTTTAATGGGCTTCTAGCCAGACACAACCCACGATACATATCTCAACGAGGATCGACTCTTTTAAATGGGCTTCTAGGCAAACGCAACCCACGATACATAATCTCAACGAGGATCGACTCTTTTAAATGGGCTTCTAGGCAAACACAACCCACGATACATACCTCAACGAGGATCGACTCTTTTTAATGGGCTTCTAGCCAGACACAACCCACGATACATATCTCAACGAGGATCGACTCTTTTGAATGGGCTGTTTGCCAGACACGACTGACGATACATATCTCAACAAGGATCGACTCTTTTAAATGGGCTTCTAGGCAGACACAACTGACGATACATATCTCAACGAGGATCGACTCTTTTTAATGGGCTTCTAGGCAGACACATCCCACGATACATATCTCAACGAGGATCGACTCTTTTTAAAGGGCTTCTAGGCAGACACAACTGACGATACATATCTCAACGAGGATCGACTCTTTTTAATGGGCTTCTAGGCAGACACATCCCACGATACATATCTCAACGAGGATCGACTCTTTTTGATAGGCTTCTAGGCAGACACAACTGATGATACATATCTCAACGAGGATCGACTCTTTTAAATGGGCTTCTAGGCAGACACAATCGACGATACATATCTCAACGAGGATCGACTTTTTTTAATGGACTTCTTGCCAGACACAACCCACTATACATATCTCAACAAGGATCGACTCTTTTGAATGGGCGGTTTGCCAGACATAACTGACGAACATATCTCAAAAAGGATCGACTCTTTTAAATGGGCTTCTAGGCAGACACAACTGACGATACATATCTCAACGAGGATCGACTTTTTTAATGGGCTTCTAGCCAGACACAACCCACGATACATATCTCAACGAGGAGCGACTCTTTTGAATGGGCTGTTTGCCAGACACAACTGACGATACATATTTCAACAAGGATCGACTCTTTTAAATGGGCTTCTAGGCAGGCACAACTGCCCTTACATATCTCAACGAGGATCGACTCTTTTTAATGGGCTTCTAGGCAGACACATCCCACGATACATATCTCAACGAGGATCGACTCTTTTTAATAGGCTTCTAGGCAGACACAACTGACGATACATATCTCAACGAGGATCGACTCTTTTTAATGGGCTTCTAGGCAGACACATCCCACGATACATATCTCAACGAGGATCGACTCTTTTTAATAGGCTTCTAGGCAGACACAACTGACGATACATATCCCAACTAGGATCGACTCTTTTAAATGGGCTTCTAGGCAGACACAACCCACGATACATATCTCAACGAGGATCGACTCTTTTTAATGGGCTTCTAGCCAGACACAATCCACGATACATATCTCAACGAGGATCGACTCTTTTAAATGGGCTTCTAGGCAGACACAACCCACGATACCTATCTCAACGAGGATCGACTCTTTTAAATGGGCTTCTAGCCAGACACAACCCACGATACATATCTCAACGAGGATCGACTCTTTTTAATGGGCTTCTAGCCAGACACAACCCACGATACATATCTCAACGAGGATCAACTCTTTTAAATGGGCTTCTAGCCAGACACAACCCACGATACATATCTCAACGAAGATCAACTCTTTTAAATGGGCTTCTAGGCAGACACCACTGACGATACATATCTCAACGAGGATCGACTCTTTTTAATGGGCTTCTAGCCAGACACAACCCACAATACATATCTCAACGAGGATCGACTCTTTTAAATGGGCTTCTAGGCAAACGCAACCCACGATACATATCTCAACGAGGATCGACTCTTTTAAATGGGTTTCTAGGCAAACACAACCCACGATACATATCTCAACGAGGATCGACTCTTTTTAATGGGCTTCTAGCCAGACACAACCCACGATACATATCTCAACGAGGATCGACTCTTTTTAATGGGCTTCTAGCCAGACACAATCCACGATACATTTTTCAACGAGGATCGACTCTTTTAAATGGGCTTCTAGGCAGACACAACTGACGATACATATCTCAACGAGGATCGACTTTTTTAATGGGCTTCTAGCCAGACACAACCCACGATACATATCTCAACGTGGATCGACTGTTTTAAATGGGCTTCTAGGCAGACACAACCCACGATACATATCTCAACGAGGATCGAGTCTTTTTAATGGGCTTCTAGCCAGACACAACCCACGATACATATCTCAACGAGGATCGACTCTTTTAAATGGGCTTCTCGGCAGACACAACTAACGATACATATCTCAACGAGGATCGACTCTTTTAAATGGGCTTCTAGCCAAACACAACCCACGATTCATATCTCAACGAGGATCGACTCTTTTTAATGGGCTTCTAGGCAGACACATCCCACGATACATACCTCAACGAGGATCGACTCTTTTTAATAGGATTCTAGGCAGACACAACAGACGAAACATATCTCAACGAGGATCGACTCTTTTAAATGGGCTTCTAGGCAGACACAATCGACGATACATATCTCAACAAGGATCGACTTTTTTTAATGGGCTTCTTGCCAGACACAACCCACTATACATATCTCAACGAGGATCGACTCTTTTGAATGGGCTGTTTGCCAGACACAACTGACGATACATATCTCAACAAGGATCGACTCTTTTAAATGGGCTTCTAGGCAGACACAACTGACGATACATATCTCAACGAGGATCGACTTTTTCAATGGGCTTCTAGCCAGACACAACCCACAATACATATCTCAACAAGGATCGACTCTTTTAAATGGGCTTCTCGGCAGACACAACTAACGATACATATCTGAACGAGGATCGACTCTTTTAAATGGGCTTCTAGCCAGACACAACCCACGATACATATCTCAACGAGGATCGACTCTTTTTAATGGGCTTCTAGGCAGACACATCCCACGATACATACCTCAACGAGGATCGACTCTTTTTAATAGGCTTCTAGGCAGACACAACTGACGAAACATATCTCAACGAGGATCGACTCTTTTAAATGGGCTTCTAAGGCACAGACACAATCGACGATACATATCTCAACGAGGATCGACTTTTTTTAAAGGGCTTCTTGCCAGACACAACCCACGATACATATATCAACGAGGATCGACTTTTTTAAATGGGCTTTTAGGCAGACACAACACACGATACATATCTCAACGAGAATCGACTCTTTTAAATGGGCTTCTAGGCAGACACAACCCACGATACATATCTCAACGAGGATCGACTCTTTTTAATGGGTTTCTAGCCAGACACAACCCACGATACATATCTCAACGAGGATTGACTCTTTTAAATGGGCTTCTAGGCAGACACAACTGACGATACATATCTCAACGAGGATCGACTCTTTTAAATGGGCTTCTAGCCAGACACAACCCACGATACATATCTCAACTAGGATCGACTCTTTTTAATGGGCTTCTAGCCAGACACAACCCACGATACATATCTCAACGAGGATCAACTCTTTTAAATGGGCTTCTAGGCAGACACAACCCACGATACATATCTCAACGAGGATCGACTCTTTTAAATGGGCTTCTAGCCAGACACAACCCACGATACATATCTCAACGAGGATCGACTTTTTTAAATGGGCTTCTAGGCAGACACAACCCACGATACATATCTAAACGAAGATCGACTCTTTTCAATCGGCTTCTAGCCAGACACAACCTACGATACATATCTCAACGAGGATCGACTCTTTTTAATGGGCTTCTAGCCAGACACAACCCACGATACATATCTCAACGAGGATCGACTCTTTTTAATGGGATCTAGCCAGACACAACCAACGATACATATCTCAACGAGGATCGACTCTTTTAAATGGGCTTCTAGGCAGACACAACTGACGATACATATCTCAACAAGGATCGACTATTTTTAATGGGCTTCTTCCCAGACCCACCCACGATACATATCTCAACGAGGATCGACTCTTTTTAATGGGCTTCTAGCCAGACACAACCCACGATACATATCTCAACGAGGATCGACTTTTTTAATGGGCTTCTAGCCAGACACAACTGACGATACATATCTCAACGAGGATCGACTCTTTTAAATGGGCTTCTAGGCAGACACAACCCACAATACATATCTCAACAAGGATCGACTCTTTTAAATGGGCTTCTAAGCAGACACAACCCACGATACATATCTCAACGAGGATCGACTCTTTTTAATAGGCTTCTAGCCAGACACAACCCACGATACATATCTCAACGAGGATCGACTCTTTTAAATGGGCTTCTAGGCAGACACAACTGACGATACATATCTCAACGAGAATCGACTCTTTTAGATGGGCTTCTAGCCAGACACAACCCACGATACATATCTCAACGAGGATCGACTCTTTTTAATGGGCTTCTAGCCAGACACAACCCACGATACATATCTCAACGAGGATCAACTCTTTTAAATGGGCTTCTAGGCAGACACAACCCACGATACATATCTCAACGAGGATCGACTCTTTTTAATGGGCTTCTAGCCAGACACAACCCACGATACATATCTCAACGAAGATCGACTCTTTTAAATGGGCTTCTAGGCAGACACCACTGACGATACATATCTCAACGAGGATCGACTCTTTTTAATGGGCTTCTAGCCAGACACAACCCACGATACATATCTCAACGAGGATCGACTCTTTTAAATGGGCTTCTAGGCAAACGCAACCCACGATACATAATCTCAACGAGGATCGACTCTTTTAAATGGGCTTCTAGGCAAACACAACCCACGATACATATCTCAACGAGGATCGACTCTTTTTAATGGGCTTCTAGCCAGACACAACCCACGATACATATCTCAACGAGGATCGACTCTTTTGAATGGGCTGTTTGCCAGACACAACTGACGATACATATCTCAACAAGGATCGACTCTTTTAAATGGGCTTCTAGGCAGACACAACTGCCCTTACATATCTCAACGAGGATCGACTCTTTTTAATGGGCTTCTAGGCAGACACATCCCACGATACATATCTCAACGAGGATCGACTCTTTTTAATAGGCTTCTAGGCAGACACAACTGACGATACATATCTCAACGAGGATCGACTCTTTTTAATGGGCTTCTAGGCAGACACATCCCACGATACATATCTCAACGAGGATCGACTCTTTTTAATAGGCTTCTAGGCATACACAACTGACGATACATATCCCAACTAGGATCGACTCTTTTAAATGGGCTTCTAGGCAGACACAACCCACGATACATATCTCAACGAGGATCGACTCTTTTTAATGGGCTTCTAGCCAGACACAATCCACGATACATATCTCAACGAGGATCGACTCTTTTAAATGGGCTTCTAGGCAGACACAACCCACGATACCTATCTCAACGAGGATCGACTCTTTTAAATGGGCTTCTAGCCAGACACAACCCACGATACATATCTCAACGAGGATCGACTCTTTTTAATAGGCTTCTAGCCAGACACAACCCACGATACATATCTCAACGAGGATCAACTCTTTTAAATGGGCTTCTAGCCAGACACAACCCACGATACATATCTCAACGAAGATCAACTCTTTTAAATGGGCTTCTAGGCAGACACCACTGACGATACATATCTCAACGAGGATCGACTCTTTTTAATGGGCTTCTAGCCAGACACAACCCACAATACATATCTCAACGAGGATCGACTCTTTTAAATGGGCTTCTAGGCAAACGCAACCCACGATACATATATCAACGAGGATCGACTCTTTTAAATGGGTTTCTAGGCAAACACAACCCACGATACATATTTCAACGAGGATCGACTCTTTTTAATGGGCTTCTAGCCAGACACAACCCACGATACATATCTCAACGAGGATCGACTCTTTTTAATGGGCTTCTAGCCAGACACAATCCACGATACATTTTTCAACGAGGATCGACTCTTTTAAATGGGCTTCTAGGCAGACACAACTGACGATACATATCTCAACGAGGATCGACTTTTTTAATGGGCTTCTAGCCAGACACAACCCACGATACATATCTCAACGTGGATCGACTCTTTTAAATGGGCTTCTAGGCAGACACAACCCACGATACATATCTCAACGAGGATCGAGTCTTTTTAATGGGCTTCTAGCCAGACACAACCCACGATACATATCTCAACGAGGATCGACTCTTTTAAATGGGCTTCTCGGCAGACACAACTAACGATACATATCTCAACGAGGATCGACTCTTTTAAATGGGCTTCTAGCCAGACACAACCCACGATACATATCTCAACGAGGATCGACTCTTTTTAATGGGCTTCTAGGCAGACACATCCCACGATACATACCTCAACGAGGATCGACTCTTTTTAATAGGATTCTAGGCAGACACAACTGACGAAACATATCTCAACGAGGATCGACTCTTTTAAATGGGCTTCTAGGCAGACACAATCGACGATACATATCTCAACGAGGATCGACTTTTTTTAATGGGCTTCTTGCCAGACACAACCCACTATACATATCTCAACGAGGATCGACTCTTTTGAATGGGCTGTTTGCCAGACACAACTGACGATACATATCTCAACAAGGATCGACTCTTTTAAATGGGCTTCTAGGCAGACACAACTGACGATAGATATCTCAACGAGGATCGACTTTTTTAATGGGCTTCTAGCCAGACACAACCCACAATACATATCTCAACAAGGATCGACTCTTTTAAATGGGCTTCTCGGCAGACACAACTAACGATACATATCTGAACGAGGATCGACACTTTTAAATGGGCTTCTAGCCAGACACAACCCACGATACATATCTCAACGAGGATCGACTCTTTTTAATGGGCTTCTAGGCAGACACATCCCACGATACATACCTCAACGAGGATCGACTCTTTTTAATAGGCTTCTAGGCAGACACAACTGACGAAACATATCTCAACGAGGATCGACTCTTTTAAATGGGCTTCTAAGGCACAGACACAATCGACGATACATATCTCAACGAGGATCGACTTTTTTTAATGGGCTTCTTGCCAGACACAACCCACGATACATATATCAACGAGGATCGACTTTTTTAAATGGGCGTTTAGGCAGACACAACCCACGATACATATCTCAACGAGAATCGACTCTTTTAAATGGGCTTCTAGGCAGACACAACCCACGATACATATCTCAACGAGGATCGACTCTTTTTAATGGGCTTCTAGCCAGACACAACCCACGATACATATCTCAACGAGGATTGACTCTTTTAAATGGGCTTCTAGGCAGACACAACTGACGATACATATCTCAACAAGGATCGACTCTTTTAAATGGGCTTCTAGCCAGACACAACCCACGATACATATCTCAACTAGGATCGACTCTTTTTAATGGGCTTCTAGCCAGACACAACCCACGATGCATATCTCAACGAGGATCAACTCTTTTAAATGGGCTTCTAGGCAGACACAACCCACGATACATATCTCAACGAGGATCGACTCTTTTTAATGGGCTTCTAGGCAAACACAACCCACGATACATATTTCAACGAGGATCGACTCTTTTTAATGGGCTTCTAGCCAGACAAAACCCACGATACATATCTCAACGAGGATCGACTCTTTTTAATGGGCTTCTAGCCAGACACAACCCACGATACATATCTCAACGAGGATCGACTCTTTTAAATGGGCTTCTAGGCAGACACAACTGACGATACATATCTCAACGAGGATCGACTTTTTTAATGGGCTTCTAGACAGACACAACCCACGATACATATCTCAACGTGGATCGACTCTTTTAAATGGGCTTCTAGGCAGACACAACCCACGATACATATCTCAACGAGGATCGACTCTTTTAAATGGGCTTCTAGCCAGACACAACCCACGATACATATCTCAACGAGGATCGACTTTTTTAAATGGGCTTCTAGGCAGACACAACCCACGATACATATCTCAACGAAGATCGACTCTTTTCAATGGGCTTCTAGCCAGACACAACCTACGATACATATCTCAACGAGGATCGACTCTTTTTAATGGGCTTCTAGCCAGACACAACCCACGATACATATCTCAACGAGGATCGACTCTTTTTAATGGGATCTAGCCAGACACAACCAACGATACATATCTCAACGAGGATCGACTCTTTTAAATGGGCTTCTAGGCAGACACAACTGACGATACATATCTCAACAAGGATCGACTATTTTTAATGGGCTTCTTCCCAGACCCACCCACGATACATATCTCAACGAGGATCGACTCTTTTAAATGGGCTTCTAGGCAGACACAACTGACGATACATATCTCAACGAGGATCGACTTTTTTAATGGCTTCTAGCCAGACACAACCCAGGATACATATATCAACGAGGATCGACTCTTTTAAATGGGCTTCTAGGCAGACACAACCCACAATACATATCTCAACAAGGATCGACTCTTTTAAATGGGCTTCTAAGCAGACACAACCCACGATACATATCTCAACGAGGATCGACTCTTTTTAATAGGCTTCTAGCCAGACACAACCCACGATACATATCTCAACGAGGATCGACTCTTTTAAATGGGCTTCTAGGCAGACACAACTGACGATACATATCTCAACGAGAATCGACTCTTTTAAATGGGCTTCTAGCCAGACACAACCCACGATACATATCTCAACGAGGATCGACTCTTTTTAATGGGCTTCTAGCCAGACACAACCCACGATACATATCTCAACGAGGATCAACTCTTTTAAATGGGCTTCTAGGCAGACACAACCCACGATACATATCTCAACGAGGATCGACTCTTTTTAATGGGCTTCTAGCCAGACACAACCCACGATACATATCTCAACGAAGATCGACTCTTTTAAATGGGCTTCTAGGCAGACACCACTGACGATACATATCTCAACGAGGATCGACTCTTTTTAATGGGCTTCTAGCCAGACACAACCCACGATACATATCTCAACGAGGATCGACTCTTTTAAATGGGCTTCTAGGCAAACGCAACCCACGATACATAATCTCAACGAGGATCGACTCTTTTAAATGGGCTTCTAGGCAAACACAACCCACGATACATATCTCAACGAGGATCGACTCTTTTTAATGGGCTTCTAGCCAGACACAACCACGATACATATCTCAACGAGGATCGACTCTTTTGAATGGGCTGTTTGCCAGACACAACTGACGATACATATCTCAACAAGGATCGACTCTTTTAAATGGGCTTCTAGGCAGACACAACTGCCCTTACATATCTCAACGAGGATCGTCTCTTTTTAATGGGCTTCTAGGCAGACACATCCCACGATACATATCTCAACGAGGATCGACTCTTTTTAATAGGCTTCTAGGCAGACACAACTGACGATACATATCTCAACGAGGATCGACTCTTTTTAATGGGCTTCTAGGCAGACACATCCCACGATACATATCTCAACGAGGATCGACTCTTTTTAATAGGCTTCTAGGCAGACACAACTGACGATACATATCCCAACTAGGATCGACTCTTTTAAATGGGCTTATAGGCAGACACAATCGACGATACATATCTCAACGAGGATCGACTTTTTTTAATGGGCTTCTTGCCAGACACAAACCACTAAACATATCTCAACGAGGATTGACTCTTTTGAATGGGCTGTTTGCCAGACACAACTGACGATACATATCTCAACAAGGATCGACTCTTTTAAATGGGCTTCTAGGCAGACACAACTGACGATACATATCTCAACGAGGATCGACTTTTTTAATGGGCTTCTAGCCAGACACAACCCACGATACATATCTCAACGAAAATCGACTCTTTTAAATGGGCTTCTAGGCAGACACAACCCACGATACATATCTCAACGAGGATCGACTCTTTTTAATGGGCTTCTAGCCAGACACAACCCACGATACATATCTCAACGAGGATCGACTCTTTTAAATGGGCTTCTAGGCAGACACAACTGACGATACATATCTCAACGAGGATCGACTCTTTTAAATGGGCTTCTAGGCAGACACAACTGACGATACATATCTCAACGAGGATCGACTCTTTGAAATGGGCTTCTAGCCAGACACAACCCACGATACATATCTCAACGAGGATCGACTCTTTTTAATGGGCTTCTAGCCAGACACAACCCACGATACATATCTCAACGAGGATCAACTCTTTTTAATGGGCTTCTAGGCAGACACAACCCACGATACATATCTCAACGAGGATCGACTCTGTTTAATGGGCTTCTAGCCAGACACAACCCACGATACATATCTCAACGAAGTTCGACTCTTTTAAATGGGCTTCTAGGCAGACACCACTGACGATACATATCTCAACGAGGATCGACTCTTTTTAATGGGCTTCTAGCCAGACACAACCCACAATACATATCTCAACAAGGATCGACTCTTTTAAATGGGCTTCTAGGCAAACGCAACCCACGATACCTATCTCAACGAGGATCGACTCTTTTAAATGGGCTTCTAGGCAAACACAACCCACGATACATATCTCAACGAGGATCGACTCTTTTTAATGGGCTTCTAGCCAGAAACAACCCACGATACATATCTCAACGAGGATCGACTCTTTTTAATGGGCTTCTAGCCAGACACAACCCACGATACATATCTCAACGAGGATCGACTCTTTTTAATGGGCTTCTAGGCAGACACATCCCACGATAAAAAACCTTAACGAGGATCGACTCTTTTTAATAGGCTTCTAGGCAGACACAACTCAAGAAACATATCTCAACGAGGATCGACTCTTTTAAATGGGCTTCTAGGCAGACACAATCGACGATACATATCTCAACAAGGATCGACTTTTTTTAATGGGCTTCTTGCCAGACACAACCCACTATACATATCTTAACGAGGATCGACTCTTTTGAATGGGCTGTTTGCCGGACACAACTGACGATACATATCTCAACAAGGATCGACTCTTTTAAATGGGCTTCTAGGCAGACACAACTGACGATACATATCTCAACGAGGATCGACCTTTTTAATGGGCTTCTAGCCAGACACAACCCATGATACATATATCAACGAGGATCGACTCTTTTAAATGGGCTTCTAGCCAGACACAACCCACGATACATATCTCAACGAGAATCGACTCTTTTAAATGGGCTTCTAGGCAGACACAACCCACGATACATATCTCAACGAGGATCGACTCTTTTTAATGGGCTTCTAGCCAGATACAACCCACGATACATATCTCAACGAGGATTGACTCTTTTAAATGGGCTTCTAGGCAGACACAACTGACGATACATATCTCAAAGAGGATCGACTCTTTTAAATGGGCTTCTAGCCAGACACAACCCACGATACATATCTCAACTAGGATCGACTCTTTTGAATGGGCTTCTAGCCAGACACAACCCACGATACATATCTCAACGAGGATCAACTCTTTTAAATGGGCTTCTAGGCAGACACAACCCACGATACATATCTCAACGAGGATCAACTCTTTTTAATGGGTTTCTAGCCAGACACAAACTACGATACATATCTCAACGAGGATTGACTCTTTTTAATGGGCTTCTAGCCAGACACAACCCACAATACATATCTCAACGAGGATCGACTCTTTTAAATGGGCTTCTAGGCAAACGCAACCCACGATACATATCTCAACGAGGATCGACTCTTTTAAATGGGCTTCTAGGCAAACACAACCCACGATCCATATCTCAACGAGGATCGACTCTTTTTAATGGGCTTCTAGCCAGACACAACCCACGATACATATCTCAACGAGGATCGACTCTTTTTAATGGGATCTAGCCAGACACAACCCACGATACATATCTCAACGAGCATCGACTCTTTTAAATGGGCTTCTAGGCAGACACAACTGACGATACATATCTCAACGAGGATCGACTTTTTTTAATGGGCTTCTTCCCGGACACAACCCACGATACATATCTCAACGAGGATCGACTCTTTTAAATGGGCTTCTAGGCAGACACAACCCACGATACATATCTCAATGAGAATCGACTCTTTTTAATGGGCTTCTAGCCAGACACAACCCACGATACATATCTCAACGAAGATAGACTCTTTTAAATGGGCTTCTAGGCAGACACCACTGACGATACATATCTCAACGAGGATCGACTCTTTTTAATGGGCTTCTAGCCAGACACAACCCACGATACATATCTCAACTAGGATCGACTCTTTTAAATGGGCTTCTAGCCAGACACAAACCACGATACATATCTCAACGAGGATCGACTCTTTTTAATGGGCTTCTAGGCAGACACAACCCACGATACATATCTCAACGAGGATCGACTCTTTTTAATAGGCTTCTAGGCAGACACAACTGACGATACATATCTCAACGAGGATCGACTCTTTTAAATGGCCTTCTAGGCAGACACAATCGACGATTCATATCTCAACGAGGATCGACTTTTTGTATGGGCTTCTAGGCAGACACAACCCACTATACATATCTCAACGATGATAGACTCTTTTGAATGGGCTGTTAGCCAGACACAACTGACGATACATATCTCAACGAGGATCGACTCTTTTAAATGGGCTTCCAGGCAGACACAACCCACGATACATATCTCAACGATGATAGACTCTTTTGAATGGGCTGTTAGCCAGACACAACTGACGATACATATCTCAATGAGGATCGACTCTTTTAAATGGGCTTCTAGCCAGACACAACCGACGATACATATCTCAACGAGGATCTACTCTATTTAATGGGCTTCTAGTCAGACACAACGCACGATACATATCTCAACGAGCATCGACTCTTTTTAATGGGCTTCTAGCCAGACACAACCTACGATACATATCTCAACGAGGATCGACTCTTTTTAATGGGCTTCTAGCCAGACACAACCCACGATACATATCTTAACGAGGATCAACTCTTTTAAATGGGCTTCTAGGCAGACACAACCCACGATACATATCTCAACGAGGATCGACTCTTTTTAATGGGCTTCTAGCCAGACACAACCCACGATACATATCTCAACGAAGAACGACTCTTTTAAATGGGCTTCTAGCCAGAAACAACCCACGATACATATCTCAACGAGGATCGACTCTTTTTAATGGGCTTCTAGCCAGACACAACCGACGATACATATCTCAACGAGGATCGACTCTTTTTAATGGGCTTCTAGCCAGACACAACCCACGATACATATATCAACGAAGATCGACTCTGTCAAATGGGCTTCTAGGCAGAGACAACCGACGATACATATCTCAACGAAGATCGACTCTTTTTTAATGGGCTTCTAGCCAGACACAATCCACGATACATATCTCAACGAGGATCAACTCTTCTAAATGGGTTCTAGCCAGACACAACCCACGATACATATCTCAACGAGGATCGACTCTTTTTAATGGGCTTCTAGCCAGACACAACCCACGATACATATCTCAATGATGATCGACTCTTTTTAATAGGCTTCTAGCTAGACACAACCCATGATACATATCGCAACGAGGATCGACTCTTTTTAATGGGCTTCTAGCCAGACACAACCCACGATACATATCTCAACGAGGATCGACTCTTTTTAATGGGCTTCTAGCCAGACACAACCCACGATACATATCTCAACGAGGATCGACTCTTTTAAATGGGCCAGACACTACTGATGATACATTTCTCAACGAGGATCGACTCTTTTTAATGGGCTTCTAGCCAGACACAACCCACAATACATATCTCAACGAGGATCGACTCTTTTAAATGGGCTTCTTGCCGGACACAACCCACGATACATATCTCAACGATGATAGACTCTTTTGAATGGGCTGTTAGCCAGACACAACTGACGATACATATCTCAACGAGGATGGACTCTTTTAAATGGGCTTCTAGCCAGACACAACTCACGATACATATCTCAACGAGGATCGACTCTTTTTAATGGGCTTCTAGCCAGACACAACCCATGATACATATCTCAACGAGGATCGACTCTTTTAAATGGGCTTCTAGCCAGACACAACCCACGATACATATCTCAACGAGGATCGACTCTTTTTAATGGGCTTCTAGCCAGACACATCCCACGATACATATCTCAACGAGGATCGACTCTTTTTAATGGGCTTCTAGCTAGACACAACCCACGATACATTTTGCAACGAGGATCGACTCTTTTTAATGGGCTTCTAGCCAGACACAACCCACGATACATATCTCAACGAGGATCGACTCTTTTTAATGGGATCTAGCCAGACACAACCAACGATACATATCTCAACGAGGATCGACTCTTTTAAATGGGCTTCTAGGCAGACACAACTGACGATACATATCTCAACAAGGATCGACTATTTTTAATGGGCTTCTTCCCAGACACAACCCACGATACATATCTCAACGAGGATCGACTCTTTTAAATGGGCTTCTAGGCAGACACAACCCACGATACATATCTCAACGAGGATCGACTCTTTTTAATGGGCTTCTAGCCAGACACAACCCACGATACATATCTCAACGAGGATCGACTCTTTTTAATGGGCTTCTAGGCAGACACAACCCACGATACATATCTCAACGAGGATCGACTCTTTTTAATAGGCTTCTAGGCAGACACAACTGACGATACATATCTCAACGAGGATCGACTCTTTTAAATGGGCTTCTAGGCAGACACAATCGACGATTCATATCTCAACGAGGATCGACTTTTTTTATGGGCTTCTAGGCAGACACAACCCACTATACATATCTCAACGATGATAGACTCTTTTGAATGGGCTGTTAGCCAGACACAACTGACGATACATATCTCAACGAGGATCGACTCTTTTAAATGGGCTTCCAGGCAGACACAACCCACGATACATATCTCAACGATGATAGACTCTTTTGAATGGGCTGTTAGCCAGACACAACTGACGATACATATCTCAATGAGGATCGACTCTTTTAAATGGGCTTCTAGCCAGACACAACCGACGATACATATCTCAACGAGGATCTACTCTATTTAATGGGCTTCTAGTCAGACACAACGCACGATACATATCTCAACGAGCATCGACTCTTTTTAATGGGCTTCTAGCCAGACACAACCTACGATACATATCTCAACGAGGATCGACTCTTTTTAATGGGCTTCTAGCCAGACACAACCCACGATACATATCTTAACGAGGATCAACTCTTTTAAATGGGCTTCTAGGCAGACACAACCCACGATACATATCTTAACGAGGATCGACTCTTTTTAATGGGCTTCTAGCCAGACACAACCCACGATACATATCTCAACGAAGAACGACTCTTTTAAATGGGCTTCTAGCCAGACACAACCCACGATACATATCTCAACGAGGATCGACTCTTTTTAATGGGCTTCTAGCCAGACACAACCGACGATACATATCTCAACGAGGATCGACTCTTTTTAATGGGCTTCTAGCCAGACACAACCCACGATACATATATCAACGAAGATCGACTCTGTCAAATGGGCTTCTAGGCAGAGACAACCGACGATACATATCTCAACGAAGATCGACTCTTTTTTAATGGGCTTCTAGCCAGACACAATCCACGATACATATCTCAACGAGGATCAACTCTTCTAAATGGGTTCTAGCCAGACACAACCCACGATACATATCTCAACGAGGATCGACTCTTTTTAATGGGCTTCTAGCCAGACACAACCCACGATACATATCTCAATGATGATCGACTCTTTTTAATAGGCTTCTAGCTAGACACAACCCATGATACATATCGCAACGAGGATCAACTCTTTTTAATGGGCTTCTAGCCAGACACAACCCACGATACATATCTCAACGAGGATCGACTCTTTTTAATGGGCTTCGAGCCAGACACAACCCACGATACATATCTCAACGAGGATCGACTCTTTTTAATGGGCTTCTAGCCAGACACATCCCACGATACATATCTCAACGAGGATCGACTCTTTTTAATGGGCTTCTAGCTAGACACAACCCACGATACATTTTGCAACGAGGATCGACTCTTTTTAATGGGCTTCTAGCCAGACACAACCCACGATACATATCTCAACGAGGATCGACTCTTTTTAATGGGCTTCTAGCTAGACACAACCCACGATACATTTTGCAACGAGGATCGACTCTTTTTAATGGGCTTCTAGCCAGACACAACCCACGATACATATCTCAACGAGGATCGACTCTTTTTAATGGGATCTAGCCAGACACAACCAACGATACATATCTCAACGAGGATCCACTCTTTTAAATGGGCTTCTAGGCAGACACAACTGACGATACATATCTCAACAAGGATCGATTATTTTTAATGGGCTTCTTCCCAGACACAACCCACGATACATATCTCAACGAGGATCGACTCTTTTAAATGGGCTTCTAGGCAGACACAACTGACGATACATATCTCAACGAGGATCGACTTTTTTAATGGGCTTCTAGCCAGACACAACCCAGGATACATATATCAACGAGGATCGACTCTTTTAAATGGGCTTCTAGGCAGACACAACCAACGATACATATCTCAACGAGAATCAACTCTTTTAAATGGGCTTCTAGGCAGACACAACCCACGATACATATCTCAACGAGGATCGACTCTTTTTAATGGGCTTCTAGGCAGACACAACCCACGATACATATCTCAACGAGGATCGACTCTTTTAAATGGGCTTCTAGGCAGACACAACTGACGATACATATCTCAACGAGGATCGACTCTTTTTAATGGGCTTCTAGGCAAACACAACCCACGATACATATCTCAACGAGGATCGACTCTTTTTTAATGGGCTTCTAGCCAGACACAACCCACGATACATATCTCAACGAGGATCGACTCTTTTTAATGGGCTTATAGCCAGACACAACCCACGATACATATCTCAACGAGGATCGACTCTTTTAAATGGGCTTCTAGGCAGACACAACCAACTATACATATCTCAACGAGAATCAACTCTTTTAAATGGGCTTCTAGGCAGACACAACCCACGATACATATCTCCACGTGGATCGACTCTTTTAAATGGGCTTCTAGGCAGACACAACCCACGATACATATCTCAACGAGGATCGACTCTTTTAAATGGGCTTCTAGCCAGACACAACCCACGATACATATCTCAACGAGGATCGACTTTTTTAAATGGGCTTCTAGGCAGACACAACCCACGATACATATCTCAACGAAGATCGACTCTTTTCAATGGGCTTCTAGCCAGACACAACCTAAGATACATATCTCAACGAGGATCGACTCTTTTTAATGGGCTTCTAGCCAGACACAACCCACAATACATATCTCAACGAGGATCGACTCTTTTAAATTGGCTTCTAGGCAAATGCAACCCACGATACATATCTCAACGAGGATCGACTCTTTTAAATGGGCTTCTAGGCAAACACAACCCACGATACATATCTCAACGAGGATCGACTCTTTTTAGTGGGCTTCTAGCCAGACACAACCCACGATACATATCTCAACGAGGATCGACTCTTTTTAATGGGATCTAGCCAGACACAACCAACGATACATATCTCAACGAGGATCGACTCTTTTAAATGAGCTTCTAGGCAGACACAACTGACGATACATATCTCAACAAGAATCGACTATTTTTAATGGGCTTCTTCCCAGACACAACCCACGATACATATCTCAACGAGGATCGACTCTTTTAAATGGGCTTCTAGGCAGACACAACTGACGATACATATCTCAACGAGGATCGACTTTTTTAATGGGCTTCTAGCCAGACACAACCCAGGATACATATATCAACGAGGATCGACTCTTTTAAATGGGCTTCTAGGCAGACACAACCCACGATACATATCTCAACGAGAATCAACTCTTTTAAATGGGCTTCTAGGCAGACACAACCCACGATACATATCTCAACGAGGATCGACTCTTTTTAATGGGCTTCTAGCCAGACACAACCCACGATACATATCTCAACGAGGATCGACTCTTTTGAATGGGCTGTTTGCCAGACACGACTGACGATACATATCTCAACAAGGATCGACTCTTTTAAATGGGCTTCTAGCCAGACACAACCCACGATACATATCTCAACGAGGATCGACTCTTTTTAATGGGCTTCTAGCCAGACACAACCCACGATACATATCTCAACGAGGATCAACTCTTTTAAATGGGCTTCTAGGCAGATACAACCCACGATACATATCTCAACGAGGATCGACTCTTTTTAATGGGCTTCTAGCCAGACACACCCCAGGATACATATCTCAACGAAGATCGACTCTTTTAAATGGGCTTCTAGGCAGACACCACTGACGATACATATCTCAACGAGGATCGACTCTTTTTAATGGGCTTCTAGCCAGACACAACCCACGATACATATCTCAACGAGGATCGACTCTTTTAAATGGGCTTCTAGGCAAACGCAACCCACGATACATAATCTCAACGAGGATCGACTCTTTGAAATGGGCTTCTAGGCAAACACAACCCACGATACATATCTCAACGAGGATCGACTCTTTTGAATGGGCTGTTTGCCAGACACAACTGACGATACATATCTCAACAAGGATCGACTCTTTTAAATGGGCTTCTAGGCAGACACAACTGACGATACATATCTCAACGAGGATCGACTCTTTTTAATTGGCTTCTAGGCAGACACATCCCACGATACATATCTCAACGAGGATCGACTCTTTTTAATCGGGCTTCTAGGCAGACACAACTGACGATACATATCTCAACGAGGATCGACTCTTTTTAATGGGCTTCTAGGCAGACACATCCCACGATACATATCTCAACGAGGATCGACTCTTTTTAATAGGCTTCTAGGCAGACACAACTGACGATACATATCTCAACGAGGATCGACTCTTTTAAATGGGCTTCTAGGCAGACACAATCGACGATACATATCTCAACGAGGATCGACTTTTTTAATGGGCTCCTTGCCAGACACAAACCACTAAACATATCTCAACGAGGATCGACTCTTTTGAATGGGCTGTTTGCCAGACACAACTGACGATACATATCTCAACAAGGATCGACTCTATTAAATGGGCTTCTAGGCAGACACAACTGACGATACATATCTCACGAGGATCGACTTTTTTAATGGGCTTCTAGCCAGACACAACCCACGAAACATATATCAACGAGGATCGACTCTTTTAAATGGGCTTCTAGGCAGACACAACCCACGATACATATCTCAACGAGAATCGACTCTTTTAAATGGGCTTCTAGGCAGACACAACCCACGATACATATCTCAACGAAGATCGACTCTTTTTAATGGGCTTCTAGCCAGACACAACTGACGATACATATCTCAACGAGGATCGACTCTTTTAAAAGGGCTTCTAGGCAGACACAACTGACGATACATATCTCAACGAGGATCGACTCTTTTAAATGGGCTTCTAGGCAGACACAACTGACGATACATATCTCAACGAGGATCGACCTTTTTAAATGGGCTTCTAGCCAGACACAACCCACGATACATATCTCAACGAGGATCGACTCTTTTTAATGGGCTTCTAGCCAGACACAACCCACGATACATATCTCAACGAGGATCAACTCTTTTAACTGGGCTTCTAGGCAGACACAACCCACGATACATATCTCAACGAGGATCGACTCTGTTTAATGGGCTTCTAGCCAGACACAACCCACGATACATATCTCAACGAAGTTCGACTCTTTTAAATGGGCTTCTAGGCAGACACCACTGACGATACATATCTCAACGAGGATCGACTCTTTTTAATGGGCTTCTAGCCAGACACAACCCACAATACATATCTCAACAAGGATCGACTCTTTTAAATGGGCTTCTAGGGACGCAACCCACGATACATATCTCAACCAGGATTGACTCTTTTAAATGGGCTTCTAGGCAAACACAACCCACGATACATATCTCATCGAGGATCGACTCTTTTTAATGGGCTTCTAGCCAGAAACAACCCACGATACATATCTCAACGAGGATCGACTCTTTTTAATGGGCTTCTAGCCAGACACAACCCACGATACATATCTATACGAGGATCGACTCTTTTAAATGGGCTTCTAGGCAGACACAACCGACGATACATATCTCAACGACGATCGACTTTTTTTAATGGGCTTCTAGCCAGACACAACCCACGATACATATCTCAACGTGGATCGACTCTTTTAAATGGGCTTCTAGGCAGACACAAACCACGATACATATCTCAACGAGGATCAACTCTTTTAAATGGGCTTCTAGGCAGACACAACCCACGATACATATCTCAACGAGGATCGAGTCTTTTTAATGGGCTTCTAGCCAGACACAACCCTGAATACATATCTCAACGAGGATCGACTCTTTTAAATGGGCTTTTCGGCCTTCACAACTAACGATACATATCTCAACAAGGATCGACTCTTTTAAATGGGCTTCTAGCCAGACACAACCCACGATACATATCTCAACGAGGATCGACTCTTTTTAATGGGCTTCTAGGCAGACACAACTGACGAAACATATCTCAACGAGGATCGACTCTTTTAAATGGGCTTCTAGGCAGACACAATCGACGATACATATCTCAACGAGGATCGACTTTTTTTAATGGGCTTCTTGCCAGACACAACCCACTGTACATATCTCAACGAGGATCGACTCTTTTGAATGGGCTGTTTGCCAGACACAACTGACGATACATATCTCAACAAGGATCGACTCTTTTAAATGGGCTTCTAGGCAGACACAACTGACGATACATATCTCAACGAGGATCGAACTTTTTAATGGGCTTCTAGCCAGACACAACCCACGATACATATATCAACGAGGATCGACTCTTTTATATGGGCTTCTAGCCAGACACAACCCACGATACATATCTCAACGAGAATCGACTCTTTTAAATGGGCTTCTAGGCAGACACAACCCACGATACATATCTCAACGAGGATCGACTCTTTTTAATGGGCTTCTAGCCAGAAACAACTCACGATACATATTTCAACGAGGATTGACTCTTTTAAATGGGCTTCTAGGCAGACACAACTGACGATACATATCTCAAAGAGGATCGACTCTTTTAAATGGGCTTCGAGCCAGACACAACCCACGATACATATCTCAACTAGGATCGACTCTTTTTAATGGGCTTCTAGCCAGACACAACCCACGATACATATCTCAACGAGGATCAACTCTTTTAAATAGGCTTCTAGGCAGACACAACCCACGATACATATCTCAACGAGGATCAACTCTTTTTAATGGGCTTCTAGCCAGACACAACCTACGATACATATCTCAACGAGGATCGACTCTTTTTAATGAGGTTCTAGCCAGACACAACCCACAATACATATCTCAAAGAGGATCGACTCTTTTAAATGGGCTTCTAGGCAAACGACACCCACGATACATATCTCAACGAGGATCGACTCTTTTAAATGGAGTTCTAGGCAAACACAACCCACGATACATATCTCAACAAGGATCGACTTTTTTAATGGGCTTCTAGCCAGACACAACCCACGATACATATCTCAACGAGGATCGACTCTTTTTAATGGGATCTAGCCAGACACAACCCACGATACATATCTCAACGAGGATCGACTCTTTTAAATGGGCTTCTATGCAGACACAACTGACGATACATATCTCAACGAGGATCGACTTTTTTAATGGGCTTCCTCCCAGACACAACCCACGATAAATATCTCAACGAGGATCGACTCTTTTAAATGGGCTTCTAGCCAGACACAACCCACGATACATATATCAACGAGGATCGACTCTTTTAAATGGGCTTCTAGCCAGACACAACCCACGATACATATCTCAACGAGAATCGACTCTTTTAAATGGGCTTCTAGGCAGACACAACCCCTGATACGTATCTCAACGAGGATCGACTCTTTTTAATGGGCTTCTAGCCAGACACAACCCACGATACATATCTCAACGAGGATTGACTCTTTTAAATGGGCTTCTAGGCAGACATAACTGACGATACATATCTCAACGAGGATCGACTTTTTTTAATGGGCTTACTCCGAAGACACAACCCACGATAAATATCTCAACGAGGATCGACTCTTTTAAATGGGCTTCTAGGCAGACACAACCCACGATACATATCTCAATGAGAATCGACTCTTTTTAATGGGCTTCTAGCCAGACACAACCCACGATACATATCTCAACGAAGATAGACTCTTTTAAATGGGCTTCTAGGCAGACACCACTGACGATACATATCTCAACGAGGATCGACTCTATTTAATGGGCTTATAGCTTAGACACAACCCACGATACATATCTCAACAAGGATCGACTCTTTTACATGGGCTTCTAGCCAGACACAAACCACGATACATATCTCAACGAGGATCGACTCTTTTTAATGGGCTTCTAGGCAGACACAACCCACGATACATATCTCAACGAGGATCGACTCTTTTTAATAGGCTTCTAGGCAGACACAACTGACGATACATATCTCAACGAGGATCGACTCTTTTAAATGGGCTTCTAGGCAGACACAATCGACGATTCATATCTCAACGAGGATCGACTTTTTTTATGGGCTTCTAGGCAGACACAACCCACTATACATATCTCAACGATGATAGACTCTTTTGAATGGGCTGTTAGCCAGACACAACTGACGATACATATCTCAACGAGGATCGACTCTTTTAAATGGGCTTCTTGCCAGACACAACCCACTATACATATCTCAACGATGATAGACTCTTTTGAATGGGCTGTTAGCCAGACACAACTGACGATACATATCTCAATGAGGATCGACTCTTTTGAATGGGCTTCTAGCCAGACACAACCGACGATACATATCTCAACGAGGATCTACTCTATTTAATGGGCTTCTAGTCAGACACAACGCACGATACATATCTCAACGATGATAGACTCTTTTTAATGGGCTTCTAGCCAGACACAAACTACGATACATATCTCAACGAGGATCGACTCTTTTTAATGGGCTTCTAGCCAGACACAACCCACGATACATATCTTAACGAGGATCAACTCTTTTAAATGGGCTTCTAGGCAGACACAACCCACGATACATATCTCAACGAGGATCGACTCTTTTTAATGGGCTTCTAGCCAGACACAACCCACGATACATATCTCAACGAAGAACGACTCTTTTAAATGGGCTTCTAGCCAGACACAACCCACGATACATATCTCAACGAGGATCGACTCTTTTTAATGGGCTTCTAGCCAGACACAACCGACGATACATATCTCAACTAAGATCGACTCTTTTTAATGGGCTTCTAGCCAGACACAACCCACGATACATATATCAACGAAGATCGACTCTTTCAAATGGGCTTCTAGGCAGAGACAACCGACGATACATATCTCAACGAAGATCGACTCTTTTTTAATGGGCTTCTAGCCAGACACAATCCACGATACATATCTCAACGAGGATCAACTCTTCTAAATGGGCTTCTAGCCAGACACAACCCACGATACATATCTCAACGAGGATCGACTCTTTTTAATGGGCTTCTAGCTAGACACAACCCACGATACATATCGCAACGAGGATCGACTCTTTTTAATGGGCTTCTAGCCAGACACAACCCACGATACATATCTCAATGAGGATCGACTCTTTTTAATGGGCTTCTAGCTAGACACAACCCACGATACATATCGCAACGAGGATCGACTCTTTTTAATGGGCTTCTAGCCAGACACAACCCACGATACATATCTCAACGAGGATCGACTCTTTTTAATGGGCTTCTAGCCAGACACAACCCATGATACATATCTCAACGAGGATCAACTCTTTTTAATGGGCTTCTAGCCAGACACAACCCACGATACATATCTCAACGAGGATCGACTCTTTTAAATGGGCAAGACACTACTGATGATACATTTCTCAACGAGGATCGACTCTTTTTAATGGGCTTCTAGCCAGACACAACCCACAATACATATCTCAACGAGGATCGACTCTTTTAAATGGGCTTCTTGCCAGACACAACCCACTATACATATCTCAACGATGATAGACTCTTTTGAATGGGCTGTTAGCCAGACACAACTGACGATACATATCTCAACGAGGATCGACTCTTTTAAATGGGCTTCTAGCCAGACACAACTCACGATACATATTTCAAAGAGGATCGACTTTTTTTAATATGCTTCTAGCCAGACACAACCCATGATTTATATCTCAACGAGGATCGACTCTTTTAAATGGGCTTCTAGCCAGACACAACCCACGATACATATCTCAACGAGGATCGACTTTTTTTAATGGGCTTCTAGCCAGACACAACCCACGATACATATCTAAACGAGGATCGACTCTTTTTAATGGGCTTCTAGCTAGACACAACCCACGATACATATCGCAACGAGGATCGACTCTTTTTAATGGGCTTCTAGCAAGACACAACCCACGATACATATCTCAACGAGGATCGACTCTTTTTAATGGGATCTAGCCAGACACAACCAACGATACATATCTCAACGAGGATCGACTCTTTTAAATGGGCTTCTAGGCAGACACAACTGACGATACATATCTCGACAAGGATCGACTATTTTTAATGGGCTTCTTCCCAGACACAACCCACGATACATATCTCAACGAGGATCGACTCTTTTAAATGGGCTTCAAGGCAGACACAACTGACGATACATATCTCAACGAGGATCGACTTTTTTAATGGGCTTCTAGCCAGACACAACCCAGGATACATATATCAACGAGGATCGACTCTTTTAAATGGGCTTCTAGGCAGACACAACCCACGATACATATCTCAACGAGAAACAACTCTTTTAAATGGGCTTCTAGGCAGACACAACCCACGATACATATCTCAACGAGGATCGACTCTTTTTAATGGGCTTCTAGGCAGACACAACCAACGATACATATCTCAACGAGGATCGACTCTTTTAAATGGGCTTCTAGGCAGACACAACTGACGATACATATCTCATGAGAATCGACTCTTTTAAATGGGCTTCTAGCCAGACACAACCCACGATACATATCTCAACGAGGATCGACTCTTTTTAATGGGCTTCTAGCCAGACACAACCCACGATACATATCTCAAGGAGGATCAACTCTTTTAAATGGGCTTCTAGGCAGACACAACCCACGATACATATCTCAACGAGGATCGACTCTTTTTAATGGGCTTCTAGGCAGACACAACCCACGATACATATCTCAACGAGGATCGACTCTTTTAAATGGGCTTCTAGGCAGACACAACTGACGATACATATCTCAACGAGAATCGACTCTTTTAAATGGGCTTCTAGCCAGACACAACCCACGATACATATCTCAACGAGGATCGACTCTTTTTAATGGGCTTCTAGCCAGACACAACCCACGATACATATCTCAAGGAGGATCAACTCTTTTAAATGGGCTTCTAGGCAGACACAACCCACGATACATATCTCAACGAGGATCGACTCTTTTTAATGGGCTTCTAGCCAGACACAACCCACGATACATATCTCAACGAAGATCGACTCTTTTAAATTGGCTTCTAGGCAAACACAACCCACGATACATATCTCAACGAGGATCGACTCGTTTTAATGGGCTTCTAGCCAGACACAACCCACGTTCCCTTTATCAACGAGGATCGACTCTTTTAAATGGGCTTCTAGGCAAACGCAACCCACGATACATAATCTCAACGAGGATCGACTCTTTTAAATGGGCTTCTAGGCAAACACAACCCACGATACATATCTCAACGAGGATCGACTCTTTTTAATGGGCTTCTAGCCAGACACAACTTACGATACATATCTCAACGAGGATCGACTCTTTTGAATGGGCTTCTAGCCAGACACAACCTACGATACATATCTCAACGAGGATCGACTCTTTTTAATGGGCTTCTAGCCAGACACAACCCACGATACATATCTCAACGAGGATCGACTCTTTTTAATGGGATCTAGCCAGACACAACCAACGATACATATCTCAACGAGGATCGACTCTTTTAAATGGGCTTCTAGGCAGACACAACTGACGATACATATCTCAACAAGGATCGACTATTTTTAATGGGCTTCTTCCCAGACCCACCCACGATACATATCTCAACGAGGATCGACTCTTTTAAATGGGCTTCTAGGCAGACACAACTGACGATACATATCTCAACGAGGATCGACTTTTTTAATGGGCTTCTAGCCAGACACAACCCAGGATACATATATCAACGAGGATCGACTCTTTTAAATGGGCTTCTAGGCAGACACAACCCACAATACATATCTCAACAAGGATCGACTCTTTTAAATGGGCTTCTAAGCAGACACAACCCACGATACATATCTCAACGAGGATCGACTCTTTTTAATAGGCTTCTAGCCAGACACAACCCACGATACATATCTCAACGAGGATCGACTCTTTTAAATGGGCTTCTAGGCAGACACAACTGACGATACATATCTCAACGAGAATCGACTCTTTTAAATGGGCTTCTAGCCAGACACAACCCACGATACATATCTCAACGAGGATCGACTCTTTTTAATGGGCTTCTAGCCAGACACAACCCACGATACATATCTCAACGAGGATCAACTCTTTTAAATGGGCTTCTAGGCAGACACAACCCACGATACATATCTCAACGAGGATCGACTCTTTTTAATGGGCTTCTAGCCAGACACAACCCGCGATACATATCTCAACGAAGATCGACTCTTTTAAATGGGCTTCTAGGCAGACACCACTGACGATACATATCTCAACGAGGATCGACTCTTTTTAATGGGCTTCTAGCCAGACACAACCCACGATACATATCTCAACGAGGATCGACTCTTTTAAATGGGCTTCTAGGCAAACGCAACCCACGATACATAATCTCAACGAGGATCGACTCTTTTAAATGGGCTTCTAGGCAAACACAACCCACGATACATATCTCAACGAGGATCGACTCTTTTTAATGGGCTTCTAGCCAGACACAACTTACGATACATATCTCAACGAGGATCGACTCTTTTGAATGGGCTTCTAGCCAGACACAACCTACGATACATATCTCAACGAGGATCGACTCTTTTAAATGGGCTTCTAGGCAGACACAACTGACGATACATATCTCAACGAGGATCGACTCTTTTTAATGGGCTTCTAGGCAGACACAACTGACGATACATATCTCAACGAGGATCGACTCTTTTTAATAGGCTTCTAGGCAGACACAACTGACGATACATATCTCAACGAGGATCGACTCTTTTTAATGGGCTTCTAGGCAGACACATCCCAAGATACATATCTCAACGAGGATCGACTCTTTTTTATAGGCTTCTATGCAGACACAACTGACGATACATCTCTCAACGAGGATCGACTCTTTTAAATGGGCTTCTAGGCAGACACAATCGACGATACATATCTCAACGAGGATCGACTTTTTTTAATGGGCTTCTTGCCAGACACAAACCACTAAACATATCTCAACGAGGATCGACTCTTTTGAATGGGCTGTTTACCAGACACAACTGACGATACATATGTCAACCAGGACCGACTCTTTTAAATGGGCTTCTAGGCAGACACAACTGACGATACATATCTCAACGAGGATCGACTTTTTTAATGGGCTTCTAGCCAGACACAATCCACGATACATATATCAACGAGGATCGACTCTTTTAAATGGGCTTCTAGGCAGACACAACCCACGATACATATCTCAACGAGAATCGACTCTTTTAAATGGGCTTCTAGGCAGACACAACCCACGATACATATCTCAACGAGGATCGACTCTTTTTAATGGGCTTCTAGCTAGACACAACCCACGATACATATCGCAACGAGGATCGACTCTTTTTAATGGGCTTCTAGCCAGACACAACCCACGATACATATCTCAATGAGGATCGACTCTTTTTAATGGGCTTCTAGCTAGACACAACCCACGATACATATCGCAACGAGGATCGACTCTTTTTAATGGGCTTCTAGCCAGACACAACCCACGATACATATCTCAACGAGGATCGACTCTTTTTAATGGGCTTCTAGCCAGACACAACCCATGATACATATCTCAACGAGGATCAACTCTTTTTAATGGGCTTCTAGCCAGACACAACCCACGATACATATCTCAACGAGGATCGACTCTTTTAAATGGGCCAGACACTACTGATGATACATTTCTCAACGAGGATCGACTCTTTTTAATGGGCTTCTAGCCAGACACAACCCACAATACATATCTCAACGAGGATCGACTCTTTTAAATGGGCTTCTTGCCAGACACAACCCACTATACATATCTCAACGATGATAGACTCTTTTGAATGGGCTGTTAGCCAGACACAACTGACGATACATATCTCAACGAGGATCGACTCTTTTAAATGGGCTTCTAGCCAGACACAACTCACGATACATATTTCAAAGAGGATCGACTTTTTTTAATATGCTTCTAGCCAGACACAACCCATGATTTATATCTCAACGAGGATCGAATCTTTTAAATGGGCTTCTAGCCAGACACAACCCACGATACATATCTCAACGAGGATCGACTTTTTTTAATGGGCTTCTAGCCAGACACAACCCACGATACATATCTAAACGAGGATCGACTCTTTTTAATGGGCTTCTAGCTAGACACAACCCACGATACATATCGCAACGAGGATCGACTCTTTTTAATGGGCTTCTAGCAAGACACAACCCACGATACATATCTCAACGAGGATCGACTCTTTTTAATGGGATCTAGCCAGACACAACCAACGATACATATCTCAACGAGGATCGACTCTTTTAAATGGGCTTCTAGGCAGACACAACTGACGATACATATCTCGACAAGGATCGACTATTTTTAATGGGCTTCTTCCCAGACACAACCCACGATACATATCTCAACGAGGATCGACTCTTTTAAATGGGCTTCAAGGCAGACACAACTGACGATACATATCTCAACGAGGATCGACTTTTTTAATGGGCTTCTAGCCAGACACAACCCAGGATACATATATCAACGAGGATCGACTCTTTTAAATGGGCTTCTAGGCAGACACAACCCACGATACATATCTCAACGAGAAACAACTCTTTTAAATGGGCTTCTAGGCAGACACAACCCACGATACATATCTCAACGAGGATCGACTCTTTTTAATGGGCTTCTAGGCAGACACAACCCACGATACATATCTCAACGAGGATCGACTCTTTTAAATGGGCTTCTAGGCAGACACAACTGACGATACATATCTCATGAGAATCGACTCTTTTAAATGGGCTTCTAGCCAGACACAACCCACGATACATATCTCAACGAGGATCGACTCTTTTTAATGGGCTTCTAGCCAGACACAACCCACGATACATATCTCAAGGAGGATCAACTCTTTTAAATGGGCTTCTAGGCAGACACAACCCACGATACATATCTCAACGAGGATCGACTCTTTTTAATGGGCTTCTAGGCAGACACAACCCACGATACATATCTCAACGAGGATCGACTCTTTTAAATGGGCTTCTAGGCAGACACAACTGACGATACATATCTCAACGAGAATCGACTCTTTTAAATGGGCTTCTAGCCAGACACAACCCACGATACATATCTCAACGAGGATCGACTCTTTTTAATGGGCTTCTAGCCAGACACAACCCACGATACATATCTCAAGGAGGATCAACTCTTTTAAATGGGCTTCTAGGCAGACACAACCCAAGATACATATCTCAACGAGGATCGACTCTTTTTAATGGGCTTCTAGCCAGACACAACCCACGATACATATCTCAACGAAGATCGACTCTTTTAAATTGGCTTCTAGGCAAACACAACCCACGATACATATCTCAACGAGGATCGACTCTTTTTAATGGGCTTCTAGCCAGACACAACCCACGTTCCCTTTATCAACGAGGATCGACTCTTTTAAATGGGCTTCTAGGCAAACGCAACCCACGATACATAATCTCAACGAGGATCGACTCTTTTAAATGGGCTTCTAGGCAAACACAACCCACGATACATATCTCAACGAGGATCGACTCTTTTTAATGGGCTTCTAGCCAGACACAACTTACGATACATATCTCAACGAGGATCGACTCTTTTGAATGGGCTTCTAGCCAGACACAACCTACGATACATATCTCAACGAGGATCGACTCTTTTTAATGGGCTTCTAGCCAGACACAACCCACGATACATATCTCAACGAGGATCGACTCTTTTTAATGGGATCTAGCCAGACACAACCAACGATACATATCTCAACGAGGATCGACTCTTTTAAATGGGCTTCTAGGCAGACACAACTGACGATACATATCTCAACAAGGATCGACTATTTTTAATGGGCTTCTTCCCAGACCCACCCACGATACATATCTCAACGAGGATCGACTCTTTTAAATGGGCTTCTAGGCAGACACAACTGACGATACATATCTCAACGAGGATCGACTTTTTTAATGGGCTTCTAGCCAGACACAACCCAGGATACATATATCAACGAGGATCGACTCTTTTAAATGGGCTTCTAGGCAGACACAACCCACAATACATATCTCAACAAGGATCGACTCTTTTAAATGGGCTTCTAAGCAGACACAACCCACGATACATATCTCAACGAGGATCGACTCTTTTTAATAGGCTTCTAGCCAGACACAACCCACGATACATATCTCAACGAGGATCGACTCTTTTAAATGGGCTTCTAGGCAGACACAACTGACGATACATATCTCAACGAGAATCGACTCTTTTAAATGGGCTTCTAGCCAGACACAACCCACGATACATATCTCAACGAGGATCGACTCTTTTTAATGGGCTTCTAGCCAGACACAACCCACGATACATATCTCAACGAGGATCAACTCTTTTAAATGGGCTTCTAGGCAGACACAACCCACGATACATATCTCAACGAGGATCGACTCTTTTTAATGGGCTTCTAGCCAGACACAACCCGCGATACATATCTCAACGAAGATCGACTCTTTTAAATGGGCTTCTAGGCAGACACCACTGACGATACATATCTCAACGAGGATCGACTCTTTTTAATGGGCTTCTAGCCAGACACAACCCACGATACATATCTCAACGAGGATCGACTCTTTTAAATGGGCTTCTAGGCAAACGCAACCCACGATACATAATCTCAACGAGGATCGACTCTTTTAAATGGGCTTCTAGGCAAACACAACCCACGATACATATCTCAACGAGGATCGACTCTTTTTAATGGGCTTCTAGCCAGACACAACTTACGATACATATCTCAACGAGGATCGACTCTTTTGAATGGGCTTCTAGCCAGACACAACCTACGATACATATCTCAACGAGGATCGACTCTTTTAAATGGGCTTCTAGGCAGACACAACTGACGATACATATCTCAACGAGGATCGACTCTTTTTAATGGGCTTCTAGGCAGACACAACTGACGATACATATCTCAACGAGGATCGACTCTTTTTAATAGGCTTCTAGGCAGACACAACTGACGATACATATCTCAACGAGGATCGACTCTTTTTAATGGGCTTCTAGGCAGACACATCCCAAGATACATATCTCAACGAGGATCGACTCTTTTTTATAGGCTTCTATGCAGACACAACTGACGATACATCTCTCAACGAGGATCGACTCTTTTAAATGGGCTTCTAGGCAGACACAATCGACGATACATATCTCAACGAGGATCGACTTTTTTTAATGGGCTTCTTGCCAGACACAAACCACTAAACATATCTCAACGAGGATCGACTCTTTTGAATGGGCTGTTTACCAGACACAACTGACGATACATATGTCAACCAGGACCGACTCTTTTAAATGGGCTTCTAGGCAGACACAACTGACGATACATATCTCAACGAGGATCGACTTTTTTAATGGGCTTCTAGCCAGACACAATCCACGATACATATATCAACGAGGATCGACTCTTTTAAATGGGCTTCTAGGCAGACACAACCCACGATACATATCTCAACGAGAATCGACTCTTTTAAATGGGCTTCTAGGCAGACACAACCCACGATACATATCTCAACGAGGATCGACTCTTTTTAATGGGCTTCTAGCCAGACACAACCCACGATACATATCTCAACGAGGATCGACTCTTTTAAATGGGCTTCTAGGCAGACACAACTGACGATACATATCTCAACGAGGATCGACTCTTTTAAATGGGCTTCTAGCCAGACACAACCCACGATACATATCTCAACGAGGATCGACTCTTTTTAATGGGCTTCTAGCCAGACACAACCCACGATACATATCTCAACGAAGGTCGACTCTTTTAAATGGGCTTCTAGGCAGACACCACTGACGATACATATCTCAACGAGGATCGACTCTTTTTAATGGGCTTCTATCCAGACACAAACCACAATACATATCTCAACAAGGATCGACTCTTTTAAATGGGCTTCTAGGCAAACGCAACCCACGATACATATCTCAACGAGGATCGACTCTTTTAAATGGGCTTCTAGGCAAACACAACCCACGATACATATCTCAACGAGGATCGACTCTTTTTAATGGGCTTCTAGCCAGACACAACCCACGATACATATCTCAACGAGGATCGACTCTTTTTAATGGGCTTCTAGCCAGACACAACCCACGATACATATCTCAACGAGGATCGACTCTTTTAAATAGGCTTCTAGGCAGACACAACTGACGATACATATCTCAACGAGGATCGACTTTTTTTAATGGGCTTCTAGCCAGACACAACCCACGATACATATCTCAACGTGGATCGACTCTTTTAAATGGGCTTCTAGGCAGACACAAACCACGATACATATCTCAACGAGGATCAACTCTTTTAAATGGGCTTCTAGGCAGACACAACCCACGATACATATCTCAACGAGGATCGAGTCTTTTTAATGGGCTTCTAGCAAGACACAACCCTGAATACATATCTCAACGAGGATCGACTCTTTTAAATGGGCTTCTCGGCAGACACAACTAACGATACATATCTCAACGAGGATCGACTCTTTTAAATGGGCTTCTAGCCAGACACAACCCACGATACATATCTCAACGAGGATCGACTCTTTTTAGTGGGCTTCTAGGCAGGCACATCCCACGATACATACCTCAACGAGGATCGACTCTTTTTAATAGGCTTCTAGTCAGACACAACTGACGAAACATATCTCAACGAGGATCGACTCTTTTAAATGGGCTTCTAGGCAGACACAACCCACTATACATATCTCAACGATGATAGACTCTTTTGAATGGGCTGTTAGCCAGACACAACTGACGATACATATCTCAATGAGGATCGGCTCTTTTAAATGGGCTTCTAGCCAGACACAACCGACGATACATATCTCAACGAGGATCTACTCTATTTAATGGGCTTCTAGTCAGACACAACGCACGATACATATCTCAACGAGCATCGACTCTTTTTAATGGGCTTCTAGCCAGACACAACCTACGATACATATCTCAACGAGGATCGACTCTTTTTAATGGGCTTCTAGCCAGACACAACCCACGATACATATCTCAACGAGGATCGACTCTTTTTAATGGGCTTCTAGCCAGACACAACCCACGTTCCCTTTATCAACGAGGATCGACTCTTTTAAATGGGCTTCTAGGCAAACGCAACCCACGATACATAATCTCAACGAGGATCGACTCTTTTAAATGGGCTTCTAGGCAAACACAACCTACGATACATATCTCAACGAGGATCGACTCTTTTAAATGGGCTTCTAGGCAGACACAACTGACGATACATATCTCAACGAGAATCGACTCTTTTAAATGGGCTTCTAGCCAGACACAACCCACGATACATATCTCAACGAGGATCGACTCTTTTTAATGGGCTTCTAGCCAGACACAACCCACGATACATATCTCAAGGAGGATCAACTCTTTTAAATGGGCTTCTAGGCAGACACAACCCACGATACATATCTCAACGAGGATCGACTCTTTTTAATGGGCTTCTAGCCAGACACAACCCACGATACATATCTCAACGAAGATCGACTCTTTTAAATTGGCTTCTAGGCAAACACAACCCACGATACATATCTCAACGAGGATCGACTCTTTTTAATGGGCTTCTAGCCAGACACAACCCACGTTCCATTTATCAACGAGGATCGACTCTTTTAAATGGGCTTCTAGGCAAACGCAACCCACGATACATAATCTCAACGAGGATCGACTCTTTTAAATGGGCTTCTAGGCAAACACAACCCACGATACATATCTCAACGAGGATCGACTCTTTTTAATGGGCTTCTAGCCAGACACAACTTACGATACATATCTCAACGAGGATCGACTCTTTTAAATGGGCTTCTAGGCAGACACAACTGACGATACATATCTCGACAAGGATCGACTATTTTTAATGGGCTTCTTCCCAGACACAACCCACGATACATATCTCAACGAGGATCGACTCTTTTAAATGGGCTTCAAGGCAGACACAACTGACGATACATATCTCAACGAGGATCGACTTTTTTAATGGGCTTCTAGCCAGACACAACCCAGGATACATATATCAACGAGGATCGACTCTTTTAAATGGGCTTCTAGGCAGACACAACCCACGATACATATCTCAACGAGAAACAACTCTTTTAAATGGGCTTCTAGGCAGACACAACCCACGATACATATCTCAACGAGGATCGACTCTTTTTAATGGGCTTCTAGGCAGACACAACCCACGATACATATCTCAACGAGGATCGACTCTTTTAAATGGGCTTCTAGGCAGACACAACTGACGATACATATCTCATGAGAATCGACTCTTTTAAATGGGCTTCTAGCCAGACACAACCCACGATACATATCTCAACGAGGATCGACTCTTTTTAATGGGCTTCTAGCCAGACACAACCCACGATACATATCTCAAGGAGGATCAACTCTTTTAAATGGGCTTCTAGGCAGACACAACCCACGATACATATCTCAACGAGGATCGACTCTTTTTAATGGGCTTCTAGGCAGACACAACCCACGATACATATCTCAACGAGGATCGACTCTTTTAAATGGGCTTCTAGGCAGACACAACTGACGATACATATCTCAACGAGAATCGACTCTTTTAAATGGGCTTCTAGCCAGACACAACCCACGATACATATCTCAACGAGGATCGACTCTTTTTAATGGGCTTCTAGCCAGACACAACCCACGATACATATCTCAAGGAGGATCAACTCTTTTAAATGGGCTTCTAGGCAGACACAACCCACGATACATATCTCAACGAGGATCGACTCTTTTTAATGGGCTTCTAGCCAGACACAACCCACGATACATATCTCAACGAAGATCGACTCTTTTAAATTGGCTTCTAGGCAAACACAACCCACGATACATATCTCAACGAGGATCGACTCTTTTTAATGGGCTTCTAGCCAGACACAACCCACGTTCCCTTTATCAACGAGGATCGACTCTTTTAAATGGGCTTCTAGGCAAACGCAACCCACGATACATAATCTCAACGAGGATCGACTCTTTTAAATGGGCTTCTAGGCAAACACAACCCACGATACATATCTCAACGAGGATCGACTCTTTTTAATGGGCTTCTAGCCAGACACAACTTACGATACATATCTCAACGAGGATCGACTCTTTTGAATGGGCTTCTAGCCAGACACAACCTACGATACATATCTCAACGAGGATCGACTCTTTTTAATGGGCTTCTAGCCAGACACAACCCACGATACATATCTCAACGAGGATCGACTCTTTTTAATGGGATCTAGCCAGACACAACCAACGATACATATCTCAACGAGGATCGACTCTTTTAAATGGGCTTCTAGGCAGACACAACTGACGATACATATCTCAACAAGGATCGACTATTTTTAATGGGCTTCTTCCCAGACCCACCCACGATACATATCTCAACGAGGATCGACTCTTTTAAATGGGCTTCTAGGCAGACACAACTGACGATACATATCTCAACGAGGATCGACTTTTTTAATGGGCTTCTAGCCAGACACAACCCAGGATACATATATCAACGAGGATCGACTCTTTTAAATGGGCTTCTAGGCAGACACAACCCACAATACATATCTCAACAAGGATCGACTCTTTTAAATGGGCTTCTAAGCAGACACAACCCACGATACATATCTCAACGAGGATCGACTCTTTTTAATAGGCTTCTAGCCAGACACAACCCACGATACATATCTCAACGAGGATCGACTCTTTTAAATGGGCTTCTAGGCAGACACAACTGACGATACATATCTCAACGAGAATCGACTCTTTTAAATGGGCTTCTAGCCAGACACAACCCACGATACATATCTCAACGAGGATCGACTCTTTTTAATGGGCTTCTAGCCAGACACAACCCACGATACATATCTCAACGAGGATCAACTCTTTTAAATGGGCTTCTAGGCAGACACAACCCACGATACATATCTCAACGAGGATCGACTCTTTTTAATGGGCTTCTAGCCAGACACAACCCGCGATACATATCTCAACGAAGATCGACTCTTTTAAATGGGCTTCTAGGCAGACACCACTGACGATACATATCTCAACGAGGATCGACTCTTTTTAATGGGCTTCTAGCCAGACACAACCCACGATACATATCTCAACGAGGATCGACTCTTTTAAATGGGCTTCTAGGCAAACGCAACCCACGATACATAATCTCAACGAGGATCGACTCTTTTAAATGGGCTTCTAGGCAAACACAACCCACGATACATATCTCAACGAGGATCGACTCTTTTTAATGGGCTTCTAGCCAGACACAACTTACGATACATATCTCAACGAGGATCGACTCTTTTGAATGGGCTTCTAGCCAGACACAACCTACGATACATATCTCAACGAGGATCGACTCTTTTAAATGGGCTTCTAGGCAGACACAACTGACGATACATATCTCAACGAGGATCGACTCTTTTTAATGGGCTTCTAGGCAGACACAACTGACGATACATATCTCAACGAGGATCGACTCTTTTTAATAGGCTTCTAGGCAGACACAACTGACGATACATATCTCAACGAGGATCGACTCTTTTTAATGGGCTTCTAGGCAGACACATCCCAAGATACATATCTCAACGAGGATCGACTCTTTTTTATAGGCTTCTATGCAGACACAACTGACGATACATCTCTCAACGAGGATCGACTCTTTTAAATGGGCTTCTAGGCAGACACAATCGACGATACATATCTCAACGAGGATCGACTTTTTTTAATGGGCTTCTTGCCAGACACAAACCACTAAACATATCTCAACGAGGATCGACTCTTTTGAATGGGCTGTTTACCAGACACAACTGACGATACATATGTCAACCAGGACCGACTCTTTTAAATGGGCTTCTAGGCAGACACAACTGACGATACATATCTCAACGAGGATCGACTTTTTTAATGGGCTTCTAGCCAGACACAATCCACGATACATATATCAACGAGGATCGACTCTTTTAAATGGGCTTCTAGGCAGACACAACCCACGATACATATCTCAACAAAAATCGACTCTTTTAAATGGGCTTCTAGGCAGACACAACCCACGATACATATCTCAACGAGGATCGACTCTTTTTAATGGGCTTCTAGCCAGACACAACCCACGATACATATCTCAACGAGGATCGACTCTTTTAAATGGGCTTCTAGGCAGACACAACTGACGATACATATCTCAACGAGGATCGACTCTTTTAAATGGGCTTCTAGCCAGACACAACCCACGATACATATCTCAACGAGGATCGACTCTTTTTAATGGGCTTCTAGCCAGACACAACCCACGATACATATCTCAACGAAGATCGACTCTTTTAAATGGGCTTCTAGGCAGACACCACTGACGATACATATCTCAACGAGGATCGACTCTTTTTAATGGGCTTCTAGCCAGACACAAACCACAATACATATCTCAACAAGGATCGACTCTTTTAAATGGGCTTCTAGGCAAACGCAACCCACGATACATATCTCAACGAGGATCGACTCTTTTAAATGGGCTTCTAGGCAAACACAACCCACGATACATATCTCAACGAGGATCGACTCTTTTTAATGGGCTTCTAGCCAGACACAACCCACGATACATATCTCAACGAGGATCGACTCTTTTTAATGGGCTTCTAGCCAGACACAACCCACGATACATATCTCAACGAGGATCGACTCTTTTAAATAGGCTTCTAGGCAGACACAACTGACGATACATATCTCAACGAGGATCGACTTTTTTTAATGGGCTTCTAGCCAGACACAACCCACGATACATATCTCAACGTGGATCGACTCTTTTAAATGGGCTTCTAGGCAGACACAAACCACGATACATATCTCAACGAGGATCAACTCTTTTAAATGGGCTTCTAGGCAGACACAACCCACGATACATATCTCAACGAGGATCGAGTCTTTTTAATGGGCTTCTAGCAAGACACAACCCTGAATACATATCTCAACGAGGATCGACTCTTTTAAATGGGCTTCTCGGCAGACACAACTAACGATACATATCTCAACGAGGATCGACTCTTTTAAATGGGCTTCTAGCCAGACACAACCCACGATACATATCTCAACGAGGATCGACTCTTTTTAGTAGGCTTCTAGGCAGGCACATCCCACGATACATACCTCAACGAGGATCGACTCTTTTTAATAGGCTTCTAGTCAGACACAACTGACGAAACATATCTCAACGAGGATCGACTCTTTTAAATGGGCTTCTAGGCAGACACAACCCACTATACATATCTCAACGATGATAGACTCTTTTGAATGGGCTGTTAGCCAGACACAACTGACGATACATATCTCAATGAGGATCGGCTCTTTTAAATGGGCTTCTAGCCAGACACAACCGACGATACATATCTCAACGAGGATCTACTCTATTTAATGGGCTTCTAGTCAGACACAACGCACGATACATATCTCAACGAGCATCGACTCTTTTTAATGGGCTTCTAGCCAGACACAACCTACGATACATATCTCAACGAGGATCGACTCTTTTTAATGGGCTTCTAGCCAGACACAACCCACGATACATATCTCAACGAGGATCGACTCTTTTTAATGGGCTTCTAGCCAGACACAACCCACGTTCCCTTTATCAACGAGGATCGACTCTTTTAAATGGGCTTCTAGGCAAACGCAACCCACGATACATAATCTCAACGAGGATCGACTCTTTTAAATGGGCTTCTAGGCAAACACAACCTACGATACATATCTCAACGAGGATCGACTCTTTTAAATGGGCTTCTAGGCAGACACAACTGACGATACATATCTCAACGAGAATCGACTCTTTTAAATGGGCTTCTAGCCAGACACAACCCACGATACATATCTCAACGAGGATCGACTCTTTTTAATGGGCTTCTAGCCAGACACAACCCACGATACATATCTCAAGGAGGATCAACTCTTTTAAATGGGCTTCTAGGCAGACACAACCCACGATACATATCTCAACGAGGATCGACTCTTTTTAATGGGCTTCTAGCCAGACACAACCCACGATACATATCTCAACGAAGATCGACTCTTTTAAATTGGCTTCTAGGCAAACACAACCCACGATACATATCTCAACGAGGATCGACTCTTTTTAATGGGCTTCTAGCCAGACACAACCCACGATACATATCTCAACGAGGATCGACTCTTTTAAATGGGCTTCTAGGCAAACGCAACCCACGATACATAATCTCAACGAGGATCGACTCTTTTAAATGGGCTTCTAGGCAAACACAACCCACGATACATATCTCAACGAGGATCGACTCTTTTTAATGGGCTTCTAGCCAGACACAACTTACGATACATATCTCAACGAGGATCGACTCTTTTGAATGGGCTTCTAGCCAGACACAACCTACGATACATATCTCAACGAGGATCGACTCTTTTTAATGGGCTTCTAGCCAGACACAACCCACGATACATATCTCAACGAGGATCGACTCTTTTTAATGGGCTTCTAGCCAGACACAACCCACGATACATATCTCAACGAGGATCGACTCTTTTAAATAGGCTTCTAGGCAGACACAACTGACGATACATATCTCAACGAGGATCGACTTTTTTTAATGGGCTTCTAGCCAGACACAACCCACGATACATATCTCAACGTGGATCGACTCTTTTAAATGGGCTTCTAGGCAGACACAAACCACGATACATATCTCAACGAGGATCAACTCTTTTAAATGGGCTTCTAGGCAGACACAACCCACGATACATATCTCAACGAGGATCGAGTCTTTTTAATGGGCTTCTAGCAAGACACAACCCTGAATACATATCTCAACGAGGATCGACTCTTTTAAATGGGCTTCTCGGCAGACACAACTAACGATACATATCTCAACGAGGATCGACTCTTTTAAATGGGCTTCTAGCCAGACACAACCCACGATACATATCTCAACGAGGATCGACTCTTTTTAGTGGGCTTCTAGGCAGGCACATCCCACGATACATACCTCAACGAGGATCGACTCTTTTTAATAGGCTTCTAGTCAGACACAACTGACGAAACATATCTCAACGAGGATCGACTCTTTTAAATGGGCTTCTAGGCAGACACAACCCACTATACATATCTCAACGATGATAGACTCTTTTGAATGGGCTGTTAGCCAGACACAACTGACGATACATATCTCAATGAGGATCGACTCTTTTAAATGGGCTTCTAGCCAGACACAACCGACGATACATATCTCAACGAGGATCTACTCTATTTAATGGGCTTCTAGTCAGACACAACGCACGATACATATCTCAACGAGCATCGACTCTTTTTAATGGGCTTCTAGCCAGACACAACCTACGATACATATCTCAACGAGGATCGACTCTTTTTAATGGGCTTCTAGCCAGACACAACCCACGATACATATCTCAACGAGGATCGACTCTTTTTAATGGGCTTCTAGCCAGACACAACCCACGTTCCCTTTATCAACGAGGATCGACTCTTTTAAATGGGCTTCTAGGCAAACGCAACCCACGATACATAATCTCAACGAGGATCGACTCTTTTAAATGGGCTTCTAGGCAAACACAACCTACGATACATATCTCAACGAGGATCGACTCTTTTAAATGGGCTTCTAGGCAGACACAACTGACGATACATATCTCAACGAGAATCGACTCTTTTAAATGGGCTTCTAGCCAGACACAACCCACGATACATATCTCAACGAGGATCGACTCTTTTTAATGGGCTTCTAGCCAGACACAACCCACGATACATATCTCAAGGAGGATCAACTCTTTTAAATGGGCTTCTAGGCAGACACAACCCACGATACATATCTCAACGAGGATCGACTCTTTTTAATGGGCTTCTAGCCAGACACAACCCACGATACATATCTCAACGAAGATCGACTCTTTTAAATTGGCTTCTAGGCAAACACAACCCACGATACATATCTCAACGAGGATCGACTCTTTTTAATGGGCTTCTAGCCAGACACAACCCACGTTCCCTTTATCAACGAGTATCGACTCTTTTAAATGGGCTTCTAGGCAAACGCAACCCACGATACATAATCTCAACGAGGATCGACTCTTTTAAATGGGCTTCTAGGCAAACACAACCCACGATACATATCTCAACGAGGATCGACTCTTTTTAATGGGCTTCTAGCCAGACACAACTTACGATACATATCTCAACGAGGATCGACTCTTTTGAATGGGCTTCTAGCCAGACACAACCTACGATACATATCTCAACGAGGATCGACTCTTTTTAATGGGCTTCTAGCCAGACACAACCCACGATACATATCTCAACGAGGATCGACTCTTTTTAATGGGATCTAGCCAGACACAACCAACGATACATATCTCAACGAGGATCGACTCTTTTAAATGGGCTTCTAGGCAGACACAACTGACGATACATATCTCAACAAGGATCGACTATTTTTAATGGGCTTCTTCCCAGACCCACCCACGATACATATCTCAACGAGGATCGACTCTTTTAAATGGGCTTCTAGGCAGACACAACTGACGATACATATCTCAACGAGGATCGACTTTTTTAATGGGCTTCTAGCCAGACACAACCCAGGATACATATATCAACGAGGATCGACTCTTTTAAATGGGCTTCTAGGCAGACACAACCCACAATACATATCTCAACAAGGATCGACTCTTTTAAATGGGCTTCTAAGCAGACACAACCCACGATACATATCTCAACGAGGATCGACTCTTTTTAATAGGCTTCTAGCCAGACACAACCCACGATACATATCTCAACGAGGATCGACTCTTTTAAATGGGCTTCTAGGCAGACACAACTGACGATACATATCTCAACGAGAATCGACTCTTTTAAATGGGCTTCTAGCCAGACACAACCCACGATACATATCTCAACGAGGATCGACTCTTTTTAATGGGCTTCTAGCCAGACACAACCCACGATACATATCTCAACGAGGATCAACTCTTTTAAATGGGCTTCTAGGCAGACACAACCCACGATACATATCTCAACGAGGATCGACTCTTTTTAATGGGCTTCTAGCCAGACACAACCCGCGATACATATCTCAACGAAGATCGACTCTTTTAAATGGGCTTCTAGGCAGACACCACTGACGATACATATCTCAACGAGGATCGACTCTTTTTAATGGGCTTCTAGCCAGACACAACCCACGATACATATCTCAACGAGGATCGACTCTTTTAAATGGGCTTCTAGGCAAACGCAACCCACGATACATAATCTCAACGAGGATCGACTCTTTTAAATGGGCTTCTAGGCAAACACAACCCACGATACATATCTCAACGAGGATCGACTCTTTTTAATGGGCTTCTAGCCAGACACAACTTACGATACATATCTCAACGAGGATCGACTCTTTTGAATGGGCTTCTAGCCAGACACAACCTACGATACATATCTCAACGAGGATCGACTCTTTTAAATGGGCTTCTAGGCAGACACAACTGACGATACATATCTCAACGAGGATCGACTCTTTTTAATGGGCTTCTAGGCAGACACAACTGACGATACATATCTCAACGAGGATCGACTCTTTTTAATAGGCTTCTAGGCAGACACAACTGACGATACATATCTCAACGAGGATCGACTCTTTTTAATGGGCTTCTAGGCAGACACATCCCAAGATACATATCTCAACGAGGATCGACTCTTTTTTATAGGCTTCTATGCAGACACAACTGACGATACATCTCTCAACGAGGATCGACTCTTTTAAATGGGCTTCTAGGCAGACACAATCGACGATACATATCTCAACGAGGATCGACTTTTTTTAATGGGCTTCTTGCCAGACACAAACCACTAAACATATCTCAACGAGGATCGACTCTTTTGAATGGGCTGTTTACCAGACACAACTGACGATACATATGTCAACCAGGACCGACTCTTTTAAATGGGCTTCTAGGCAGACACAACTGACGATACATATCTCAACGAGGATCGACTTTTTTAATGGGCTTCTAGCCAGACACAATCCACGATACATATATCAACGAGGATCGACTCTTTTAAATGGGCTTCTAGGCAGACACAACCCACGATACATATCTCAACGAGAATCGACTCTTTTAAATGGGCTTCTAGGCAGACACAACCCACGATACATATCTCAACGAGGATCGACTCTTTTTAATGGGCTTCTAGCCAGACACAACCCACGATACATATCTCAACGAGGATCGACTCTTTTAAATGGGCTTCTATGCAGACACAACTGACGATACATATCTCAACGAGGATCGACTCTTTTAAATGGGCTTCTAGCCAGACACAACCCACGATACATATCTCAACGAGGATCGACTCTTTTTAATGGGCTTCTAGCCAGACACAACCCACGATACATATCTCAACGAAGATCGACTCTTTTAAATTGGCTTCTAGGCAAACACAACCCACGATACATATCTCAACGAGGATCGACTCTTTTTAATGGGCTTCTAGCCAGACACAACCCACGTTCCCTTTATCAACGAGGATCGACTCTTTTAAATGGGCTTCTAGGCAAACGCAACCCACGATACATATCTCAACGAGGATCGACTCTTTTAAATGGGCTTCTAGGCAAACACAACCCACGATACATATCTCAACGAGGATCGACTCTTTTTAATGGGCTTCTAGCCAGACACAACCCACGATACATATCTCAACGAGGATCGACTCTTTTTAATGGGCTTCTAGCCAGACACAACCCACGATACATATCTCAACAAGGATCGACTCTTTTAAATAGGCTTCTAGGCAGACACAACTGACGATACATATCTCAACGAGGATCGACTTTTTTTAATGGGCTTCTAGCCAGACACAACCCACGATACATATCTCAACGTGGATCGACTCTTTTAAATGGGCTTCTAGGCAGACACAAACCACGATACATATCTCAACGAGGATCAACTCTTTTAAATGGGCTTCTAGGCAGACACAACCCACGATACATATCTCAACGAGGATCGAGTCTTTTTAATGGGCTTCTAGCAAGACACAACCCTGAATACATATCTCAACGAGGATCGACTCTTTTAAATGGGCTTCTCGGCAGACACAACTAACGATACATATCTCAACGAGGATCGACTCTTTTAAATGGGCTTCTAGCCAGACACAACCCACGATACATATCTCAACGAGGATCGACTCTTTTTAGTGGGCTTCTAGGCAGGCACATCCCACGATACATACCTCAACGAGGATCGACTCTTTTTAATAGGCTTCTAGTCAGACACAACTGACGAAACATATCTCAACGAGGATCGACTCTTTTAAATGGGCTTCTAGGCAGACACAACCCACTATACATATCTCAACGATGATAGACTCTTTTGAATGGGCTGTTAGCCAGACACAACTGACGATACATATCTCAATGAGGATCGACTCTTTTAAATGGGCTTCTAGCCAGACACAACCGACGATACATATCTCAACGAGGATCTACTCTATTTAATGGGCTTCTAGTCAGACACAACGCACGATACATATCTCAACGAGCATCGACTCTTTTTAATGGGCTTCTAGCCAGACACAACCTACGATACATATCTCAACGAGGATCGACTCTTTTTAATGGGCTTCTAGCCAGACACAACCCACGATACATATCTTAACGAGGATCAACTCTTTTAAATGGGCTTCTAGGCAGACACAACCCACGATACATATCTCAACGAGGATCGACTCTTTTTAATGGGCTTCTAGCCAGACACAACCCACGATACATATCTCAACGAAGAACGACTCTTTTAAATGGGCTTCTAGCCAGACACAACCCACGATACATATCTCAACAAGGATCGACTCTTTTTAATGGGCTTCTAGCCAGACACAACCGACGATACATATCTCAACGAGGATCGACTCTTTTTAATGGGCTTCTAGCCAGACACAACCCACGATACATATATCAACGAAGATCGACTCTTTCAAATGGGCTTCTAGGCAGAGACAACCGACGATACATATCTCAACGAAGATCGACTCTTTTTTAATGGGCTTCTAGCCAGACACAATCCACGATACATATCTCAACGAGGATCAACTCTTCTAAATGGGCTTCTAGCCACACACAACCCACGATACATATCTCAACGAGGATCGACTCTTTTTAATGGGCTTCTAGCCAGACACAACCCACGATACATATCTCAATGAGGATCGACTCTTTTTAATGGGCTTCTAGCTAGACACAACCCACGATACATATCGCAACGAGGATCGACTCTTTTTAATGGGCTTCTAGCCAGACACAACCCACGATACATATCTCAACGAGGATCGACTCTTTTTAATGGGCTTCTAGCCAGACACAACCCATGATACATATCTCAACGAGGATCAACTCTTTTTAATGGGCTTCTAGCCAGACACAACCCACGATACATATCTCAACGAGGATCGACTCTTTTAAATGGGCCAGACACTACTGATGATACATTTCTCAACGAGGATCGACTCTTTTTAATGGGCTTCTAGCCAGACACAACCCACGATACATATGTCAACGAGGATCGACTTTTTTTAATGGGCTTCTAGCCAGACACAACCCACGATACATATCTCAACGAGGATCGACTCTTTTAAATGGGCTTCTAGGCAGACACAACTGACGATACATATCTCAACGAGAATCGACTCTTTTTAATGGGCTTCTAGCTAGACACAACCCACGATACATATCGCAACGAGGATCGACTCTTTTTAATGGGCTTCTAGCCAGACACAACCCATGATACATATCTCAACGAGGATCGACTCTTTTAAATGGGCTTCTAGCCAGACACAACCCACGATACATATCTCAACGAGGATCGACTTTTTTTAATGGGCTTCTAGCCAGACACAACCCACGATACATATCTCAACGAGGATCGACTCTTTTTAATGGGCTTCTAGCTAGACACAACCCACGATACATATCGCAACGAGGATCGACTCTTTTCTAATGGGCTTCTAGCAAGACACAACCCACGATACATATCTCAACGAGGATCGACTCTTTTTAATGGGATCTAGCCAGACACAACCAACGATACATATCTCAACGAGAGACGACTCTTTTAAATGGGCTTCTAGGCAGACACAACTGACGATACATATCTCAACAAGGATCGACTATTTTTAATGGGCTTCTTCCCAGACACAACCCACGATACATATCTCAACGAGGATCGACTCTTTTAAATGGGCTTCTAGGCAGACACAACTGACGATACATATCTCAACGAGGATCGACTTTTTTAATGGGCTTCTAGCCAGACACAACCCAGGATACATATATCAACGAGGATCGACTCTTTTAAATGGGCTTCTAGGCAGACACAACCCACGATACATATCTCAACGAGAAACAACTCTTTTAAATGGGCTTCTAGGCAGACACAACCCACGATACATATCTCAACGAGGATCGACTCTTTTTAATGGGCTTCTAGGCAGACACAACCCACGATACATATCTCAACGAGGATCGACTCTTTTAAATGGGCTTCTAGGCAGACACAACTGACGATACATATCTCAACGAGAATCGACTCTTTTAAATGGGCTTCTAGCCAGACACAACCCACGATACATATCTCAACGAGGATCGACTCTTTTTAATGGGCTTCTAGCCAGACACAACCCACGATACATATCTCAAGGAGGATCAACTCTTTTAAATGGGCTTCTAGGCAGACACAACCCACGATACATATCTCAACGAGGATCGACTCTTTTTAATGGGCTTCTAGCCAGACACAACCCACGATACATATCTCAACGAAGATCGACTCTTTTAAATTGGCTTCTAGGCAAACACAACACACGATACATATTTCAACTAGGATCGACTCTTTTTAATGGGCTTCTAGCCAGACACAACCCACGATACATATCTCAACGAGGATCGACTCTTTTAAATGGGCTTCTAGGCAAACGCAACCCACGATACATAATCTCAACGAGGATCGACTCTTTTAAATGGGCTTCTAGGCAAACACAACCCACGATACATATCTCAACGAGGATCGACTCTTTTTAATGGGCTTCTAGCCAGACACAACTTACGATACATATCTCAACGAGGATCGACTCTTTTGAATGGGCTGTTTGCCAGACACAACTGACGATACATATCTCAACAAGGATCGACTCTTTTAAATGGGCTTCTAGGCAGACACAACTGACGATACATATCTCAACGAGGATCGACTCTTTTTAATGGGCTTCTAGGCAGACACATCCCACGATACATATCTCAACGAGGATCGACTCTTTTTAATAGGCTTCTAGGCAGACACAACTGTTGATACATATCTCAACGAGGATCGACTCTTTTTATGGGCTTCTAGGCAGACACATCCCAAGATACATATCTCAACGAGGATCGACTCTTTTTAATAGGCTTCTAGGCAGACACAACTGACGATACATCTCTCAACGAGGATCGACTCTTTTAAATGGGCTTCTAGGCAGACACAATCGACGATACATATCTCAACGAGGATCGACTTTTTTTAATGGGCTTCTTGCCAGACACAAACCACTAAACATATCTCAACGAGGATCGACTCTTTTGAATGGGCTGTTTACCAGACACAACTGACGATACATATGTCAACAAGGACCGACACTTTTAAATGGGCTTCTAGGCAGACACAACTGACGATACATATTTCAACGAGGATCGACTTTTTTAATGGGCTTCTAGCCAGACACAATCCACGATACATATATCAACGAGGATCGACTCTTTTAAATGGGCTTCTAGGCAGACACAACCCACGATACATATCTCAACGAGAATCGACTCTTTTAAATGGGCTTCTAGGCAGACACAACCCACGATACATATCTCAACGAGGATCGACTCTTTTTAATGGGCTTCTAGCCAGACACAACCCACGATACATATCTCAACGAGGATCGACTCTTTTAAATGGGCTTCTAGGCAGACACAACTGACGATACATATCTCAACGAGGATCGACTCTTTTAAATGGGCTTCTAGCCAGACACAACCCACGATACATATCTCAACGAGGATCGACTCTTTTTAATGGGCTTCTAGCCAGACACAACCCACGATACATATCTCAACGAAAATCGACTCTTTTTAATGGGCTTCTAGCCAGACACAACCCACGATACATATCTCAACGAGGATCGACTCTTTTAAATGGGCTTCTAGGCAGACACAACTGACGATACATATCTCAACGAGGATCGACTTTTTTTAATGGGCTTCTAGCCAGACACAACCCACGATACATATCTCAACGTGGATCGACTCTTTTAAATGGGCTTCTAGGCAGACACAAACCACGATACATATCTCAACGAGGATCAACTCTTTTAAATGGGCTTCTAGGCAGACACAACCCACGATACATATCTCAACGAGGATCGAGTCTTTTTAATGGGCTTCTAGCCAGACACAACCCTGAATACATATCTCAACGAGGATCGACTCTTTTAAATGGGCTTCTCGGCAGACACAACTAACGATACATATCTCAACGAGGATCGACTCTTTTAAATGGGATTCTAGCCAGACACAACCCACGATACATATCTCAACGAGGATCGACTCTTTTTAATGGGCTTCTAGGCAGGCACATCCCACGATACATACCTCAACGAGGATCGACTCTTTTTAATAGGCTTCTAGTCAGACACAACTGACGAAACATATCTCAACGAGGATCGACTCTTTTAAATGGGCTTCTAGGCAGACACAATCGACGATACATATCTCAACGAGGATCGACTTTTTTTAATGGGCTTCTTGCCAGACACAACCCACTATACATATCTCAACGAGGATCGACTCTTTTGAATGGGCTGTTTGCCAGACACAACTGACGATACATATCTCAACAAGGATCGACTCTTTTAAATGGGCTTCTAGGCAGACACAACTGACGATACATATCTCAACGAGGATCGACCTTTTTAATGGGCTTCTAGCCAGACACAACCCACGATACATATATCAACGAGGATCGACTCTTTTAAATGGGCTTCTAGCCAGACACAACCCACGATACATATCTCAACGAGAATCGACTCTTTTAAATGGGCTTCTAGCCAGACACAACCCACGATACATATCTCAACGAGGATCGACTCTTTTAAATGGGCTTCTAGGCAAACGCAACCCACGATACATAATCTCAACGAGGATCGACTCTTTTAAATGGGCTTCTAGGCAAACACAACCCACGATACATATCTCAACGAGGATCGACTCTTTTTAATGGGCTTCTAGCCAGACACAACTTACGATACATATCTCAACGAGGATCGACTCTTTTGAATGGGCTGTTTGCCAGACACAACTGACGATACATATCTCAACAAGGATCGACTCTTTTAAATGGGCTTCTAGGCAGACACAACTGACGATAAATATCTCAACGAGGATCGACTCTTTTTAATGGGCTTTTAGGCAGACACATCCCACGATACATATCTCAACGAGGATCCACTCTTTTTAATAGGCTTCTAGGCAGACACAACTGACGATACATATCTCAACGAGGATCGACTCTTTTTAATGGGCTTCTAGGCAGACACATCCCAAGATACATATCTCAACGAGGATCGACTCTTTTTAATAGGCTTCTAGGCAGACACAACTGACGATACATATCTCAACGAGGATCGACTTTTTTAAATGGGCTTCTAGGCAGACACAATCGACGATACATATCTCAACGAGGATCGACTTTTTTTAATGGGCTTCTTGCCAGACACAAACCACTAAACATATCTCAACGAGGATCGACTCTTTTGAATGGGCTGTTTACCTGACACAACTGACGATACATATCTCAACAAGGACCGACTCTTTTAAATGGGCTTCTAGGCAGACACAACTGACGATACATATCTCAACGAGGATCGACTTTTTTAATGGGCTTCTAGCCAGACACAATCCACGATACATATATCAACGAGGATCGACTCTTTTAAATGGGCTTCTAGGCAGACACAACCCACGATACATATCCCAACGAGAATCGACTCTTTTAAATGGGCTTCTAGGCAGACACAACCCACGATACATATCTCAACGAGGATCGACTCTTTTTAATGGGCTTCTAGCCAGACACAACCCACGATACATATCTCAACGAGGATCGACTCTTTTAAATGGGCTTCTAGGCAGACACAACTGACGATACATATCTCAACGAGGATCGACTCTTTTAAATGGGCTTCTAGCCAGACACAACCCACGATACATATCTCAACGAGGATCGACTCTTTTTAATGGGCTTCTAGCCAGACACAACCCACGATACATATCTCAACGAGGATGAACTCTTTTAAATGGGCTTTTAGGCAGACACAACCCACGATACATATCTCAACGAGGATTGACTCTGTTTAATGGGCTTCTAGCCAGACACAACCCACGATACATATCTCAACGAAAATCGACTCTTTTAAATGGGCTTCTAGGCAGACACCACTGACGATACATATCTCAACGAGGATCGACTCTTTTTAATGGGCTTCTAGCCAGACACAACCCACAATACATATCTCAACAAGGATCGACTCTTTTAAATGGGCTTCTAGGCAAACGCAACCCACGATACATATCTCAACGAGGATCGACTCTTTTAAATGGGCTTCTAGGCAAACACAACCCACGATACATATCTCAACGAGGATCGACTCTTTTTAATGGGCTTCTAGCCAGACACAACCCACGATACATATCTCAACGAGGATCGACTCTTTTTAATGGGCTTCTAGCCAGACACAACCCACGATACATATCTCAACGAGGATCGACTCTTTTAAATGGGCTTCTAGGCAGACACAACTGACGATACATATCTCAACGAGGATCGACTTTTTTAATGGGCTTCTAGCCAGACACAACCCACGATACATATCTCAACGTGGATCGACTCTTTTAAATGGGCTTCTAGGCAGACACAAACCACGATACATATCTCAACGAGGATCAACTCTTTTAAATGGGCTTCTAGGCAGACACAACCCACGATACATATCTCAACGAGGATCGAGTCTTTTTAATGGGCTTCTAGCCAGACACAACCCTGAATACATATCTCAACGAGGATCGACTGTTTTAAATGGGCTTCTCGGCAGACACAACTAACGATACATATCTCAACGAGGATCGACTCTTTTAAATGGGCTTCTAGCCAGACACAACCCACGATACATATCTCAACGAGGATCGACTCTTTTAAATGGGCTTCTAGGCAAACGCAACCCACGATACATATCTCAACGAGGATCGACTCTTTTAAATGGGGTTCTAGGCAAACACAACCCACGATACATATCTCAACAAGGATCGACTCTTTTTAATGGGCTTCTAGCAAGACACAACCCACGATACATATCTCAACGAGGATCGACTCTTTTTAATGGGATCTAGCCAGACACAACCCACGATACATATCTCAACGAGGATCGACTCTTTTAAATGGGCTTCTAGGCAGACACAACTGACGATACATATCTCAACGAGGATCGACTTTTTTAATGGGCTTCCTCCCAGACACAACCCACGATAAATATCTCAACGAGGATCGACTCTTTTAAATGGGCTTCTAGCCAGACACAACCCACGATACATATATCAACGAGGATCGACTCTTTTAAATGGGCTTCTAGCCAGACACAACCCACGATACATATCTCAACGAGAATCGACTCTTTTAAATGGGCTTCTAGGCAGACACAACCCACGATACATATCTCAACGAGGATCGACTCTTTTTAATGGGCTTCTAGCCAGACACAACCCACGATACATATCTCAATGAGGATCGACTCTTTTAAATGGGCTTCTAGGCAGACACAACTGACGATACATATCTCAACGAGGATCGACTCTTTTAAATGGGCTTCTAGGCAGACACAACTGACGATACATATCTCAACGAGGATCGACTTTTTTTAATGGGCTTCCTCCCAGACACAACCCACGATAAATATCTCAACGAGGATCGACTCTTTTAAATTGGCTTCTAGGCAGACACAACCCACGATACATATCTCAATGAGAATCGACTCTTTTTAATGGGCTTCTAGCCAGACACAACCCACGATACATATCTCAACGAAGATAGACTCTTTTAAATGGGCTTCTAGGCAGACACAACTGACGATACATATCTCAACGAGGATCGACTTTTTTAATGGGCTTCCTCCCAGACACAACCCACGATAAATATCTCAACGAGGATCGACTCTTTTAAATGGGCTTCTAGCCAGACACAACCCACGATACATATATCAACGAGGATCGACTCTTTTAAATGGGCTTCTAGCCAGACACAACCCACGATACATATCTCAACGAGAATCGACTCTTTTAAATGGGCTTCTAGGCAGACACAACCCACGATACATATCTCAACGAGGATCGACTCTTTTTAATGGGCTTCTAGCCAGACACAACCCACGATACATATCTCAACGAGGATTGACTCTTTTAAATGGGCTTCTAGGCAGACACAACTGACGATACATATCTCAACGAGGATCGACTCTTTTAAATGGGCTTCTAGGCAGACACAACTGACGATACATATCTCAACGAAGATCGACTTTTTTTAATGGGCTTCCTCCCAGACACAACCCACGATAAATATCTCAACGAGGATCGACTCTTTTAAATGGGCTTCTAGGCAGACACAACCCACGATACATATCTCAACGAAGATAGACTCTTTTAAATGGGCTTCTAGGCAGACACCACTGACGATACATATCTCAACGAGGATCGACTCTTTTTAATGGGCTTATAGCCAGACACAACCCACGATACATATCTCAACAAGGATCGACTCTTTTAAATGGGCTTCTAGCCAGACACAAACCACGATACATATCTCAACGAGGATCGACTCTTTTTAATGGGCTTCTAGGCAGACACAACCCACGATACATATCTCAACGAGGATCGACTCTTTTTAATAGGCTTCTAGGCAGACACAACTGACGATACATATCTCAACGAGGATCGACTCTTTTAAATGGGCTTCTAGGCAGACACAATCGACGATTCATATCTCAACGAGGATCGACTTTTTTATGGGCTTCTAGGCAGACACAACCCACTATACATATCTCAACGATGATAGACTCTTTTGAATGGGCTGTTAGCCAGACACAACTGACGATACATATCTCAACGAGGATCGACTCTTTTAAATGGGCTTCTTGCCAGAAAAAACCCACTATACATATCTCAACGATGATAGACTCTTTTGAATGGGCTGTTAGCCAGACACAACTGACGATACATATCTCAATGAGGATCGACTCTTTTAAATGGGCTTCTAGCCAGACACAACCGACGATACATATCTCAACGAGGATCTACTCTATTTAATGGGCTTCTAGTCAGACACAACGCACGATACATATCTCAACGAGCATCGACTCTTTTTAATGGGCTTCTAGCCAGACACAACCTACGATACATATCTCAACGAGGATCGACTCTTTTTAATGGGCTTCTAGCCAGACACAACCCACGATACATATCTTAACGAGGATCAACTCTTTTAAATGGGCTTCTAGGCAGACACAACGTACGATACATATCTCAACGAGGATCGACTCTTTTTAATGGGCTTCTAGCCAGACACAACCCACGATACATATCTCAACGAAGAACGACTCTTTTAAATGGGCTTCTAGCCAGACACAACCCACGATACATATCTCAACGAGGATCGACTCTTTTTAATGGGCTTCTAGCCAGACACAACCGACGATACATATCTCAACGAGGATCGACTCTTTTTAATGGGCTTCTAGCCAGACACAACCCACGATACATATATCAACGAAGATCGACTCTTTCAAATGGGCTTCTAGGCAGAGACAACCGACGATACATATCTCAACGAAGATCGACTCTTTTTTAATGGGCTTCTAGCCAGACACAATCCACGATACATATCTCAACGAGGATCAACTCTTCTAAATGGGCTTCTAGCCAGACACAACCCACGATACATATCTCAACGAGGATCGACTCTTTTTAATGGGCTTCTAGCCAGACACAACCCACGATACATATCTCAATGAGGATCGACTCTTTTTAATGGGCTTCTAGCTAGACACAACCCACGATACATATCGCAACGAGGATCGACTCTTTTTAATGGGCTTCTAGCCAGACACAACCCACGATACATATCTCAACGAGGATCGACTCTTTTTAATGGGCTTCTAGCCAGACACAACCCATGATACATATCTCAACGAGGATCAACTCTTTTTAATGGGCTTCTAGCCAGACACAACCCACGATACATATCTCAACGAGGATCGACTCTTTTAAATGGGCCAGACACTACTGATGATACATTTCTCAACGAGGATCGACTCTTTTTAATGGGCTTCTAGCCAGACACAACCCACAATACATATCTCAACGAGGATCGACTCTTTTAAATGGGCTTCTTGCCAGACACAACCCACTATACATATCTCAACGATGATAGACTCTTTTGAATGGGCTGTTAGCCAGACACAACTGACGATACATATCTCATCGAGGATCGACTCTTTTAAATGGGCTTCTAGCCAGACACAACTCACGCTACATATTTCAACGAGCATCGACTTTTTTAATGGGCTTCTAGCCAGACACAACCCATGATACATATCTCAACGAGGATCGACTCTTTTAAATGGGCTTCTAGCCAGACACAACCCACGATACATATCTCAACGAGGATCGACTTTTTTTAATGGGCTTCTAGCCAGACACAACCCACGATACATATCTCAACGAGGATCGACTCTTTTTAATGGGCTTCTAGCTAGACACAACCCACGATACATATCGCAACGAGGATCGACTCTTTTTAATGGGCTTCTAGCCAGACACAACCCACGATACATATCTCAACGAGGATCGACTCTTTTTAATGGGATCTAGCCAGACACAACCAACGATACATATCTCAACGAGGATCGACTCTTTTAAATGGGCTTCTAGGCAGACACAACTGACGATACATATCTCAACAAGGATCGACTATTTTTAATGGGCTTCTTCCCAGACACAACCCACGATACATATCTCAACGAGGATCGACTCTTTTAAATGGGCTTCTAGGCAGACACAACTGACGATACATATCTCAACGAGGATCGACTTTTTTAATGGGCTTCTAGCCAGACACAACCCAGGATACATATATCAACGAGGATCGACTCTTTTAAATGGGCTTCTAGGCAGACACAACCCACGATACATATCTCAACGAGAATCAACTCTTTTAAATGGGCTTCTAGGCAGACACAACCCACGATACATATCTCAACGAGGATCGACTCTTTTTAATGGGCTTCTAGGCAGACACAACCCACGATACATATCTCAACGAGGATCGACTCTTTTAAATGGGCTTCTAGGCAGACACAACTGACGATACATATCTCAACGAGAATCGACTCTTTTAAATGGGCTTCTAGCCAGACACAACCCACGATACATATCTCAACGAGGATCGACTCTTTTTAATGGGCTTCTAGCCAGACACAACCCACGATACATATCTCAACGAGGATCAACTCTTTTAAATGGGCTTCTAGGCAGACACAACCCACGATACATATCTCAACGAGGATCGACTCTTTTTAATGGGCTTCTAGCCAGACACAACCCACGATACATATCTCAACGAAGATCGACTCTTTTAAATTGGCTTCTAGGCAAACACAACCCACGATACATATCTCAACAAGGATCGACTCTTTTTAATGGGCTTCTAGCCAGACACAACCCACGATACATATCTCAACGAGGATCGACTCTTTTAAATGGGCTTCTAGGCAAACGCAACCCACGATACATAATCTCAACGAGGATCGACTCTTTTAAATGGGCTTCTAGGCAAACCCAACCCACGATACATATCTCAACGAGGATCGACTCTTTTTAATCGGCTTCTAGCAAGACACAACTTACGATACATATCTCAACGAGGATCGACTCTTTTGAATGGGCTGTTTGCCAGACACAACTGACGATACATATCTCAACAAGGATCGACTCTTTTAAATGGGCTTCTAGGCAGACACAACTGACGATACATATCTCAACGAGGATCGACTCTTTTTAATGGGCTTCTAGGCAGACACATCCCACGATACATATCTCAACGAGGATCGACTCTTTTTAATAGGCTTCTAGGCAGACACAACTGACGATACATATCTCAACGAGGATCGACTCTTTTTAATGGGCTTCTAGGCAGACACATCCCAAGATACATATCTCAACGAGGATCGACTCTTTTTAATAGGCTTCTAGGCAGACACAACTGACGATACATATCTCAACGAGGATCGACTCTTTTAAATGGGCTTCTAGGCAGACACAATCGACGATACATATCTCAACGAGGATCGACTTTTTTTAATGGGCTTCTTGCCAGACACAAACCACTAAACATATCTCAACGAGGATCGACTCTTTTGAATGGGCTGTTTACCAGACACAACTGACGATACATATCTCAACAAGGACCGACTCTTTTAAATGGGCTTCTAGGCAGACACAACTGACGATACATATCTCAACGAGGATCGACTTTTTTAATGGGCTTCTAGCCAGACACAATCCACGATACATATATCAACGAGGATCGACTCTTTTAAATGGGCTTCTAGGCAGACATAACCCACGATACATATCTCAACGAGAATCGACTCTTTTAAATGGGCTTCTAGGCAGACACAACCCACGATACATATCTCAACGAGGATCGACTCTTTTTAATGGGCTTCTAGCCAGACACAACCCACGATACATATCTCAACGAGGATCGACTCTTTTAAATGGGCTTCTAGGCAGACACAACTGACGATACATATCTCAACGAGGATCGACTCTTTTAAATGGGCTTCTAGCCAGACACAACCCACGATACATATCTCAACGAGGATCGAGTCTTTTTAATGGGCTTCTAGCCAGACACAACCCACGATACATATCTCAACGAAGATCGACTCTTTTAAATGGGCTTCTAGGCAGACACCACTGACGATACATATCTCAACGAGGATCGACTCTTTTTAATGGGCTTCTAGCCAGACACAACCCACAATACATATCTCAACAAGGATCGACTCTTTTAAATGGGCTTCTAGGCAAACGCAACCCACGATACATATCTCAACGAGGATCGACTCTTTTAAATGGGCTTCTAGGCAAACACAACCCACGATACATATCTCAACGAGGATCGACTCTTTTTAATGGGCTTCTAGCCAGACACAACCCACGATACATATCTCAACGAGGATCGACTCTTTTTAATGGGCTTCTAGCCAGACACAACCCACGATACATATCTCAACGAGGATCGACTCTTTTAAATGGGCTTCTAGGCAGACACAACTGACGATACATATCTCAACGAGGATCGACTTTTTTTAATGGGCTTCTAGCCAGACACAACCCACGATACATATCTCAACGTGGATCGACTCTTTTAAATGGGCTTCTAGGCAGACACAAACCACGATACATATCTCAACGAGGATCAACTCTTTTAAATGGGCTTCTAGGCAGACACAACCCACGATACATATCTCAACGAGGATCGAGTCTTTTTAATGGGCTTCTAGCCAGACACAACCCTGAATACATATCTCAACGAGGATCGACTCTTTTAATTGGGCTTCTCGGCAGACACAACTAACGATACATATCTCAACGAGGATCGACTCTTTTAAATGGGCTTCTAGCCAGACACAACCCACGATACATATCTCAACGAGGATCGACTCTTTTTAATGGGCTTCTAGGCAGGCACATCCCACGATACATACCTTAACGAGGATCGACTCTTTTTAATAGGCTTCTAGTCAGACACAACTGACGAAACATATCTCAACGAGGATCGACTCTTTTAAATGGGCTTCTAGGCAGACACAATCGACGATACATATCTCAACGAGGATCGACTTTTTTTAATGGGCTTCTTGCCAGACACAACCCACTATACATATCTCAACGAGGATCGACTCTTTTGAATGGGCTGTTTGCCAGACACAACTGACGATACATATCTCAACAAGGATCGACTCTTTTAAATGGGCTTCTAGGCAGACACAACTGACGATACATATCTCAACGAGGATCGACCTTTTTAATGGGCTTCTAGCCAGACACAACCCACGATACATATATCAACGAGGATCGACTCTTTTAAATGGGCTTCTAGCCAGACACAACCCACGATACATATCTCAACGAGGATCGACTCTTTTTATAGGCTTCTAGGCAGACACAACTGACGATACATATCTCAACGAGGATCGACTCTTTTTAATGGGCTTCTAGGCAGACACATCCCAAGATACATATCTCAACGAGGATCGACTCTTTTTAATAGGCTTCTAGGCAGACACAACTGACGATACATATCTCAACGAGGATCGACTCTTTTAAATGGGCTTCTAGGCAGACACAATCGACGATACATATCTCAACGAGGATCGACTTTTTTTAATGGGCTTCTTGCCAGACACAAACCACTAAACATATCTCAACGAGGATCGACTCTTTTGAATGGGCTGTTTACCAGACACAACTGACGATACATATGTCAACAAGGACCGACTCTTTTAAATGGGCTTCTAGGCAGACACAACTGACGATACATATCTCAACGAGGATCGACTTTTTTAATGGGCTTCTAGCCAGACACAATCCACCATACATATATCAACGAGGATCGACTCTTTTAAATGGGCTTCAAGGCAGACACAACCCACGATACATATCTCAACGAGAATTGACTCTTTTAAATGGGCTTCTAGGCAGACACAACCCACGATACATATCTCAACGAGGATCGACTCTTTTTAATGGGCTTCTAGCCAGACACAACCCACGATACATATCTCAACGAGGATCGACTCTTTTAAATGGGCTTCTAGGCAGACACAACTGACGATACATATCTCAACGAGGATCGACTCTTTTAAATGGGCTTCTAGCCAGACACAACCCACGATACATATCTCAACGAGGATCGACTCTTTTTAATGGGCTTCTAGCCAGACACAACCCACGATACATATCTCAACGAAGATCGACTCTTTTAAATGGGCTTCTAGGCAGACACCACTGACGATACATATCTCAACGAGGATCGACTCTTTTTAATGGGCTTCTAGCCAGACACAACCCACAATACATATCTCAACAAGGATCGACTCTTTTAAATGGGCTTCTAGGCAAACGCAACCCACGATACATATCTCAACGAGGATCGACTCTTTTAAATGGGCTTCTAGGCAAACACAACCCACGATACATATCTCAACGAGGATCGACTCTTTTTAATGGGCTTCTAGCCAGACACAACCCACGATACATATCTCAACGAGGATCGACTCTTTTTAATGGGCTTATAGCCAGACACAACCCACGATACATATCTCAACGAGGATCGACTCTTTTAAATGGGCTTCTAGGCAGACACAACTGACGATACATATCTCAACGAGAATCGACTTTTTTTAATGGGCTTCTAGCCAGACACAACCCACGATACATATCTCAACGTGGATCGACTCTTTTAAATGGGCTTCTAGGCAGACACAAACCACGATACATATCTCAACGAGGATCAACTCTTTTAAATGGGCTTCTAGGCAGACACAACCCACGATACATATCTCAACGAGGATCGAGTCTTTTTAATGGGCTTCTAGCCAGACACAACCCTGAATACATATCTCAACGAGGATCGACTCTTTTAAATGGGCTTCTCGGCAGACACAACTAACGATACATATCTCAACGAGGATCAACTCTTTTAAATGGGCTTCTAGCCAGACACAACCCACGATACATATCTCAACGAGGATCGACTCTTTTTAATGGGCTTCTAGGCAGGCACATCCCACGATACATACCTCAACGAGGATCGACTCTTTTTAATAGGCTTCTAGTCAGACACAACTGACGAAACATATCTCAACGAGGATCGACTCTTTTAAATGGGCTTCTAGGCAGACACAATCGACGATACATATCTCAACGAGGATCGACTTTTTTTAATGGGCTTCTTGCCAGACACAACCCACTATACATATCTCAACAAGGATCGACTCTTTTGAATGGGCTGTTTGCCAGACACAACTGACGATACATATCTCAACAAGGATCGACTCTTTTAAATGGGCTTCTAGGCAGACACAACTGACGATACATATCTCAACGAGGATCGACCTTTTTAATGGGCTTCTAGCCAGACACAACCCACGATACATATATCAACGAGGATCGACTCTTTTAAATGGGCTTCTAGCCAGACACAACCCACGATACATATCTCAACGAGAATCGACTCTTTTAAATGGGCTTCTAGCCAGACACAACCCACGATACATATCTCAACGAGGATCGACTCTTTTAAATGGGCTTCTAGGCAAACGCAACCCACGATACATAATCTCAACGAGGATCGACTCTTTTAAATGGGCTTCTAGGCAGACACAACTGACGATACATATCTCAACGAGGATCGACTCTTTTTAATGGGCTTCTAGGCAGACACATCCCACGATACATATCTCAACGAGGATCGACTCTTTTTAATAGGCTTCTAGGCAGACACAACTGACGATACATATCTCAACGAGGATCGACTCTTTTTAATGGGCTTCTAGGCAGACACATCCCAAGATACATATCTCAACGAGGATCGACTCTTTTTAATAGGCTTCTAGGCAGACACAACTGACGATACATATCTCAACGAGGATCGACTCTTTTAAATGGGCTTCTAGGCAAACGCAACCCACGATACATATCTCAACGAGGATCAACTCTTATTAATGGGCTTCTAGGCAAACACAACCCACGATACATATCTCAACGAGGATCGACTCTTTTTAATGGGCTTCTAGCCAGACACAACCCACGATACATATCTCAACGAGGATCGACTCTTTTTAATGGGCTTCTAGCCAGACACAACCCACGATACATATCTCAACGAGAATCGACTCTTTTAAATGGGCTTCTAGGCAGACACAATCGACGATTCATATCTCAACGAGGATCGACTTTTTTATGGGCTTCTAGGCAGACACAACCCACTATACATATCTCAACGATGATAGACTCTTTTGAATGGGCTGTTAGCCAGACACAACTGACGATACATATCTCAACGAGGATCGACTCTTTTAAATGGGCTTCTTGCCAGACACAACCCACTATACATATCTCAACGATGATAGACTCTTTTGAATGTGCTGTTAGCCAGACACAACTGACGATACATATCTCAATGAGGATCGACTCTTTTAAATGGGCTTCTAGCCAGACACAACCGACGATACATATCTGAACGAGGATCTACTCTATTTAATGGGCTTCTAGTCAGACACAACGCACGATACATATCTCAACGAGCATCGACTCTTTTTAATGGGCTTCTAGCCAGACACAACCTACGATATATATCTCAACGAGGATCGACTCTTTTTAATGGGCTTCTAGCCAGACACAACCCACGATACATATCTTAACGAGGATCAACTCTTTTAAATGGGCTTCTAGGCAGACACAACCGACGATACATATCTCAACGAAGATCGACTCTTTTTTAATGGGCTTCTAGCCAGACACAATCCACGATACATATCTCAACGAGGATCAACTCTTCTAAATGGGCTTCTAGCCAGACACAACCCACGATACATATCTCAACGAGGATCGACTCTTTTTAATGGGCTTCTAGCCAGACACAACCCACGATACATATCTCAATGAAGATCGACTCTTTTTAATGGGCTTCTAGCTAGACACAACCCACGATACATATCGCAACGAGGATCGACTCTTTTTAATGGGCTTCTAGCCAGACACAACCCACGATACATATCTCAACGAGGATCGACTCTTTTTAATGGGCTTCTAGCCAGACACAACCCATGATACATATCTCAACGAGGATCAACTCTTTTTAATGGGCTTCTAGCCAGACACAACCCACGATACATATCTCAACGAGGATCGACTCTTTTAAATGGGCCAGACACTACTGATGATACATTTCTCAACGAGGATCGACTCTTTTTAATGGGCTTCTAGCCAGACACAACCCACAATACATATCTCAACGAGGATCGACTCTTTTAAATGGGCTTCTTGCCAGACACAACCCACTATACATATCTCAACGATGATAGACTCTTTTGAATGGGCTGTTAGCCAGACACAACTGACGATACATATCTCATCGAGGATCGACTCTTTTAAATGGGCTTCTAGCCAGACACAACTCACGATACATATTTCAACGAGCATCGACTTTTTTTAATGGGCTTCTAGCCAGACACAACCCATGATACATATCTCAACGAGGATCGACTCTTTTAAATGGGCTTCTAGCCAGACACAACCCACGATACATATCTCAACGAGGATCGACTTTTTTTAATGGGCTTCTAGCCAGACACAACCCACGATACATATCTCAACGAGGATCGACTCTTTTTAATGGGCTTCTAGCTAGACACAACCCACGATACATATCGCAACGAGGATCGACTCTTTTTAATGGGCTTCTAGCCAGACACAACCCACGATACATATCTCAACGAGGATCGACTCTTTTTAATGGGATCTAGCCAGACACAACCAACGATACATATCTCAACGAGGATCGACTCTTTTAAATGGGCTTCTAGGCAGACACAACTGACGATACATATCTCAACAAGGATCGACTATTTTTAATGGGCTTCTTCCCAGACACAACCCACGATACATATCTCAACGAGGATCGACTCTTTTAAATGGGCTTCTAGGCAGACACAACTGACGATACATATCTCAACGAGGATCGACTTTTTTAATGGGCTTCTAGCCAGACACAACCCAGGATACATATATCAACGAGGATCGACTCTTTTAAATGGGCTTCTAGGCAGACACAACCCACGATACATATCTCAACGAGAATCAACTCTTTTAAATGGGCTTCTAGGCAGACACAACCCACGATACATATCTCAACGAGGATCGACTCTTTTTAATGGGCTTCTAGGCAGACACAACCCACGATACATATCTCAACGAGGATCGACTCTTTTAAATGGGCTTCTAGGCAGACACAACTGACGATACATATCTCAACGAGAATCGACTCTTTTAAATGGGCTTCTAGCCAGACACAACCCACGATACATATCTCAACGAGGATCGACTCTTTTTAATGGGCTTCTAGCCAGACACAACCCACGATACATATCTCAACGAGGATCAACTCTTTTAAATGGGCTTCTAGGCAGACACAACCCACGATACATATCTCAACGAGGATCGACTCTTTTTAATGGGCTTCTAGCCAGACACAACCCACGATACATATCTCAACGAAGATCGACTCTTTTAAATTGGCTTCTAGGCAAACACAACCCACGATACATATCTCAACAAGGATCGACTCTTTTTAATGGGCTTCTAGCCAGACACAACCCACGATACATATCTCAACGAGGATCGACTCTTTTAAATGGGCTTCTAGGCAAACGCAACCCACGATACATAATCTCAACGAGGATCGACTCTTTTAAATGGGCTTCTAGGCAAACCCAACCCACGATACATATCTCAACGAGGATCGACTCTTTTTAATCGGCTTCTAGCAAGACACAACTTACGATACATATCTCAACGAGGATCGACTCTTTTGAATGGGCTGTTTGCCAGACACAACTGACGATACATATCTCAACAAGGATCGACTCTTTTAAATGGGCTTCTAGGCAGACACAACTGACGATACATATCTCAACGAGGATCGACTCTTTTTAATGGGCTTCTAGGCAGACACATCCCACGATACATATCTCAACGAGGATCGACTCTTTTTAATAGGCTTCTAGGCAGACACAACTGACGATACATATCTCAACGAGGATCGACTCTTTTTAATGGGCTTCTAGGCAGACCCATCCCAAGATACATATCTCAACGAGGATCGACTCTTTTTAATAGGCTTCTAGGCAGACACAACTGACGATACATATCTCAACGAGGATCGACTCTTTTAAATGGGCTTCTAGGCAGACACAATCGACGATACATATCTGAACGAGGATCGACTTTTTTTAATGGGCTTCTTGCCAGACACAAACCACTAAACATATCTCAACGAGGATCGACTCTTTTGAATGGGCTGTTTACCAGACACAACTGACGATACATATGTCAACAAGGACCGACTCTTTTAAATGGGCTTCTAGGCAGACACAACTGACGATACATATCTCAACGAGGATCGACTTTTTTAATGGGCTTCTAGCCAGACACAATCCACGATACATATATCAACGAGGATCGACTCTTTTAAATGGGCTTCTAGGCAGACACAACCCACGATACATATCTCAACGAGAATCGACTCTTTTAAATGGGCTTCTAGGCAGACACAACCCACGATACATATCTCAACGAGGATCGACTCTTTTTAATGGGCTTCTAGCCAGACACAACCCACGATACATATCTCAACGAGGATCGACTCTTTTAAATGGGCTTCTAGGCAGACACAACTGACGATACATATCTCAACGAGGATCGACTCTTTTAAATGGGCTTCTAGCCAGACACAACCCACGATACATATCTCAACGAGGATCGACTCTTTTTAATGGGCTTCTAGCCAGACACAACCCACGATACATATCTCAACGAGGATCGACTCTTTTTAATGGGCTTATAGCCAGACACAACCCACGATACATATCTCAACGAGGATCGACTCTTTTAAATGGGCTTCTAGGCAGACACAACTGACGATACATATCTCAACGAGAATCGACTTTTTTTAATGGGCTTCTAGCCAGACACAACCCACGATACATATCTCAACGTGGATCGACTCTTTTAAATGGGCTTCTAGGCAGACACAAACCACGATACATATCTCAACGAGGATCAACTCTTTTAAATGGGCTTCTAGGCAGACACAACCCACGATACATATCTCAACGAGGATCGAGTCTTTTTAATGGGCTTCTAGCCAGACACAACCCTGAATACATATCTCAACGAGGATCGACTCTTTTAAATGGGCTTCTCGGCAGACACAACTAACGATACATATCTCAACGAGGATCGACTCTTTTAAATGGGCTTCTAGCCAGACACAACCCACGATACATATCTCAACGAGGATCGACTCTTTTAAGTGGGCTTCTAGGCAGGCACATCCCACGATACATACCTCAACGAGGATCGACTCTTTTTAATAGGCTTCTAGTCAGACACAACTGACGAAACATATCTCAACGAGGATCGACTCTTTTAAATGGGCTTCTAGGCAGACACAATCGACGATACATATCTCAACGAGGATCGACTTTTTTTAATGGGCTTCTTGCCAGACACAACCCACTATACATATCTCAACGAGGATCGACTCTTTTGAATGGGCTGTTTGCCAGACACAACTGACGATACATATCTCAACAAGGATCGACTCTTTTAAATGGGCTTCTAGGCAGACACAACTGACGATACCTTTCTCAACGAGGATCGACCTTTTTAATGGGCTTCTAGCCAGACACAACCCACGATACATATATCAACGAGGATCGACTCTTTTAAATGGGCTTCTAGCCAGACACAACCCACGATACATATCTCAACGAGAATCGACTCTTTTAAATGGGCTTCTAGCCAGACACAACCCACGATACATATCTCAACGAGGATCGACTCTTTTAAATGGGCTTCTAGGCAAACGCAACCCACGATACATAATCTCAACGAGGATCGACTCTTTTAAATGGGCTTCTAGGCAAACACAACCCACGATACATATCTCAACGAGGATCGACTCTTTTTAATGGGCTTCTAGCCAGACACAACTTACGATACATATCTCAACGAGGATCGACTCTTTTGAATGGGCTGTTTGCCAGACACAACTGACGATACATATCTCAACAAGGATCGACTCTTTTAAATGGGCTTCTAGGCAGACACAACTGACGATACATATCTCAACGAGGATCGACTCTTTTTAATGGGCTTCTAGGCAGACACATCCCACGATACATATCTCAACGAGGATCGACTCTTTTTAATAGGCTTCTAGGCAGACACAACTGACGATACATATCTCAACGAGGATCGACTCTTTTTAATGGGCTTCTAGGCAGACACATCCCAAGATACATATCTCAACGAGGATCGACTCTTTTTAATAGGCTTCTAGGCAGACACAACTGACGATACATATCTCAACGAGGATTGACTCTTTTAAATGGGCTTCTAGGCAGACACAATCGACGATACATATCTCAACGAGGATCGACTTTTTTTAATGGGCTTCTTGCCAGACACAAACCACTAAACATATCTCAACGAGGATCGACTCTTTTGAATGGGCTGTTTACCAGACACAACTGACGATACATATCTCAACAAGGACCGACTCTTTTAAATGGGCTTCTAGGCAGACACAACTGACGATACATATCTCAACGAGGATCGACTTTTTTAATGGGCTTCTAGCCAGACACAATCCACGATACATATATCAACGAGGATCGACTCTTTTAAATGGGCTTCTAGGCAGACACAACCCACGATACATATCTCAACGAGAATCAACTCTTTTAAATGGGCTTCTAGGCAGACACAACCCACGATACATATCTCAACGAGGATCGACTCTTTTTAATGGGCTTCTAGCCAGACACAACCCACGATACATATCTCAACGAGGATCGACTCTTTTAAATGGGCTTCTAGGCAGACACAACTGACGATACATATCTCAACGAGGATCGACTCTTTTAAATGGGCTTCTAGCCAGACACAACCTACGATACATATCTCAACGAGGATCGACTCTTTTTAATGGGCTTCTAGCCAGACACAACCCACGATACATATCTCAACGAGGATCAACTCTTTTAAATGGGCTTCTAGGCAGACACAACCCACGATACATATCTCAACGAGGATTGACTCTGTTTAATGGGCTTCTAGCCAGACACAACCCACGATACATATCTCAACGAAGATCGACTCTTTTAAATGGGCTTCTAGGCAGACACCACTGACGATACATATCTCAACGAGGATTGACTCTTTTTAATGGGCTTCTAGCCAGACACAACCCACAATACATATCTCAACAAGGATCGACTCTTTTAAATGGGCTTCTAGGCAAACGCAACCCACGATACATATCTCAACGAGGATCAACTCTTATTAATGGGCTTCTAGGCAAACACAACCCACGATACATATCTCAACGAGGATCGACTCTTTTTAATGGGCTTCTAGCCAGACACAACCCACGATACATATCTCAACGAGGATCGACTCTTTTTAATGGGCTTCTAGCCAGACACAACCCACGATACATATCTCAACGAGAATCGACTCTTTTAAATGGGCTTCTAGGCAGACACAACTGACGATACATATCTCAACGAGGATCGACTTTTTTAATGGGCTTCTAGCCAGACACAACCCACGATACATATCTCAACGTGGATCGACTCTTTTAAATGGGCTTCTAGGCAGACACAAACCACGATACATATCTCAACGAGGATCAACTCTTTTAAATGGGCTTCTAGGCAGACACAACCCACGATACATATCTCAACGAGGATCGAGTCTTTTTAATGGGCTTTTAGCCAGACACAACCCTGAATACATATCTCAACGAGGATCGACTCTTTTAAATGGGCTTCTCGGCAGACACAACTAACGATACATATCTTAACGAGGATCGACTCTTTTAAATGGGCTTCTAGGCAGACACAACTGACGATACATATCTCAACGAGGATCGACTCTTTTTAATGGGCTTCTAGGCAGACACATCCCACGATACATACCTCAACCAGGATCGACTCTTTTTAATAGGCTTCTAGTCAGACACAACTGACGAAACATATCTCAACGAGGATCGACTCTTTTAAATGGGCTTCTAGCCAGACACAACCCACAATACATATCTCAACAAGGATCGACTCTTTTAAATGGGCTTCTAGGCAAACGCAACCCACGATACATATCTCAACGAAGATCGACTCTTTTAAATGGGCTTCTAGGCAAACACAACCCACGATACATATCTCAACGAGGATCGACTCTTTTTAATGAGCTTCTAGGCAGACACAACTGACGATACATATCTCAACGAGGATCGACCTTTTTAATGGGCTTCTAGCCAGACACAACCCACGATACATATATCAACGAGGATCGACTCTTTTAAATGGGCTTCTAGCTAGACACAACCCACGATACATACTTCAACGAGAATCGACTCTTTTAAATGGGCTTCTAGGCAGACACAACTGACGATACATATCTCAACGAGGATCGACTCTTTTTAATGGGCTTCTAGCCAGACACAACCCACATTACATTTCTCAACGAGGATCGACTCTTTTAAATGGGCTTCTAGGCAAACGCAACCCACGATACATATCTCAACGAGGATCGACTCTTTTAAATGGGCTTTCAGGTAAACACAACCCACGATACATATCTCAACAAGGTTCGACTCTTTTTAATGGGCTTCTAGCCAGACACAACCCACGATACATATCTCAACGAGGATCGACTCTTTTAAATTGGCTTCTAGCCAGACACAACCCACGATACATATATCAACGAGGATCGACTCTTTTAAATGGGCTTCTAGGCAGACACAACCCACGATACATATCTCAACGAGGATCGACTCTTTTTAATGGGCTTCCCGCCAGACACAACCTACGATACATATCTCAACGAGGATCGACTCTTTTTAATGGGCTTCTAGCTAGACACAACCCACAATACATATCTCAACGAGGATCGACTCTTTTAAATGGGCTTCTAGGCAAACGCAACCCACGATACATATCTCAACGAGGATCGACTCTTTTAAATGGGCTTCTAGGCAAACACAACCCACGATACATATCTCAACGAGGATCGACTCTTTTTAATGGGCTTCTAGCCAGACACAACCCACGATACATATCTCAACGAGGATCGACTCTTTTTAATGGGATCTAGCCAGACACAACCCACGATACATATCTCAACGAGGATCGACTCTTTTAAATGGGCTTCTAGGCAGACACAACTGACGATACATATCTCAACGAGGATCGACTTTTTTTAATGGGCTTCTTCCCAGACACAACCCACGATACATATCTCAACAAGGATCGACTCTTTTAAATGGGCTTCTAGGCAGACACAACCCACGATACATATCTCAACGAGAATCGACTCTTTTTAATGGGCTTCTAGCCAGACGCAACCCACGCTACATATCTCAACGAAGATAGACTCTTTTAAATGGGCTTCTAGGCAGACACCACTGACGATACATATCTCAACGAGGATCGACTCTTGTTAATGGGCTTCTAGCCAGACACAACCCACGATACATATCTCAACGAGGATCGACTCTTTTAAATGGGCTTCTAGCCAGACACAACCCACGATACATATCTCAACGAGGATCGACTCTTTTTAATGGGCTTCTAGGCAGACACAACCCACGATACATATCTCAACGAGGATCGACTCTTTTAATAGGCTTCTAGGCAGACACAACTGACGATACATATCTCAACGAGGATCGACTCTTTTAAATGTGCTTCTAGGCAGACACAATCGACGATTCATATCTCAACGAGGATCGACTTTTTTTATGGTCTTCTTGCCAGACACAACCCACTATACATATCTCAACGATGATAGACTCTTTTGAATGGGCTGTTAGCCAGACACAACTGACGATACATATCTCAACGAGGATCGACTCTTTTAAATGGGCTTCTTGCCAGACACAACCCACTATACATATCTCAACGATGATAGACTCTTTTGAATGGGCTGTTAGCCAGACACAACTGACGATACATATCTCAACGAGGATCGACTCTTTTAAATGGGCTTCTAGCCAGACACAACCGACGATACATATCTCAACGAGGATCTACTCTATTTAATGGGCTTCTAGTCAGACACAACGCACGATACATATCTCAACGAGCATCGACTCTTTTTAATGGGCTTCTAGCCAGACACAACCTACGATGCATATCTCAACGAGGATCGACTCTTTTTAATGGGCTTCTAGCCAGACACAACCCACGATACATATCTTAACGAGGATCAACTCTTTTAAATGGGCTTCTAGGCAGACACAACCCACGATACATATCTCAACGAGGATCGACTCTTTTTAATGGGCTTCTAGCCAGACACAACCCACGATACATATCTCAACGAAGATCGACTCTTTTAAATGGGCATCTAGCCAGACACAACCCACGATACATATCTCAACGAGGATCGACTCTTTTTAATGGGCTTCTAGCCAGACACAACCGACGATACATATCTCAACGAGGATCGACTCTTTTTAATGGGCTTCTAGCCAGACACAACCCACGATACATATATCAACGAAGATCGACTCTTTCAAATGGGCTTCTAGGCAGAGACAACCGACGATACATATCTCAACGAAGATCGACTCTTTTTTAATGGGCTTCTAGCCAGACACAATCCACGATACATATCTCAACGAGGATCGACTCTTTTAAATGGGCTTCTAGCCAGACACAACCCACGATACATATCTCAACGAGGATCGACTCTTTTTAATGGGCTTCTAGCCAGACACAACCCACGATACATATCTCAATGAGGATCGACTCTTTTTAATGGGCTTCTAGCTAGACACAACCCACGATACATATCGCAACGAGGATCGACTCTTTTTAATGGGCTTCTAGCCAGACACAACCCACGATACATATCTCAACGAGGATCGACTCTTTTTAATGGGCTTCTAGGCAAACGCAACCCATGATACATATCTCAACGAAGATCGACTCTTTTAAATGGGCTTCTAGGCAAACACAACCCACGATACATATCTCAACGAGGATCGACTCTTTTAAATGGGCCAGACACAACTGATGATACATATCTCAACGAGGATCGACTCTTTTAAATGGGCTTCTAGCCAGACACAACTGACGATACATATCTCAACGAGGATAGACTCTTTTAAATGATCTTCTAGCCAGACACAACCGAACAGTCTGTGGAAGCACTTAACAATTTCTTTGATTCACTCTTAAAAGTTTTACTGATAAGCAGAAGAATAAAATTAGGCCTTTATAAATATTTGGCTTTTCCACACTTGGATTTTGAATACATTTCTGTTCTTCTTAATGGACAGATGTAATGAAGCCTAAAAAGGTTCACCAACGCACAACCATATTGATACATAGCATGGTAAACAAATCATATGAAGCGAGTGAAGAAGTTAAGTCAAATTTTTAAAAGCCTGAAAAGTTTAAACAAAGAGGAAAACTGATTATGAATGGGTTCGACAGAGAAAGAAGCCCTCTTTCAATTTAGAAATTTAAAAGTTTTTGCCACAAAAAAAATTATTTTCATCAAAAGACTTAAAAGCCATCGTTAGAGAAACGAAGACATTTCATTCTGAGGACTTAAAAGGTGTCAACAAAAAGGAGGACCAATTACAATTTAAAAATTTGAAGAGTTTTGACAGAGAAAAGGATGAACTGTGTCAATATGAATTCTAGAGAGGTTTCGACGAAGAAACAAAAGCATCTTTCAATATTGAAACTCTAAAGTTAAAAAAAGGAAGACCCATTTTAATTTAGAAATTTGAAAGGTTTTGACATAAAAGGGAAGGCGTATTTTAATTGAAAAAAAATGGTGTTTTAGCAAAATTAAGACCTATGGCAATTTTAAAATTAAAATGGATTCTGCAATAAAGATGATTGTTATTTTAAAATCTTGATTGATTTGAATAACAATGTGGTTATTTTAATTTGAAAAACTGAAAGTTTTCTACAAACATAGGAAGACCTCTCTGTTTAAAATTTAAAAGGTTTTCGACAACAATGAAGAACTTTCAAAAAACGAAGACCTTTTCAGCTTGAAATTTTTAGGGTCTTGAAAATGAAAGACTTGTCTAGTTTAATGTCTTGAACAGAACTAGAAGCTGGTATCTGTTCGTATCACAATAAGAAAACTAGGATGAATTTTCTTTTATATGAAGTTGTAGCGGTTTCAAATTGATCTACCCGTATAAGGTCTTAACATCAGCTATATGTGAGAGTGCAAGTTCAAGTTCTGTCTAAATGATCATTTCGAAGTGCTATTCTTTAATTAAACTTATTTTTTTAAATTTATAGCCAAAACTAAGGTGGTGTCGCCCGTAGAAAATTGTAAGGGGAGATTTGTACAGAAACTGGTAAATAGTTTTTTTTTATACCGCGCTCTTCAAGCTCATATACCTTCACAGAGCGCCTGGCCGTTGTCAGACTAGGAAAAGCCTAGAGAGAAGAAATGTGTCTTCAAAACATCGTTGAAGGCACCAATGGAATTGCAGAAACGAATGGTAGAGGGCAGGGCGTTCTACACTCTCGGAGCACAGGCCGAGAAGGCGCGGTCTCCCATGGAGTTGAAACGGCTTCGATGAGGGAGAGGGGCAGCCGTAGACTTCCTGTAGGCATTGGAGCCAGTAGGGGACTCTATCCTCCACATCTCACCTGCATCATGGTGGTTCAAGTTAAAACTGCATCCCATTGAACCGGGCTTTAATTAATGCATTGAGATCATTCGCTTATCCTTTTATTGGTTCTAATTCCTTTTCTTCTACTGATTGACGCACGAACAAACACCACACAAACAAACATTTGCACAAACTCATACACAGGGAAGAGACAACACTTTGCAACATAGGGACGAACATCTTTCTTCCACGCATACAACCACCTACATTCTGTAAGACAAATCACTTTTAATCTACATTTTTATTCTAATTTTTTTCTTCCATTTTCATCATCATTATCACCATTTCTCCACAATATGTGGTCGACATGCATCAGCAGCACCCAAAACTACTCACCACCATTCATCTCTTTATGTTTTATCAAGCATTTATCATTCTTCTATCTTATTTCCACACTAAGCACTTATCTCCATCCAGGTGTTACTTAGATTAAACAAAAAAAATCAAAGCCAACGAAAGCATTTCCTAAGAATTTGGGGAGAAATGGCTCGTAAATAAAATGGTAAAGTTATGGAACGTGAAAGACCGTGGAATGTATATAACCCGAGTATTATAAAGAGGTGACTACTCGGAACAGTCTGTACTGCTGCTTGCGGGGCAACTTTCAAAGCCTATCAAAACCATAATATGAAGAAAGGATGGATGAGTGTTACAAAGAGAGCAAGCGCGTTAAAGTAACCCTAATCATTCTAATATATAGTTATTATTTAATATCGAAGTAAGAGAAAGTGGGACGTAAGTATAAAGGCTCATCCCCTCCCATATTTCTCCTACCTATCAAATCAGGCATGAAAATTGAAACTATACATAGATGAGTTGAAATAAAGAACTCAACCAGGAATTTGAATTAATCATGGTTATTCTTAACGCACTGTCGCCTTTAAAAATACATAATAATTATTAAAATAAAAGTTGCGGTTAAAATAACAAAGGCAAGCCTCCTGGGGAGTGAATCGAGCACATCTGGAGGAGGCTCCTCGTCTTTAAAGTTATACTGCTTCTGTTTTTCCATGTCTTTCCTCAGTTATTGATATCCTGAAGATGTTTAATTTTTTTTTTAAATTATTGTCTGAATATCACCTCTTTATATCTATTTGACTGTCTGTTTCCTATCTATCGTCTAAATGTCTCTATGTATGTATATTTAGTTGTCGGTCTATCCATCCAACGTCTGAATGTCTCTCTGTCGATGACTATTTGTTTCTCTATCTATCTATTTATTCGTATGTATTTCTCTTGCCTGTATATTGCCTGTATATCTAGGTGCCACTCTGTATGGGTATTTGCTTGTCTGTCTATCGTCAAAATCTCTCTTTGTCTTTTTGTCTGTCTATCCGTAAGCGTTCCTATCGAAAAGTAGGTGGTATTGTATTTATGTATGTTACACGAGAACCCCCCGATGAAAGAGCGTTCCGAACATTTTCATTTTCTCCAGAAGTTGGAATCGTTAGTTTTCGCTTTTTTGTTTAATTGATGCAAATATGTTTACACATGAAAACGCACGCATAAATACATACACGGGGGGGGGGGGGGAATAACATTTTCCCGGTGGGATGTGAAGGAAATTGAGAGAATGGGAGAGGGCATTTCCCCTTCACCAACATAGAAGGGGGCGTTTCCGTAATGGGGTCCTGTCACGAAATATGGATGAGCGGATGCCCGCGCTCATTAGCGGATGCAAAAACCCGCAAAAGGGGGATTAGGGTGGTTAGAAAAGAGGAGCTAGAGAGAGAGAGAGAGCGCGCTCCAAGGGCACAACCTTTCTCCTTTTCTTCGAAGCCTCGCCTTTCCACTGTGAGGGGGGGGGGGGACGTAAAGTCCCCATAAGACTTTCCTGGGATTCTTCTTTGACCCTAGATCTACTTCCTCAAGGTCAGAGAATCAACCGTGAGTGCATTTGTTTGTGTGAGTATGTGTACATGTGAGTATCTATATGTGTGTTTCTGTACATGTCTTTGTGTTTTTTTTGTTTTTGCATGGGTTTCTGTGCGTAAACTTGCTTGTGTGTATTCATATTGACTTGTGTTTTATTTATGTGCGTGTGTGAAGGTTTGCGAATGTTAGTTCCTTTTTGTATACATGTACGTTAATAATCTATATACCTTGCTACCTTTACCTTCGATATATATTTTTCCTTCAATTGCTGGAGGTGACTTTCCCTGCCCCCCCCATCCACTTCTCTCTCTGATGACCCTATAATTACGGCATCATTATCGTATTATAACGAGAATACAGATGGAGGGGGGGGGAGAGGAATTATGAGCTAACCCTGGGTGAGAAGAAAATCTATATTGATTATATCAATTCAAAACAAGCCGAAATGATGCCCATTATGTGGTCCATAAGTGTCCATAACGATGGCCTGAGTATGATTTATTGAAAAAAAAACAGGAAGGCAGCGTTAATCAACAAGAGCATAACATTTAATGGTGGAGATGAATTGTGTGCTTTTATGGAGCGATGTGGCTGAATTCAAACACCACTCTCTTTTACAGTTGTGATACAGAATCGGAAATACACTTATACCCCTTGTGTTAACTATTAATACAATCACCTCACACTTTCATAGTGTATTTAATTCATTGCCAAACTTCAATTCATCTTCAATAATGCTTTCATATGTTCCTGTAGGAGGTGCATCTTCGAATGACCCATTCTCAGTTGTAAACGTTCTCGCCTCCTTCTGAATGGCCTCGATCTTTACCAGGCGGTGCATGTCACGTTTGGTTTCTGCTGTTTTAATTTCGTGTTTAACACCGTTTAATTCATTGAGAACCCAAAACAGGGCAGTCATGAAATGTAGGTAATGCGAAATACTCAATTAGTATAATTATCTAAATTTATTTTTAGCCCTAAAGAAATCTAAAATTTTGAGGCTTTGATGTTTTGTTTAGTATTTCCAAGATGGCGTTGCAAGCAAAATTAAACTTATGGTGTATTAATGCATATTAGAGACATAATCGAAAGTGGCTTACTACAAACTGTTATTTTATGAATATACGTAAGTGTATTTAGCTAGTTATGCCCTGCAAATCTATATTTATGCTGTTATAAAATAAAACAAAGCTGCCATTTGCCGTCTTAATATTTCGTCTGGTTTCTTTTTATTTTGTTTCAGTTTTGGCAAATATTTATCATCTGAGTTCGTTCGTTTTTGCTTTCGATTTCGTAAATTTGAATCGTGGAGTTGTATTCGACCTCTCCTGTATTTTCCGCTCATTTATTTTGCTATTTACTTGGTTCGTTTACAATGTTTTAGTTAAGATAATGGAATTAATTCTTTTCAAATAGCAAAGGGTGCCTAACAGGAGAAGGTTATACTGCCTGAAATGTAATAGAGAGTGTGAGTTTACCGAAAATAAAATAAAAACCTCTTTGGCGCCGCACAGCGCTGAGAGTTCTGATTCTTTGTATTGAAACGGCCATTGAATCTGATTTTCAAGATCAAGATAATCAGGTATGTTTGTTTTGATTAAGTACTTTCATTGATTTCTTTCTTTATTTAATTTGCGAGGAAAATTAAAGTCAGATTCATTTATAGTAACTTAAAATACCTAAAAAAAATAGTTTTATGGAAGCGATAATGGTTATAATCTGTACTATTACTCTTCTTGGTTTAATGTGACTCTTACACTACTGGATTTGTGTGGCTATCATTTTTCCTCATTGTTGCCATTGACGTCTTTTTTTGTGACGTTTCTGGTAGAGAATTATCTTCTTGGCTTTCATGTTGTATTTAAAACCATAAATACCATCATGGCGGCAGCAGACCCATGGTCGAAATCATAGGTGCACCCAAAAGAGGAAGAGAAAAACAAAAACAACAAACTAAAAGTTTTAATCCAACCAAAGCAAATTTACCTGAAATATTCTCACCAACGCAAGGGATTCGAATACACCACCCTTAGGCCCGTTGCTCAGGATATCCCGCAGGAGACCTTCACCCCCCCCTCCTAGAATTCGATGACGTCACAAGATGGCGCGCAAGAGCCAACTCGCAATACCAGGGACAGGTGGTAGCCACTCCACACCCCACTCGTCCCAGTACTGCGGGAGGTACCACGCACGAAGTTCTCCCAGACTAGGATATTCCCCCATAATGTTGTGTCCAGTCTGACAAGTAGCAATCACCCTGCGCGGGAGCGATAGTGGGGGAGGGGGCGCTACATTACATAACACTGCGTCGCGCGAGTGTATCCGATTCGGAGACGACAGAAAATGACTTGATGCCGTCGAAGCATTGGATAACCCACGGGAAAAGAAGGCAATCGCACGCGCCATCTCCAATCTCCTTTGTCATGTAGCCCTAAGGGCTAGTTGGATCCCCACTATGTAGTTAGTGTCACCGCAAGGAGGTGGATATCTTATCAGGGGCAATACTACCCCTAAAACAAATGAAACCTGGAGCAGCAGCCCACCCTCACTACCCCAGTGCTCTCTCGGGTCGTCTTTTGCACCTTTTAAATCTTCCATAATATTTTTCGCGCCTGCTTCGACCCAGGAAAGAGTGAAAGAGCGCGTTAAACGTTCTAAAATAATGTATGCATTGTGCGAAGGAGCGAAACACCAGACCGGTTGCCTAGTCTGGGTATAAAGCCTGGTCTCCTAATCGGTGGGGTCGGTTCCATCAGCCTCTACATGTCCAAGGACCCCGCAGAAGACACTCCCGCCATCTCCGCGACGTGCACTAGCCGTGGCGTTACGGGCACCGACGAACGAGGGGACGCTCCGGGTAGATCGAGGATGAGAAGAAACATGGACGCCCATCCTCTTAATTGGCACGTGGAAGATAGAAGATGGCATTGCAACATTGAACACCAACCCGTGTATTGCTACATTGAATACCAACGAGGACATTGGCGCACATAAAAAAGGGAGTGTTAGGGGTAGCATGGGAAACCATGTTGCAGCTGACATTTGGAAGATTAGGTGCCCTTCCAGCCTCAACATTTGCAGGAAGATCCACCTTAATGGTACAAGGTTGGTAAGGTTCTGAAGAGCTGCGTGCCCTCACAGCCCTTAATAATCTCCTTTTTACAAAACTCGGCCTTTATTCATTTCACCCAACTTCATCACTTTATTTAACATTCCAAAAGTTTCATTTCACCCAACTTCATCACTTTATTTATCATTTCAAAAGTTTCATTTCACCCGACTTCATCACTTTATTTATTTTCCTAAGAAACATTTGCTTTAGATGCCATCAACGGTTTCGCATCTTAAGATTAAGTAAATGAGAGCGAGTTGTTTAGTGCCTTCGTCCTCATGGCGGGAGGGTAGCAGCGCACAGCCGCTCCGATCTGTGCACTTCGTTGTTTTTAATATGTGTACAACATAATTAGTTTGTGCATCAAATACACATAACTGTATACGTTACACCGATATACACATGCTTTACATATATGTGCCTGTGTTCTGTGTACGGACTTGTTCTTTAAAGGTTGTTCCGGAGAATAATTTCCTTCGAAGGACGATTTTATTCTGGAGGACAATTTACCTAGGAGGACAAATGTCCTCAAAGATAATTACATTTATTCTTGAGGACACTTTCTCCAGGGCAATTGCCAGTGGAGGACAATTCACGATAGTGTCAATTTCCCCAGAGCACAACTGCTTTCGGGAGGGGAATTTTTCTATTAGGAAAGTTAACGCGAGCGAACAATTGAGCCTATCCAAGAGGACAATTTTGATCCTGAACAATTTCCCGAGAGGATAATTTACTCCAAGACAATTGGCCTATGAGGACGATTTTCCTTAAGTACAAATTTCCTTGCACGAGAACAACTTTTAATCTCTTACACTATTCAAATATTAGCCAACTTCTCCCATGCAGCGCATTAAGAGTAGGAATTTAAGTGACGTGTTTTGTTGACAGGACACTTTGTTGTGTACACAACGCGTTATCAGCAGCGCATTTTAGCCAGAATGAGAAAGAATGTGACAGATTAATTTTTAAAGTTTACAAAAGGATTTAGCAACAGCTTTATTTCTTATTATTGCGAGCGTCGTGTATATAAAGCAGAAATTAAAGTAAAAGTTGTCCAAAGTGAAATTGAAAATGAAAGTAATGCTATTAAAACTAGTTAACAAATTAAACTACGTGCGACAAGTTCCAAAGAAACTTCGCAACAATTATTGTGTGGCTAGTGGTTTAAGGGCGGAAGCAGACACAAAATTGCACCTTGTTTATCATTTAGGATGTAATATTAGATAACAAAAACAAATATTTAACTTTTCATTAATGTATAAGAGGTAAATTGAGAAAAGAGGTATAAAGCAAAGCTATATGGGCATAGATGGATGCGGTCTAGTTGTAATTGTGACATGGATCTGAAGAGCCATCGCCAATGCCTCGGAGGCAGGAAGCCATACCGGATTTGTGAATATTTAGATGCCTTGGATATTACAGTTAAATATTCATTTTATTATTATAGACGTTTATAGTACAACCACTCTTGGATAACACATAGTTTCGGAGTCCATACATACTCGTAGTTTGAGTTGTTGAACTACTCGAGAAAGTACAACGTTAAGAAACCAAGTTAATTCCAAATAGGAATTACGCGGTGCGGCTGAAAGAGTTAAAACCTTTTAGGGTTCGAAGCTCGCGGGCCGAATATAGCGAGACATTAAGATTTTTTAAAAGGTTCAATAAAATAAAATCAAATTTGTTCATTAACGCGAAAGAGAAGAGCATAACCAGGTTGAATGGCTTCTAATTAAAAGGAAGGAGTCATAAGCAGGTGTTGGGTTCAAATTAAAGGTCCCGGGAGAAAAGAAATAGGGAATCTAAGTTAACACAGTATACTCCTAATGAAGCGTATGTGGTGTTCCCTTTTACCCACAATCCACTAACATCTAGAGAAACAAGATTCCGGACTACTGCAGGAGAAGATAGATAGTCGCTGCTCTAGATCAACCAACTGAAATTAAAGAACCTTCTACTCCACTTACTATACTTTAAATCACGTCATAGGAGGGGCGGTCGATAAGTTTTGCAATTCAGATATAAGGAAACGAGATATGAAGAAAAGTGTATTATTATTTTTCATTATAACTACCCTCGACTTCAATGCACTTGCGCCACTTGTCCCTGAGGGTTCGAATTCCCGACAACCAGAAATCTCCCGACTGCTGTTCAATCCACTCCTGGACGGCGAGCTGGACATCTTCATCGTTCCCAAACCGGCGTCCACGCAGTGCAGCCTTAAGCTGGCGGAATAAAAAGTAGTCGCTAGGGGCCAGATCTGTACTGTAGGCGGAATGGTTGAGCTCCTCGAATCCGCACTCGCGCAGGGCAGGTTGTGCAACTCTGGCCTTGTGGACTTTGACGACGTTGAAGTCGATCATGGGGCGTGAGGTTTCTAGGGACCCAACGGGCAGAGACATTGGTCATGGCCAAATTGTCGTGGATGATGTTGATAACACTTCCATGTGATATTCCAAGTTCTTTCTCGATTTCTTTGACCTTCACCCGTCGATTTTCGAGGATCCTCCTCTCCATACGGGCCACATTGTCCTCCTTGGTCACGTCTGACGGGCGGCCTGGATGGGGGTCATCTTCAAGGAACTCACGACCAAGGCGGAACTCCCTATTCCAGCGAGAAATGGTTGCATAGTAAGGGGCGGTGTCGGTGTACACTACAAACATGCGTTCATGGATCTCTTTTGCATTCTTGCTTTCCTTGGTCAAAAATTTGGTCACTGCGCGGTGCTCAACCTTCTCCATTGTTGAAAAATTTGTGACTGACGATCTGCGATCAGCTACTACTTCTTAAATAGACGAGGCAGGAGGGTGCGGCTGCAGGTCCTGACTTGTCATAACTTGTCCTAACACCCCCACAAACAGCCATCCCCCTTCCTCTGTTTTGCCCTACCGATTTGCAAAACTTATTGAACGCCCCTCGTATTCAGAACATGTTCAGTGTTTACACTCCAGATACCTGGAATCCTGGCTCTCTGGGAGAGCCCAGTCCCGAGCGGTGGGTTAGAGCAGGAATCTAAGCCAGAACTAGCAATTCAACCAAACCTAGCTGATGTTGAAAACACCTACAGTCGCTTAATTAGTCATGTCACACTTTTCAAAATGTTTCACATAAACGTAAGTTAATTATAATATTATTATTTACATGTTCTATAAATCCTCGAATAGTTTTGAAAGACTGCCGATAAGTTTTACTGTGTTGCTAAGTAATGATATTTTTTATACGACCTTATATTGGAAGATTATAGGGTTTAAAATTATAGGCAATAAAATAAATAATCAAAGGTTGATGAGAATAGTTTTGCAAAAACGATAATTAAAAATTAAATAAATATATAAAGTAATTAAACGAGGAAAAGGAAAAACTTGAGGAAATTTGGCATCCCTGTTTGAAAACCAAACCATATCAAAATGTCTCGAAAGTAATCCTTGAAATAGCGCAAAACCGTATACAAGTCACTAAATTTAATTTATTTTATTAGTGTAGGAGAATAGCATAATGCTCCCAAGTTTTGCCCACCTCCCTTCCGGGCGGGTCGCTTATCACCCCTTTCCCTGCCCGCCCAATATCTGGTGGTCTTCAGCCGGAAGAAACGACCGGCCATTTCAGCTAACCACCGAGTTCCTTCCCGGACTGTTTATCGATAAATGGGAGCCCATCTTCGCTTCCGATAGTTGCCGGAAATTTATAAAGGACGAAATGGAGTAGCTTGACATCTAATCTACTTCCGGCGCCCTGAGAACCTCTCCCGAGTTTCGAGTATAAAAAAACGAATTCTTTTAACCATCAGTAGTAGAGCTTGCACAGCGTCTGGTGGAGCAGGAATTGCCATCTATTGGTATAGTGGTAATTCGTCGAAGCATCAAGTCTTCAGAGAGGAAATCAGTCTCAGTTAGAGAGGCTCCTTATCCCGTTGGTTTGCAAGTCAGTGCGGACCCAACCTCGTACTCACGTGTAAGAGCCGAAGCTACAAACAGCCTCACTCTGGCTCCCTAAGCGAGAAAACTACATCTTGGCTTTTCTCCGTGACCCTACGCGTCGATAGGTCACTTCGCCCCTCCCTCACAGAGGCACCCAAGATTCCTCGGAGTTCACGAGCTTGGGGCCCTCCGTAATAAGAAGCTCCCATCACCTCCTTCTTCCAGCAGAATCGTGACGGAACTGTGGGATCAAGTCGGTCCCTGAAGAACCTACCTCATCGTCTCAACCCTTACCTCATCACCCTCATTCACCAGCGCAACCAAACATCAGGTTCCAAGGTAACTTTTCCCTTTCACATTCCCGACTTCACCGCGAAGCTTACCAGCATTATAAGTGTATAGGGATTTGTATGGTGAATAGTAATTTTCGAGCCAAGTGAGATATCCGAGATTTACTTATTAATTTATCTCTCAAAGCACATTATTTGTATATATATATATATATATATATATATATATATATATATATAGATATTTTCTTGTTTAATGTTCATTAAAACTTTATTTTCATATTATTGTGCATCTAACTTCCTTTGGGTCGCTTGCTGGCAAAGTTCATTCCATTCCCTCCGTAGCCAACCTCTAAGAACTCTGAGTCAATAAATCCATTCAGGACACGGTCTGAACGAAGTATAAGGAGTAGTACGACGACTCCCCCGCATAGAACTGATATTCCCACTTCTAAACCTGAAGCCTCTTCCATCAGGCAACATTATGAGTATCATTATCATCCTCTTAATTCTGATTCATTTACCATCTTATCTGCAGCCTTAACTTCTCTAGATTTGAAAATCTTAGAGTCACTGTATATCAATAAAATAAATCCAAACCTAAATAATTACTCCTCCTCAATTAAACTATTCACAATATAACCAACCAACACTTTAATAGATTAACTAGCCAACCGACCAACCGAACAAATTTCGTTACTAGTTTTATATCTTTAGTTAGTTGATTTCTCAACTCCCATGAAAAAGGTTAGTCACTTTGTTCATTCTAATTTGTTTTCGGGTTTTTTTTTGTTGTTTTTTACAATTTAATATAATAGGTTATTTTTTGTTTACTCCAGTAACTTTTAATATGTGATATTCAAGTTAGTTTATGTTATAATTTCACTTTCTATTATTTTTTTAAAAATCACACTGGGTAGTATTATTTAATTCTATATATTTGTGAGAGAACGGGTTGAGGCAGCGTTAGTTTCAACCCCTATCCCATATTATTTAAAACCACGATGCTCCCACGTGCATCTTCGCTTCGAAGCTTAGCGCCTTATCGCAGCCACCGGATGTCAATGTTTAAACAAGGAGGTTATCGTCCCCCCCGTTCGCCCCCATACGCCGACCTCGCCAGATTGAGTTAGGCTTATGGGCAGATAAGGCATTGTTCCCAGGCTCGGCTGTGCATTCCCTCGAAGCTCCCACTCCATTGTCCCCCCACGCCAAGGGAGTGTCTCTACTATTTAGATGGAAACTTTACCACTAAGATCAGATTGGAGATCCAGATTTTCGTCGCGAAACATCACCACGACCCTCTCTCACTTTGTGCGCCAAGGGACCTCGACCTCGAGATTCACCATCACTTATCCAGAAGGAGGACAATATCCCTTGAGTGCCAAGGTTCGAGCCTTTCGTGACGCCAAGTCCTCAAGGCTTCCTCCTCGTTGTTCAGAAAGAGAACAACGTTAGAACAGACATTGTTCGTTCGAGCCCGTTGACCAGAAACGGTTCTCACCCCTTCCCCTGTTGTTCAGAAGAGATCAACGTAGAACAGCCATTGTTCTTTTGAGCCCTTGGCCAAGAAACGGTTCTCACCCTTCCCCCTTGTTGTTCAGAGGAGAACAACATTAGAACAGCCATTGTTCTTGAGCCCGTAGACAAGAGACGGTTTTCACCCCCCCTGTTGTTCAGAAGAGAACAACGTAGAACAGCCATTGTTCTTCAAGCCGTTCTTCGAGAAACGGTTCTCATTCCCCAGACGCCACGTCAGGATCCTTTAATCCCCCCCCCCCCTTCGGCTGGAACTCGCCAGCGGACCGAAAATTCCTTCACGTCGACTTCCATTGCACCACTAGTATAAAGTTACGTAAGCCAAACGTCACCTTTGAGTACTTAACCCTTTTGTCAATTCTATCCTGTGCTTTAAATGGTTTAGCGAACCATTCCATCCCTTTAACTCTATATTTGTTTTACCTTTTTAAATCCTTTAATCCTCGGATTAGCCCGAGCCCCCACGACCCTTTCCATTCTCTGTTTATGTCAATATTTTCCGTTTTGTGTTTGTTGATAGTTATTATTAATAAAACTCTATTTTATTAATGATAGCAATATTATTATCCTTGAGCTCAGTTGCACTTCTTAAGCATATCGAAGATACATAATATCGGCCCGCCAGACATTCACGCACTCTAAAGATAATTAAAGAAGTTCCCTCAACGAATAGTTATATATGGTATATCGTCGAGAGTCCATTTTACGAAAATATTGTTATTAGTGTTTTTACTTTAATTTTAATAATTGTCAATTTTATTATTTTAACTTGCCTTCATCCGCTTTTTTAGCCATTATTTAATGCATTCTTTTAACTGTTATTAATTAATGTTCCTTCTCCTTCTCATTAGTCGACATAGTCGCTGAAGATGGTCCTAGTAAAGGTCTGAAACATCCGGCCAATAAATGATTAGTGTAATCACCTGGGTCTTCATATTCCTGCTACATATCAGATTCCTAAGGAACAAATCAATTACCAGTATTATATATATATATATATATATATATATATATATATATATATATATATATATATATATATATATATATATATATATATATATATATGAATCTATTAAACCACATTGAAAGAGAAAACGGAATAATTTTTCCTTGCAGTAATATTTTTATTACCTTTTTTCGAAAAAATCCGTGCAGGAAGGCGACTCGAACCAGGCATACTTTTAACTGTGATCAAATCGGTGCTCGCTGCCTCAGTGTGCCTGGTTCGAATCGCTTTCCTGCACGGATTTTTTCGAAAAAAGGTAATAAAAATATTACTGCAAGGAAAGAATATTCCGTTTTCTCTTTCAATGTGGTTTAATGGATTCATTTTCATCATTCTCTCGTGCTACTTTGAGATATATATATATATATATATATATATATATATATATATATATATATATATATATATATATATATATATAAGAGTCGGCGAAAACTCCAACCACCCCTTGGCCTATTCCTCGACAATGATAATATATTAAATTGAGTCTGGACAAAATTCAGAGTAAACAGTAAAATGACTAATTGGGAGCAACTGTACTCTGGACACTGTACAACTGTCCTGTGTCATGGAAACCGGAAGAAACGATGACCTTCCTAGAATAAATTATTCCTTTAAGGGATAACAGGAATTTTGAGGTTATTACTGGATGTTGCATCCAAATTTCCGCAAATTCATTTCCAAAATACAAAAAGAATAATCACCTTAACAGGTTCTTAGCTTTCAAGACTTAGCAAAATACCAGACGAAGAAACACAGAAGAGAGTACAGAGAGTTTTCCAAACCTATACTCAGAGTGACTTTGGTTGTTTGTTTGTTTGTTTTTACAAGGAATTAGTTATAATCTGATGAACTAAAGTCAAGTCTATTTGTAATATTCATTTATTTATATTTAAAAAGAAATTACTTTTAGCAGTATTAATTTATCCATAAGTGAGCAATTGCCCAGGAAGCACCTGAAGGCATCCTCTACCGAATATTGGGCCTTATCGACCTGCTCTATCTACGTCTGGAAGCCGTTCTGATTCTCTCTCTTTCTCTCTGTCTCTCTCTCTGTCTGTCTGTATGTCTCTCTCCTTCTCACCCATCCCTCCCCATCCTCATTCCTCCTATCCTTCCCCATCCCCCCCATCCCTCTTCCTGCGCCTGTTTCTGTCTTTGTCACTGTACAGTGTTCTCTCTTTCTTTCTCTGTCTGTCTGTTTCTCTCTCATTGTCTGTCTGTCTCTCTGTCTCTTTCTTTCTTCATTCCCCAAATAAAGTAAGTGTAGGTGTCTGCGTACCTACATCCTGGAAGGCTCAATCAAATACTCCAATTATTATTTATTGCCATATTTTAACAGATGGAATCACATCCATGGTTATTTTTTATTCATCATTCTTCAAAATTTGCATTCTTAAGATCTCTATTTTTAAAGTTAAGCTGGAGACAGTTTCGTGATGTCTGACTCTTCCCTTCTCTCTATAGGCTTCCGTGCCTGAAATTCTGGCTCCACAATTAATTTTTAATTTTTTTTTGGGGGGGAGGCATTACGAGAGCCATTTTTATTTCAACTTCTCCATTTAACCTCATTTCTCTAAATTAATTCCTGCCAGCAGTGGATAAATGAAGTGACAAGGAAAATAGGACCCTCCTCCGAACCATAACGAGGCCCTTTCTCACACCATCCTTGGGGAGGCAAAGGCCGGGTCGAGGACAAAGGTGCAATATTTTCTTTTGTTTCAATCTGAGTTGTCATAAATTGAAGTCCTAAAACAATTAACACATAACGTAATATACGTCAGTCACATCTGAAGATCCCTGGATGACGCTCCTTCTCATCCACGTCCCAACTTAGGTCCCTTATTTCACACTTATGCCACCTCCTTCATTTTAAATGGAATAGGGAGAGGGGGGGGAAGGTAGTTACCCACTAATTACAGCCCGGGGATAGGAATATAGGCGATGATGGTGCTAGTCCTCTCCTCACTCACATACACAACTATACATTTGCTTCCTCCGCCAATCATGCATGAATCCTCCTCCACCCTCAACCAATCAACCGGAGACTCACGAAAAGTAAGCTACACCCTTATGTAAGAAACTCACACACACATATATATATATAAATATCTATATATATATATATATATATATATATATATATATATATATATATATATATCTATATATATATATATATATATATATATATATATATATATATATATATATATATAAACTTCACTGACGCACACATATGTACGCTCTCTAAACATGCGCCCTAAGTCCTCCCTGTGATAGACATCAGATCTTTCTAGTCAGTGGAAACACCTGCTACAATGTGCATCTACGACAAAGAGGAAGTGGGGATTCTATATTGCGAAGGAGCAGGCTAAATGAGGCCCCTTTAAGAAGATACCCCTTTACCAGATAAAACTGGGAGAGTGGAAACCCCCTTTAAAAGATGAAACTGGGAGAGTGGAAACCACTTTTATCAGATGAAACTGGGAGAGAGAAAACCCCTTTTATCGGATGAAACTGGGAGAGGGGAATACCTTTTGTCAGATTAAACTAGGAGAGGGGAAACCCCTTTTGTCAGATAAACTGGGAGACGGGAACTCCCTTTTACCAGATGGAACCGGGAAAGGGAAACCTCTTTACCAAATGAAACTGGGAGAGATGAAATTGCCTTGGTCAAATGAAACTGGGAGAGGGGAAATCCCCTTTCTCATATGAAACTGAGAGAGGGTAACCCCCTTTTGTCAGATAAACTGGGAGAGAGGAACTCCATTTTATCAGATGGAACTGGGAGAGAGGAAGCCCTTTTTGGCCACATGAAACTGGGAGAGGGGGAAACCACTTTTGCCATATGAAACTGGGAGAGGTAAACCACTTTTACCAGGGGAAACTGGGACAGGAAAAAAACCTTTATCAGATGAAACTGGGAGACGGGATACCTCTTTTATAAGATGAAACTGGGAGAGGTTAAACCCCCTTTACCAGATGAAACTGAGGGTGGGGAACCCTTTGTTACTAGATGAAACGGGGAGAGGTTAAACCCCCTTTACCAGATGAAACTGAGAGAGGGGAAACCCCTTTTTACTAGATGAAACTAGGAGAGGTTAAACCCCCTTTACCAGATGAAACTGGGAGAATGGAAACCCTTTTTACTATATGAAACTGAGAGAGGGGAACACTCTTGTACCAAATAAAATTGGGAGAGGGAAAACCTCTTTTACCAGGTGAAACATGAAGAGAGGAAACCTCTTTTATCAGATGAAACTGGGAGAGGGAAAACCTCTTTTATCAGATGAAACTGGGAAAGGGGAAACCCCTTTTACCAGATGAAACTGGGAAAGGGGAAACCCTATTTACCAGATTAGTCCGGGAGAGGGTAAACTCCTCCACCCTGCACCTGGGTGATCTCCATCCTAGAGGTACCCTGTCTTCGCCCCATGGCGTCCATTTTGCCACCGTTCAAATCCGAATTGTTTTCTTCTTTTCCCCTCGCATGATTGGGTGTGGGCGTCTGGTTAGGGCGGAAATAGATTTCTCAGGAGGGAAACACTAAACGCTTACACCGAGAGCCTACTCCGGAGTGGGAGCGTGGCCATCGGTAGGACTGGCTAATGAACCTCAGGACTACCATTTTTCTGCTGGTGGCCAAATCTCTCGGATGTGACGGGCCACTAAAGACTTAAGAAACTAAATAAAAAAGAATTGCAAAAAAGAGAAGGGAATAAGGAGGAATTAAGAATGAAATCATGTCAACTATAAATCTACCCAGGATAAGGCGGGGGGTATAGCCACACCTCCTCATGCCCTGAGAAAATATTAGTGGAGGAAAGCTGGTGTAACAAATAGGTGAGCGGAATGGGAAAGCAATTGCCTGAAAGGTGTGAAAGGAAGATGCATAGAGGAAATAAAGCCCAGGTTGTGTCTCAATGACGCCAAACAAAGCCCACGGTTTTTTGTGCTCTACTTAATTCATTTGTTTATTTTGATGACGTCATAGTAGTAGCCTGCGTTGTTTTTTTCTTTTCCAAAGTCACCATTTTGGGGGGTTGGAGGTTAGGGGGGGGAGATATTTAACGTGTGATCTTTGCGAAATTGTTTTTTTTTCTGGCAGTTTTTATGCCAATTTTAAAAATGCATTTCCTTCCTTTGAAAAATTATTATTTATAAAGTTAGGTTAGGTTAGATAATTATTAAAGGAAATTTTAATTATTAAGTTGAGATAAATTAAATTTTATATTAGCTGTTTTTAATCAATAATAATAATAATAATCTCTTCAGAATTGCGATTAGGAATGATACGGTGTGGAATCTCAAAAAGTTGTAGTTTCATTTCAAAATGGAAAAAGATGTGGGTCATCTAAGAGCGCCCTTACGAAGAAAATATAACGAGGGTGGAGCTCTTCACTTGTGGGTATTTGGTGGGGGTCTGCCGAGAAGCTTGCGAGGTTTTACTCGAAGCGATCCCATCACAAGATCGGCAAACTTTTTAGACGAATTTATTATGACTTTCATTTCATTTGATTCTACAATAACAAGTGACTTATGGTGTTGAGGTGATTTCCGAAGAAGGACAACATCACACTCAGCAAACTGAGAGTACTTGGAATTGCCTAAAACTGCCATACAAACGCCTTTGTGTGGCCGCGCCGTTCCAGGTAGGATCCATATTTTGTGTGAATTGGTATGTCGTAGAAAATACAAATATACAGAACTATTTTCAAATAAATGTTATAAATATTATTTCAATTGAAAACATAATTCCAATTATTGCAGAGACTATGAATTTAATATTACGTCAACAATTAGATTGACTTAGATTATGGTACAGAGCAAATCCTAGCCGGAGAAAAAAATGTGCTTCGGCAGCTTATGATTTTTTGTTTGAAATTTGACCTAAAACATCAAGTCACTATTGATAAACAAATAATTTATTGTTGGGATTTTTTTTGTTCATTTATATTATTAATTGAGATAAGTTAATGAAACCCCACTGAGTGCAGTTAGTCGTTAGATGTTTTCCCGATTGACTGACTACCTTATCTCTCTACCACATCTATCTATCTATCTATATCCCGGTCATCCTAATTGATTGATATCCTTGGTGCTGCAAAATGTCATCGGCACCTATTTTTTCGCAATTTAGGGCGAGATCACTTCTGTTTGTCACGGTTCCATAAATTGCCCGAAGTTTGAGGATCATTCTCTAATGTTCCTTCCAAACTTTGGGGATGTTGATTTTTGCTACTTTTCGTTTATTCTTCTTTCTCTCTCCCTTTGTTTTTTTCTTATGTTCCTTCTTTCTCATTCATTCCCAAGTATAAATGCACTGGGGCACAGTACATAGAATAAAAGTTATTTGGCTCGTCAGATATAACAAACTACCTACCATTTTTATCCCTTCGTTTTAAACACTTGTTTATTTATGGTAAAAGTTAGGCCTTTTATTCACTCTCCTCCTTAAACCAGTTATATATATTTAAATCCTTAAGGATAAAGTAGAATTGCCTTAATTTTGTACTGATTTCACGTTAAGGAAATTCAGTTTCATTATGCCGAAGGAAACATAAACAATTTTCCTTACGAATTAGCATTTATTGCATATTCTCACATTCTCGGATTCTTTCAATGCTTCTGTAGCACCAGAATGTGATTCCCCGACCGTCCTGGCGATTTATCGACAGTAAAGACCCTCCTCACCGATATAGTTACGTGTTTTCACCATTATATCATTCATTATCATATCCTGTCGACATGGAATATCATGTTAATCAACATATATGATTTGCTATATAAAGATATTTAGACTGTCATAGATTTCAAGAGCATCGCCAATATTTTAAAAAAGTTATAGGGAATCTTGGACTTTTATTTTGATTTTCGGGTGTATTGGATACATTCATACAAATCTGCACTAACTTATTCATTCACGGAAATACCGGAAACTTTGGGCGTAATAAGAAAGCTAAACTATCGTTACCTAACTTAACTTTAGAACTAATAATTTCTCAACAAAAAAGAAATACACATTTGGAATCACGGTAAGGAACTGAATTCGTGGTGAAATTTACAATCGTGTTTCATTAATAACCTTTGCAAAACTGTATCCAGGACATTAATAGGTAAGTAACCTTGATCCTATATTAACACTAAGGCTAGGTTATTTAACTAAAAAAATTGATAACCCCTAAATCCTTTTCTTCATCAACTACTTTAACCAACTACCATTCGGAACACGATAAAAAGTATATTCCCCACCAACGAGGAACGGTCTTTGGTGCCATCTTGCTCACCAGTGTTTGTCCTTCTGATCTTTCTGTGGGTTTCATTATCCTATGTATCCTATCTAGGTCCTTTCTCTACTTGACACAAGAGCAACATTTTTAGTATCATTATCAAGCTTCCAAACTTTTTTCTGAAATTTGTTTTTAAGATCATGATTTTGAAGTATCCTTTATAATACCAGAAATATATATGATTTGTGCATTAGAATAATTATCCGAAGCAATAAAACAACAAATTATCATTATTTAACTGAACCTTTGATAAGACTGTACATATATTTAAATGGTCAAATTTTGGGAAATGCCTGCCCTCGAATTTTGGAATAATTCATATATAAATGTGTTTAAAAACAATTGTTTTTTAATGTAAAGTTTTTTCTTGGGCAAATTCCAAAAAAGTGCTTTTTTTGTTAGACTATTGTAATCGCATCATATTGTATTATATATAATTTTTCAGGTAATTTCGAAATAGGAAGCCCCCCTACTCCCCACTTAATTGTGTGGGGTTGCACTTCACACTTCCTGCTATTTTTAAATAAACTCGTAGTATTCCTAATTCAAAAGACAATCATTAGATTCGAATTCAAAGACGATTGCGAGATGCCGTTAGACCTATAGTTTTTATAGTGTTGCTTGACTTCATACATATTAGCATCGCCTTCAAATGCTGTTTAAATCAATCATGTTTTAGTATTATTTTACATTAGTGACTCGAACGTTTTTTTTTTCTTTTATCCCACAATGCTTCGTCCTTTGGTCCAAATTGTTTGGTTGGGGGTGGTATGGGGGAATCTGCCCCCGATATCCCAATAACTTAACATACTTGTGTGACCACCACACTTAATGTTCAAATTCGAACGCATATTTATACGGGGAGGAAAGAAAGATGAAACACGATATCATTAAATTTGGAACGAAACACAACAAAAAAAACACCCGAGTCGCTAATGTAAAAAATAACCCATATTTTCTTTAAAATTGATTAATATGAAATGTCCATATCCTATTTTTATTCAGAAAAAAAAAATCCCCTTTAAAGTGATATACATATAATATACTATGATGCGATTCCAACTAACAATGTTGCTCCCAAGATGGTGGCCAATCTATTTTCCGTCATAACATCATAATTAGAAATATATCTTTGATATACACTTAATAGCCTTTTCGTATTTTTTAAAAATAGTGGTTAGCGCGCTTGCCCCGCAATCGCTTGGTCGACAGTTCGAATCTCCTTCCCGATTCTTTTAAAGCTGACACTATTTCCTAAGGGAGGTTACCGTCGTCACCGGGAATCACGATGAGGAGTTGGGCTTACCCTGGCTGACGTCTGCTTGAGAAGCTACATAGCTTGATATGAGGCCTAAAACCAACAAACTATAACTTTTTTTGCGGCCACAAAATTCGAGGGCAGCCATTTTCCGAAATTTGACCATTTAAGTAAATAAAAATTCAATTAAAGAAACTAGATTTAGCGGCGACTTAAATAGGCATTTTATGTCGAACATGAAAAACATTTTATAGAATATCTAATGTAATTACTAGAGTTTTTTTGTGTATTCTTTCTGTTTAAGAGGTTATTGATGATACATAATTTACTCTATTGTACTATTAGTCTGATTAACAAATCCCTCCATTTCAATGTATTTTATTTTCTTGTCAATACTTCCCAACAATAAACTCACCGGACAAAAAATTAGTCACGTTGCGTGTTTAAAATAGTTTAAAATTAAGGGGCCTTTAGTTACGAGTAGCATTGAACAAGTAGAATCTCTAGAAAGTGTATGGCAGGAGCCGCAGGATTCATAGATTTTGTAATATGTGGTATTGGGTAGTGCCTGTCTCTTATGTTGTGTGCAAAAGGGTGCACAAAGCAAATGTTACTAAGTGGCAAAATTACCGGTCTACAGGAAATTCACGCCAGAATGGTGACCGATAAACAATAGTTACACCCGTGACCACCGAAGGGTTTCACGGCTTGTGGCTAAAATTCGCTCCATTTTAAGGCAGGAATTAGTGCAAAACATCAAGGCCGCTCCTTCAACACCCAATACTGGAAAAAAACTCCTCTGTGAAGTCCATATCTTGAAGATTTGGAGCAAAGTGGGACGCAAAAGATCTTATTTACTTTTATCCACACAGTTACCCGGCTACATTGGGGGAGAACACACAAACAATGGATTTACAGTACTGGAAATGTGTTAGCTGGTTAGACGAAGCAGGTGTGTGCCTGTATGTGAATAATCCCGGCGTAGTGTTCATCGTAGACTATAGGGTCTGAGTAAGGTATTCTCTCTCTATAGTTTTATAGGCTTGGTTAAGTGATCATTGCTTCCTTTAAAGGTAAAGGAAATTAGGAGCAGGATTCAACTTCTTTATTAGGCGGGAGCGTAGACGTGTATACAAGTGGCGAACAGGAAATATAACTCTTCTTCTTGAATAATAATAACTTTTCTGACTATTTTTTACACAAAAGTACACCTATATAAATAGTTATTTCATCTACTCATAACACTAACAAAATTCAGCCAATCAGGATTGATATACATTTAATAGTCATTCTTACGTTCAATTTTGGAATAACAGCCTTAGGGTTAACAAATTCACCAATCAGCTTTGAGACATAAGCACTGTAATAATTGTCCAATCAGCGCCACGATAGATTTAAATGGTTACTAACGCTCAAACCGTTTGCATATAAACACCGCTGAAATCCATTTTTTCCTTCTTCTCTTAGGTCTCCAGCTAAACCCAGTCCTGGAAAGGATTCTTTGTGATTTCATCATGGACAGAAGGGCGCGTATCATGATCAAAAAGCACAAAGGACCAGAATTCGAGCTCAAAGCGGGCGTTCTCCAGGGGTGCTGCCTGAGTCCTTTGCTTTACCTGGTCTTCACTATCAACCTCCCTACTCCAATACACAGGGCCATGATGTATCTGCAGTATGCAGATGACGTCACGCAGATCGTCCCTAGTAGGGTAGGGAAGGCAAGCGATTAAGCGATCAACACTATTGCAGAGATCTCTAACATCAACCAAAACAAGAGAAGGTGGAAAATCAGGACAAACAGGGACAAATTTAAGATCTTCCCGCTATACCGCAAGTCAACGTGGCCCATTGTAATATATGAGAAGAGATATAGCTACTCCATCGAAGGCACCATCCTGGGCCTAAAAATCTCCGAGTACGGATACTCGAGTCACTACAAGGAGAGGCAAAATATGGCAAAGAGAGAAATCTCTAAGCTATATAGGTTCAAAAATATTAGCTCGGCGAATAGCAGGAAAATATACCTGATGTTTATCTGGGTTAAGCTCATCTACCCTGCAGTAGTGACTCAAAGGGCCAGTAAGACCGCTATGAGGAGGCTCCAGCGAGTGCAGAATTCTGCATCCTTTTGCATAAACAAAACCAGACGAAGAGAATATCTTGGGCAAAGGGACCTACACCGCAGACAGCGTCTGGAGCCCATTAATGTCGCAACGCAGAAACTGGCAAAAAAAGGTCTGGTCTACAATGGTCAATGATATCATCTCAGAACTAAGAAGAACTGGTGGCAGCATAAACATCCCTGCCAGATTGCGTGAGAAGGTCGCTCGAAACCGACTTTTTCCAAGCACTAGATTCTGTGCCGAGGAAAACACAATAACAATCTACACATAAACAACACAGAGTACGAAACAAAAAACTATGAGACAGATATTAAACTCACAATTAGTGAAGAACAAACAAATACAACCGAACAAAACACGAGGTAATACACTAAATTTGATCACTAATAAAGGCTCGAAAGCTTAAAAATACATGAAGACTAAGTAAAAAAATACACAGAAGAACATAAAGAAGATCGCACACAGAAACAAACACAGGTCAACATTAATAGAACAAAAAAAGGTAAAATATCAGTAGTTAGAGTATACAAATGCCTGCGATGCCACTCAAACTAGGGCAACCCTACCTATCTTTTACCATCTATCTTCTACCACTATCTAAATCTTCCACTATTGAGTACGCCAGATTCCGCATCAAACTCTGCTCTTCCGACGATCTCGCTCCGATTCTCTGCTATCTTCTAGATACAGGAGGCGAGGCCAAAAGATAATTCTTACCAACGCCTCTCACTGAGTACAGTGATTTTTCTACAATCTATACCGCGGATGGTATAATCTCGTGAGCCAACTACAAAATTCAGCAAGCCCTTCCCCTGCTCTTCCACCCCCCCTGAAGAAAAATTCCTTTTTTTCCTGACACGTCATAGTGGTATGACGTACTAAACCCTCCCCAACCCTGCCTCGCCGTGAATGTGACTCTACACATAGAGCTCCGTTGCAACTATGCCGTTCTAGTTAGAAAGGGCATAACTGAAAAATTGGGGAAAAAAGGTCTGAGGCTTAGCCCGCTGCGGAACCCAAAGGAAGGAGCAAACATGGATTGGGACTCAGTTACCAACGCGGGGGGATTAACACCCTACCCTGCGGCACCGTCCAATACCACAGATGGAGACTCTACCGTCTATGATAGATGTCAGACGTAATTGAAAAATACCCAAAACTCAATAGAGGGGGCGGTACCCCGACTGGAGTCAGTTGATTCTGGCTTCAGTCATCATTAAGTCTGCCATGTTTTTACACCCTCTGAGGAGCACAACTAGGTCCATACTCATTCATCATTCATCATCACATCCGAGTCATTTTCACAGGGTCGTTACCGGTGGGGATGGAGACCCCATATATAAAGAAAAAGAAAGTTGAAAACCGAATCAATGGCATACAACTCATCCTCACTCACACTCACACACATAACAGATAAAACACCCACCATCAACAATGAACACACACTCCTCAACTTAGCCGCTACACACGACATAATAAAGACACACACAGGCCACAAACTCGTCTTGCGCGCACAGGAGGACGCAGTCAAGTTTCACCAACACGCATTGAACACACTCGCCTCAAAAGACCTCCAGACAAAATTAGCCGACGGTGTACGAAAAAAAACACATACGCATCACAAAGACCAACCCCCTATGATTGGCCTTCTCCACTGATGACCTCCGCACACACCTCAGATAGAAGTATGAGGAGGTAGTCCTCACAAATCTCTACTACAACCGCAGAAAGCAATGGGCAGTAATCACACTGTCCGACGAGCACAACAAGTCACTGCTGCAAGACCAAGGTCTGCGGCACCCTAACGCACTCACACCACATCGAGCCACAACTAAACATAAGACCCACACAGTGCCACCGGTGTTACAAAACCGGACACTCCACACGCGACTGCCAAACAGACCTGGTCTGCTCCAAGTCCAGTGTAGTGGGCCACCACTACACCACCTGTACAGCCACCACATCCCTCTGCACAAACTTCCGTCAACCCCAAATGCCCTTACCTAAGTAAGGCCTGCTCTGACGCTGTAGTGGCTATACGGCGTTCTCAACCCATCAACACAACCACACACTCCGCCCCAGCCCATCCTTCCATCACAAGAACATTCGCTGCTGATGCCGGCGCAACGGTGTCCACACCTCTCCCTGTCCTACCCCAGACACACCCAACCCTAGCAGCAACCGAGACTCACCCACATATTCCAACATCCGCTCCCATCCAAGAACCTTACACCCAGAGAGCCCCACTACTTCCGACACCAACTCCTACCCCATACCACACACCCAACGAGACCACACACCCAACGAGACCACACACACAAAGCTACACCTGGCCGCTTTGCTCTCAACGGTGACAAAAGACATGTCGAGGGGTGACCCCCGACTATACGCAAACATACTCAACACACTGTTCGTCTTGCACGGTGTAGAGCAGATCACATTCCCCGAGAAGGTGTTTCTCTAATCAACGAGGAGCACACGCAGGAGACCCGCACTCCTCCTCACCCCGATGGGCACGAACACCTTCTCCCCTGGACCCACCGCCCCCTCAAACCACGCCCCCGCACCCTCACCACGCTCCCGCCTCCTCCCGCCATTCTGTTCCTGCCCCTCTCACCATTGTACTTCCCTCACCTGCCCCTATTCTAACTGCTCCCACCTCTCTTTCAACCGCCTCCTCTCCTCCCTCCACTACTACCACTCCTTCCTCCTCTATACCTAAACTCCCTCCTACCACCAGCATTCCTTCGGCATCAACTCTCCCCACCCCTTTTGCCACCAACCGCCCTCCAACCGCCCCCACCATCCCTCTTACAGCCTCCAACCCCTCTCGATTGATACCACAACCGCAACCTCTTCCTCCTCCAAGACCACAACCCCCCGCATTAAACCAAAAACTCTACCACGAACCTCCCCCCCCCCACATACACAACCACGTGTAAAGCCGACCAACCCCCTTCTTGCTGTTCCCTCCTGTCCTCCTTCCACCCCTCCTCCCTCTCCCGACACCTCTCCTCTCATAATCTGCACCTCCCCTACCATCTTTATCTCCCCATCTACTAGCTCTACTCCCTCCTCCTCTGCTCCTAACTCCCCCCTCCCAGACTCTACTCTCTCCAACCCTTCTTCCACGACTAGCACCCACTCTCCCACTTTCCCTAACCCTCCCTCCACAGAACACCCACTCCCTACCACGGCCTACCCACCTAATAACACCACAGACAACCTCTCAATTCCCTCAAAACCACAGCCGACACGCATAAAGCTTATCGCTTCCCACGCCTCCTAGGCAATAACCAAGGAGAGGAGAACGGTCTCGGCTAAATCTGCCTCACGCGCACTCTGCCCACGTCAATAGGACGCCTCAACATAACACAAATAAACGTACGCAGTTGACACGGTATTCGCCATACTGTTGCCAACTGGGTCCTAAACACACAAAGAACGGACATAATACTCTTGAACTCGACCAGCCTAAACCCTCCCAACAACAGACTCCGCATTGCAGGTAACCACACATATCTAACTCCACAAAAAAACACATAACAGATAACACGCCACAAAACCTCGACCTGGATTACACCAAACCATACATTTTAGACGACCACTGAAGCTCAATCTTAAAGATCATAACCACAGCACGCGACCTACACACACCAAGCAAAACCTACACATGTATAAAACACTTCGCATATTCCATACACATGCAGAGACTCATCACACAGTACAACAATCACTACACTAGAGGCCCACGACAACACAACATCAACCACCTACGCACCCGCATCCTACAGTGCGTGCCGCTAGATATGAACCGGCAGTGGCGAGAGGTCGTCCGCATCGCGGACGAAACTCTTTGCACTAACCCCTCCATCTTCTGGCGGAACGTAAAAGGGATGCTAGGCCCTGATCCACCCAAACCCATCACCCTCCAAGTAAGCAACCAAACACTCACAGACACCAACGTCATCCTCGACGCATTTAGATCCCACTGAAACACAGTTCACACACCACCCACCCAGACCATACGCACAAGAGCATTTCCAGGAAGTCCGGGTGTGGTATCGGGCCCACGCTTACGAGCTAAGGCCCGCCCCTTTGATACGAACGGAGCTGCTCGACCACACATCCACACTGACCACTCCCATCACCGTCGAGGAAACAAAACACTACACTAAAACGTGCACCCGGCCCCTCCGGGCTACCACCCACACTAATACACAACCTCCCTGCAAACATATACCCCACACTTACACACCTGTTCAACGCCTCACTAACCCCAGGCCAATTCCCCAAAATATTTAAAGTCTCTCACAACATATTTCTACACAAAACAAACAGACCCCAAGCACCCAAACAATTACAGGCCTATTGCTCTATTAGAGCATCTAGGCAAAATACTCCAACGTATGATCAACTGCCGCCTACGGGAATACCTGGAAGAGAGGGACTGGTTCTCCCCCACCAATATGGGTTCAGGAGGGGCTAGTCCACTAAGGCGGCTGTGACCATCGTTCATGACAGAATACAGAAAAAAACGCCAAGTATATCAAAAGACACTCTCCATCATCGAGAACGCAGAGAAGGCCTTTGATAAAGTGTGGCATGAGAGACTCCGTTGGAAACTCGCCAACAATACGGAGTTACCTCTCTGCACCAGAAGTCTCCTCTCGCACTACCTCACTAAACGAAGATACCACATAAAAAAACAATACCCTCTCACAACCCTTCACACCACGCTCAAGCGTTCCCCAAGGAAGCGTACTGGCCCCCACACTTTACATCATGTACACAAACGACACCCCACGCCCACTCGAAAACTGCTGTCACACATACACAGTGTCCTACGTCGATGACGAGACCATTCTCGTCATCGGCCGTGGACAAGACGAGATCGCGCTCCACGCACAAAAAAATACTAGACACTAAGACAGTATACGAGGATAAATGGCTGATTACCACGTTTCGTCAGAAGACACAGATGACACTCTTCGGCGCAAGAGATCACTTCATGCATAACGTACAAATATTATCACACACGCCAGACATGAACCATCTAAACCCAACAAGGCTCGCCTCACACAATATACAAAAATCCTCCAGGTTCACTTTTGACAAGACCCTTAGGTTCAATATGCACCAGAACATAACACAAACAAGAGCCACACGTACAAACACGATCCTGCACAGGTTCTACCCTGCGGGCAAAACACTTCAGTTACCCTCGTAGCTGCGAGTGCCACGTGGCAGCAGAAAGCTCAGCGCATTTATAACTCTGCTCTGTAGCGCGTTTGCCGCTCTCCCTTGTACACGAGAATGTCTACGCTACACAACAACAACGAATTATCATCCCTAAACCCATACGCTCACACCAGACTAACAAAAAACTCGGGAAACTCGCCAGAGACCCCTTATACACCGCACTACACGCAAGACGGTATACGATGGGACCGCGGGACCCCGCAGCCAATGACCACCCGCCACCTATACCGTTCTTCGCATAAGTTAAAAGCATCATGAATAACGCATTTCCGACTAAGCAGACACGATCACCTTCTTGACCAACCTCAAACCGTCGTCCAGTCACGAAAACCTCGAGACCCACCCAACCACACCACGCATCGGTGTCTAGCCACCAAGCTATCAACTCTCCCTATCCCCTCTCAAGTTATTTCCGCACCCTTTTCCTCTACAACTGCCTGTTCACCTGTGTTACACAGTGATCCCCCTCTGTACTTTCTCTACACATCATTCATTCATTCATTTTCCGAATTTTTAGACTTAGAAGAAATCTACAAGAAAATTAAGCTCACCGAATGGTTCACAGCCGGTAAAGGAGGAAAAGGCGAGGGAGGTCATTTCAAGAAAACGCCATCGATTTTTACCTATTTCCCACGGGTACTTCAAGAACAAGATCCATTTTGTACGGAACCACGTATAGCCGACCCATGATATAGTACTGCATATTTGGGAGTTCAACTTCCCATTTTCGAAAGAGAAATTCTACAAAGCGGGAAGTTTATCTTCATATTTATGAAAGAAATACTTCAAAGAGGGAAGTTTATCTTCCTATTTACGAAAGAGAAATGCTACGAAGCAGGAAGTTTGTCTTTTCATTTATAAGGTTCAATGTGTGAACTGTTTAAAATTTTCAAACGAATGCTTACTAGGTTCGACCCCCACAAGACCACATAAGGCTTTTAAGGAAGACTGCGTTAAGGGTGTGGTTCAAGTTGGAGGAGGATGTGTGGTGTACTCGGGGTGTTTTAATTATGCAGAAATGGGTAATTTGGTTGAGGTGATAAACAATGTGGACCAGTACGCCTACATCGACCTGCTAGACGAACAGCTCTTGCAGTTTGTCCTTCATCTTAGCACAAGACGTAACATTCTAATTCCTTTCTTCCAGGATGAGTGCATCCGCGTTCACCAGGATACAACTGTAACTGACTGGAATAATGAACATTCAGTAACAATTACACGCATAGAAAATCTATGGAACTATCTCGAACAACGTGTAAAACGTCCGTGACGGCATCCACGCAATCTGACCGAATGGCACAATTCTCTGATGGAAGAGGAGCTGAACATTGATTGATGTTTCCTATATCCAGAACTTATCCAGTCCATGTTACGTTGAATCGCTGCTGTTATTCAGGCTCGTGTGGGTATTATATGCTAGAGGTACGCTCCCGTCCTATTTAGGTAATTTTTTGTCCGCGAGATTATCTTGTAAGAGAAAATAAAACATTTTATTGTAGAAAACATTCATATTTAAATAAATATAACTGTTACTCATGAAAGTGGTTAATTTAAAGAAAACGAAACTTAGCGAAGACTTAAATATGTATTTTAAGTCGAACATTAAAAACAATGTATTTATAATATTTAATCTAATTACTTGAGTTTTAAAAATTTTGTGCATTCTATTTGATGAAAAGCTGATTGGTGCTACATAATTTACTTTAAGCTAATATTGAGAAAACGATAATCGCTTGCATTTTTTTTTCATATTATGTCAAGCACAAAATAATATATATATATATATATATATATATATATATATATATATATATATATATATATATAATTTATTGACCGGGCGGTGTTACTATTAATAGAATAGCAGTTTTAATTTCAATATTTTTTCTCTTCCTTAATTGTAATGGCGTCACAGTGAAATATTTTTTTAAAAAAAATGATGCAGCGACGTCACATTGTCCATATAATTTCTACCGAGCTTACTTTGTAGTGATCGGATTATGTAATAAGTAGGCTACTGGAACCAAATTGCAGAATTCAATAGGCCCTGCAAACACCTCAACAAAATGAAAGCGCGGTTTTCTTATTAAATTTCAGCATACACCACTCATATAAAATAAATGTCCAATATTGGAATAAGGAATTAAGAATGCATAAAATAATAATTTGCATCTATAGCTTTGAATACAAAATAAGTAATGTAATATATAAGTTAATATATATATATATATATATATATATATATATATATATATATATATATATATATATAAGGCAAGCGACCGTTGTAAGTGAGCACGAGACAACCAATGTACGAATGAGCAAAAGGTCAGAATCACTTATGTCAATAAGACAAGGCGTAAATAAACATTTCACCTCTCAGAATAGATTTCTTGGAAGACTGGAATTCAACGGAACACATGGTTAAATACATCCGGTGACCAATGGGAATTGTAACACTATACTGCGACAAGCGTATCCTGTTATATAGATAAAACTTGGGAGATGTAAGTAAATTGTAATACACAGCCCATCAAAACTCCGCCCAGGGGTAGAACTAATGAGCCACGACGACAAAGATTTGCCCACAGGCGAGTCTAGGCCGCGCCGCTCTGGAAATGAAAACGTGTATATATATATATATATATATATATATATATATATATATATATATATATATATATATATATATATATATATATATATATATATATATATATATATATATATATATATATATAGGCGAGCAATGAGAAGAATAGAAGAAGTAAGGATTAAGCATTATAATTGTTATTAAGTATTATCATACCCGTATTAGCGTTTACAGAACCCCTTTTTAATTCACCAAGTCTTGTTGCTCCAGAATTTAATACTTCGCGCAAAATAACTTCGTGACGTATATATAGACCAATATTAGAATAAAGTATATATTTTGCAACGTCCTTCTGTACCTCGATTACCCTAAACCTTCCGTAAGCCCAACCAATATAAGAACACTGTGAAGAATTCAGTTCGGAGTCAGATACTTAATTCACCTTCTTATAAACATTTACTATCTGATCCCGCTATAACTGGTGAACCAAATTGCTCCTTCTTGCCTTTAATAAGTCACCTATAACTGGTGACCCTTCGTTTCAACTGGACAGTGAAGGTATAGAAGAAATGAACTAAACTTTTCCAAGTATTAGCCTCATTTCCTTCTGAGATCGTCGAGAGTCTCCCGGCGTCCATTAAAGTGAGTCGACGCAAAGTAGGACGAAGGGATACGGGAGTCACCAACAAGGACACCGACCCTACCCCACTCTAATCCCCAAAAGAAGAGGACATGGCTATCCTCATCATCATTGGCCTACCCCTTCGAAGGAACTGCAGTAAGGATGGTGAAAGGAGGAATTTCTACACGCTGAACCACTGCAATTAACACTGGAACAAGATGATGGCAGATGAAACTCAAGCCATACGTTCTGGTACAGTTTTTTTTTAACTTATTAATAACAAGCGTAGAGAGTGTTGTGTTCCAGTAATGATCAATTTAACTGCCCAAATTCTGTTTTTTTTTATATATGTCCGGTGGTGTGAGAAGGATATCAGTCCGAACCATTTGATAATGTACAAATTCGGTTAATTAATATAAAGTTAACTCCTTGTAGAGGGATCCACTAAAATAGTAGTATTTCCCCACCTCCTAAGATATTACTTCGGGAGAGAAAGCGAGCCGTTACTTACACCCCCCCATCCGACTTCACCCTTTTTGGACTTGAGGCCAGGTCCCTGAGAAATTTACATCGAGGCATGACGCTGAAATTGAAAACTTTCTCCCCGCCGTCTTAATCTCCCCTCCCTCCCGTCGGGTCGGGAGATTATTCGTCTATTTGTAGGTTTGCCCCGAACAAATTTTATGGCTCCACATGCTGGTCGTTCCGACAGACCCGCTAATACCCGCCTCTTACACTTTCCCCCAAGGCCACGCTCGGTTGTCACGGCCGATAATGAAGGTTCGAGAAGGCCTCCTCTTCCCCCGCTCTTTCTCTCTCTCTCCATGTTTTGAAGAAATCCGAGTATATATGCACCCTGCCAAGGATTATCCACAGATTTGGTTAGACAACGCTTCCCCTAACGGAGGTTCAATTCAACGACGCTCTCTCCCGAGAAGTGTTTAGTGACGGTCACAGGCCAAGGAAGAGCTAACCATCAAACTCGTATCTTCGGCTCAGGGAAAAGAGTCTCTTGAGGCAACGTCAGCCTTTCTCAACCGCCTTCGGATCAAGGATTGGAGAAGCCGTCGTCCGAAGTTCTTCTTGGTGACCTCTTGAGGACAAGAAGCCCAATAGCTCGCCCAATCCGAGTTTGGAGAAGTCATCCCTCCCCCCTCCCTCCGAAGTTGAACCGGTGAGCTCTTCAGGACAAGAGGCCCGATAGCTCGCTCAATCCGAGTTGGGAGAAGTCACCTCCTCCCTCTGAGAGATGCGGACCTCTTGAGGACAAGAGGCCCGCATCTCACTAAATCACAGTTTGGAGAAAATAGCATCACCCTCTTCGGGTTCCTGGCTACACCCATGAGTAAGCAAGGTCACCAAGACCACTCTCCCCAAGTTCGCCCCACTTTACTCTCGAGGTTCAAAGGAAATACATAGGTCACTACCCTAAATCTCCCATTATAACCTGTGATAAAACGGGTTGAGGCCGCGTTAGTTTCAACCCCTGTCACATGTTATTTAAAACCACGATGCTTCCCACGTGCATCTTCGCCTTGAAGCTTGGCGCCTTATCGCAGCCACCTGAGTCAATGTTTAAACAAGGAGGTTTATCTTCCCCCCGTTCGCCCCCATACCCCGACCTCGCCAGATTGAGTTAGGCTTATGGGCAGATAAGGCATTGTTCCCAGGCTCGGCTATGCATTCCCTCGAAGCTCCCACTCCATTGTCCCCCACGCCAAGGGAGTGTCTCGACTATTTAGATGGAAACTTTACCACTAAGATCAGATTGGAGATCCAGATTTTCGTCGCGAAACATCACCACGACCCTCTCTCTCTTTGTGCGCCAAGGGACCTCGACCTCAAGATTCACCATCACTTGTCCAGAAGAAGGACAATATCCCTTGAGTGCCAAGGTTTGAGCCTTTCGTGACGCCAAGTCCACAAGGCTTCCCCCCTTGTTGTTCAGAAGAGAGCAACATTAGAACAGCCATTGTTCGTTCGAGCACGTTGACCAGAAACGGTTCTCACCCCTTCCCCTGTTGTTCAGAAAGAGAACAACGTTAGAACAACCATTGTTCTTTTGAGCCCTTGGCCAAGAAACGGTTCTCACCCTTCCCCCGTTGTTCAGAAGAGAACAACGTAGAACAGCCATTGTTCGTTTGAGCCCGTTCGCCAAGAAACGGTTCTCACCCTTCCCCTTTGTTGTTCAGAAGAGAACAACATTAGAACAGCCATTGTTCTTGAGCCCGTAGACTAGAGACGGTTCTCACTTCCCCCTGTTGTTCAGAAGAGAACAACGTAGAACAGCCATTGTTCTTCAAGCCGTTCGTCGAGAAACGGTTCTCATTCCAAAGACGCCACGTCAGGATCGTTTTATTCCCCCCCTTCGGCTGGAACTCGCCAGCGGACCGAAAATTCCTTCACGTCGCCTTCCACTTCACCACTAGTATAAAATTACGTAAGCCGAACGTTACCTTTGAGTATTTAACCCTTTTGTCAATTCTATCCTGTGCTTTAAATTGTTTAGCGAACCATCCCATCTCTTTAACTTTATATTTGTTTTACCTTTTCAAATCTTTTAATCCTCAGATTAGCCCGAGCCCCCACGACCCTTTCCATTCTCTGTTTATGTCAATATTTTCCGTTTTGTGTATTGTTGATAGTTATTATTAATAAAACTCTATTTTATTAATGATAGCAATATTATTATCCTTGAGCTCAGTTCCACTTCTTAAGCATATCGAAGATACATAATATCGGCCCGCCAGACATCCACGCACTCTAAAGATAATTAAAGAAGTTTCCTCAACGAATAGTTATATATGGTATATCGTCGAGAGTCCATTCTACGACATAACCATTTAATAACCCTGGTTATCCAATTAATATTCGGAACCATAATTCCGTCTTATTCATGTACCTATATATCTATATTTATTGTGTACCTTTTATCTAGTGTATATTAAAAATCTATTTTAGTATTTAGGTTGTTAATATTCCTTGGTCACGCAGCTGCAGCTATCTATTCAAATTGCACTCTTAGAACAATATCATTTGTTAGCTTGCTTAAGCCTACCTTAGAGCCCGTGTGCGTATATTCCCATACACTTGGCCATACTTCGACTCTCCTGTTGGTTTACACATGTAGTCCATGTATGCATTACTTTAAAGGTTAACTCAGTATGCTTAAGTTTAGTACAGCTAAAATTGAGGTGTTCTGGTACGCACGCGCAAGCCTTGAAGCGTCCATTGCAAGGCGAAATAGATTCAGGATGAAGCCTCACAGATTAGTGTCATGTGAATTCTTTAAAGGCTTGTAATTGGTACGCGTATACAAATAATCTAAAATAAAAGATATAGCAGTATGCTTGAATATAAATAAGTCCTTGCGTGAATAATATATATGTACGCAATATATTCATATAAATAATGATGAAAAATAGTAATGTTAAATATCTGTGAAAGGTAATATTGTATAGTTTTCATCCATGTAAGTTATAGGAAATATGCGTTGCAAGGCACAATAGGCTCTTTGTTGAACCCTCATATATGAACGTCATGGAAACACTATAAAGCCTTGTAACGGCACCGAAAACAAAGACAAGTCGTTTGTGAGGGATCCGTTGTCAAGTTCATGTAGGCAATTTTGTAACCATTCATTTAATGAAAGAGGAATAGCCATAAATATATACACGCCTCGCTGCCTATATAGCTTTATTACATGTCTTATTATGTAATTGTTAAGTGTCGTAATTATATTATGTAGAAACCTAAAGAATGATAGGACAAAATTGTGGATATATTGTATATAAATGTATTAGATTTAACTATTAGTGCAATATATGGCATAACATCGCATAAATAGGCCCGTTTATTAAGGCATGCACTTATGTAAGTGTCAATGCCTCGTGCGTATGTTATAAATGCTGTAATATATTAAATGTGCCAAAAATAAGTATTTCTTATGTATCTACCTATGTAATGTTATACGCTAGTGATCGGATTATGTAATAGGTAGGCTACTGGCACCAAATTGCCGGAGTCAATAGGCCCAGCAAACAACACAAAATGGACACACGGTGGTCTTATTAAATCCCAGCATACTCCACCCATATAAAATAAATGTCTATAATTGGAATAAGGAATTGGGAATGCATAGATTAATTTGCATCTATGAATTCTAATACAAAATAATTAAGGTAGTATATTTGTTAATATATATATATATATATATATATATATATATATATATATATATATATATATATATATATATATATATATATATATATATATATATATAAGGCAAGCGACCGTTAGAAGTGAGCACGAGACAAACAATGTACGAACGCGCGAAAGGTAAGCATCATTTGTGTCAATAAGACAAGGCGTAAATAAACATTTCATGTCTCAGAATAGATTTCTCGAAAGACGGAAGTCTACGTAGCACCTGGTTAAATATATCCACTGACCAATGAGAATTGTAACACTATGCTGCGACAAACCTATACTGTTATATATATATATAAAACTTGGGAGATATAAGTAAATTGAAATACACATCAGTTCAAATCTCGGCCCAGGGGTGGAACTAATTAGCCACGACGAGAAAGATTTATCCCACAGGCATGTCTAGTCCACGTCCCCTTGAAAATGAAATCGTATATATAGGCGAGCAATAAGAAGAACAGAAGAGTTAAGAATTAAGCATTATAATTGTTATTAAGTATTGTCACATCCGTATTAGTGTTTACGAAACCCCTTTTAAATTTACCAAGTCTTGTCGCTCCAGAATGTAATACTTTGCGTTGAATATATATAGACTGCTAGTCGCCCGCAAAGTAACTTCGTGGCGTGCAGCTTGCCCCATTATAGACCAATATTATAATAAGGTATATATTTTGCAACGTACATCTTTACCAAGATTACCCGAAACCTTCGATAAGCCCAGCCAAAATAAAAACACTGTAAATAATTCATCTTTGGAGATCAGATACTTAATTCACCTCCACTATATACTGGTCACCCTTATAAACTTTTACCCCTATAAATTCATCACCATTTTCTCCCATTTGTCTCTGTTAATTGGACATCTTTGCGTTTTGACTTATGGTGGATGGGAAATGTATTTCGAAGACTTCGTAACAGAGTCTCACAGTGACCCTAATCATGCATTGGATTTTTTTGGATTTACAACTCTCATCTGTCGCGGTTATTTATCCCAATCCGCTCTTCATTCTTGGTGGTCGTGAGGTGAAATGCGACAAAATCTTGACTTTCTGTGCTTTCAAACAAGTTAAGTAAAAGGGTTTGTGTGGTTGGAACCACCCAAACAAAAGGGGGAATGGGGGCTTCGCCTCCAATTGTTAGGAAAGTATAGTTTCAGAAACTGATAATTTTAAAATTGAATGTTAGGTTACGTTACCTAAGGCTATTTTTTTATGGGACTCTTTTTTTTTAGCTTTGTTCAAATTTGTTCTTCCTTTTTGGCGGTCGTAAAGTAAAATGTGTCAAAATCAAGGTTTACTTCGATTTCGACCGAATCGGTATAAAACCGTTTTTCCGCATTTTGCTTACCGACTGCCAAAAATGAAGAACAGATTTGAACAAAACACAAAAATACTAAAGGAACAAGTTATAAAATGTACAAAAAGTGATATCGGTAAAGTAAATAATATCCTTACTTTATTGTAATTTAGTTTGATCAATGTATCCTTTCTTTTCAATATATTTTATTTCCTAGTAAATACCCCCATTGATATCTTGTAAGGTAAAATAAACCATGTTATTGCAGAAAATTATTATTCCAATATGATTTTCATATTTAAAAATACATCTAAAATACTAAATTAATAAAAAATAAAATAATGTATGAGATCCGATTTTTCGCCTGCAATCATTAATTATATATACTGCTACTTCTTATTTGAAGACGTGAAGAAAATTTGTATTTTGGATAACAAAATATTTATAAGATTATAAGAGAACGGAGCCATCAAAGGACTCTGGGGTCAATTTGTAGGCATCCCCTCTTCAGAGTATTCCTATGCATTTAAGCGACTTTTTAATACATTTATTGATGATAACTCGACGACATTAATTGACAAACGATTTCAGAAATTAACCACTTTATGCATAATTCTTAGCTATATTTGTCTCAAATCTCCTCTTCATCAATTTATAACCGTGACTTTTGATTCTTTCACATGCGTCCACTCTCACGGTATCAAAAGCATGCAGTATCTTATATAGACTTCTATCAAGATCAAACAAAGTTACATATTCCAATTATTGTTAAATCAATTTATTATCTGTTTTAGATGAAAAAATCAATTTCTTGATTTATAAGGAGGTTTAATAGCAAGGAAATTAATATAATCTTATCTTTAAAGCTGGTTTGAATACAATAGCTAGTAGTGAGTTAAGGACTCAAAGATTTGGGATGAAAAGAAATCCGTTTATGACATAGGATTAACCATAAGCGTAGCCTGATCTTGAAAATCCACCGAAAGATCTTCCGAATCCACCAAATGATTGTCGACCAAATCCACCAAATGATTGTTGGCCAAATCCACCAAATCCTCCAGATTTTCGTCCAAATCCACGAGATCTTCTTTGACCATATCCCCCAGAATTTCTACTAAATCTTCCCCCAGAACTTCCAAATCTACCAGATCTTCTTTGACCATATCCGCCGGAATTTCCACTGAATCTTCCCCCAGAACTACCAAATCCACCAAATGAACTTTTAGAACCAGAACCACCATACCCGCCGAAGGACCTTCCACCGCTGCCCCGATTGATCGAGAAGGCTCCGCCTTTTACCAGGTTCGCTGCCCCAAGGCTTCTGCCACGGGAAGATGAAAATCCTCCTGCTAGAGCTGAGCTCAGGAAAGCCACCACAACCAAGTAACTCTGCAACAGATTCTGAAAAAAAATGAAACATTTTTGTTACAAGAAGTTTAAGCAACTCCACTTAAGGCACCTGGTCCCTCCCTACAGCAGAATTTCCAGCGGCATTTCACATTTTAGCACTCCACTTTTCCTTTCTAGTTGTAGGGCCCGACATTCAAACCCTTCCATAGCCCAATATTACATAAAATGTGTCCCAAATTTGCTACATTCATACGTTAAACCTTCCTCTTTCTTACTCTCAAGCATTTTGACATACGCTTCTTGCTCCTCTCCCAGTTTCAACTCCACTTCATGTTCACATCATCACTCTACCATTACGCTTCCTCTTTCCACTTCTAACACTGTGGAAGCATGAAACTCAATACGCCGTTTTCACACTGAAATTCTCTGGTCGAGATAAATTAACGCAGCTGTGTTTAACTTGAGGTGCTTGATCACCGTCTTCCCCCCAGTTTGATAACGCCGTGTCAATCTTTCCCCTCTTGGGGTAGAAGGGAATCGCTCTCATTTCCCGTTCACCTCATTGAGACGAACCCGACAAACGTATTCCCTGTTAAAGAGCCAACCTATAATATCGCACTCTAAGTAGAAGGTTCTTACCTTACTCCCAAATCAATTGTACTCCGCCGCGCTTATAGTTGCTGTTTGATGTACAGTAGTAGTGTGTGCCTTTAGAGGCTCTTTGGTCGCACACCTTCGTCCCTCGACAAACACATTCACCTAAACTCGCTTAAACACCCACTATCCCTTCCTTTAAATTTGCCCCACATTTGCTATATCACCACATTCACACCCTCTTTCTCCTACTCCTAAGCAATCTCACACTTTGTGCCCACAAGCGAGTGCGTTGTTTGGATAGATTGGTGTCCAGAGGAGCGGCATGCCCTCCGCGCCCCACTACCACCGGCAGTCTCGAACTAGATTAAGACTACCGTGGCTTTATTTCTTCCAGACACCTCCATTCCACGAGTTTCTTTCACTCTTCTCACCTTCACCACTTTATATACCGACCTTCCCTTACAAGATTTCTAACTAACAAATCCTCGTTGCTATTGCGCTCTAAAATCGAGGAAAGAACGACAAAAATTCTTCAGATTTTCTTTCCTAACTGAGCAATCGAACAGAATTTCACTTCCGATTCTTCTCATCTTCATTACATCTTATTATTCTTCTCATCTTCCACACTACCGATTCTTCTTCAAATCTTCCCCACTTCTGATTTTTCTTCTCATCTTCCTCACCTACGATTCTTCTTCTCATCTTCCTCACTTCCGATTCTTCTTCTTATCTTTCTGACTTCTAATTTATATTCTTATCTTCTTCACTTCTGGTTTTCTGCTAGTTTACCGGGCAAAACTTTTATACAAAATCTGTTATGACTCCTCATTCCCTGATGAGGTTTTGCAAGCGAAACGTCAGAAAAGATCTCTGCTCGCCAGCATTCATCTTTCTCCAGCCTCTGCAAGACAGTTGCTGTGATGTCGACCGTTAAAGTAATGAAGGATGTGGAAGTGTGTGTAATTATAAAACCCGACTACCCAAAAGTGGATGCTGCTCGATGTCTAAGGATAGTGAAGGGACGATCCGCTCCGTTCGGCATGGATTGCAGATCCCCGTGCAGGAGGGAACTTTCAAAAGGTAGTTTTGGTTGCTAGTTTCAAAAGATAGTTCAGAAACATAATTTAAAAATGTAGTTTAGGAAAATTATTTAGAAACTTTTTTTTTAAGATAGTTTCTAAAGTTTTTGACGATAATTGTTCCAAATGAGTTTATAAATTTTAATGGAATTTAGAAAATAGTTTAAGAAGAGTTTGGAGAGTTATTTTAACTGGATAGTTTAGGAAGATAGTTTCAAGTTAGAAAGCGGGATTGGGAAGATAGATTAGAAGTAGACATTGCAAGTTTCTATAAAAGTGTGATAGGTGGATTTAGTAGTAAACTGAGTGATGCGAGCAGAATATTGCTATTGAAGTTGAGATGCTATATGTGTATGTACGAAAGAGGCAGGGCCATTAGGAGAGTACATACATGAAAACATTTCGTTTTGGAGAAACTGAGGATAATGAGTGAATCTTTTTCCCACAGGAAACGTTTAGGAAAAAAATTAGAAATCCTAAAATTGTTAGAATGAATTGATAGAGAGATCTAAACATCAATTTTCGGAGTTATAATTGGCTTAGTCTGAGGTGCGCACAAACGGGCTTAGATGAAGTTAGTTTTGACTAAGAGATGTTATTCGCTGGCGTTATCCAAAATTAGATTGAAGTAAATAAAAGAAATATGCAAATGAGAGTCGGTGAGAAATATTATTAATTTTAAGGTTCAGTAATGAACTATGATCATCTTTAGTAAGTAAAACACCAACTGACATATAAGAAATCGCTGAATTACATACAAAATCAAATAAGTTCAGATAACAAAGTTTGGCATCAATTTTTAATAACAAGTGTGCAAAACAACATAAACGGAGAAAAACAACATGGAGTATTACTTCTCGGACTTTAGAAAAAAAAGAATTAAGAGGAGTTTCGGATGTCTTATACGAACCATCGACAAACTCTGAGATAAATTTGAGATAATGGGAGAAAAAGAAGGAAAAAGAAGGAAAAAGAAGGAAAAAGAAGGAAAAGATTTCAATGACGCTTTTGGGAGCGGAGTGGTAATTTCTTCCAACCGAGTCGCGTCAGCTTTGATTTTGTAAATAATTTAAGGATCTGATTCATAAAGACAACTATGAACACAGCTCAATTTATTCAATGTTTCCTTTCACTAGAAAAAGTATGATTACAGTGGCTAGGATTAGGATATTACGTAAATAATTAGATTGTTTTATGTTATGGTGCACATTAAATTCTAGCCGGAGACAAAATGGGCTTCTCTAGCTTATGATTTTCTGTTTGAGATCTTAGCTAAAACATAAAGTCACTCAATATTAATAATAAATAAATAAATTTCTTGTTTTTTTTTAAGAAATGTTTTATTATTATTATAATTATTAAATGAGACAAGTTAATTTAACCCCACTGAGTTCAGTTAGTCGCCAGATGGAGTCACGATTGAGTGACTAGTTATCTATCTACCACGTCTATCTATCTATCTATTATATGCGGGTGGTATCGATATTTCTGGTGCTGCTGCTAAATTAAATGACTGAGTCGACCCACTATCGACCGAATTCAGAGAGTCCGACTTAAAATAAGAAAATTGAGATCGGCGCCCAATTTTAAGCAATTTAGGGCAGGATCACTTTTATTTGCCACGGCCCCATAATTTCCCCCAAGTTTGGGCAAGTTTGGGAATGTTGATCTTGGCTACTTTTCAACTTATTTTTATTTCTCTCACTCTCTCTCCATATATATATATATATATATATATATATATATATATATATATATATATATATATATATATATATATATATATATATATATATATATATATATATATATATATATATATCCCTTTGTTTATTTGCTTATGCTCCTTTTTTCACATTCCTTGCCCAAAATAAATGCACTGGATCGCAGTACATAGAATAAAAGTTATTTGTTTCGTCACATTACCACACAAAACTGAAAATATCAGAGATACCAAACTACCTACCATTTTTGCCCCTTCGTTTTAAAACTTGTCTATCTCTGGTAGCCGATAGGACTCTTATATTCCTCCTCCTCCTTAAACCAGTTATTTATATTTAAATCCCCAAGGATAAAGTAAAACTGCGTAAATTTTGTACCGATTTCACTGAGACAATTAGAGTTATATAAATTCAGTTTCATTATTTTCTACACGAATTTGCATTATTTAATTACCTGGCTTTTCGGTCTGTCAACGGCGTTGATGCAACAACCATTAAAGACTCGTAAACAAATGTGATAAACGGCTGTTTTTTAACATTATTCGCCATAATAGAGTGACACATGATTTCACAAATAGCACAAATGTGATAAGAATGCATGCAAACATTATATTATTACCCTACTTACGGAACATACATAGTTTTTTATGCTAATTTAATGATAATTTGTAAATAGAATGAGATAATTCTTCCTAATATTTTTCCGTATTTTATACTCGTTAATCTTAATACATAATAATAATAATCTCCTCTTCTTCTTTAGATCGGAATTTGGCTATTTCTTTAACTTAACTCTGGTTTATTTTATTCATGGTGTGGATCTCACTTGTGTATTTAATTTACTCATCATACCTAGAATACATAAAGAAATTATTTACATTATTTATCTAGTCTGCGAGGACTAGACGACCAGACAAGCGCTTCGCTCTTCCCCACACCGACTACATGGTAGGTATCAGGGCAGCGCTGCTCGGCAATGAAGACCTGAAGTTGCATGCCATTGCGCCTCGCCTATTTCCATGGACTTACCTCTCCGCCCCCCAATGCCGGTACGGCTTCAAGTCGCTTTCTGTCGTCTTCAAATTGGCCACACTCGCGGGTCACACTGCCATCTGATGGAGCGCCCCCCTGCATCTTATTGTGACGACTGCATTGTCCCCCAGACTGTTCGGCACATTCTTGTAATTTCTTCATTTATCTCCCGACTCATTCTCCCTCTCGTTCTTCCATTGATCTTCAGTGAGCCATATCTTGACTTGAAAAGCAGTTGACTCCCAGGAGTTTCTTCGTAGAAGTTCTCCGCTTCAGGTTTTCTTTTATTCCTATACACCCACAAAGTCCTCTTTACCTTAATCAAACAATCGATTCTCTATGCAACACTTCCATAATTCTTTCCTCTATTTCATCTCCCATTGCCCGGTCCCTGACTATTTCCCAAAGTTCATAATTATTTCCTATTTTCTGAATTTCCTTCTTCCCTTCCGTTCTTATGTACATTCCATATACCCATTCTAACCAGCTTGTGTCATTCAGGCTTTCAAAGTACAGTATATAGCGCATTTTTCATCTGCTACATCTGCCCCATACAAAACTCTCTCTCTCTCTCTCACTCCTCTAATATGCATTAGTAATATATGGATTGGGAAACTTTCGTCTAAAAGGTCTTCCAGGTAGGTCTTTTATAAAAAATAGTATTATCTAAAATTTATTCCTTTTTAGTGAAATTAAAAAGTTTCTTTATTTAAAAAGTAACATTCACAATATTTATGATTCGTCTGTCTCTCTTTTCTTTCAACATTGGAGTTTTTCCTCCTCATGCTTACTCCTATTGATTTGGGTCGCACTAAAACACCAAATCTTCTATGCCAAGCTTCAACAGTTAGTTTTAGGAGGGGAACCCTGTAGAGTCAGTTCATTAACATTCCATTCTAGTCGGGGGAACAAAGCTTTAGCGCACCTTCCATTTGTTCTAAGCTTGCCTAAAATATAAGTTTGTTTAATATATTTAATGAAAGGAAGAACTTCCTCAGGTACACTTTGTTGCAAAAGTTCAAGTCCTTTTGGTACATCCGCAACAGGCAGAAATGCTAAAGCGTTAACCTTTTTGCAAAATATGGAAAATTCCTCATCATTATTATAAAGGCTAGAAAAACCCAACTGTTGAAGTTTTCTCCAAGTAGTTTGGCAAAGGTGAAAAGAACAGAAATGTATGGTGATTTAACCGAGAACACGCAAAAAAGCATTTCGCGCAGCCATTTCAAAATCAACACTTACATCTGATACTTCAATTTGCAATCCATAACGTTCAACAAAATCAACAAAAGCTCACAACATTCTAAAGTAAATTTCTTCTGTCTTGTTTGGTAAAAAAATAAAAATAAGATGTCGAATTTCCTGATGGATTTCAGCAGGAATAGTATAGATTTAATAAAAAATTCTAGGACATGTTTCAAACGTTCCATCAGCATAACAGTGTTTAGCGGAGGTTAATATTCGTAAAGTGGAAGATGCTGCAAATATTAGAAATCGTTTCTGATCATCTTTTCCGCTTTCATGAATTTACTTTGTAAGTCCACTTCATTCAATGTTGTAGGGAGTTTGGGAAGCATTTTGTTTCTTAATTTCCTAATATTTCTGGTTATACTTGCATTTGAAGGAAGAACACTTTGGGAACACTCAGGCACTTTGCTTATTACTTCAGAGATAATTGGAGCAGGAGGTTCAGATGTTGCTTTAGCTTTCGGTTGAATAGTGTTCATTGCTTTGAAAACATGAATTTTTGCACTACTTTCCGCATGAGTATAGTCTGAACATTTAATTACTTTATTTTGGCTTAACACAAGATGACTAGAACACTTACGATCTTGCACAACCCCAATAACTTACACATTTTGTTAAATTGTTTTTTGTGTAATAATATCCATTATGACTTTTCCTTTTCTCTTTTGGTTTTCCTAAAACTAATATCACAATCCATTATGGGTTAAAGAGATAATTAAATTTAGAAATCGACAAATTATGCGATGTTATTTTGATGGAGCCTACTGGTGTGGACTTCTAGTATACTAGACAAGATAATAATGACACTATTTACGAACAGGCAGGTCATTGGGCGTGCTGAACTTCTGGAGAAAGAATTTTGACCGACTATATCCTTATGCTAATTACCCACTAATTGGTAATCTTCTCATAGTTGACCTCTGATCTGGAAACGGATCAGTAGCCCCGTTTCCCTAATTTTTTGATCGTCATCTCATACGAGGGGCGGTCAATAAGTTTTGCAAATTGGTAGGGCAAAACAGAGGAAGGAGGATGGCTGTTTGTAGGGGTGTTAGGACAAGTTATGAAAAGTCAGGACCTGCAGCCGCACGCTCCTGCCTCGTCTATTTAAGAAGCAGTAGCGGATCGCAGATCGTCAGTCACAAATTTTTCAACAATGGAGAAAGTTAAGCACCGCGCAGTGATCAAATTTTTGACCAAGGAAGGCAAGAATGCAAAAGAAATCCATGAACGCATGGTTGTAGTGTACACCGACACCGCCCCTTCCTATGCAACCACTGCTCGCTGGAATAGGGAGTTCCGCCATGGTCCCAGGACTGCTGTCAGACGTTACTAACGAGGACAATGTGGACCGTGTAGAGAGGAGGATCTTCGAAAATCGACGGGTGAAGGTCGAAGAAATCAAGCGAGAACTTGGAATATCACATGGAAGTGTTATCAACATCATCCACGACAATTTGGCCATGACCAAGGTCTCTGCCCGTTGGGTCCCTAGAAACCTCACGCCCCATGATCGACTTCAACGTCGTGATAGTCCACCAGCTCAGAGTTACACAAGCTGCCCTGCGCGAGTGCGGATTCTAGGAGCTCAACCATCCGCCCTACAGTCCAGATCTGGCCCCTAGCGACTACTTTTTATTCCGCCAGCTCAAGGTTGCACTGCGTGGACGCCGGTTTGGGGACGATGAAGATCCAGCTCGCCGTCCAGGAGTGGATTGAACAGCAGTCGGGAGATTTCTGGTTGTCGGGAATTTGAAGCATCAGGGACAAGTGGCGCAAGGGCACTGAAGTCGAGGGTAGTTATATTGAAAAATAATAAAGCACTTTTCTTCATATCTCGTTTCCTTATATCCGAATTGCAAAACTTATTGACCGCCCCTCGTATATCTTTTAAATTGACTTGGACAATTTTACGGAACGAAGACTGCCCTCTCTTGAGCCCTGTCCCTTCCCCCCACACCACATATAGAAAGGCAAAGAAAAGTCTTGTTTACAATTCATATAGAGCTTTTATTTAAAATAATCCACAAATCCCTCTACCCCCCTTTCAGACTTCCTTATGACAGAAGCCTATAAGGGGCTAGTGAGGAAGTGGATTTCTTTTTGGCCTTCAAACTTAAAGTACGTTGATGAAACATCTACTTACATGTACACGTGTGTACGGGCATTGAACACACGCTATACTTAGATGTATTTCACAATACATGTAAGTAAAGCATATGTATAGAATAATTGTTTGCGTTAATAATAACACTGGTGAGCAATTTTTTTAAAAATCTCAGTTGCATAAGATTTCTTTACTAATTCTTACTGTTTTTGACCTGCTAAATTCAAATCTGAAAACGGTTCAGCTCTACATGCTCTAGTTTTCATGCAATTTTAAGTTTTTCATTCTAGCCGTTTGTGGTCAAATTAATTACTTATACGTTTATGTTATCAACAGAGATATTAAAATTGTTTTGTTTTTCTTTCAGATCTGATCATGGCTACTTGTACGTGATAAAGTATTTACCAGGCAGATGAACGACAAGGAAAGGACTGCATGGCTTTCATTTTGGCGGTGATGGCAAACTTTCTCGTTAATATAAAGGCTGACAACTATGAAACTTTCGTAGCTAATATGTTGTCAGCTTTTCGCGATCTTAGTTGCAACATGAGTGTCAAACTCCATTACCTATACAGTCATCTTGATAGATTCCCTGAGAACCTAGGAGCAGTAAGTGAGGAGCAGGGCGAGCGGTTCCATCAGCACCTCAAGACTATGGAAGAGCGTCACCAAGGGAGATGGAACAAACATATGATGGCAAATTACTGGTCGAACATTAAACGAGAATGCCCTGAGACAGTCTACAAACGCAAGAGCTACTAGAGAAATTCATGCCTGAGTAGAGAGTAGAGTGCAATTAAACTTTGCCTCCTCATAGTAACAAATGCCTTATTTACCAATCAGTTTTATATAAACTATAACCATTGTTTATTTGGGAAAGTGTTTCGAATCGTGATCTTGAATAGATTTATAATATCTTGCATTTTCTTTTTTATTACCCAGTTATATTAGAGTTTTATAACATATTTAATTACATATTTGCCTTGATAGACTACGACGGCAATGTGATGATGACGAAATTTTGAGATTTTCAAATACATTGATTGCAAAAAAAGTAGAGCACTGAGGAAAAAACTAACTTTAGATCTGAAATTAGCGCAAGAAATTAGGTAATAACAAGTGTTTGATATCAATGCAACAAAAACTTTGTTGACCCGTGAAATTTATAAAAATATATAAATATCAATTTCCGAAAAAGTGGCCAAAAGTCCCCCCCCCCAATTTCTTTTTTGAAGATGTCAGTTTTTATGATTTAATATCAATCAACATTGTTAAAATAAGGGTTTAAAAAGGGTTTTCTACGTGTCCCTATATGAAAAGCCTTTTTTATTGAACATTGTCGTAGAATGACTCCCGACGATATACCATATATCACTATTCGTTGAAGGAACTTCCTTAATTATCTTTAGAGTGCGTTACTGTCTGGCGGCCGATATTATGTATCTTCGAAATGCTTAAGAAGTGGAACTGAGCTCAAGGATAATAATATTGCTATCATTAATAAAATAGAGTTTTATTAATAATAACTACCAACAAACACAAGAAGGAAAATATTGACATAAACAGAGAATTGAAAGGGTCGTGGGGGCTCGGCTAATCCGAGGATTTAAAGGATTTAAAAAAGGTAAACAAATATAGAGTTAAAGAGATGGGATGGTTCGATAAACCATTTAAAGAACAGGATAGAATTGACAAAAGGGATCAATACTCAAAGGTGACGTTTGGCTTACGTAACTTTTGCACTAGTGGTGCAGGGGAAGGTGGCGCGAAGGAGTTTCGGTCCGCTGGCGAGTTCCAGCCGAAGGGGGGGGGGATAAAAGGATCCTGACGAGGCGTCTTGGGAAGGAGAACCGTTTCTCGACGAACGGCTTGAAGAACAATGGCTGTTCTAGGTTGTTCTCTTCTGAACAAAGAGGGGATGAGAACCGTCTCTTGTCTACGGGCTCAAGAACAATGGCTGTTTTAATGTTGTTCTCCTTTGAACAACAGGGGGGGTGAGAACCGTTTCTTGGCGAAGGGCTCAAAACGAACAATGGCTGTTCTAGGTTGTTCTCTTCTGAACAAAGGGGGGGATGAGAACTGTCTCTTGTCTACGGGCTCAAGAACAATGGCTGTTCTAATGCTGTTCTCCTTGAACAACAGGGGGGGAATGAGAACCGTTTCTTGGGGAAGGGCTCAAAACGAACAATGGCTGTTCTAATGCTGTTCTCCTTGAACAACAGGGGGGGGGATGAGAACCGTTTCTTGGCGAAGGGCTCAAAACGAACAATGGCTGTTCTAATGCTGTTCTCCTTGAACAACAGGGGGGGAAGCATTGGGGACTTGGCGTCGGAAAGGCTCGAACCTTTGGCACTCAAGGAATATTGTCCTCCTTCTGGACAAGTGATGGTGAATCTCGAGGTCGAGGTCCCTTGGCGCACAAAGGGAGAGAGGGTCGTGGTGATGTTTCGCGACGAAAATCTGGATCTCCAATCTGATCTTAGTGGTAAAGTTTCCATATAAATAGCCAGGACATCTCCTTGGCGTGGGGGAAAATGGAGTGAAAGCTTCGAGGGAACGCACAGCCGGGCCGGAGAACAATGCCTTATCTGCCCATAAGCCCAACTCAATCTGGCGAGGTCGGCGTATGGGGGCGAACGGGGGGACGATAACCTCCTTGATTAAACATTGACATCCGGTAGCTGTGATAAGACTCCAAGCCTCGAATCGAAGATGCACGTGGGCAGCATCGTGGTTTTTAATAATATGGGATAGGAGTTGAAATTAACTCGTTCTATCACACCCCTCCATTCCAGGGCAAGTTGTCACTTCGAAAAAAAAGAGAGAAGGGACAACGATAGAGCTCCGTTGTAGGGAACTCGTTTTCTTGTACCAACCGTACCTTCCTGCACCTAACTAGTATTACCTCAATACATATGATCATTTTGATCTTTAGATTACAGGGGAAAATAACCTTTAATACAACTTAATCAGAGAGAAAAAAAAGGGCATGGAACAATGAAATGATATAAACTTAGTACATACGGGACAAAATAATTTATACGTAAATTAATAAGAACAAATATATATACATACAAAAATTAGACATTGAGCGTTACAAAATTCAGACATATACATTAATTAATTATATTACAAAAGAATCTTAAATTAAGTCGTACAAGACGGTATATACCTACATGGAGATACTAATCCTATGAATACAATTATTCTACGCTATTCGGTATCGCATTCCTACTGAGGGCGTCAGCGACCTGGTTATCGGAACCTTTTATCTAATTTATTTTAAACTGATACTCTTGCAAGAGTAAACTCCAGCGCATGATGCGGCCGTTTGAGTGTCTCAAATTCCTAATATAGGCTAACGGACGGTGGTCGGTTCCTATTTGAAATTCTTTACATATCAAGTACAGCTTGAATTTGTCTATGACCCAGATAATTGATAGAGCTATCTTTTCTCTAGTGGCATATCTCTTTCCGCGTGGTAATAATTGACGACTAGCATATGCAACTGGATGACTCGTTCTGTCATCCACGTATTGAAGGAGTACATCTCCAATGCCCTCGTTGATCACGTCGGTCTTAACCCCAAAGGATTTTTCCGGGTTGGGCAACTTAAAAATGGGGGCAGAAATGAACTTACTTTTGAGCTGATTAAAATTGGAAACAGCGACATCATTCCAACGTAAACGATCGGAGAAATTCTTTTCCTGAAGGGGGCATAGGGGGGCCGAAATTGCAGCGAAATTCGGAACAAATCGCTGATAGAGAGAAGCTGATCCTAGGATCGATCTTAATGGCTTCTTTGTAATCGGGAGGGGCATGTCGGCGATTGCCTTAATCTTGTTCTCGTGGGGACCTAACTTGTTTTGTCCTATTTTGAAACCCAAATATTTGATGGTTTCGTGGGCAAACTGGCATTTGCTGGGGCCAATGGTGAGGCCATTTTCACGCAGTTGCTCGAAAAGAGCTAATAGGGTGGGTAAATGGTGATTTCATTTAATTAGTTCTTGTAGCTGACTCTTCTGACGTGGTGTCAGCTGCGCGTCACTATCCAGGTCAGAGGGTTCCAAAGACTCGCCTGGTAGGGAAGGAGGAGGGTAATCGGCATCAGGTTGGATGCACACTGTCTTGATTACATTAAGGGACTCCGCGGGGCAATCCTCTTCAAGCGCCGATGCTTCGTCCAGTTCTACGAAGGTATCTCCATGGGCGCGTTGGGGGTTCTTTTTTTCTTGGGGTCCACGGACAGTCTCCGTGTCCTTGTCTTGGGCCTTATCACCTAAGGGTGTTAGTGATTCACACTCCTCTTTTGCCGTCCTAAAGTCCTGATTAGGGGTCTCCGAGAAATCGGACGGTATCGGGGTTCTGATGGGGACGGGCTCCTGGGCTTCCTTCTTATCTCGGCCTTGAGGAAGGGCGGCCTGAAACACAGGGTCGAAACTTACTTGGGGGCTCTGTCCTATAAGTACGGAACAGAATTGTATGGGTGCTACAATGACTTCAGCCCAGCCATTATAATATTGACACTGCAGGTAACATCTAGCGACGGGGAATCGGTTCGCCCGCCCAAGGTGGTCATGTACCACCGCAAATTTTTCGTGGTTAGAGGACACTGGGAGGAGTTCGTCGGACACGATGAAACACGTACATCCTGTGTCCCTGACGAGAGTCGATACTCGGCAGCTGTCCACGCTGCCCTCCTCATATTTCAAAGTTCCCGATGAACTTTTACCAAAAACAAAATTTACCTGGTGGCCTGACGGAGGGGGAGAAGTTTCTGCTTGGGTCTGCACCACCGGGGGAGCCGGGGTTGCATTAATCTGGTGAACTTGGTGGGCTGGTCCGCTTTTAAGCCTAGAATTTAGGAGGCAATTCCAGCTCATGTGGTTTTCTACACCACAGGTGAAGCATATGGTTGGTCGCTTCGGGAAGAGAGATGGAGGAGAAGTCTTAACGGGAGGTTTGGAGTCCCGTTGTTGGTTTTGGGGAAAGAAGTTTGGGGGTTTTACGGGGCTCGGAAACTTTGTCAGCTTTCCTGGGAAGGGGCGCGAATCCTTCCTTCTTTCTTCTCATTGGATTTCTTTTTCTCGTTCTTCTCGTTGTATTTTCCCTTCTCGTTCTTCTCGTTGGATTACTCTTTCCCGTTCCTCTTGTAGGATTATTCTTTCCCTTTCTCTTTCTACCTTTTTCTTTGAAATTCTGCTTTAATCCGAGCTAATTCAATCTGAAGCTCAGCTTGTCTTATCCGTTCCTCTCTTTCTCTTTCTTTTTCTTCTCGTTCCTCTCGTTGTATTTCTCTTTCTCGTTCCTCTTGTCGGATTACTCTTCCCCTTTCTCTTTCTACCTCTTTTCTTTGCTCCTCTTGAATGTACTCAGTTAGTTCTTTTCCGGAAAGTCCACAGGACTCTCCTTGCGCTTTAAAGATTTCAAACTGAGTCATCTTTGCACTTGGGGGCGCACTAGTCAACCAACTAAAATTCCTTGCAACAAGAATTATTCCTCTATAGAATTAGCCTACCTAAATATGGGCACTGACCTATTCGTACTTGGTTTCTCAATCTAAATAACCACTGACTAAAATCACAAAAAAAAACACAAACAAATTATTATAACAGTTCCTTGAGCTACTCCAGCTTCTTAAGTTTAAAAAAAGGGGGATAGCAATCGTTAAAACAAAAGGGAACTACTATATTCTATTATTATAACGAATAACGCTATGCTTTACTCGACTGAGACCAGTGTTTGCAAAGATATAGCGTTAAACCTTACACACCTGATACCAAATTTAAATAGTATATATATATATATATCGTAGAATGACTCCCGACGATATACCATATATCACTATTCGTTGAGGGAACTTCCTTAATTATCTTTAGAGTGCGTTACTGTCTGGCGGCCGATATTATGTATCTTCGAAATGCTTAAGAAGTGGAACTGAGCTCAAGGATAATAATATTGCTATCATTAATAAAATAGAGTTTTATTAATAATAACTACCAACAAACACAAGAAGGAAAATATTGACATAAACAGAGAATTGAAAGGGTCGTGGGGGCTCGGCTAATCCGAGGATTTAAAGGATTTAAAAAAGGTAAAACAAATATAGAGTTAAAGAGATGGGATGGTTCGATAAACCATTTAAAGAACAGGATAGAATTGACAAAAGGGATCAATACTCAAAGGTGACGTTTGGCTTACGTAACTTTTGCACTAGTGGTGCAGGGGAAGGTGGCGCGAAGGAGTTTCGGTCCGCTGGCGAGTTCCAGCCGAAGGGGGGGGGGGGATAAAAGGATCCTGACGAGGCGTCTTGGGAAGGAGAACCGTTTCTCGACGAACGGCTTGAAGAACAATGGCTGTTCTAGGTTGTTCTCTTCTGAACAAAGAGGGGATGAGAACCGTCTCTTGTCTACGGGCTCAAGAACAATGGCAGTTTTAATGTTGTTCTCCTTTGAACAACAGGGGGGGGTGAGAACCGTTTCTTGGCGAAGGGCTCAAAACGAACAATGGCTGTTCTAGGTTGTTCTCTTCTGAACAAAGGGGGGGATGAGAACCGTCTCTTGTCTACGGGCTCAAGAACAATGGCTGTTCTAATGCTGTTCTCCTTGAACAACAGGGGGGGAATTAGAACCGTTTCTTGGCGAAGGGCTCAAAACGAACAATGGCTGTTCTAATGCTGTTCTCCTTGAACAACAGGGGGGGATGAGAACCGTTTCTTGGTGAAGGGCTCAAAAACGAACAATGGCTGTTTTAATGCTGTTCTCCTTGAACAACAGGGGGGGAAGCCTTGGGGACTTGGCGTCGGAAAGGCTCGAACCTTTGGCACTCAAGGAATATTGTCCTCCTTCTGGACAAGTGATGGTGAATCTCGAGGTCGAGGTCCCTTGGCGCACAAAGGGAGAAAGGGTCGTGGTGATGTTTCGCGACGAAAATCTGGATCTCCAATCTGATCTTAGTGGTAAAGTTTCCATATAAATAGCCAGGACATCTCCTTGGCGTGGGGGAAAATGGAGTGAAAGCTTCGAGGGAACACACAGCCGGGCCGGAGAACAATGCCTTATCTGCCCATAAGCCCAACTCAATCTGGCGAGGTCGGCGTATGGGGGCGAACGGGGGGACGATAACCTCCTTGAATAAACATTGACATCCGGTAGCTGTGATAAGACTCCAAGCCTCGAATCGAAGATGCACGTGGGCAGCATCGTGGTTTTTAATAATATGGGATAGGAGTTGAAATTAACTCGTTCTATCACAAACATAAATTTATATTGTTGAAAGCGGATGTAATTATTTCATCCCAAAATTATAAAAAATGCTTAAAAAAAAAAATTACAAACTTTTCCCACTCAAATTAAATTCATTTAAGTATTTATATATGTTTATATACATTATGCGGAATACAAATATGCAGAAATTTACAGCTGAAGGAATGTACTTTTTGACGAAATTCCCTTTGGACCAAAGTTCCTTTAAAAAGTTCGCTGGTTTCAGTCCTTCTATCAAGCTAGGTTGCTGCTTCTCAGGCAGACGTCATCCAGGGCAAGCCTCAACTCCCCACCGTGATGCCCAGTCACGGTTGTAACTTCCCTCGTAAATATTGTCAGCCTTTTTAAAAGAAATCCGGACGGAAATTCGAACTGCTGACCCAGCGATTGCTGGGCAATTTAGACCAAAGTTCCTTGAGACAAAAGTTCCCTTAGACTAAAGTTCTTTTACATAAAAGTTCTTTAGATTAAAGGGCTTTAGACGAAAGTGCAATTTCCCTAATATCCCCGTATCCCTAATATATATTAACTGATATGTATTAGTATTCCCTATTAATAATATGTCATAGAAAACCATTTTATTGAGTGACTAAAATAACTTTGAAAGCGCCCCCCCCTCCGCTTTTTAGAATAAAAAATACATGGTCATTGGTCATGATATTAATAAACTTTTAAGTATTCCATTTAATAATTTGCATTAAGCTTTAAACTTGCATGTAACTTTTTTTTTCTCTTAATCTGTAAAAAACCTCTTATGAATATGTTCATCACGAGAATCGATACAACAATTGTGCAATCTTTCAGTTTATGCGAAGCTGTTAGAAGAAATGAGGCATGTTGTGCAAAAGAGAACTAACCCGCCCGACCTCTTTCTTTTTTAGTTTTGCGGTTAAAGTTAAAAAAAAGTTAAGTACTGAACTAACTACTACCGAATAAGGTGGTGCAATGCATTATTACTATTATACATTAAATTAAATATGTCTAGGCTAGATCTTTCATGCCATTGAGTTTTTAATGCAAAATTTTAATTTGGGGGTTACGGCCGAATGGAATGGAATGAAGTTCCGAAAAAAAATATTATCGAATGAATGTTTTGGATTTTTTTTTAAAGAAAAATTACAAATGGTGAAGTGAATGAAGTTCAGAAGATTTATTAAAATTTAGGCATGGCTGCTTTTTTATTTTATCTTTTCGTGTATATTCGAAAGTTTTATAGAAGTTATTTTTCTAAAGTAGATTTTCAATTTTAATCCTTTATGGAGAGGAGAAAAAAAGAATAATAAGGATTTTTTTTTCGTATTTAAAAAGAATTCCGCTAAAAAAATTTGCCCTCTATTAGAGGCCTAGAAAATAAGCATCCATGTGAGAAAAAAAAAGACCGAGTAAATATTAGGAGATATGTACTGGGACTTAAAAAAAAGACCAAAAGGATGCTTCCTTTGTTTATTATTTATTTATTTATTTATTTATTATTGCCAAATACTCCCCGATAAAGGAAGTTGGGAGTTGACCCCTTTTTAATTCCTAGGTATGTGCGGTCTGTGGGGGAGAAGAAAACTGGGTGCGGCTTTAGCGAGATTCCTATTTTACCGTGATTCCTACCTCTTCATGCCCGGGACATTGATTCCTACCTCAACTAAAGTTGATAAAAAGACGAAGTTACTTTGACTTAGTTCAATTAAAAACATAAACAATGAATTCGTTTAGAAACATCTGAAAAATGAAAAAAAAAGAATGAAAAAATGGCGATGTTATAGAAAGACTTTACGAATGAATGGCCTTCAACATTTCAAGAAATAAGTCGGCATCGTTCTCCTCTGAAAATCTCCAACACAGTCCTTCACAGTGACCCTAGGTACTACTCGTTTTTTCTTTCGTATCTTGATTTGACCTTCTAGCCAAGATCGTTCTATTTGTTGAGTATGAGCTGATGTATTTGGATCAACATAATTTTCTTGCTGGTTTACAGTTTGGTGATCATATCTCAGTTGTGAAAGCCTACGATATGCAGGCCATTCGTCGGAGTGTCTCCATTATCACTTGGCTACTTCCCTTTCAATGATGGGTAATGAATTAGCTGTATCTCTCTTTTAATGTCGAGATAACGCACATCATCTCCTTTGTATCAAACAAACATCCAAGGGCCATAAATAGGCTGCACATCATTGTGAATGTTGACGCCATTTTCGGGATCTAGTTTATCTGCTGCTTTGTCGCTTACCAAAACCCGTCCTCTGTTGTATTTGCGACGTTTCGGCGAATCTTGCTTCATCCATTTAAACTGGTCTTTCTTCTGTTACAACCATATTGTCTCTACAAGTAACAGACACTCCACTCGAACATCACTCCCGGCAGTAATTGAACCAGTCAACAAAAGTAGCAGATGATATAATGCCCAACTTTGAAACGTGTGATAATAACAATTCAATAAACCACAAAAAATAAGTTCACCGATTGCACAAAGGTTCATTTTGCAATGCAATTTTACATTTAGATCAGTATACGAAAAGAAATTACTGCCACCTCTAACGGAGAGAACAACCTAACAACTCTTTCTCCTACATCTCCTTATTGGCATATCCTTTCCTCGTAACTTCTTAGTAGTTACTATAACAGGTTCTTCCCATTTTTGGAAAGAACCCCTTTATCGCAGTAAACCATTATCAATCAGATAGCTACAGCATTTGTAGATGCAGCATTTCACTTGAAACAACTTTAGTGTAGAATTTTTGTAGATATCTCATGTTATGGTTTGTTTGTGTTATTCAAACATAGGACCGAATACTTCTAAACTGCAAGTTGGACCAAACACTTATATACTGTGACCTGATCTCCAATCTCAAGCTTTGTGCAGAGAGAAAGGGGTACTTTCCAAAAATGGGAAAAACCTGTTATAGTAACTACGAAGAAGTTACGAGGAAAGGATATGCCAATAAAGAGACGTAGGAGAAAGGGTTCTCAGATTGTTTTCTCCGTAAACCATTATCAATCAGGTAGCTAGATGCAGAATTTCACTTAAAACAACTTTAGTGTAGAATTCTTGTAGATATCTCATGTTATGGTTTGCTTGCGTTATTCAAACATACGACCGAATACTTCTAAACTGGAAGTTTGACCAAACAAACACTTATATAAGGAGCTACAAGGAAAATAAGTACCCTAGAAGACCTTACGGTGGCAACAGATTCATTGTTGACAACTTCCGTCGGAAGTGCGTTCCAACTACCGCAGATACTGTAAGTGAAGAATTTCCCACAAGATCATGGTGGTATTGCTTCAGTTCAAGTTTAAAGCCGTGATTTCTTGTTCTCCCCTCGCTGAGCTATAAAATATCCCCGTAGTCCAGTCTGTCGAAGCCTCGAAGTATTTTAAATACTTCAATAAGCTGACCTGATCTCCAATCTCAAGGTTATATTCACTTTGTGCAGAGCTGTCACTGTAAAATATGGTTAAGTAGAAATCACACTCAAGCAGAAACATGCAAGGAGGGGTAGGAGCCAAATATCGATAGGAATCGCAATAAAGCGGCACCGAAAAATGAAGTGCTGAACATTTTGAAGGACAAAATAGGTTCAGTTAGTCGAACAAAAAGAGCATTTTGCCGAAGAAAAATACATTTTGCTAACTAAACATTAACATCAAACCCACACATAAATAACACAACGAGGAAATACCTAACAAGGAGCTTAGCCATAATAATACCTAGACACACAAACCACAAGCATCAGTGTTTGTAAAATCACAACCTGCGTAAACACCAAACATTCTGCCTAGAAAACGTAATGATAACAAAATTTATTTTTTTCAGAATTGGAAATTAAAGCGTTATCAGACTAACGAACATCTTAGCGAACGTTTTCACTTGCAAAATTGTTTCTATGTAGAACTAACTTCCAGCGAATTGAGCTCAAATCCCGTAATCAAGTTTAAAATTAAATCAGAAAAACACCAATTTAAGTGTTAACATATGACAATCCATAGAATGTATCTTAACTTCTTTGCCATTTTGATTCTATAATTAATTCTATAATTACTACAACTTCTACAACGATTTAAATAATGGTATAAATAATGGGAAGAACCCACCTTTGAGACTATAATTGTAGTGTCTGGCTTCAACAGTTTGTAGAAGTTTGTTGAAAGGAGAAAAAATAACACTTAAAACCCGAAGTTTTTTTAGTAGCTGACGTTTTTTTTAATTTCAAGCTGCTTTGGGACAATAAGTAGTTTAAGATGAGCGAAAATTCGGCTAGTAAACCTTTCGTTTTGGATTATTTATTCCTCGCCTTTTCTAGAAAGAATTCTGAGGCCTTTCGTCTTTACTAACAAAAATATCTTTAAGAAAGAAAAACCAGCGTAATCAGACCAACGATCATCTTAGTGAACGTTTTCTCTTGCAAATTATGGAAATTTTTACTCATTATGCTACAAGATGTCCCGCAAGTCACGCACTATAAGGGAAAAAGTAAATTTTGTATTTTCCTTTAGAGGATGTGTAATAAAGCTGCACAGCGATGTTGACCCAAGAGGAATGCATTGAACAACTCTAGCTGGCGGGTACGTGCAGCAACGGAGAGTTGTGAAACGAGTTTAATCGTTGACATTCACATAGAAATCCAATATTTATACACCAGTGTTGGACAACTGATTGCCAAATTCAAGGAGATGGGAAGTGTGTTGGATAAAACACGCTCAAGATTGTTTGTTGTAAACGAAACAACGCCTACTGCTATATTGGCACGCTTTGCTGCGATTCCAAGAAAATCCCTGCGCCGAATGTCCATTAAAATTGAGGTCAGTAAAAGCAGCATTCATCGTATACTGAAGGTGGAGAAGTGGAACCCATTTAAATTACAATTATTGCAGAAACTGAACAGGACAACTCAGATCTGCGAGTGCAGTTTTTGCGAGTTGGCTTTATCAGAAGTGGACTGTGAGTCCGAATTTGCCACCCGCACCCTGTTCTGTGATGAGGATAACTTTTACGTGTTCGGCAAATTTAATGGCCATAACACGTGTTACTGGTCCCATCACAAACTTTAGTGAAGTGAACGTGCAATGTTATATTGTCACAAGAAAAAGGTATATGCATATACTAGATACCGTGGCGTCTCTAAGCAGCTTGTGTCGTGAGGGAGAATATCAAACGTGTTTTCAGCTGGAAGGAACCCATGCTCATTACACTGTTGAAGTCAGGGGTCATATCTAGAAAAACAGTTCCCTGGACGCTGGATTGGTTAATATGGATCTTTTTTACCTGTGGGCAGGCGCAAATCAAGGAGGCGGGAAGGCTGAGGGGACTGAAGCCACCCCCCCAAATTTATTTTTCCCTTATCTCATAGTGAAAAGCGAAGTGACTTCTTTAAGCGTCCGCCAATAAAAATGTTGAGGGGATAGTATGTACTGAAGAACAAAATTGGAGGAACAATGATGAGCAAGTTCCGTTGCTGTGCGGCCGTAGTGATGAGAGAATATTCACTCGCAAATATGGTGCATTGCTTCAATCATCGGCTGAACCTCGTCCTGACCGAAACCTCTGCCACAATATAGGTAAAGCTCTCCCTCCAGACCTTTAAGGAAGTGTTCAACTTCAATTATCCCTCAAACATGAGCTCGATGAGGTTTGCTGAGACTGTGAGAGGCCACGCTTCGACGAAGCGGAAGAAGCTGATCAGCCTCTGCGCTACTAGATGGGTTGAGCAACACGATTCACTTATTTTTTTCATCGAATTACTGCCGTGTATTGCCATCTTCCTCGAGGATGAGAGCGACTCAGACGTGACTAAGGTATTTTTACTGATCGCAATCCGGAAGCCTCTCTTTCTGATTAGCCTCGTTGTCACTGAGTCGATTCTAGCTCACACCGTGGAACCGAGCCAAGCCCTCACGTCTTCCACGGTCGATCTCGTTTCAGCATACGCTACGATCAGTGAACTGTAGACCTCTCTGAACAAGAGCTATGAAGACGCAGTGACTAGCTTCCACGACTTCTTTAATAAGGAATAGGAGCTCTTCCAAGAGATTGGCTCGTCACATGATACCATTCCTGTGCCTCGAATTTGTAGGCGGCAAACATTGCGAGCGAACGTACTCTTCCAGGCAGCTGAGGAATATTACCACCTTAAGGCAATTGCTTTAAGGTTAGCCAAATATTCATGCTACCAAAAATCAAGTAAAATATATAATCATTTTAACTTTTTACAAAAGAAAAAAAATCGAGTGGTAAAGAACGTCCTAATCATTTAAAACATCTATTTACAGACAAAGAAGACCCTGGGGGTCGACTAGAAATTTGATGATAATTCCTCCTTTCTTTTCATTTCAGGAATTAATTATTATATTAAAATTATAAAAATTATCTAGACCAGAAGTTGCAAATGTTTCACGCATTACAAGAAACTCATGGATCTTGGCCAGAATCTTACTCAAGCCTGCCTAAGTTGAAGTGCCCGATAAGGTGAGCGGCCTCTTAGAATAAATGCATAGACGATATGGCAAAGGAAAAAATCCACGAAGTTCTTTGCTCATCTTGATGACATGATAATGAAGGATAATGAGCATTAGTGTAAGTTTTTAGTCTTATATTATTAGAGATATCTATAGTTACATATTATTGTATTTTATGTGCATAATTAAGGTTATACGTAGTTTAATGATTACAAGTGTTGTAATTCATTTTGTAAATGTGAATAAAGTAAATATGTCGAATTTGGTAAACAATTACAGGAATTTAATCTATATTGTGAGTGTAAATTTAAATTAAATGTTCTTTTAAGAGTAATGATTTTAGAAGAATAATTTCTGGGATCATGAGTTATTTTTTGTGATTTTTGTAATACCTTAATGATATTAGAACTTGTGAATCTGTATTTTTCCTAGAGCATCAAAAAGGTAGCGAGGCCAAAACTGCCGAACATCGAATGAAGTGTCTATTTATAATGTGTGTATTTAAAGTGGGTATTTCTTTCCGTATTTCTAATGATATTTTATCCTGTGTATTTTTCTTCAATTGCTCACTGTCCCATGATTTAATTCAATTTTCTACATCCATTTTGCTCATAAGTATTAATATTTTTTTACAGCTATTCACAATTCTTCACAATACAATATATTTTGTATATCCTTTAAAATAAAAGTATTTTCTTCCATAAGTTCTACGATACATTTTGTAATCAGAATTTTATAAATTGTTTTAATAAATTAGAACAAAATAACTTGTTTCATATATCTAGATTGAAAGAGAAAGGCACCAATTTCACTCTCAGTGTTGCAACTGGTATGTAATAGTTACACACCAGGAGTAGTACTCAGAACAGAAATTTGATTGGGGCTATGTCTCCTATAATATATTTTATGAATAATTATAATTATTTTATTAATAGTAAAATCATAAGTGAGTCAGTCATTATTGATTAAGCTACCTTCTTTCTACTTGTAGGACCGGCAATGTCAAAACGCATAGGTGGTTGGGAGCGAGCAAAGAAGTTGGAAAAGAAGAAGCGCAATGAAGAAAAGCAACTCAAAAGATACCTAAATTAACTTCATATTTTCCTGTCAGTGAGAAAAATGCTACTGTTCTACTGATATTGGTGTTTCGCCTTCATTACAAGTGGACAAAAATCACGAGGAGCCTACTGTTGAAGCCACGCCATCTAACGTTGTAGAAGGCAGGGCTAACACCACTTCAATAACAATTTTAACTGATTTGGGGGTTTTGGGGGACATGACAGACCATTTAGGTGAAATTTTCATCAGACTGAGAGAAAACCATTTTCGAAACTTGAAAGACAGCTATCTTGAAACAAAGCGGGAGTTTTCTGTTGTTAATCGTTTTTTTTTTTAAATTCCAGTGCCTTCAAACAGCTTGTGTATTCTCCAGTCAAAACCTGCCTGTGTTTTCTTTTTTCCTTGCATTCTCTTTTCGCCTAACCGTGTACAGCTTTTTGGGCAAGGATTTACAGATTGGAGGAATATGGATCAGTACTTAAAAGCCCATGAAACCAGTCAAAAGCACATCAAGTCAGTTCTGACATTATGTCAGTGCAATGTTGATGCTGGGCGAGTTGATGAGCAGTTACATCAAAACATGCTGGAGCAGACCAACTACTGGAAAAACATTATTTCACGCTGTTGAAACATTTATTTTTCCCTGTAAAACGGGTTTGGCTCTTCGAGGTAATAATGAATTTCTTGTATCTAAAGACAACGGCAATTATTTTGGCATCTTAGAGGTTATTGGGCAGTCTAATCCATTTTTGTCCCAACATTTTCGTGTTCATGACAATCGCGGACATAGCTAAACATCATACCTGTCAAAAAAGATTTGCGAAGAACTAATTACCATCATGCGTAAGCAGGTTCTTAGTAATATGAAGGATGAGATTGCCAGGTCACGATACTATTCAATCTAACTGGATTCTACTCCAAATATTACACATTCTGACCAGTTAATCATCATTCTGCGCTACGTAAATATAGTGGATCACCAGCCAGTGGAGCGTTTTCTGACTTTCATACCAAACTCTAGTCACACAGGACAAAAATTAGCTGACACTCTGCTTCAATACTTATGGGATCAAGGAATCAACTTTGAAAATTGACGAGGAGAGACTTACGATAATGCCAGTGATATGTCTAGTAAATATACTGGTATGCAGCAAATCTTGAAAAACAAGAACAGGCTAGTGGATTATATTCCTTGCGCAGGCCACTCTCTAAATTTAATTGGACATTCAGCTGTGGATTGTTGCGTTGAAGCAGTTTCTTTTTTTAATTCCTAGGAAGCTTGTATTCAGTCATTCCTTGTTGCATCAACATATTGTTGGCATGTCTTGTTAAGCTACGTTAAAAAAGAACCCTGAATGTCTAGTTCTGAAGTACCCATCGGATACGCGTTGCTCTGCTCGGTCTGATGCCACAAAATCATTTTTGATGTGATACCATGAGTTTCAAAGTGCTCCGCAGGAGATCTCAGTGGATGCTATTCAGAACGGGGGCACAATAAATGAAGCAGGTCCACTGGCAAACTACATGGACACCATTGAATTTGTCGTAATATGTGAACTATGGAATGACATCTTACAGCGTTTCAACTGCTGTAGTCAATTACTGCACGGCTCAACCATCGAATTAAGACCCGCTATTGGTTTGGGGAAGAGCTTAAATAAATTCTTAGATGAATGCCGAGAGTAAGTTTGACTATTATGAGCGAAAGGCAAATAAATGCAATGGCTGCAGCACATGCAAATCTGAACGACAGTGAGTGCCTAAACGTGAGAAGAATGTTATTGATAGGGATGCTATAGATTTTCTGGAAGGGTTGTATGGCCAGGAAAAGTTTAAGGTTAACACCTTTTATGTCATCATCGATAAACTCAAGTGTGCATTCCATAAAGGTATTGAGGCATATTCTACAGTGAAACAGAGGTTTGGTGTTTTGACTCAGTATGACTATGTCTGATGAATATATCGATGCTGCTATTACAAGACTTGTCATTGTTCATTCGAATGGCCTTTGTTCAGATATCTCTGTTGAATTTCATCAATTCATATGCTGATATGAAGAGCAGATAAGTGATGACAATAAAATAGCATCGAATGAAAGTGCCCCCCAAAATGTTTACAATGCTATACACTACCGGTCTCTGTTCTACTTTTCCAAACACGGAACTACCACTGCGAATTTACTTATCATTAATGGCTACAAATTGCTCAGGGGAACGTTCCTTTTCTCATCTGAAAAGAATTAAAGACGTGAAACACCCCCCCCCCAAAAAAAAAAATTGATGAATTTGCAGTTGCAAAAGTGCGCAAAGTTGTGATGTAATTTATGTAAAAGGTATTTGATTACAAAGTGTAATCAATTAATATTAAAATAAATTTGTTAACAGTAGTAAGAGCATTTTTTTTTTTAATTTGAGTAATTATTTTACGAGAGGTCATAACTTAAAATCGCACAAACCCCTCCACCGAACTAATGTAGCAAGTGATTTTGATCTGACCTAGTCATTGATGTTTGAAATTTTTGTCAGCAGTTTGTATAAATGCTGAGTCACTCGATACTTTTAAAACAAATTTGGAACAGTTTGATTTTCTTCTTGTATAAGAACTATGTCCAATGAGTAATCATGTTCTGATATTTTATTGTTTGCTCATTTTTCTTTAATATGTAGCAGCCTATATTTCTAAGTATCATATCACATATAATGTACATGGCAATGACCATCCCGCATACGATACAAGATTCCCGATTTTAAGGATCAGTGCAGCACGACTGCATCCGCTTTTATTGAAGTAGAATTGTAATAATGTATTTAATCATTTAATAAACTATTTGTTTTTTTTAAATACATACAAATAAACATTAAAATGTAAAAGCAAGTATTGTTAGGGGGAAGGGTATGAGTGATTATTTTGTATGTGTATTTTCAGGCCCCTTTCAAAGGGTGCTTTAGGGCCAGCAAGGTCTTAATCCGGCACTGACTGAAGGCAGCAAAAGTCGACGAAGCTGACATAGAGGCTTTGAGCCTCGTTGAGGAGGAAGCAGAGCTTTGGTTTTCGTCAACAATCAAGTTTGATTCAGTTGGAGATGTGAAATACCGTGACCAATGTTTTGTTATTAATGTGTGTTAGATGTTGTTATTAACCCCTTTAGAGCTGTTTATATTTCTTTTATAAGCTATAATTTTATTATATTATTCAGAAAGTTATGCAATAATATACATACATATAAAAAACAGTTTTTTAATCGTCGTCATCGAATATACCTTATATAATACATGTCTAAAATACAGGTAAATCTAAAAAAATGACATTCTCCAACAAATTTCAGTGTCACGAAAAAACATAGATTTCATGTATATTTTATTATGGAGTTGAGTTTTGCTGAATTCGAATTTAATAACGAAAATTTCCCATCACGTAACATTTTCTTGTAAATTGCCGATTGAATAATTATGCAATTGATGCCGATTTCCACGAAACTATAAAATGTATTTTGCTCCCAAAGTCAGATTAAATGTGTCCATTGTAATTAATTCATGAATATATAATGAATCCGCATGTTTGTTAGCATTATATAATGTATTAACCTACATTTTAATATTTACTTCTTCGTTTGTAAGATGTCTTAATTCTGTCACGCTTCAGGTTCCAGCAGAAGTCAGCCATCATAGCAGGGCTCCATTTTCCCTTATACCTGTTTTCCAATGACGCTATATTTTGATGGAACTTCTTCTCTCCATGTTTATCATTCACATCTCCTACATAGGAAGAAGGACAGATGAGAATGAACGGAGTGTATATTTAGTGACATATTGCATCTGAGAGCTTGGTAGCACTTGATTAGGCCCTCCACTATACGCTCTCGCGGGTCCCCTTGGTGCTTTCCCAGAAGTCCTTTGGATGCATGCCAGGCCGCTAACTCAGTTTCATCCATTGTCGCTTCGAAGTACTCATCAGTTATAAGTTGACGAATCTGACGGGCTACGAATGTGCCTTTTTTAATCTTGGCATCACTTATCATATGTCTCTTTTAAAATGACTGAGTGAGCAACTGGAAATGAAGGCATGGTGTTCCCAATGTGAAACAGAACCGCTTTTATGCTGTAAAGGGATGTATCTATGAATATCCTCCACTCATTTGGTTCATAGGTCAGCTCAATGGAATTGAATAGGCCTCTAATATCATTACAATAAGTCGAATTGTTTCAAAAGTAAAAAATTGATGTAGATCTGCAGAACGATTCCTAAATAATGTAATTCGAGCATGTTCATCCAACAGGTTCCATTGTTGCCTACCTGAGGCTAGGAGTTCACTCTGTTGCTTAGTAAATGTTAGATCACTAACTACATCATAGAGTTCCGGTTGGGTGATGAAGTGTGGTTTCTTGTCAGATTCAAGCTCTGCCACATATGGTGTATCTTGAGATTCTGAAGCGTCTGAGTTGCTCGTGTCATCGCTTGATAGTTCAGAGGGCGGCTGTGGTACAGGAATAGCACTTGAATGTCGAACTGGGCGAATAGCAGACTGAAGATCTGGATACATGAAAGATTTATTGCTTTTTCTGTTCCGACCTGCAGTAAAATATACTAAAATTAGACTAAAAATGGATATTACTGGCTGTGATCACTTGCAGAAATAGTGGAAATACAACATAGTATACATTTTGATCGCTTTAATTGATACATCTTTTGAAAATATATTAAAGATCAGGAAATAAAACACATTGAATAACCATCTTTAATATCTGTTAAGCAAAAGTAGCAATCCGTTGAATGGTCCTTTGTCTCCCTCCAGACCATTGGTAAGCCAAACATGAGGCCAGGCCCTTTGCCTTTCACCCAGGCAGAAAGGGAACTTGTACACATGACACAACATATGCGAGGTGCCCTGCGTTTGTCATGGTCTCTCACTTTACATCCAGAGTACATCTCATAAATCTTTTTCACATGTTTAGTCAAGTGTCTCTTATATTGTCTTAATGTAATTGATCCACGTATATAACAAAAACTGTCTGGGAATATTTGCATTCTCTAGGCATTTTAGCTCGGTCTCCCGTAAAGAAAAATACTATAATATGTAACAAATAATATAAATAGTAACAGCAACAGATATTAAATATAAAATTAAAAATAGGAAGCATTTATAGTAAGTCCCCAAATTATCAAGCGTTACGTAAAAGTTACGAGTACTACGGATTTGGACCCATATAACTAAAAGAATATTGAGTATACTTTCATAAATTTCATAAGTTAAGTTGAAAAATACCTTAGGAACACAATATTAAAATTATATCAAAATCCGTTTATGACTTTAGAGTAGCCAGTTTCGGCTCAATCCTGTTTGCATTCAATCCCTATGGAACATTCAGTGTATTTAACGTAGGATAGTAATTTATAAGAAACTGGAGGATCGCAAAAAATACCCCTAGAAAAGGTTATTCGCATTTCCGTTTTTTTCATTGTTGTACAGTGTAATTATTATATTCAGTAATATAGTTAAACTGACGTCCTAAAAACTACAATAAATCACAATTTATAATTTTATATTGTGTGGAAAAATATTCGGATTTAAGAGAGTTAGTGCTCATTCCTGTGTGAGATACTGATTTTTATTATCAATGATGTGTAAGATGACCATTATTAATGTTTAATGCCCTTTTCTTAGACTATTCAGAGGGAGGAATTCAGGGTATCCACCCTTTCCCCTCCTTCTTTTTTATCATGGATCCGCCACTGCCTGTAGGGTCATTTAAAGGGAGTTGAATATGCCGAAGAGATAAAGTTACTCCCTCATCTGATATCAAGAATCATATCTGCATGAAGAGAAATTACCTTTGAGTTCTTACGACGTATTCTCTATGAGTAGGTCAACTTTCTGTATATTTGTATCAGCCATGACGGTCAACACTTCGAAAAGATTCTTCAAACTTCAATTTTCCCTATGGTGCGTGACTTGATGGACGCCCTGTTTGCATCTTTCAAGATCCACATTATATACCGTAATAAAAAACATAATTTTCTTGATAATTCCTATCACTACAATGAATACAACCAAAATATATACCAGGATATCGTTGGATTCAATCGGCACTCTCTTAGACTTTGCAACGCGGACTCTCGAACACAAAGGAAAGCTGATAAGGAAAAAGATAGATTTTGTATAATCCCAGCTATTGCACCTATACATTAACAACGACAAAATATAGACCGATAATGATGTTCAGGAAAAAGAACGCTAACTATATAACCCCTGAAATAAACGGCAAACTAAATCCTAGATTGAATTAGCTTTAATTACGAGTACTCAACACTCTCTCCGATATAGAAAATAGAAAAGAACATCACGTCGTCCTTCCGGATCGAAGCCCCACACTATCTGTACAGAAACACGACCGCTTCTGGTCATTACTCGCTGAATCGTAAAGTACAAGCTTCAAAAACTTGTAAGCACTGAAGAAGAGTACTTCCAACACTTTTACTTGGATGCTTCTGTGACTTTCCTCCCAGTAGCAACTTGACCCTCAATTCTCACCCTCACCAGCTTACCGACATAATGTAAAACAATAACGGCTTAAATTCTAACCATAAAGTGGCATCTACATAATTTATCTGTTTTACCTCAATAAATGTTTATTTTAGATAGAAAATACATATTATAAAATACCTATTCATCATACCTTAAATTAGATATTCGTAAATCAGCCTTCGAAAATATAAATCAAATTCTGAATCCTAAACAACAGTTTATCCATGGGATAAAAAGGATGGGAACGAAAGAGATGGGTGAAAAAAGGAGGGGGAGGGGGACTAGATTGTTGCTCGTAGCAACCTGACAAGGTTTGGGCACCAAAAGATGCTGCTTTGTTATTTGATATACTTTGAGTCATTGCTGCTTCGTTATTTAGCCGAATTAAAGTCCTCGCCCCCAAATGGTAATAAACTACAGTGTTACTACAGCAATAGTAACGATGTAAGGTATCTTTCCTTTGGAACAGAATCTAAACAAGTGGTGAAAAATTCGAAATCACTCTCAACATCAAAGAAGTACAATTAATCTTATAGATAGGTTTAGATCGAAACCCTACAAAAGAACAGTAGAAATATTCATTAATAGAGAAGTGAATATTATAGATTGTCTTATGCTTGAACAAGAGATGGTTGCCCGTGGCGACCTGCGAGGGTTATGATACCTTAAATTGCGGCTTCGTAATTTATCCGATTTAGACATAAGATGCGTCGAACAGAATCTGAGCAAGTAGTGAAAGATTTAAAATCACTCTTAACTATAGAACAAGTCAAGTTCTTTGTTACGTTAACTAATATACATATATCAAATTCAGTTCATCATATAAAGTGGTTTAGTTAGAAATTTTGCACAAGAATAATAGAAGTATTAATCAATAGAGAAGTGAATATTAAAGCTTGCCCAAGGATCGAAAGAAAAATCGGTTACCCCAAATATGAGAGAAAATCGAGCAAACTGGAGATTTAACCTAAGTAGAAAATTATAATTAACAGAATAATGTTCACATTAAATCTTAGTACTGTGACCAAGTTTAGAAGTTGCTTAAAAACAGTGCCACATTTAAACCAATTGGACAATTTGATCCAAATTAAACCCCATGCTTAAGTGGGTTCGATGTTGGGTATCTTAATCTTATCAAAACACAACACACCAACCACTATATTACATGTTCATTAACCTATATACTTTTTAATAGCTCATTTTGATTACTTTCCATCGTACCACAGAAACAGTCTATGATAAACTTGATTTGTATCTCGAAAACCCTACAGCTATTTCTGTAAACCTGAGGTCCTCCAAGATATGGTGGTAGTTTGGCACCGTATCTCATAATGTCATTCAAACTTATTAGGCCTAAACTCAACCACCCTCTCTCACTATCTCTCATCTTGTCACTTGTAAAACTTCCCTCAGGTTTAATTCCATCACAGTTTTTATGTATTTTATGATTAAAAATATTAACTTCTCATGGAAGAGGTTTAGATTAGACAAGCTCTTTCTTCTTTTGAGTACTTCTAAGAAATCAGGTGTAGGAGTATTCATTAATACAAAAAGGGGTGAATATAATCAGTGATAAACTATATCACTAGTCAACAATGATTTTGCTACTTGGGTATTAGCTTGTGATTTATACTAAATCGAGTATGCTGGTTCTGAATCTGTAATCAGAATTGTTCTAGCACATAAGGTTCCTGAGTTACACACATACTCTTTAGTTACACATAAGGGCAGTATTGCTTTGGGTACCGTAGTGAGAGGATGTGTTGTGTGTGTTTGGTTCCTGCGTTACCCTCCTTTATTACGTTGTCAAATTTAACCATAATACTAGTGGTTTTGAAACGGTATTTACATACAGTGATTAATTGCATTTTTATTTCAGATTTCTATCGCAATTAATTTTTAAATGAAATATGATTTACAAAAGTATATAACAGGATATATACAAACTAAGTTGAAAACATGAACCGACGAGGAAGTATAAATAGCCCAGACAACTTTTGTTATATCTGTGGAAGATATACTCCAAACAACCAACGGTGAAATTTAGCTAAAAGAGTCAAAACTGCATACAATTATTAATTTGGTTGTAAAGTTGGTGACCAAGACAAGCCCTGGGCAACTCACAAATCTTTTACTGTGTGTTATACGGAGCTCACACAGTGGTTAAATGGCAAACGGAAGAGTATGCCTTTTACTGTACCAATGGTGTGGTGTGAGCCAACAAATCATGTTTTTGATTGCCACTTTTGTATGACAAATATTGCGGGATTTTCAAATAAGAACAAGTCAAAAATTGTATATCCAGATTGTTAGTCAGCTATAAAACCATTTCGCGATAATATAGAGATGCCAATTCCAGTTCCTTCATCAGCTATTGCAGTTAAAGAAGATGATTCATCGCCTGAAAAGGAGGATAAAAATGACGATGAAATGTATGTGGATGATTCTAAGGAAAAGAAGATCCAGTTGATAAATCAAGAAAGATTGAATGATTTGTTGAAGGATTTGTCATTGTCAAAGGAGAACGCAGAATTGTTGGGCTCCAGACTACAGCAATGGAATCTTCTAGAGGACGGTGCAAAAATATCTACTTTCCATAAACGACATGAAGACTTAGCTGCCTTCTATAAAGAAGAAGATGGTGCTTTTTCTCTACTGATGTTAATGGCTTCATGAATCAGCTAGAGAACTTACATTTGACTGATGAATGGAGACTATTCATCGATGCAAGCACTGCTAGCCTCGAAAGCTGTGTTGCTACACAATGGTAACAAAAAACCTTCAATTCCTGCCACACTTATTATTGAGATGATAGAGACATATGACTCAATGAAATTTATTTTGGATGGTGTTCATTCCTCGCATCATAAGTGGAATATATGTAGTAATCTAAAGGTAATTTTCTTACTTTTTGAACTGCAGCTAGGATATACAAAGAATATGTGCTTCTTATGCCTATGGAACAGCCGTGACGACAGGAATCATTATATTGTCAAAAAGTGGACCGAGAGAGAAGAACACATAGTTGGCTGATACAATATGAAGCACATGCCTTTGGTACATCCACAGAAGATCTACCTTCCACCACTTTATATCAAACTTGGCCTTATCACGAATTTTGTTAAAGCAATGGCCCATGATTCTGATGGATTCCAGGATCTCAAAGAGAAATGTGATGCAAAGAAAACCGATGCTAAACTTAAAGCTGGCATTTTTGTATGGCCGGAGACCAGAGAATTGATACATGGCAGGGAGTTCAGAAATAAACTAACTCCACTTGAGTTGGCAGCATGAGATTCATTTGTCCATGTAGTGCAGAACTTCCTTGGTAATCATAGGGCTGAAAACTATGAAGAACTAGTGGATAACATGATAAAGGCCTATCAAAAAATGGGGTGTCGGATGTCTCTTAAGATGCATTCGCATCTAGATTACTTTCCATCTAATATGGGTGATATTAGTGACGAACGAAGGGAAAGTTCCCCCGAGATATCGCAATGACAGAAAGCAGGTATCAAGGCCGCTTCAACGGAAACATAATGGGTGACTACTGCTGGTTCCTACAACGAGAGAATCCTATAGCCACGAGCAAGAGCAAGGGTGTTAAATATTTTTGAATAAATTTATAGTTAGGTGAGTACTACCTCTTTTATATGCAATACATATCCTGTCTGGGTCTGCAAAATGCCATCATAATACTAAATAGGGTGCCCCGATTCCAAACCTTTGCCAAAAAACGTCTCATTCTTCTCAAACTCGTAATAATTATATCATTAATTGATCCAAGGTCAGAAAGTGAGCCATAGAACCTAGTTGCATAACTATGCTATGCACAAAATGTGCCTTAGTATTAAGACAGAGCATGATTTCCTGAAAGTAAGAAAAGTTAATATTTGGTATACACCATTAGTATACATGGTAGTAATAGTATTACTAGTGGTGGTTCGCCAACCTGCTTTTATCCAGGCGGATCTCGACCGGATAATGAAATAGACATAAAGGTCAGTATAACAATTGCTGGTGAGCCCGAGGGCACCAGGGGCCGGTCCTCTTAGGGGATAAGTGCTAGGAAGTATTGTGTTTTGGCACCAAACAGCGTTCAAGGGGAACCTTCGTCGCCCCGGGTAGTGGGACCTGTTCCGCGTTAGAGGTATGTGGATATGGATACCGATGCTGTTCACTGAGGGAAATAATAAAAAAGAAATATAGAAATAGATAATTTTCAATAAAAAAACAGTAGTAAATTTGGTTTTATTGTATATTAGAGTTAAAAAATATTATCTAGTTTTGGTTGTGTCACTACCAGTGCTATTTATTTGGTCCTTATGGTGAGAGACATTGCAAGAGAAAGGTGGGCATGCCAGTTTGTACTAATTGAAATTAGTTCTAGTGAGGATAGGGTTGGCTTTCACGACTACCTATTGTGACCTCAAAAAGAGAGCAATTAGGAATTTGGCCCTACGAATTACTTATTGTGTTCAATAATAATAATAATCACAATAATAATTATAATAGATCTCGTGACGATTTAAACCTAGCTCACGTTCCCGCCTTCCAAACCAAGAGAAAAAAATTTCCGTTCTGAAAATATAGGTTTGGGATATATATATATATATATATATATATATATATATATATATATATATATATATATATATATATATACACGAAAATTAACCCACAGGAAAATGAAAAGATGAATCCAAGCACTTTCGAACTATATTTGCAAGTTTAATTTCAAAGAATAGCATGAAAATGGAGAAGACAACCTTATATAGGGTACAAAGATACGAAGGGAACGCCCATCACATAGTACAAACCAAGGTTGTCTTCTCCATTTTCATGCTATTCTTTGAAAGTAAACTTGCAAATATAGTTCGAAAGTGCTTGGATTCATCTTTTCATTTTCCTGTGGGTTAATTTTCATATTATTGCTCTCCTCACGTGCCACTTTGTGAGTTTAAATATATATATATATATATATATATATATATATATATATATATATATATATATATATATATATTATATATATATATATAATTAGGTAAAAGGCCATGTTGTATGCAGGTTCTATTGAAGTCCACAGCTGCGGCAGCGTTATTAATTTTTTAACTTGTATTTTCTTAATATATATATATATATATATATATATATATATATATATATATATATATATATATATATATAAAGAGCAAATTCAAGTCAAGTTCTGCGGGTGGTAACAACCACCACAGGGCTTTCGCCCTTTTCATTTTCTGCCCTTTAAAACCATTTTGAAGAGAGAAAGAAAGATGCAGAAACCTGGAATTGCAGACCGTACAACAATGCAATGTATTACAAGAGAAAGAGAAATTGGACGCAAATGAGCAATGAGACAAGAAACAGGAGTGTTTTTCAAGGTAAGAAAAAGGGACATTGGAAAACACAAGGATCAAAGAGAGCAAAGAGTAGCACAATGAAAGCATTCCTTACTGAGAAGACAAAAATAACGCCAGGGAAAAAAAGTTTGAAATTCCTGGCTGGTTCGCTTAATATGACAACTCTTATGATATGTTTTCCTTACGCTGTTACGTCTTTCCATTTTTATTTCGGATTCGTCGATGTTCGGGCGAACTATACTAATAGGTTTGGAATGATAGTAGTCTATCTGCACATATATTGGAGAAACGAAAGATAATTCTACACATTAAGCATACCTTGTCTATAGATTTAACAGAAATATATAATTATATTACACGATTGATGGGCATAATGAATTATTTGATCACATAAGCGCCATTTCGACAAATCACCGCAAAAATCCTTTCATGGATGAAATTTGTCAATTTACTAATGGTAGAAGGTTGTATTGCCTCTGCTTCATCTTTGATGGTTGCTCATTAGACTTCTTTAGACGAAAATTGACGTCCATTAGCATAAACATCTTGTTTAACGATGGACAACAAATTTTAGAGTGGGTTGAGATCAGGAGAGGCCGTAAGCGCCTAGGAACGCTTGGGTGTCCCTGGCAGAGTGGAGTAGAGCGTTATGATGCATGTAAACTAGAGCGCTCAGAAGTAACAAGGTTATGTCATATAGCTAGAAGTCCAAGACCTCATTAAATAAATTGTAGTAGGCGGCCAAGGTCACTTACACCGATCAGGCACTTTGACTGGCCCAACAAGTCTCTGTCCAATTATACCTGCCCATAACATGACTCCTTCTCCCTACTGTTGGCGTCGCAAACGTTGGTGACGCTTATCTCCAAGGTCCACCCAACGATTTGCCCAACCGTCAGGTCTGTCAAGGGTTGCCTTGGTCACGTTAGTAAAGAGAATGCATTTCATGTCTGGCGTTATATACTTCCGGGCCCATTAAAGCCACAAAGTCTTGTGATGAGGCATTAAAGAAGGCAGTTTCAGGAGAGCTCGCACGAAAGCCATGTTCCCGAGGATCTGGTTCCTTGTGGTCTTCGGTACATGAGCACAAACAGCGGCGGTGAAAATGACTTTGCTTGTTTCTCTTGGCTTCTCATGTAAATTGCGGCCAATATTCCTCACATCGACAGCTGTCACGGCCTTGGAGGTTTCACAATTGAATCGCTTCTTCCCTAGTGAAGGGTCCTTCAGAAATCGTCTAACCGTGTCTACATGGCGAACTAACCTCTTCTCAATAACATGGACAGAGCTGCCTTCCTCACTTTACTTGATGATGAAAAAACTTTATTCATCGTTGAGCTCTCTGCGTCTACCCAAAGTTCTTAAAGAGGATAGATGCTATTAACAAATCAGTATAACAGTTTTATGTCTTAGACACTTTTACGAAGCTCCAGGTATAGTTCGAGGTCATTGGTACAGGTATACCATTGAGTGCCTGAAAGTCACTCAATTTGAAGCATATTAATTAGAAGGATACCGCCTGAAAAAAAGGAGAGACCTTCGGTTCTCTAATAAAAAATGAAGCAACACTCTGACCCTGACGAAACATGTGCCATTCAGATTCCATATCAAGAAATAAAAATAGACCCTGGCGCTATCAGATCATAGGAAATCTTTGTTTATGACTTGTAACCGCTTGACGCCGGCGGGGGCAAAGACGCACATCAACCTCTCAATGGGAAGAACCGACATCTTGGAGGATCCGCTTATGTACCTTACATCTTCTTGAGTCAAGAGGGCATGAGTTTCATCTTTTGCCTCCTTTCACCGAGGGGATTTGGAGGCCGTAAGGACTATTCTGGGCTTTGTCCTTGGTTGAAGGAACGAAAGGGATCCCCCTCTACCCTACTCTTATGTTAAATGGTTTTCCATAACTGAACGTGCTCCTACTATTCTGCCTCAATAGTCATTGTGACCCTGTCCTAAGCCTTGACACAGACAAAACGCGCGCTACCGTTCCTGATAAGGTATAAGCGCATAACGATGCTGTTTGGAGCCGGTCCTGGCACCACTCATGAACCCCTCTTCCACCCGGTAGTCAAACGTTCCGTGCCATGAGGCGCCACCGAGACTTTGAGATAAAATAAAGAAAAGAATGATTGGGTTATAGTATAAGTCTTCAAGAGTAGTTAGATGGCAAACATGTTAAAAACCAACACCACTACCAACCGGAAGCAAGGGAGTGACCCGACCAGGTATAAATGGCTGAAACTGGTCGGCATCTAGCCTGCAAAATTAGCTGCCAGCTAAAAGAGATAAAGGAGAAGAGCCTTGTAAATAAAGTGCAGATGTAGAGGGAGACCTCGTAGAAGATGCAAAAACAAATTTTCTCAATGGTATAGGTTACCTAGCAAAAATTAAGGGGAACACCTCTCTTCCAGAATTACTCTCAAAATAAATTTCTAAACATTTTAAGTAGGAAATTAAAAATTACTTTAAGCTTCATAATTTGGTAGCCAAATGGCTACTTGGGAGGCTCAGCCTGGGGCCATTCACTGTAATTCACCTCGTTTTGCTATTTAATTCCTGCGTCCTCCATGACCTCGTCTCCGTAGTACTACGGTACTCATGACCTTTATTTTACCTTGCTTTCATTTAGTATGTACTTTTTTTCACAGGCGAAACACTCCACCATCAAATAATCTTCTTCCACGTTCACTTTGGCCATTCTAACACAGCATAATATAAAATAATGCATGTGTTTTCCAGCACTTCTTGATTAGCGTTTGCAACACATCACTTAAGGCCACACTACGCCATGAAAGGAAGATTTCGTCGCCTTCAATACAGCATCGAACAGCGTGATGTGGACCTCCAGGTTCTAAACATATCAACTGTTGGAACAAGTTACATTTGGACGACACGGCAACACGTGGGGCCTAGGTTCCCATTCTCAACGACACATACAACCAGAAGATAGGCTCTCAACTTATATATACTCGTAGATTTAAGCCGAAAGCAAAGATTGTCTCTTCGCCAGAAAAAAATGACTTCGCAATGAAGCAGTGAAGTATGATGACACAGGCTAAGGCGCCCCAAAGAGATTTGAGTGGGGTTATCTATCAGGGGATCCAAAACTTTTCTAAATATGCCATTTAAAAAAAAAGAATACAAGAGATCTGCCAGCAAAGCACCAGCATTAATTTGTCTTTTAATTTTGCATCACTTCTTTAACGCCTCGTCGCATGCACCATACATGAGAACCTCATAAAAAAATCGTATTTTCTACGCACATTTCGTATCATTTAGATGAATCCCCTCAACCAACTCTTTTCTCTTCTCCTCCCTTTTCATCCTGACGATTAAAGGTGTTAATTCGTAGACATTTTAAAGAAAATAACGACTCCATTCTGACCTTTAACGTCTTTCCACCTTAACGATGTTATGGGGGAGAACACATCCCAGCAGGATCCTACTAATTTTCATTCATCTTCAAGAATCCGGTCATCTTCCTCCATTGTCCTTAGGTTTTTGATCGGAGACCAATAGAGCATCTCTTCAGGGCAATCAAGAGACAGTAACAGAGGCTGGGGAGAGATCTGAGACCGCGTTTCTGATGGATGATGATGGCTTCCTCTATTTGAATAGATAGTGTATGCATCCGGTTGAGAAGATAGTATGGAATGGAGAAGCATTGGAAGCGGCTAAGCAAGCTTATTCTTGAGTGACACTCATGGTATAACTGTCCGTATGAAGGCCAATATCTGCTTTGGTCTTTTCACAGCAATGGTCGTCCTTCTTTCTCTTCTGTCCGGCCGCTTTCAGGTTTGCTTCTCTTCGGAGAGGCCACGTGCGCCTACAGTCTGTCGTCGGACACAGCAATTCGCAGCTGTCACATAGGAGAAACTGATGACAAATTATATTTCCCACAAGTGTGATGAGCCATGGATTTGACACTGATTCTCTTACCATGCAGACTCACTACGAAGTGTACAAGAAGTTTAAATCCGTGATACTAGTGAGTTATTCGCACACGTGAATGCACGTGTGTAATCCTACAGTCCTCTACAATGCATAAGATTTCCTGTGGCGGGTTTAGTATGGGCAACTCTATTGTAGCTTTTATCTGGAAATCGACGTACTTCTCCGGTGCAACAATCGCAGGGGATATATTTAATGGGTGATGTTTGGAAGGTTCTGAAAGTTGCATAGCGTCTTAGTCCCCCAACGCCAAATAGTCTCCTTTCTAGACTGCTTCGGCGAGATACCTTCTGCACATTTTATCTTCTACTAACTTCATCACCTTTTAAATGAACTCTCCTCATATAATTTTCTCCGGAGTTCTACGTAGGCATTTTTTTTTTAGTTTTCAATAAATAAAAAAATATTATTTTTGCTTTCTCAACCCTCGTTCGCAAGAAAAACGCTCTCCCTGTTTGTTGTGCTTTCCAAATTTACGATCAACGCCGCCTCTCGGCAAAGATCGGAATTTCTTTGCGTCTGCAAGCTAGTCTTTGCCTGGCCTCAGTCCATCAGCGAGTATACATCTCTTTATTGTCCCTTTCTTCCTCTATATGCATTAGAATAGATCAATAAGCCATCAGATATTCACAGTTTATTTCAGAACCTTTTAAATAATTTTGAATTTTATATCAGTGTTATTATTTACCGTATCCATTCATTTTTTCTATTGATTGAAACGAGCAAAGAAGATTATTAATCAACTATGAATTAATTATTTTATGACACCCATTCTTGTTTATCTTGTTCTCATATTGACTTTGCAGATCGATCTGAGGAAGGGCGTTATGCATAATCTTAAATCAACCCCGGATGTGTCTCGACTTGGGCATTAGTTGTAAAGTTTCTCTCTGAGTGTAAACGTATCGTCAAATTTGAATACTCGAGACATTAAGTAAACAATTGTGCAATGCTTAGAAACATCTCTTTCTCGTTAATGTTGCTGCGCGGATTAAGATTCCTTGGAGTATTTCCTTATTCATGGCGAACCTTAGAAAATCCTCAGATAAAGGAAACTATAGTATCTTCAAAGCAAATTCCAAGAATAAAGGTGTGGTGGACGAGTGGTCCGTTTGCTTACAGTCTTGGTGTGTGGCTCATATACATTGCCTTCACTCCACTTCGACTCGAAGATCCTTTTGAGGGTGGTAATCATTCTCCTGGAGTTCTCACTATACACGCTGCTTTTCTAGTATACAATATCCTCAACATGATAGCTATTCCCGCAATTTTCTTCTTCCGGATTAAATCATCCAAACAGTTTGCTTCCATCTTCAAAGAAATCACCTACGTCGGACGCAAATTTGGTGTAGTTTGTCCACTCGCCCAAATAAAGGGACCAACAATTTTAGCTACCATAACCCACTTAGTTTTTGCCACGATATTTCTCGTTTTCTATTTTTGCTATACCGATAATAAAACTCTTAGGGAATTATACCTAATATGGGAAGCAAATTTTGCCTTTCTTGCCACCTTCTTTATATATTTATCGTACTATCACCTCCACGAGATCATTGTGTCCGTATATGTCAAAATTATCACGAATTACTTGAACTACGCTCGCCATAGACATAACGAGTTAAACGACGACTTCAGCTCAGGAAATTGCAATGGTTTCCTCAAAGCGAAGATCAGAAGACAAACAGATCGTGCTTATCGACAAGTGACAATGGCAGTGCAAAAAATAAAAAAAATTAATGCACATTTTGAGTCAAGTATCATGGTTATCTTAATCTACGAATTGATAACCTTAATTATCGGGACTTTTATGATAATAACACATAGAAAGGAACGTGCAATTTCCCTTACAATTTTTTCCAGCAGCTATTCTTTATATTCGATTAAAGACATCTTTTTATTTTTTAATTTGCCATGGAACTTTCAAAACCAGGTACGCTTTTAACGATGGCCTACCATCATTCGGTATAAAAAGAGGTTAAAAAACCTTTTAAAAATGAGTTGGTATCGCAATGGTCTTTTATTATGATGATTTTAAACCAAGCTTAAGTTGGGTCATTATCGCATCCTCCCCACTGTAGGTAAAAATGTTTAATCGCGAAAATTTAAAGGGATGTTAAAGTGACGCCTTGAATTTATATCTCATTAAAGGGTAGGTTAACCTAAGGCGGTGTAGGTATAAACAACGTATGTATTGGGGAAAAAACAGATACTAGAAGAGGATACGTAAATATTAAAAAATAGTGGAATTAAGTTGGAGATGAGAAAAACAACAAAAGCAAATCGCGTCAACACTCACTACTCAGCAGAGGAAGGGATAACATAAACCCCTAGAAATATGTTCAGACAATAAACATGTGTATTCCAAACTGTTAGCTTGGGCCATGGGTATGTGGAGGAGGAGAAGGGGGGAGGAGGAGGAGACAAATGAAATAATGGTTTAATCCACTGTCTGACGACAGCAGTCAACAGAAATGAAGATAGGAACCCACTCAAAACTCGAAGTTTTTATTTGCTCCTCTCGAGCTTTTTCGGGGAAATTAGATGATTAATATAGTAATAAAGATGGCGCTATCGACCGTTAAGCCCCCAACCCCAGGCCCTCTTGGGGTAGGGAGCAATGCGACCTTCGCTTGACACCTCCTCTGAATTGATTCGCCTCCTCCATCGCGTCAAAGTGGACCCAGGTGGAGGAGTCTGAGTGGTAGCCGAGGAAGGATGTGAAGGGTAGGTGGATGAATGGAAGTAGTTGAATTGAGAAATAAGAGATTGTGATAAGAAGTTGATTTCAGTTGACCTACTTCTATTACAGGATAGAATAATAGAATTGATTATTTCCATTGTTTGGATTTGTGATTATCGTGGAATCTATACTACGGGGTTTCATTATAATTCTTTCCATTGTTGCTTTTAGTTATTCACACATTCATTCTTTCATCCATGTGTATATTGTGGCGTTCATGCCGATGTTTGTATTTTTGCCCCGAGCTATTTCCCTCGCTGAGTAGCGTTGCGTTTGGTTTTAGCGTTTATGTTTGTAGTGGTTGCGTGTGTAGTGTTTGCTTCTTTGTGTCAGACTATAATGACACTTTCCTCGGTTGGCATTTGCCGCCCTTTTGTTCGTATTGACATTTCACTTAATTTACACATTTTATTCACACTTGCCTAAACATTTCCACTTATTTATTAGCCACTTATAATTGATTGATGGATGGCACTTTGCACTTTTAACTAGGTTCGATATCTCTACACTTGTGTAGACTTGTCAGGAACAATGTAAATCTGGCTTGGTAGGTTTTTTTTTCCCGTTGGTTGTAGAAATCGTGGAAATCAGTCAATTTCAATTTTAGGGTCAATTCCAGGTTCTGGAATTGTGCTTAATTGAACCTATGACCTAGTCGGTCTATATAGATTATGTAACATCACTTTTCTCTCCTATATAATGGTTCTTCCTCTATTTTCAGCAGAATTCTTCCGCCAAGGAATCGGGAGCTGTAGGGGCCGTCAGCCCCCATGGTGGTATCTTATGCGAATATTGGGGAAAGGGGCGGTTTAATTCCTGTCCCGTGTGTAGGTCTTGGCTTCTTAGCTCTTTTCTCCTTGCGATGGTTAGCATATAGGAAGCTTTATTTTACCTTCTACGGCGGTTCCCCATTCTTCATCTTTAATGCACTATTTTGCGGGATAAGGGGATAGATGAGTACCTCCCTTCCTAGTCCTAGTTAAATCTTACTCTTATTCTTCTTGCTTAAGCCTCTCAATGTGTGAATGTACCTTAACAATGAATTTGTTAACTCATGTAGGTTATCGTACAGAATTTTAGAAACCTTGGATTTTCTTTAGTAAAAGTTATGGGAAAATGTTGTGGTGGAAATATTAGCGTTCTGATCTTTTGGAACGGTAGTGTAGAGAGACATTCGTGAATTTCTCTTTCTTTTATTATTTTCTAATATTTCTCCTCTTTGTTTATGTTTCCGATTCCGGAGGTTATCATCCATGCATGAATTTGTTCATAAAGTGACTACGATCTGAGTTATGCTGTTAACGAATTCGATATTCAGGTAGTTAGGAATTCTTGGTGTTCGCAGATCTGCTGGGAAGATGGACTAAAGTGTGGGTTTAAGGTAGCCCCCAAAGGGGAATCACATTTCTTGTTCGAAGTCAGGTCCTGCGCATTCGCTGAGGCCTAAATATGCTCTTATATCTGGAAGAGAGTCGCGGAAAATTCCCTCCAGTTTGTTGTTCATTTAGAGTCTTAAGAAATAATGTTGCTTCCCTTTGATCCAGATTTTGGGAAATGCCTTTCGGAAAACGAACTGGTTTTCGTTGTTTCGGAGACTTTATTCAAGGATTTCTATTTAAGATTTTTACTTGCTCTATAAGTTAAAATATTGGTCCGTAGGTCGGTCCGTCGGATGGTAACCATTTTACATTTCAAGGAGTTTTTTGGCAATTACATCGTAACTATTTGGTCTATTCTAGAGAAATTTGAAACCATTCATGTTGTTTTACATTCTCTGTCGAATAATATATTACCAAAGTCCTCCTAAGGTTAGTCCTGGTATTATTAAAATATAACTAACTATGGGAAAGTTTTGGAGGTCTTAGAGTCATAAGATCATAAGTCAGAGGAATTGAAAGCACGCTACTTAGGTCTATTTACCTCGTAAACAGACCTATAATGTCCAGAGACAATATAGGTCTATAACTGGTAAATCGTTTCAGTGCTTTGCCTGGTTTCTGGACGATGATTTGGTTTCGGTCCGCTCATCGGGTTGCTGCTCAAGGCAAAGAGAATAGCCCCGAGGACACTTCCTTGCGGGACGCCCTCTTCATCACCAATTGAACCGGAGAGAATCCGAAATCTTCCAGCAAAGAACAGAATTCACTGTCCTACGCTAACGACAAGACAATTCTCTTATCCGGCCAGTACCAAGACACAATCGCGCACCGTGCACAGACGATAGTGGACGAGAAGACAAGTAGTTCCTACCAGAACAAAACTACACAGCCTCCACAAAACTAACATACAAACCTCACACGAAAATACTTAGGCCATATTTGACAAGTAAATACACTTCCTACGTACACCAAAACACTACATAAACTTAAACAAAACTCACAAACAAAAGGCTAAGCAGGTTCTACCAGCCAATGATAAAATGAAATTAACTCTGTTCAAAAGACTCGCTATACAATCGTCACATACCCACCCATTACACTCACAGCCGCGAGCCACACATGACAGAAGAGAGCACAGAGAATACAAAATTCTGCGCTGAAACTCCCATGCCCCTCTCTTCTATTTACAAACATGTCCATATTGCACAACAATAACAAACCCATACCATTAAACGTATACACACATAGCCACACAACACGACAGTAGGAAAATCTGAAAGAGACTACACATACCTTCAATTACTATGGGTATGGCGTTTCCTCTATTCCTCTACTCGTGCCTCCCCCCCTTTTCCCCCAATCCAATGACACAACATACATTCACAATACACGGCGCATCGGTGTCTAACCACCTACCTTTAACTTTATCTATCCACTCTTGAAGTATTTTACGCACCGTTTCCCATCCCCTCACCTATCGATCTCTGTGGTTCACCACAGCAATCCCCCTGTGCGGGAATCGCACTCCGTTAAGGATAGTTTATCTGGCAGGTAAAGGCGGCAAATCACGAAAAAACGAAAGGAAAAAAAACGAAAGCAAAGAACAAAGAAGAAATATATGTATCCGCTGAACTGAATGGGGATATCTCCTGTGTCCAGTGGGCGGGTAGAGAGCTTAAATGGGTATCGTATCCTTATTTTCTTTCTCTCCCACTATAATTTCGACTTATTGCGCACACTAAAAAGCAACATAATACAACCCCCCACAGTGCCTATACTCACTTATATTTAAGGTATAGAGAAACTCGGACGGAAAATCTGTTAGGACGCACGAAGTATGCTAGTCCTTAGGACTACGGGCGAGAAATTATCTGTGGAGGCGCCTCTTAGAAATTGATCTAGCTAGGTAGGCTAGTTGTGGAGTGCTTTATTCATAGGACGGTATGCAGGGACGAATAGGTGGCATGAAAGAGTACGAACTGCCTGTCTCTTTCTTTTCCAGATTGATTTTGGAACAGCGACCAGACTATAAATCAAGGTTGAGGAGGAAAACAACAAAACCAGAGCGTCATGGGTGCTCGCTAAGAAAGGATGTGGTGGGAACGCCAGCTACAAGCGGTAAGGTAGGCTCGAGTAACCCCGAGTACCATTCAGGGCCATCGAGCAAGGAATCAAATTAAAAAAAAGGCAGACTATGTAAAGCATTCTAGGGACTCCTGAAGGTAGCACCATCAGCGTTCTGGACAGCCCTAATGCATATGTGGTGCGCTCTGCAATAGCAAAAGCGGCGTAGAAAAACTTGTAACGGAATTACATTGCAATGCACAAACTCATCACAATATTCGGCACAGCCTCTCCATAATATTCATTGGAGACCTGAATTACAGGTGCAAAACGAATGGCTACCACGGAAATTGCAATAGAATTGGTGATAACTATGAAACTGTCAACTTTACATGTAGTGATGATGTTAGAACACTACTAATCCTCACTCAGAAACCGATACAAGTGCCAGTACCAAAGATAAAGAATTACAACAAAGCGAACTGGGATAGGTACAAAGAGGGACTCCTCAGCTTTGTCCCAGGCTATCTAATGCATTCAAACCTAGAAGAAATTGACGCAGAAAACTAACTACTGAAAGAGCTTTCATTACGGCAGAAAACAACAACATCCTGAGAATGCAATGCCGTACACGCCTCCACCCTTAATGGAAAGATGAGATGAGAGATATGAACAAACAGATAAGCAACATATACGACTATGTCGCTATTCTCGGCCCTAGCCGTATAAGATAGCAAGAAAGAAGATATGAGACATCTTATAGAAAGGGAACAGAGGAAAGTATGGGATAGCCTCATAGCAAAAATAGATAAAAAGTAAGCCCTAAAGAAAATCGGAGGCTAATCAATAGGTTGAAAGGAGCAAAATTTCCTTACAAAATGACAAAGTAAAAAATATTCAAGACAGTGAAACACTTAGAGCAATATTAATAATCCAATGAAAGTCTGTGTTCTCAATCAATCCTGAGAACCTTTTTCCTAAACATTCCAACTAACCCGACAAGAACAGTAAAGTGTAAAGTCTTCAACGTTTCGTTATATATATATATATATAATGAAGGTCCATTCCTAACTATACATGAGCTAATTACCTTAATTTATAGAAGCAATTTCTACTTTATAATGATTAAGAACTTTCGACAATTGGATCCAAAGTAATCGCTCGGCATTTGTGGTATATTTCGGAAGAATTAGCTGGACGATCATTGATAGAGTACAGAATTTTTAAAATCATGTGATGATCCTCTTTTCCCCGATATTAAAGATGTTGAAATTAAACGAATAGCAGAACCATTTTATAATTTGAAAGAGAATTTATTTGAGGACAATTAGACTCCTTCCATAGAATCTAGACATTTTAACCCTTAAAATTATTAACAAGTCGACGTATTCAAGTTCCTGAACGGCGAATTAATATTTCCTCTGTAACCCTCATTGTTTTGCTAGAGTCGCCTTCTTGGGCGAAAACTATTAACTAGATTATGACTTCAAGATAACTATTAACTAGACTATGGCTTCGAGATGACAGTTTACTCAAAGTAGCGACCCTCAGCTTTCACCACGGCCTCAAGACGGCTCCGGATCCTGTAGCATGTATTCCTCATTGTGTCTCTAGGGAGATCTTCGAGCACCTCCTTGATCTTGGCCACCAGCTTGACCGTGTGGTTGCAGTCATAGTAGTTGGTATCTTTCTCAATTGCGCCTCACACATAGAAATCCATGTGATTAGAATTGGGGGATCTAGGAGTTCATAGAGTGTGGCTGGGAAACTCGTATAAATTCTCCGACAACCAATTCTGACTGGAGGTATACGTTTCCAGCAGCAACCAGGGTTTGATCACATTCTCCAGCAGCTCCGCATATCCTTTTTAAATTGAGCCTAAGATGCTGCTCAAAGATGGAGGAAATGACATGGCGTCACCCTCACTGGAGACACATCCACAGACCATCACATTTTATGGAAACTTGGTCTTCATTATACGTGGAACGTCGCATGGATTATAGAAAAGCCACCTGTTGTTATGGATGTTGTGCACATGTTCATGGCAGAAGCTCTATTCATCTTAGAAGAACCAGATCGTCTTCTACTCAACAGGATGCTTCAGCTTGTTCAGAACCTTCTTTTTCATCGTCAAGCGGTTCTCCTTGGCCTTGGCTGTCAGGATTTGTCAGTTGCGCCTCTTGTACGAGTGGTAATGAAGTACCTCATTCATGGCCAGATTTATGGTGGTGACTCTAACACCCATCTCTCTCACCAAAGCCCGGATTTCCTTACTCGGATATTCCATCATATTGTCCTGCAGTTGTTGGATAAAGTCCGGCGTGCGGACGCAGTCAGAACGCCTACTGTGTTCCTTTCTGCTGGGCACGACTTCGTACTCTCCGTTGTAACTACCCATGACACGTCTTACAGCCTTTACAGTGTTAACAAACTATTAAGCACCGCTCATAATGTCGGCATTTTGATACTCGGCGCAAATCATGATGATGCAGGTAACTCTTTTCTAATATTCAGATGGCTTCAACTTCTCCAAGTCAGATAACTTTTTCTTAACTAAAACTTTACACTGCAGGCTCTCTCCAACGCTGTTGACTGCTCATTGATGCATAAACATGTTCTTGAAAAAAAGGAGACATTATATGCCGTGGTATAGGTCTCTATATACCATACATATATATATTATATTCGATTTTTAGAGTGCGCGGGGTTTCCTTTTAATACCTTTGGTCGGCCGGGTCCGATTACGAGGTCAGATTCTCATAAGGAAGGGCTAATCCAATATAGCTACTTTAATTCTTTATTTGCTGAGTATTCAAAGTCTCACTTTGTTACAGGATATTACACGGCTATGATGAGCTCAAGGTTGAAAGTAAAGGAGTCGACAAAAGTAGATTTTTAATAAATATTAATAATTTAGGTTAAATGGTACAACAAAAAAAGACATATAATAATACAAATAGCTACAGTGGTTAACGGGCAAATACTAAGATTAGGTATTTAAAATGCAATAAAATGGGTAGGCTGGATGGAATTAAAATTGGGCTTTACACAGGGACATAATAAGCACACAATGATAATAGGGGAACAGTAGGCGGCAATTATAAATTTGGAGAAGCTAAAATATATGTTACAATACCATGTACAAAATGGATAGTGGGGGGGGGGGGAGACGATGGTCGTTTCCTCTAAAGTGGGGAAATGAGGTTGAGTCATTTCGACGGGGTCAAGGGTCAACTTGCTCGGAGTTGAAGTATTCCTTTGAGATGACGGGGATGGGGGATGGGGGCAGAGCCTTCGAGAATGGAGGCTGTGAATTCTTCCGGTGTAATTTCTTCGAAGAAAACGGAGGGTGATTTTCTTCTGAGACGTCAACGGGTTGTTTGGACGACTATGCCTAATTAAATGGGTATTACCCGAATATCAATCTTCAATGAAGCCTTTTGGGACAAGTCTTGGGTTCTTCTTTGGAGTTGGAGACCTTGCACGGGGTCAGGCGGGTATTCTTACGGGGAGAGGATTCTTGACTAATCCAGGGTGGATATTTGTTTTATCCAAAGAGGGATATTCCGTTTTATCTCACAAATTCATTGCATTCGGCATATGAAAACCCGAATCGAGGAGGAGTAAGATAGTCTGTTCCACGTGAGTTTTTCTTGCACAATCTCTTTAGTCCTGGAGACACAGGTAAATATGTACGCCTGGAGTGAGGGAGCTTACCCCATAGAAAGGGAGGGGGAATATCGTACATCTTTTGATTAGTGCGAACGCGGCTTCGGCTGTCGTTTACCTCGGGCGATCGCTGCGGGGCTGGAAATGGGAAGGATGCGGGGGAAGACTCCTTGTCTAAATACTCGGATTGATAAGGGCTGCATTCCTCAGCCCGTTTCTGTTGTTTCTTACGCTTTTGAGCTTGGAGAAATGCTTTTAAGCGGCAACGAGGTCAATCACGTAGAGGCCATGCTTAAAAGCAACGTTAATTTTCCCATCACGTGCTTGTTCCCTCACATTATATATATATATATATATATATATATATATATATATATATATAATTGATTTTTTAAATTGCTATCCTATTTAAAGTTTATTGAAGAAAATTTAATAGTCAGTGGGACCGGAGATAATGTGAACCAATTAAGCTTAAATTTTGTATATACCATTTTTGTAAGAGGAGTAATAATAATGTGCATGGTTAGCTCGAATATTTGGACACAGGTTTCCATCACAAAACTTACAGTAACTTCAAACCAAATAATGGTAACTAATGCATGATAAATTACAGATAGAAACTAAGCATGTCTATAAGTTATATTTGTACATCGTTAATGTTAAGATAGATAAAACTGCAAGTTACGTGCAAGAGAGCATTTTGATTCCAAAAATATGGTGGTCAAAATGATCAGGACAGATAACACAACAGAAGTAGATAAGAAGGTACAGTGATATAAATTACTCAACATATAATTTTCGGTTTTTACACTATATGTATTAGTACTCGGTATGTAAAACTTTACTATCAATTACCTCCTAATATATTGTGCCACAGAAGCGCATTAACCGAAGGCATTCTTCTGGTGTTTTTTTTCTCAATTCCATTTGTAATATTTACCAAAGTTCTTCGACGGTGCTTGGGTTTCTCTCTTTACTTCTCTCTCTTCTCTCTTAGCTTCTTTCAGAAATTCTTAATTGGATTGAGATTTGGGCTCTTGTCAGGCCAGGCCATGACACTTACTTCCTCCTGATCCAGGAATTTCTGAAACAACTTCGCCATATGGCTTCGCCACTCCTTCTAGGAGGAGCTTGCGCTTTGCATGCAGACCTTCGGTCTATTGCTTACGGTCTATCCGATTCTAGCAACGGAGTTTTTGTTTAACAAGATTTCATAGGTTTCTATTAGAAATATACTCTTGATCTATCTTTATTCACATCCATTCTTATTTTCTAGGTCTAAAGGCAAGAAAAAAACTTTTATCGGATTTTTTTTTTAATACATATAAAACAATCGTCACCACACTCCCTCCCCCACCAAGTCTAAATTTGTTCTAATAATTTCACTTTGCTTTTCTCGCTTTTAGGTATCAGTAGCTATTTCCTCCTGCTAGTTGTTAAGATTGAAAATCTATTTTAAAAACAACTGATAAAACCTCCGAATATACGACCCCAACCCCCAAAACAGCCATGAGTAAATTTTAATAAATTTTCTGAACTTCACTATTGTAATTCTTTTTGTTTAAAAAAATCCCAATCATTCGATAATCATATAGATTTTTTCTGAATTTCATATTTTTGTAACTATTTTATTTAAAAATAAATCCCCAAATTGGATATTCATATTTGTTTTTATGAACTTCACCATTTGTATTTTTTTTGCTTTAAAAAACAAAGCATTTGATAATTATATTTATTTTTCCCGAACTTCACCATTTGTAATTCTTTTTGTTTAAAAAAATCCCAATCATTCGATAATCATATAGATTTTTTCTGAATTTCATATTTTTGTAACTATTTTATTTAAAAATAAATCCCCAAATTGGATATTCATATTTGTTTTTATGAACTTCACCATTTGTATTTTTTTTGCTTTAAAAAACAAAGCATTTGATAATTATATTTATTTTTCCCGAACTTCACCATTTGTAATTCTTTTTGTTTTAAAAAAATACCAAACATTTAATAAGGATATTTATTTTTTTTTAACGCGGAAGACGAAATAAATCTTCCGAATTGACAAATTCCGTAGTGTGTGGCATTCGCAAGGTCGATCAACATTGCAAAGCGTGCCTTACAAACTTGTCTATTCGGAAGATCTTTATGTTCTTCCGCGTAGCCGAGTCGTCAAAGGCTCGGTTTAACTGAGATCAAAGCGGTTGCTCGCTGGCTCAGTGTGCTTGGTTCGAATCCCACCCCAGTACGGAATTTTAGAATTAGGAAAAAACTTTTTCCGAGGAAAAAATGATCCGTTTTTTCTGTTTCTTGCGGTATGCTGGATTTATTTCATCATTCTTTTGCGCTCATGAAAAAAAACAATAAAATCTTCTGGACCAACATTAGGTCCGGTTAGCCTTTATCGTTCGACTACCAGCCTCCGTACGCTGTTGATGTCTGTTGCTCCTGCGCAGTTTATTTCTATTTGTTTGGAAGAAAGTGGAATTAGAGTTTTGATTCTCCTCTGTTACAGGCGAAAACTTTCTACAAGAGTTGCCGTGAAGGAAATTTGCGATACTGAAGGAGAAGGCGCAATCAGTCAGGCGAAGATCTCAAAATGTTACAGTTGTTTCAACTTCGGGGATCTTACCCTTGACGATCAACCACGTTTCGGCCGACCATCAACCTTTGCCAGCGAGGCTTTAGTGACAGCATTGGAATTTGAGCCTTCTCCAAACAGCCTTGATCTTGCGAAAGTTGTTGGAGTGTCATCACATCAGACTGTGCTAAACCGATAAAATTAAATGGATTTTGTTCACAAGAAGCCCAAAATGGATACATAGAACAACACCAAAGCACAAGCTGCCCAAAGAGTAGAGATTTGAAGCCAACTTCTCAATAACCTAATGGACAACCGATTGGAGGTGAATTGTCAAATCAGATGAAAAGTAGGTGTACTTGGTTAATCGCGATCGAGAGAGAAAATGGGTCCCGCAAGGTGAACAACCGGAATCCGTTCACAACGGAATCGGTTTGACAAAAAGGCCATGATCTTTGTCTTGCGAAGTTCCAAGGAGTACTGCATTTCGAGCTTGTTCCACATGGTTGCGCCATCAATGCTAAACTGTATTGGCAGCAGCTAGACCGGGTTCAAACCGATGGACGGTGTTGAGATTCTTTCACATCCAGCATTCAGTACCGATGCTGCTCCGAGTGACTATGGCCTATTCCGCTCAATGGCATACTTCCTCCGCGACCGGCGATTCAACACCTTTGATTGGGTGAAGGAAGCTTGTTTACAGTTTTTTTTTATTTAAAGCCGCTGACTGGTATCTGGGACAGATTCAGATGCTGGCTGATCGCTGGAAGAAGATCGTAGAGAATGATGGACTCTATTTTGAAGAATAAATGTTGGTGCTGCACCATAATATATATGAGAAACAACAAGGTGATCCCTGGCCCATGTACAACGAAAGGACACATGAGAGAAAAATATTATTAAAGATGGGTTTAGATAGCGGATATAATAATAATAATAATAATAATTATAATAATAGGTATTTATAATGCGCCCTCCAGGGCTGTTAGCCCTCACAGAGCGCAGGTTGTGTAGCGAGTGTAGAGAAAGTTTATAGGGAAAAGAAGGCAATTCTGAAGAGATGAGTCTTCAGGAGACTTTTAAAAGTAGCGAGAGAGGGAGAGGATCGGACATCGGCAGGAAGAGCATTCTAGAGTCTAGGAGCACAAATTGAGAAGGAAAGGTCACCCATCGAGCAGAGGACAAAACAGGGAGTGTTCAGGAGGATAGCGAGGTTAGACCGGAGTTCCCGAGGAGTTTGACGACGGGAGAGGGCAGACGAGAGATAAGGTGGAGCCTTGATGTTTAGGGCCTTGTTGGTGATGAGAAGAATTTTATAGTGGGTACGGAAGCGAATAGGTAACCAGTGTAGCTTTTGTAACAGAGACATCGAAGGAGAGAACCGGGGGCGGCGAAGGAGGAGCTTAGCAGCATAGTTTTGAACTAGTTATAGGGGGCGAAGTGACGAAGAAAGGAGATTCACTAGAAGAGAATTACAGTACTCTTAGCGTGAAGTGACGAAGGCATGAATAGCAGTCTCAAGGCTTCGTCGATCAAAATGGGATCGAACACGTGAGAAGTTGTGAAGGAAGCCGAGGTAAGACTTACAGATACGATGGATGTGCGGTTTAAACGAGAGTTGCTCGTTGAAAATAACACCAAGATTACTGACGGTATCAGAGAAAGCGATATTGGTTTTCCCAAGACTAGGGGAGGGGAATAGAGCTTTAGATTTCTCCACCATCGAAGCGGTACCAACAAGGAGAACCTTAATTTTATCGTGGTTAAGTTTTAGAGAGTTGACAGACAGCCATTTGTTTATGGAGATGCAGGCTGAAAAAAACTTGGTAATTGATTGAGAAAAGGACACAGGGGATGAGTAAAGGTATATCTGAGTATCATCAGCATAGAGGTGGAAAGACAGGCCCAAATCGCGAAGGAGGGAGCCAAGAGAAAGTAAGTAGATGCGAAAGAGGAGGGGACTAAGGATTGAGACCTGAGGCACCCCCAAAAGAATGGGTGCGGGCTCGGAGGAGAGGTTATCGAACGCGTCAGACTGAGTGCGGGAGGAGAGGTACTAGGGGCGGTCAATAAGTTGTGCGAATCGGTAGGGCAAAACAGAGGAAGGGGGATGCCTGTTTGTGGGGGTGTTAGGACAAGTTATGACAAGTCAGGACCTGCAGCCGCACGCTCCTGCCTCGTCTATTTAAAAAGCAGTAGCTGATCGCAGATCGTCAGTCACAAATTTTTCAACAATGGAGAAGGTTGCACACCGCGCAGTGATCAAATTTTTGACCAAGGAAGGCAAGAATGCAAAAGAGATCCATGAACGCATGGTTGCAGTGTACACCTACACCACAGCTTCCTATGAAATCATTGCTCGCTGGAATAGGGGGTTCCGCCATGGTCGTGAATCCCATGAAGATGGCCCCGTCCAGGACGCCCATCAGGCGTGACCAACGAGGAAAATGTGGCCCGTGTGAAGAGGATGATCCGCCATATTCGACGACGGGAAGGTCAAAGAAATCGAGCGAGAACTTGGAATATCACATGAAAGTGTTATCAACATCACCCACGACAATTTGGTCCCTAGAAACCTCACGCCCCATGATCGACTTCAACGTCGTCAAAGTCCACAAGGCTAGAGTTGCACATGCTGCCCTGCACGAATGCGGATTCGAGGAGCTCAACAGTCCAGATCTGGCCCCTAGCGACTAATTTTTATTCCGCCAGCTCAAGGCTGCACTGCGTGGATGCCGGTTTGGGGACGATGAAAATGTCCAGCTCACCGTCCAGGAGTATATTGTACAGCAGTCGGGAGATTTCTGGTTGTCGGGAATTCGAAGCCTCAGGGACAAGTGGCGCAAGTGCATTGAAGTCGAGGGTAGTTATATTGAAAAATAATAAAACACTTTTCCTCATATCTCGTTTCCTTATATCCGAATTGCAAAACTTATTGACTGCCCCTCGTATGAGCGGAACCAATCAAGTGCAGTGCCCGAGAGATCAAGGTAAGTGCGAAGACGATCAAGGAGTACAGTGTGGTCGATGGTGTCGAAAGCAGATGAGAGGTCTAGGAGAACTAGAATGGACGTACAACCCCTATCGGCTGTTCTACGTAAACCATCTGAAACATTAAGAAGAGCGGTTTCGGCAGAGTGCTTCGCTTTGAACCCCGGCTGGTGCATTTCATCGATATTGCAGTCAGAAATATGTTTATTAAGGCGCGAAAAAAACACTCTCTCGAGGACCTTAGAGAGGAATGGAAGCTGCGAGATAGGGCGATAGCTAGAGGGTTCAGAGGGGTTAAGGTGTGTTTTTTTAAGGATAGGATGAATTGAGGCATGTTTGAAGAAAGAAGGAACTACCCCTGTGGCAAATGAAGTGTTAATGAGATAAATAATCAGTGGGAGGACAGCAGAGAGAATTTGGTGGAGGAGTTTGGGTAAAAAGACGTCATTAGGGGATCCAGATTTGTTAGAGCGTGAGACCAGGGCAGTTACTTTCTCAGAGCACGCCCAAGTTAAGACGTTAAGCGGCAATGGAGTATGCTTAGGTTATAATGGTAAAGCCAAACGGTCTCTATTTATTTCAATGTTTCTTCGGGGATTGCGGGTCGCCAGCCCAGAATTCTTGGATCTTGAGATTTCTAAGATCTTCAAAATAGGTAAAAATCTTTGCTACCCTCAAAGATTTCTTGCAGGATGCCTAGATTTGGCAAAAAAATCGTTTTACGGAACTGAAATCCATCTCGCATACAATTTTAAGAACTCCCTTATTTGACCGTTTTCTGAGTCATTTTTCTTGCTTCCCCGCCTCTTGAATAGGTTAAAAATTTCTGTCATATTCAAGTATGAGTCTACCATGTACAAAATGTTGATTCATAATAATAACTTTAGTATAGGGCGGGTTTTTTCTGTTGATTGTTCAGTTTGCCCTAAGCAATACTTTGGGCAAACCGGTAAATCATTAAGTGTACGCTTGACACAACATAAATACAATATTAGGAGTTGGGAAAGTAATAGTGCTTTCTTTCTACATTTATCTGAAAATAATCATCCAAGCAATTGGAATTCGACTTTGTTCAAAGAAATATTGTTGAATGCTCATTCATTAATTCCTCACCTAATTTTAATATATCCCCCGGTCTCTTGAAACTAGACCCTGTAATTAAAAGGCTTATTTATAACGAAATTGTCCATTTTAAATCTTAGCCCTTTGATTTATTAATTTAGTTATGTTTCTCTTGTTTATTTTTATGTATTCATAATTGGGTATCTATGTACTTAGTTTTGTGACCTAAATGTCTACATTCTTTGCTCACAGTTGGATTCTCCGGAAGTAGACCTTATCTATTTGATTTTATTCTTCATATCCTGTATCTAAACCCGTCTTTGATAATATTTTTCAATTCTGTCCTTTCATTCTACATTGTTGGGCATCCTCTGTTATTCCTTGAGAATGTGAACAAGTTCGAAAGTACTTGGAATCCGCCTTTCAGTTTCCTGTGAAATTTTTTGCATATATATATATGAGAATGAGAACACACTGGAGATCTTTATTGACATTTCGCCTTCTAGCTTCTTTAGAACAGACCTACAAAATAAAGAAAGGAGATCGCTCTCTATATATGTAAGCAGATGTCATCCCGGGTCACGGCTGCTCGTCCTCAGTCGGCTTCTTCGAGTTGGTCGGTTGATGTTATCGGACTCCGATCTTTCCGCTTCTTTTCTAATGACCCTAGCTGCACCATTGGCCAGTCGGAAGAACCCGTCCCGGTGATTAGTTGACCTGTCAGAAATAATATGCGCTGCTTCAATCATTTGATCCCACCCCAATTAGGCAAATGACCGTATTTATTGACATGAACTACCATTGCGTTCGATGTTCTATTGGCTCTAATGGCACTCTTATGCTTATTAATCCTAGTCTTAATATCTCTTCCTGATTTACCATAATAACTGCAGTCGCATTGTTCAGAGGGTATTGTCGTTTTTAGCTGTCGAATTCCTATGCTTCACTCACTCCTCATCTCTGGTTTCTGCAGAGTTAGCTATCAAAATACCTGCCTTCCTAAGAGACCTGTTTATTAGGGTGGAGTGAATTTTTTTTAACTGGAATAATGATTGAGTAGTTTTCAATAGGTGCATATACATCCAAAAATAACCCCTAACCCAATTTTGAGTGGTAGTCCCCCAAAATAACCAGCTACCGCCCACTAAAAGTCGTGCAGGGGTCAAATTATACTATTTGGTTATAACTTGTAAACTATTGATCATAGGAAGCTGAAATTGGTATCGAAAGATGCATGTTTATATGTGTCATAACTAAACATTTTATTCTATCTCTAAATATAAAAAAGTTATGAACAAAAAACATATTTTTCCACTGTTTTGCTTTAAAGTTTTAGGATTTTATAGCGGCATTAAAATTTCCGTGAATTTCATTTCATTATATATATTTTAAAATTGCAATATAGTTTCATAACATATATAATCCAGTATATAAGAGTTCCTAGTTGGTAGGTCTAATCGCAACTATTTTCTCACCACCACAGTGGTAGGTTACATGGCACATTGTCTACTTTTTAAGTGTGTAGACTTCCCAGTAGGTGTTCTTCCACTTTATTGTTGATTTATATCAGGTTTTCTCCCTAAGATGGCTGCCTTCACTTCAGCTATAGTGTCCAATCTACCCTTTGAAGATGATTCAATTAGGATTAAAATTGCTTCTTGGTATCGAAGCACTTCATAGGTTTGTGATCTTATCTTCTGGCGAATCAACCCATCTTGTCTTTCTAACCCTGCTACTGATAATAAAGCTTCTGTAATCAGCTTAATGTGTCGTTCAACCACCTGGTTATGACATCGATGATCTAACTTAAGCGGCTGCTCTCGAATTTCTTCAATGTCTTTATCGGAAAAATCCCTGATTGCTGGAGGTTCAACAATATTGTGATCATTTAAATCCACCATTTTATAGTATAATTTCGCCAAGTTGATTATTGGTAGTGTAAATTTAACGGACATTTGAACTAAAATGGTATTCAGCTTCTTCATCAGAACTGGCTTCGCTCTTTGAAGAAGAATACTCTTGATGGACGAATTCACTCTCAATTACAAATTCAGTGAGGGCACCTCTTAAATGTAAGATCTTATTAATGGCTAAATGCCTAACTGATTCATCTTCACCTGAGAACATTGATATTAGTATGTTCTCTTGCTGTGCAAAATATGCAGTCCTTTCAGGCACTCTCAAAGCAGTTTCTCGTATTTCTTGATCTGGAATTTTTAACGCACGCTGAATCATGTTGTAGAAATTCAGAAAACCGTCAGTGATCTTATTATGACATTTAATGTCAAACCAGTTTGCAAAATAGACTTTAATTCAAAATTCTGCAGCAAACACAATTTCATCGAAGGAGAGCATTGAGAGACATAAAACCTCCAAATGCGCCATGCCAACATCAGCCATCTTGAATGACAGATTTCTCCAATCTCCAGTAGCTCTAAATCGTCATCAACCTCACCTAATATTACGCATATGCATATCCTAGTCTGAATTTGGAGGGAGAAGTGAGGGATTGGGAGTTATTTTATTTATAATAGAACACTAAAATCGACAAAAGCATCATCTTTGGGGGAGGGGGGCATTGGTAAATTAAATGGTGAAATTAGGGTATGAGAAAATCTGTAGGTACATTGCTCAAGCAGTCTAAAGAGGAGACTACATTCAGCACGCATCTCTCCTATTCCTGTAGCTATTCACATCGAAGGCTGTGGAAGGGGTATGGAGACACCCACTCGGCACAAATAGAATCCGCACCCACTAACCGAGGCAAGGCACTCAGTGCGAAATGGGAGGTCAGAATCTTTCGTATCTCTCAGCCTTGATTGATCCTAATTATTCGTACATATAAATCTTATTATTTGTATCGAATCTTTGATGTTTGTACATCTAAGCATATTTTTTTATTTCGAACCTTAATACTCCTATGTTATAACCTTATATCTTCGTACTTTAGTCATTAAATGTTCGTATCTCGGAACCTCCTATAAAAATTCATAGGATAAACCACCCTATGGTCCGTAAGTGCGTACTCGAACTTTCGTGTCGTTACGTTTTGTCACAGTTTTGTACTATTTCTGCTTCTGTCTGTCACCTCCCCCCCCTGCAGTGCTGGGCCCCTAGTCAGTGTTAAATCAATCCACAAATGATTAATATTTTGCAGCTACAAATACAAAACCAATGCCCAGAGATACGAATATCAAGGTTTCGATATGAACAATAGGATTCAGGTATACGAACAACGAAGGCCAAGTATTAATAAATAAATCAACCAATTCACAAAGTAGTTAATCTGACATGGGATATATCAATTCAGTCAGTTAGTTTGAGGGCTAAATCAATCAAGTCAAGACTAATTTATTCCAATCAAATGGTCAAGAAATCGATCAACATGATCAGTTTGTCAGATCAAATGAATTGATCAAATAGTCGAGATCAATCAATCCATTTAGTCAAGAGAGTCAATCATTCACGATATTAATCAAGTCAGGTAACTGACTAACCAAGATATAAATAAATGGGGACATTTAAGATGTTAGTTAATTAATCCGGGGATATGTCCATCTACTCATTCAGTAAATATATAAATCAATACGTCCATTCGGTCAGTCAAGATATAAGGGAATCCTGCAGCTATGTAAATAAGTCATTCCAGTCAATCAGTTAAGGAAAGCCATTGTAGTCAAGAGAACAATTTATCCTCCCCTCAGTCATCAGTCAATTTAGTCACCGATTCGTTGGAGCATTCAATCTAATAGGTCAGCCAAAATAAAAGTCACTCTAGTCAATCAGATGAGTGATAAATTTATTTAGTCAGGGGGCTGTTAAGCCAGTCAAGAGATCAGTCAATAAGTTATTCCAGTCAATCAGTTAAGGAAAACCAGTGTAGTCAAGAGATTAGTTAATCTAATCACTCAGTAAAGATAGTCAATTAAGTCAACCAGTCGGTAGAGCAATCAATCTAATAGATCAGCCAAAATAAAAGTCACTCTAGTCAATCAGACGAGTGATAAATTAATTTAGTCAGGAGTATGTTAATCCAATCAAGAGATCAGTCAATTTGTAGATCAATCTAGTCATTTAAAAGGTCAATTGTACTCCAGAAATTAAGTTGCCCATTCGTGTCTCGGTTCGTAGACGAGATCCCGAAACCAGATAATTAAATACATACAAAGATCAGAATGACAATCGTTGGCGGCAAACTCGGAGGCAACAGGGGCTACTCGCCGTTAGGGAAGGGGGGCGGTTTTGACACCATCAAATGATTGAGGAATCCTTCGTGCCTATAGAGAGTGGGGTGGGGAAGGGGGCACTAGTACTCCAAAGCAGGGGTCCGGAATGTTGTGCTGTGAAGGCGGAAGGGAAATGATAGCGGTGTTGTGATTAATAAATCTAGTTAATTATTCAAGAGATAGTCAAGAGATCAGTTAATCTAGCCAACCAGTCAGGAGATCAATTAATCAATTCAGTTAGTTAGTCAAAAGGTAAGTCAACCACTCAGCCAAGAGATAAGCTGATCTAGTCAATCGGCCAGGAGATCAATAAATCGATCTAGTTTGTTATCCAAGTCTGCTAATAATTTTAGTCAGTTATGAGACCATTTAATCCTGCCATTCAGCCAGTTGGTCAATCGAGTAAATCATCCATCTTCGATTTCAGCGATCAATCCTGCATTCGGAGGTGCTGCAGATGGCGTGCGACCCCGCATTCGCCGCTATCCGAGAAGAGGCAAGTCGGGGACGTTGTCCCAAAAGTTCATGTGCATCCAAAGGTCTCCCTAAAGACTATTTTTTATGTTCTTATTTTTGTCGTCGATTGGGCGCTTGTGGGATTATGTGCCGCGTTTTAAGTTCTGGGACATTGTAAGGAAGGGGGGAGGGGAGTTCGCTCACTTTTGGAAAGATTCGTTGCTCACTTCATTGTTCCTCCTTCTTCTTCTTTGGTGATTGGAAGTAGGTCGTTCCTATGTTTACGAGGTGGCCTGCCCCCTCTCCCCTCCCCTCGTCTTAAATAGGTATCTGCAACAATGGGTGAGACTGTGGAGGATAGAAATCTCTGCCTCGTAATGAAGAGCTTTGCGTTGTGAGAATGAAAATATGGCGCTTAAGTCGATATTTTTGTTATTCTTTGATTTGGTGACGTGGAAGTGTTTGTTTGAGTGAGGGAGGGGGAGTTAAACCCCTAACACGCTCCAGTACAAAACACGAGGCCTAATTGGTGGCACCAAAGTGTTCCTGAATTGTCGTTATCTACGCTGGGAAAATGGCAATGAGTGGATTTAAGAGTTACCAGATAGTGCAAGAAATAGAGAATATTTAGAAGATCCACAAGTTTTTTGAGGGTGGTGGGCATGGGGATAACATGGGGTCTAAGGTGGGAATTCTGTATTTGACTTGTCAGGAATATTGCGTTAAAAACGAACTATTACCGATAATAGACCATACTGTTACTAAACATTTTCTCCCAGCAGCTCCGGGACTTCTCTCACTTCAGTGAAATGAAACCCGATTATGCTATTCTGGGATGTTTCTCCCTTGGAAGGGATCGCATCGTGCAGGTAAGGTCAAGTATGTTACGCAAGTTCAGAATTAGGATCTTAGATAACAAGAAACTTCCATCAAAAGCCGAGAGCGTGATGAGAGTACTTGGAAGCGTTTCATATTTCTATCAGCGCGTTCGTACTTCAATGCGCTTGTGTGCAGATATACGAGCCTCGTTGAGGAAAAGCAAATGTGAACATTAGTTGAATTAAGTAAAGTTTGTGAGTGCTCATTTCTGCTTGTTAGTTAGTTAGTCAGCGCCAATCCTTCCATGATATTGGGAGGATCCCCGACCGGATAATGAAATTTATATAAGGTCAGTATGACAATCGCTGGTCGGGTCAAGGGCACAATGAGCCGGTCCTCTTTGGGGGCGAAGTGCCAGGAAGTATTATGTTTTGACACCAAACAGCGTTCAAATGGAAACCTTCGTCCCCTCGGGGAGAGGGATCTGTTCCGCGTCAGAGGTACGTGTATATAGATACCCATCGGCAGGATTCCTTGGAACAGAGAGTGTGTGTGTTGCTGGGTTGTGAAGACGGGAGAGGAAATAAAGCAGTGTTGTGATTGGCTATGTGTGAGGTGAGAGGTGAGAGGTGTAAGATCTACCCATCCGAAAACAGGGTGAGCACAGCGCGTCTACCAATCGGTAGCCAGATCTCTACGTGCGCTGACGTTTGTGTCGGGTCATGCTGGGATTCGGAATCGAACCTTGCACCGCGACGTTGAGAGGCCAACGCCGTATCCAGTCGGCTAGCATGAACTCTTTTGTAATAGTTGTCGTTGTGAGTGCTTGTCTTTACTAGTGGTCCTTATGAGAGTCTTTTTTGCTTGTATTCGTTGAGTGTTAATCTTTACTAGTGGTATTTGGTGGTGTTCATCTTTACTAGAGGCCGTTGAAAATGTGCATCTTTAATAGTGATCGTTTAAGGAATGCGCATTTTACAAGTGGTCGTAGCGAGTGCTCATCTTTACTATTGGTTGTTGCGAATGCTCATCTATACTAGAGTTCGCTGGGAATGCTCATCATTGCTAGCGGTCGTTGGTAATGCTCATCTTTACTGGAGGTTGTTTGTTAAATTATATTTTCATCGTGTGGATTTTCCCCTTTCCCTCTTTCGTTTGCATACTGTTAGTTCGTCTATCTAAACTTCTTTCTAATGTCCACCCTCTTTTTCTGTCTAGGAAATAGCTCTATCATCGGCGGGTCTAATTTATTCTCTTCGCGTGCTGGTTAGTTTTATTGGCTTGTTTTTAAATTTCAAGCCTACACCGGTTGAATTTTATTGTCCGCACTAGGAAAGCGAGACTTGTGGCGAAGGTGGGGAGTATCTACAACTCCCCCTATGGCTGTTGGCTTAAACCAACGAAAAGTAATTGGGTACACGGTTTAAGACATTAGACGAGAAGAGGTTCCCCCTCTCCCTCTGGTAGGTGTGAGAGTATGGGGTCTTTTCAAGAGATTACATACTTTTGAATGGGAAGCTGCGGAGCTTCAAAGGGACATACTTTCCTCTCTTGATGGTCTAGAACCCCTACCTTACAAATAACTCTGGCTTCCTCGTTTCACCTTTCAAATTGACTTTCCAATTTATAAAGTATTTTTACTATTATGTTAACGGTAAGTCAATTAAGCTCGTATAAAGCAAACCAGGTGTGTTCACTTTTATTCTTTTGTCGGGGTGTCTCCAATATCATAAAATTATTCGGGCGTCTTGGGTACTTATTTGGTTGGTATTGTACCCCTTCCCCTTTAAATCCTTAAAATTCATTTCAGACTGCAAACGTGTAATCTATTTTCGAATCAAATACCTTTGTTAAATATAATTATAAAACTCCTCTTCTCCTAATTTTAATCTTTCAAACGAAACTGCAACTTGAAGCAAACCTTTTCCAAACACAGGAACCTGAAGTCTGACCCAAGTTGCTTTTATTAACCATCTAGCACCTTTATTTTCCAAAGATTGAAGCTTATTAAAACCTCTCTTTAAATCTTGATTCTATTATTTCAAACGTTCAAAGAATAAACTCATTTCAATATAAACTTTTAACTAACGAAAGAATTTGGGACTCACTTTTACTAGAGGTCGTCGGGAGTCCTCATATTTTCAAGTGGTCGTTCGGAGTGTCCATCTTTACTAGCGATCTTTGCGACGGCTCATCTTTTCTAGATATTGTTGGGAGTGCTCATCTTTGCTAGTGGTCATTGGGAGTGTACATCCTTGATAGATGTCGTTGGGAGTGTCCATCTTTACTAGCGATCTTTGCGAGGGCTCATCTTTTCTAGATATTGTTGGGAGTGCTCATCTTTGCTAGTGGTCGTTTTGTTTTGTTCGATAGGAGTGCTTATCTTTACTAGTGGTCGTTAGGAGTCCTCATCTTTACTAGTGGTCGTTAGGAGTTATCTTTACGAGTGGTCGTTGGGAGCATTCGTCTTTACTAGAGATCTTTTGGACGACACACTTTTCCTAGTAGTCTTTGTGAGTGTCCATCTTTGCTAGTTGTCTGTGGAGTGATCTTCTTCACTAATGATCATTGTGAGTGCTTATCTTTGCAAGTGGTCATTGCAAGTACTCATTTTTAAGAGTAGTCATGGGGATTGTTCATCTTTACTAATGGTCAATGAGAGTGGTTATCTTTATTTGAGCCACCAATTTTTCTGATTTATTGTTTCCTATTTTTTAATTTGAACCCCTAAAAAGATGTTTTCCAAATAGGCCTTAAAGCCCCCGTACATAATGATAGAGATTGGGCCTCCAGGGCTCTTTAGACCTCTGTACAGAATGAAAGCTAAGTTATGAGGTGGGGAAGTAAATGAAATATCTATAAATTCTATTTGGAGCGTGGGGTTGAGGGGGTTAATAAGTACATACTAAACATTTTCGGTAGTCGATGGTGTATCTTGCTTCATGTTTAAATGTGCAAACGGTCAGATATCGCATATTGTGCATGCGAAGTTCATATTTACAAATGCTGTGCTTGTGACGCAATTAGAATTAACTCCGCCCACTTGGGTATTAAGAGTGAGACACAACCTCGTCCCGTTGAAATGTTAAGATCAAAGTGTTTGTAGAAGTCTACTTTGGGCCATTTTGGAGCCTACCATCAGGCCTTCTTAGACAACTGCTACCGTCCAAGCTCCTAATATAGCAATCCTTGCACCATCGATCCTTTTCAAAAAATGAGTGGCATCACACACACACACACACACACATTTCTACATACATACATTCATAAGTAAGTAAACTTGTTCACCTATCCAGAGAGCATAGCTGACTCATTTTTGCTCTTTCAGGTAGTCAGCTTCGTGGCAACCTACGTAGTCATTCTCCTCCAGTTTCAGAAAGGAGAGATTGATTAACTCCTCATGGCCCCACTCATTCGGTATCTACCAAAGGGTACGAAGAGCGCACCACACGAATCTGTCACGATTTGTGGCGTTTCCATCCCATGAAAGCAGAAATCATACAACGCACCGCGTATCACTTCAGCTAAGCACATTTTCAAATTACCTAGAAATGGACACTATTCACATATAACTAAGCAATAAGCAACATTCCAACTCCTCTTTTAAGTAGTCTCTCGCTGCGTCGTCACGAATTGAACTGAAGAAAACCAAGCGAACACCACGTTGCCCTAATGAAGCGATGCCTCACTCTGCATGAGCAGAAATTTTATCCAGTGCCACCATAACTCGTCGCAGATTAGAGCCTGAAAGAATATATAAATAAATTTCTCCGTCACCATGGAGTCTCGAAATGAAGCAGCCTCTCGATTTACGTAGGGAGTTTAACCAATTAATCTTGTGTCGTCTCTTATCTGTCTTCATTATGTCTTCTCTCGTCTGACGACTTTGGTTTGTCGTCATATTTACTCTCGGCTGACGACCGTCGTTTGTCAGCTTTATTTTCTCCAACGCACTTTGGATTGACGACATCATTTCTTCTATCTCATCTCGTTCCTCGAATATCGTCATGATTTATCCTCATCATTTCCTTTCTCACCTGATGACCTAAGTTTGTTCGTATTATCCCCCCTCTTGCCTGGAAATCTTGGTTTCTCGTCATCATTTTCTCTATTGCATGATGACCTTGTTTAAAGCCATCATTTTCCTGCTTGCCTGATGACCCTGGTTTGTCATTTCCTCACTCCCATGATCACTTTTCCCGAGCAAAAACAGAGTCGTTAATGCTTCGACGTTAAACATCAGTTTCTTTTTTTTTCTACCAACTCTTCCCACAGGAAAAGTTTCTATTCTTTACATTCACCATCGCCGTTCACGGGTAACGCTCCTCTCTTAAGATGTGTTGCCGGATCTAACTTACCTGGAAGAAGCCCAAATCTCAGTTTATATGATGTGAGGCTGCAAGCGAAACTTTCTTCATCCATACATGGGTTGTTGGACAAAATAATGGAAACACTTTTTTAAAACAATATTATTTAATATCGAGTTGGTCCTCCTTCGGCAGCAATAACTGATCCAATATGTCGAGGAATAGAGTCATACAAGCTTCTAACAAGACCTATGGAAATTTTAATCCATTCCTGAAGTAGAACCTGCTGCAGTTTTTCCAGCGATGATGGAATAGTAGAGCAGTTTTTTAGTTGCTAATATAAAACACAGCAGATATGTTTAATTATTTTAAGAGGTAGGCCTAATGGAGGACGGGGGGGCTAATCTACTGTTCTATATCACTATTGTGCTCTTTGTGCCAGTTCTTAACAATTTTAGCTGTGTGAATCAGCGCATTATCTTCGTAGAAGATGGTGCTACCATTGGAAAAGTGTTTATACGATTGGGTAAATTTGGTAAGAAAAATGGTATATAGTCCTTCCAATTTACTGTTATCATTAAACCAAGTAAACCTCAGAATATAGCCGCCAAAACCATCGGCAAAATATCTCCATGCTTCACGGTTGGGTTCAGGCAATCGGGATCAAAGGCGTTTAGGAATTCCTCCATAATATAAATTCCTCCTAAACAAGGAAAAAGCGTAAAGAAAGATTCATTCAAGAAGTTGACATTCTTCCACTGGTCCATTATCGACGTATAGTACTCTTTTGATTATTTTGTCGTAATTTAACATTAATACAGAAAATAAAATGTTTGGAAATGGCAGATCTTCATGGTATCCTGCTAAATTGATTTCTCGATGAACTGCTTTCGTTGATATTGTGTTAGCAAGATGTTTGCTTAGCCCCGCTATCCCTCTAGTAGCTATGGCTCTATGAATTACGAGTATCGACATAATGCTCTTTAATGCTATGGGTCGTTTTCAGTCATGACCTGCCCTTCCTAGAGCTAGTTTTTCCTTGTTTTTAGTATGCTAGCATGACTTTAAGACCAGTTCCTCTCGAAACGTTGAAGAACTTGGCAGTTTTTGTTACCGAGGGCCCAGCCATTCGCATTCCAACAATTATCCTCCTTTGAAAGTCAAAATGGTTACATATTTTGACATACTGATTTGCAAATCTTGAAAAAAAGAGAAAAGTCTTGGTTATTACATCATGTACAATGCATATACATAAAATTTATGTACGTCTGGGATTCTTATTTATCTCCTAACCTCTTGTCGAAAATATATGGTTCGAAATATCATATTTTTTCATTATCTTCTCCAACCCATGAATATATAACTAAAATATAGGGTTACGGAGAATAGCCCTTCCTTTATTTTTGGTTAAGCTGCTAACTATTGAATACTAAAAATTATCAAATACTAAATAGTATAATATTACAAAAAGTTATATTTAGAAAACTATAAATGTATAATTAAAAAACTAAGACTTCGTATATACTCAAAGATTGGATTTACTTTGGAATAATGAAAGTTAGTTTGAGACCATGAAAGGATTAACTGACGTAGGAAGTTTCATTGTTCTCTCTAAGCTATCTTTCGATACTCCGGCGGTTTATAACTTACAATAAAATACATTTGTTGTGTTTTTAATTAAGAGCGTTATAATGGCGACCAAAACCGAAGGACGATGGCCGAAAAATCATTTATTCTAGCTATCAGGCGAGGTTAATAAAACCCGATAATAGGGGAAAAAAAGGATAAAAAGAGTAAGTTGTAACCAAAAACAAAACAAGTAACAAAAAAATAAATCGGAAAGAAGAAAAGGCATGCTCCGGCGCCGGAGGGCACTCCAGCATGCAACCATCACCAGACAACTATATACATTGGAGGATGCATGACTCCAAAAAGTCATTTATGCCACAGTCAAGTATGCACGAATCCAATGGACAAGAGGTAGTGATCCCGCTGGTTCTGGTACCTGAACACTCAGCAAGGATGTACCAGACAGTCTCGTGGACTAAGAACTCGTTGCAGGAAGGTGGAAGGGAGCGCTTCATCAAATGGCGCAGCATCTCCTCAGCATCGAGACGCATGTTTTCAATAGGAGACCTTCGGAAGGCAAGGGTCACCAAACGGAGAACGGTGTTGTAGATCGCGTCCACCTTACGCAATTTTTCGCTCGGTTGCGGATACATAAAACTCACCTCTGTAGTAAAGGTTCGAGCTGATAAAGTAACTGTAGAAGAGTATAGAGATCTCCATATCAGCGCCTCAGGTGCTGAACGTCATGAAACGAAGAATATCCATGGCGCGGGTACAAGAGTCCCTTAGGCTACGAATATGAGCCTCCCAGGATAATTGTCGGTCGAAAACAAGACCCAAGAAACAGTTCCTTCTATAACTTCCAGGAGTGCCCAATTTAGAAACAAGTCTTGATCGAAGTGGAGCCGTGGATAGCGATAGAAGTGCAATGCCTTAGCTTTAGTTAAGGGTATAGCACATTTGTTCATTAGCCACTTTTCAAATTCTTTCGTTCATTATTCGCACTTTTTCGGTTTTGTATATCATTTTATTTCAAATTTCATGCACTTTTTTATGGTATAATTATTTTTTAGCAACATGACTAGAACATAGCAAAAATTATAATAATGCAAAATTGTATACATTCGTGAAAAACTTTTCTAAGATATTTAATGTTAATTTGTAAAAAAACAAACAAAACTACACAATTGATTGCAAAACTATACCATTCGATTTTAAATATTTGCTAAAAAAAACAGCTCCTAAGAACTGTTTTATATTTTTAGCAGCATTTGTGTATAGATTGAACCAAATTCCAGGGCATTCAGAACACCACTACTATTCACCTAACACCCCATTTCCCAACTGAGAACAAAACCTATAGTTGACCTTGTCCGAAAAATATATGTTTTAGACCATTAGCAAAGATTTTAATGGAACTAAAGAAAACTGACTTATTTTAAATAATAACTAAATCATATCTCCATCTTTTGGTCGTGAATTGAGTTCGAATGCTTAATTTTTAGTAATTCTATATAGCCATTTATATGACATAAGGCTTCAAGGGGGGAGGTTCTGAAAGAACCCCCTGTATCTCAAAAACAGCGCCGTAGGTTATTATGATTTTGGCAGAAATAAAAGGGCTTTTAATGTGCTTTAATTCCATTTATGATAATCTAACGTAGTAAAACGTTAAAAAAAATGAATGCGATATCCCCTTAAATAAACAACGAAACTAATGCATTTCGGTGTAGTGATAGATGCGGTTCAATGTAGGTTGGAGTCGATGCTTCAGAGTTGGCATCCGAGCCCACTAAAAGTGATCAAAGGCGTCTACGTAGAACGTAGCAAGAACATCTTCCAGCAGCACCGAGATAATGTCGTTGCTGCTCAGTTAAAAAGAGAGTGGTAGAATCAACGAACTCTCAGAAACTTGGTTATAATGATTCCCGTTTACCTGGAAGGACGGAAAAGGGGTCCTGCGAGAACTTGCCCCGAATCCTTTTGATACACTACCACACCTATGCATGAAGGACTTCTTTCTGAGGTAAGACACGTATCCCCACCAAGAAGAAACCCGTGCGTGTTTAGGAACATACCAGAATTAGCCCTTAATCGAGGAGATTCGAAGAGGGGAAGATCGAGACAAGAAAAAGAAGCGGTTCTCGAGCAATAGTACGTAAGCTTATACACATTATGGACAGCTATATACAGTTCTATGATCAAATCGGCACGGATCTGACCCCTGCAATTGATTGTGTAGTGCCCCTAGAGGCGTTTCCTACCGTTTTCATCACTGAAGAGGAGAAAAGGCCTCGGCAACCATGCCCCGACGCGGCGAAAGGCTCCGAGTCTAATTTTGCTGAGGGTGGAATATACGCTGAAATAGAACTATATCGCCTATCCAGATTTAGCTGCACTCCCACTGCCTAGAAGGAGGAATTTAAAATAAGAATAAGAAGAGACACATCATGTCAGGTGTAAATTGCGCATTCGTTTGCTTGTTCCCCACCTCACGGTCGGTGGTTTGTGAAACTCTTAAAAATCCGGAGGGTGGAAACGGGGCACGCGACCACCGTAATCTTCTGGCGACAAATAGTTAATGCGGAACAGATGTGGACAAACTGCAGCTCTTCCCTAATAGCTCGAGACCACGGCATTTACATTGAAAGAAAATCTCTTCCAGGCCTAAGTAGAAGGATCAGCGTGATCCTTCTTCGAACAGAAGACCGTCATATGAGTGGCCTTAGCCTCCCTGGATAGAGTACTTCGGGTGCTTTTGGCTCACGGAGGTCACGCTGTCTTACATTGCTCATTGGGGGAATTTGGGCTCGTCGGGCGTCTTTTCTTCCGCTTGCCTCGAATCCTTTGGCTAGCAAGTTAACGTGAGGTGGACTCTTTTGGAGAGACTGATCCTCCAAGGTGTTTTGTGCAACCTTGGATATGAAAGAAGAACCCGAAGCAGTCTAGTTCCCCGAAGCCGGTCTCACGACCACCTCGGGGAAAGGGAGGAGCTCATCTGAGTCAGGTGAATTAATAGAGGCACGCGACGGCTTTGTCTTGCTGGGAGCGGTTTCATGAGTGAAGAGGTGGAGCCTTGGTTTTAGCTAGTTAGAGCCTAAACACTTGGAGTTACTAGCTCTACCAGGGTGGCTTCCAGGGGAGGAAGATCTCGAAGAAGGCTTACAAATTGCCACGGTGGAAATCATGGCTGTAGTCTGGAGAGGCCAATAGCAAAGGGTGCTTTCTTTCCCTAAGAGGCCTAGGAATTCCCAGGTCACGTGCAAAATGATAGGACCAGATTTTAGCGTAAATGGCAGATACTTATCATGTGTGGTCCTTGCGCAGATTAACACAGATTTCCGATTGAACCGTTTGGCACGTCTTCAAAAGCAATTCGTGTGGCAGAAACGTTGATAGTAATAACACCTCAGCAGCCAAGGCACGTTTGCCTTGGTACCGTAGCGATACCACCCGTTACGCACCGACTCAGGAAGTATGTCACAGTCAAACGTTACAAAGAGTATAGAGATGTGTCTCAAGGCCCCTCCCTGTTTCCTCAGCACATGCTCGACCTTGACCACTCCCTGGTTAGCCAACTTTTCTCGGATGTCAAGTACGGAGTAGGCTACAATATTTTTGCCTGTAATACTCCTTTTATCAAATTTATGGCAGACCCCTGTTAAAAAAGGGGGTCCACTATTGGTAAAAATATAGAGTGGTCCGGAAATGACTAACTAAGAGGTTGAGGGCACAACTTCCTCACCTCTATATATTGTAGAGTATTGGAGCCGCCCCTGAAAAGGAGAACGGGGGAGGGGAGGCATCTCCGTTTAGTAAGTTGAACTACTTAAGGGCAGCTCTGAAGATGCCAAAGGGGAGCCCCCTTTGTCATACGGTTGGAGGGAGCCCTTCCACCGGTAGAAGAGGTGGTTCAAGTTACCTAGTCCTCTTCCGCACCTAGGGGGGATGAGGGTGCGCTTAGAGGCAGCTCTCATTTAGCCTGCCGACAAATATATCGATCTCCTCATCTTGTAGCCATAATCTAAATGAGAAAAAGACAAGAGAGGTGTGAAAGGTAAATACTATGACCTCACAATACTTTAGGACGTTATGATAAAATTCCCCATAGGTTCATAAAATTCAAGATTCCGATCATATACGCAAACTCAGCATTCAGATTCGAGTTAAGATTGGCTTTGACGACCAGACCCACCGTAATGGCGGTTATGACTTTGAACCCTAAAGGATGGTGGGAGCTAGTCATCTTATCAGTGTACTGGAGCGTTGAAAAGAGTTGACGACCCAACACACCTCGTACCTGATGCTTCTCTTAGTGGAGGGAGCTTTCTATCCCTGCACAAGCAGGGATCTAGCTGGTATTGTGCCACTGGGATAATTTATGAGAAAGGACGAAAGAACGCAAATGCTCCAGAACCTTGTTTGCTAGTAAAAATAAAAAAATAAAAAAAGTAAGGAGGAGAGAAGGGCATGTAATAAAAAATGAAGTAGAGATAGGTGGGTCAATAAAGCGAAGGGTGGGCGACCACGTATTATTATCATACCCGAGCACTAGGTTATCCAGGGAGGACATGCAATTCCCACAGGTAAGGAATAAGACAAGGTAACCCATACGTCTCCTTAGTTCTAGATAGATGTTTTACTTATTTTGGTTAGTTTTTGACAGCTGCAGCGAATGCAAACATGTCAATATTGGAAAAGCTAGAGAGAATAGTCGTTGATAAAAGTGGGTGCTAGAAGAGGAAAGGGCTCCACATAGAGTTTAAGGACATGCTGCTCGTCCAGGTACCACGTGTAACAATCTAAAAGGGTATTTCCTGGGAGGTACTTTTTGTAAAAGCGGATGAAAATAATTGAAATTCATTTAAGAGAAAATACAATTTATATAGTGGATGAGAGTAATTAAAGAGAAAATTAATTTTGTAGAAGTAAATAAGATTAATAAAAAGGTATTTAAGAGAAAATACACTTTGTAAAAGTGTATAAAAGTAATTAACAACTTTTTAAAGAGTAAATACATTTTATAGAAGTGGATCGAAGAATTTAACGCTTTTTAAACGAAAAATTACATTTTGTAGAACTGGATGAGAGAAATTAAAACTTATTTAAGTGAAAATTACATTTTGTAGTAGTGGATGGGAAAAATTGAATCTATCTGAGGCAGAATACATTTTTAAGTAGATAAGAATAATTAAAAGGTATTTAAAAAAAAACACACATTTGTTGAAGTGGCTGAGAGTAATTTAGCCTGCCGACAAATATTTCTAAAATTGGACGATATAAATTAAACTTATGTATGAGAGTAATTAAAAATTATTTAAGAAAAAATAAATGTTGTACAATTGAATGGGAGTAATATTAACTTATTTAAGGAACAATGCATACATATGTAGAATTAATTCAATGAGAGTAATTTAAACCTATTTAAGAGAAAATATATTTTGTGAAGTGGCTGAAAGCAAATGAACTTATTTAAGAGAAAATTCCTTTTTTAGAAGTCAATGGAAGTAATAAAAACTAAATTAAGATCACGTACACCTTTAGAAGTGGGTAGATTAATTAAAACGAATTTTATAAAGAAATACATTAAGTACAGTGGATGAAAGTAATTAAAACTTATTTATGAAACATTATATTTGGTAGAATTGGATGAGAAGAATTAAACTTGTTTAAGGTAGAAGTAGATGAGAGTAATTAAAATTTATTTAAAAGAAAATATATTTTGAAGAAGTGTCCTGTGGTAATATTTTTTTAAGAGAAAATACGCTTTCCTGAATTGGACGAGATTAATTAAAAAAATATTTAAGAGAAAATGCATTTTCTAGCATTGGATGATATTAATTAAAACTTATTTAAGGGAAAATACATTTCTAGAAGTGGCTAAGAGTAATTAAAGATTGATCAAATACATTTTGTAGAAGTAGATGAGAGTAATTAAATCTTACTAAAACAAAATACATTTTGTAGAAGTGACATCCGCCTGGCTACCAATCATAAGTAGAATTCATCAAGGATGTTTTGGGCCACGAATATTTTTAATTTTATTAAAGCCCAAAGGTTCTGGAAAGAAGCTTGAAGTAAATAAATTTTCTGACGATAAAAAATTTGAGCAGATAAAAAAAGATAAAGAAGGTGGAATTATGAGGAGTGATCAGAAACTAGTAACAGGGAGACCGTATATTTAGGTAAAACAGAGGTAAATCCAAACAGTAGTCTCTATTCCTTCAAAGTACTCCCCTCCTGCCTCTATCCAGCGTTCCATCCTCCTTCGCCACTTCATGAAGCAGTCATGGTACTCAGAGGCTGGTATACCCTCGAGCACTGAATTGACCGTTCGTGCTAGGTCTTGGATACGATGAAATTGCTTCTCTGCAATCGCTCCCTTGATCTTTGCAAACATCCATAAATCACAAAGGGAAAGGTCAGGTGAGTATGGTGGGTGGGCAAGAAGTGTGATCTCCTGCTGATCCAGGAATTGCGCAGTCGGGTGAACGTTTAGTGGGGGTGCAGCGATGTCGTGGTGCAGCAACAGGCACGATCGGCGGCGGGTTGGTGCTGACTTGGCCTGATGTACCAGGACTTGAGGAGGGACTTTGTAAGTGTAGTACTTGGCTGTGATAGTAGACTGTTGAGTCACCATATCCACGCCCATTGGTCCTTTGTAATTGAAGAGGGTGGTGAAAAGGCACATCCTGCTACGGTATCCTACTTTCAAAATCTGAGGTCGAGGGTCTTCATCACTCAACCACACCATGTTGGATTGCTTGTCTTTGGTGGTGAAGCAATAAATCCAACACTCATCTCTAATAGAAACATCTGAGAACCATTTCGGACCATTTGGTTTGAGTTCAGTCATCCAGAGACCACAAATCCGCACCTGTTCACTCATCGAGTTCACTTCTTCCTCAGTCCTAAGTGTTTATGAACGGTGCCATGTGCACTCCCATAACTGACCCCAAGCTCTAAAGATAAAATCGAAGAGTAACACTTGGATCATCGTTCATGATGGCCCGGACACGGACCGTTGTTGATTCGGTCATGGATATCAAGGGGCGTCCAAACCGATGATCATCTTCCAGTTGAGTTTTTCCGGCTGCAAAAGCTCGAATCCAGCGGAAAGCAATTTCCAGTAGTGGAGTAGTCTCGAAAAAAACTTGCAATTATTTAATCTCTGATCTGCATGGCGTTTTGCCCCCAAATTTTCCCTTAGTGAACATGTAGATCCTGCAACATTCTTAAAAAAAAAATCAGGGTTTCCGCTCAGAGGGCGAAACCAATAATGACGGAATTGCACAGCGCAAGCAGAAAGTGTAACCCAGGCAAGTGGCGACAAGTTCAAACACGTCACAACCTTCAACACTTGATGCCCGGAGCTTCCCTCTGTCCCATCACTCATGGTCTTTATGCCACGAGTCCGACTGCCATTACTTTCTGATCACCCCTCGTATTTTACAAAATTGCTTAAATAGGTTAATTAAATGGTGCGACCATTTTAAAATGAAGCTTATTGTTCAGAAATACTGCGTTTTACACTTCGGTTTCGAGCTTATAGAATTAGAAGTACAAGTATGTCGAGGAATACCTTTGTCGAGAAATACATTTGTCGAAGTATACTTTTGTCGAGGAATGCTATTTTTGCTGTTTTTAAAGAAGAGCCGCTTCAACACGTAAGGATATAGTAAAACGCTCAGGAATTATTCCAAAATAAACATATATTTTAAATTTAATAATTAACTACAAAAAAAACAGTAAACACATTTATATCCACCTACTAAGCTAACCGAGGCTACACAGGTTAGCAACTGGGCCTATTACAATATCTCTTCATGAAAAAAATAAACAAATAGGCTCCCCGTAAACAAACCAATTACCGATTAGTTATTTTATCACGAACCTTTTATATTAGCGTTAAACATCAAATTAAATTACACTATTCTACTAGTAAATATGATGGGATTCACGCACAATTGTTTCTACTTCCGTTAAATCGTGAAACATAATAAACCCATACGAACGCAATATAGATATAAATGCTCTTTCTAACTTACATAACAGAAGGGATCAGGAGTTGTCGAATGTCGCTGGAGGGCTTTTCTCGCGTTTCGAAGAGTTAAAGTGGCCGATGGTAGAATTTCTTCAAGATGGGATAGAGGTAAGGGGGTGGGGGGAGGATGTCAACCTCTTATTGCAACTTTGCCTCCTGTTACGTTTAGAAGACGGAGAGAGTTATTGTGCTCCTAACTCAAAGAGTCCTCTTCTGGATGGTCTTGAAGCCTATTGGTATCCAATACTTTAACGCCTGGTGCCTGACTAGTTTTTAGGTATACGAGGGGATTTCCACCGTACTTAACAAATGGAGCCTCGTTGGGGCTTGGTTCTTCTCTCACTCTTACGGAGCTTGAGCTGCGAGAGTCACTCGAGTGTGAGCGGGTTTTCTTTTCTCCAGTCATACTCTTCTAAGTCTGTAAAGGATTCTTCGGTATGGTTTCGATACAAAACTTGACGTTCTATGTTAATTCGGCACTGGGGTGGGGGGGAAGGATCGATCTTCTTGAACTGATCCTTTATCGTCTCTCCTCGAATAATCTTGACTGGGTGAAGGATCAATCTCCTCGAAGTGATCCTCTTTCGTCTCCCACCGAATAATAATCTTGACTGGCTGAAGGATCGATCTTCTCGAACTGATCCTATATCGTTCTAACCGAATAATCTTGACTGGCTGAAGGATCAATCTTCTCGAACTGATCTTCTATCGTTATCACCGAATAATAATCTTGACTGGCTGAAGGATCGATCTTCTCGAGCTGATCCTATATCGTTCTCACCGAATAATCTTGACTGGCTGAAGGATCGATCTTCTCAAACTGATCCTATATCGTTCTCACCGAATAATAATCCTTTCTCTTTCCTTCAGGGGCTTATTTATAGGCGGACCACCACCCCATCTAAGGGGGAAGGGGCAAGGCCGCAGAGGGAAGAGCGAGTGTTGAGGGCGCATCTGGGAGAGCGAGAAGTGAGGAGGTTGGCACTCAGGTGCTCAAGTCGGCTTGTTAATTAGAGAGACCACCAACCGTCACCATCCTTGGCGTGCCTTTTGACTGGCACCGCTTTTTGGTGACATACCCACTGACCTACGGATCTCGTAGGTAATTGGATCTTTTGAGCGCCGTTTAAGGGCCTTTGGTGGTTACCTTAACACAAAAAGTCGCTCCAACTACCTATGCGGCGGGAAGATCAAACAGGGTAGGAAGTTAGACTGTTATTCGCTGGCTACCGTTCCCACGAGTCTCCTCATGGGGCTCGATTGTCCGGCTTTCTCCAGAAAGGGGGGGTGGGGACTTTAATGTATATGTCCGCCTGGCCCTCCGGAAGGCTTTATGTTGCAATTCCTCTAAAAAGTAGATCTAGGAGATTAAATAAATAAATTCGTTATCTGCACTCAGTGCATAGCAGTAAGAAACGAAGGAAAAATAGTGGCATCATATATCAGGTAGTCCATCTGAACACGAAAAGCAACCACTCTTAAAACTATACTCGTCATTAGTCAAACCGATGCTGGATTTTGCTGCTCTCTTATAGCCTCCAAAATTACCTAAATATATTAACATAATAGAACAAGTTCAGCATTTCTATACGAAAATAATTGCGAGAATGAAAGATCTTAGCTATCGGAAAGACTAGAGGCTTAGAGAACTCAATCTACTTTCCTTGAACAGGAGGAAAAGGAGGAACAAATAGGAACTTATAAATTAGTGAGTAACATGCCCGATAATCCAGAAAATCTGTTCGAATTTTCAGGAATGCCACCGACGAAATCAAACGACAAAAAGATGAAGATTTCAAATATATGTAGAGATATAGGTCTTGAAAGCTCTTGGTTCTTCCATAACCACGTTATGATAAAAGTCCCCATAGGATCATAAAATTCAAGAATCTTATCATTTGAATGAGGGAAAGATGTATAGAAAAGGCCAGGAGCTATATAAATGGAAATGAGATTGAGTAAATACAAATAGTATATTAGGAAAAATGGGAAATAAAACACATATTTTAAATTACTTTGCTCGGTATTTTTGGAAATGTAATAAATGGGTAAATAATTGTTATATTAACTTATATTAATTTACAAGGTTGATTAAGGAATACAGCAGGGAATTACCTTAAGGTTGGAAAACGCTGAGGTAATTATGAACTTTGAGAAAGTAACAAGGAATCACTAGGAAATGAATAATTACTATATTTGATAATACAGAAAATATAGGTTTTGTAAGATATCAATGAATGCAATGTAAATAATACAAATGAGTAAGAAATGAATGATGTTAGGAATATATACCTGGCTGATGAACTGATGACATTTGGTAGTGCTCGGTGCTTTAATATTATTAATACTAGTAGTGAATCGATAGGTCGCTGTGCCGTTTCTGTATCCAACGCGTTTTTGCCGTATACAAATAAAGATGCGAGTGATAAGAATATAAATAGTTCAGTGGGAAGTGCGCGGTCAGTGTCCAAAGGTGTGTATCCTAATGGAAATCGTCCCAGTTTTATGCAAAATAATAGTGCGCGTAATATACCAGGAGGATTGCGACCCTTGCGGAAAAACCAGAGACCAGTGGTTCCCCTTTCACGTGCATTCTTAGGGGAAAACGGGAAATTCTGCAAACCCTGGTGCCGGTGGCTCAAAAAAGAAGAGAAGGTCCAGAAGAAACTTTCCTTCAGGCCATCTTCGTTAGCCCTGGCGGTAAACTCGGCCGGCATGTCATAGCAAACTCGGCCGCTGGTATGCCGTCTGTTTTCACCGTCGCCGCTAAAGTGTGTAATAATAAATGTGATTTCTTAATCGACACGGGGGCGAGTGTATTAATAATTCCCGCTAAATTGGTGAAATCGGGTGAATTGCGCGAATATACTATAAATATTGCAACCGCTAATGGCGGAAAATAAAGTGCACGGCGAGGTTCACACTGATAGTGATCCCCAGTCTTCGCCGATCATTTAGGTGGTCATTTGTAGTCGCGGATACCACTTTATTGTTATTAGGTATCGATTTTTTAAGGCAATATAATATTTTAGTAGATTGTGCGTGCGGCATACTAATAGACAAACAAACTGGAGAACCTGTGGTAGCATAAATTATCATTGACCTTCAGCACCTACCACCCCATTGCAGAACCATTTTTGAAAAATATGAGGCTCTGTACGGACCCGTACCCGCTCAGCCCTCCCCGTCATCACCGAACTCAGTGACGAATACGATTGAAACTGGTAGTACTCCACCAAATTCGAAAGGCCAAGGCCTCTTTCAATAGAGAAACTAAAGGTTGCCAAAACAACTTTCGAAAACTATTGAAGGAGGGGGTCGTGCGCCAGTTAAAATTATATTGGGCTTCGCCAATTCACATGGTGCTAAGGAAGTCGCCCGGTTAGTACAGGGTGGTCGGCAATTTCCGAGCGCTCAATGCGATCACAGAGCATGACAGATATCCGCTGGCGTGAATTCAAAGTGTTATGAACCGCCTCCATCGCAAAAGGATCTTTTCAAGGTTGGACCTGGTTCGTGCCTGTCATCAAATCCCTATTAACCAGGCAGACATAGAGAAAACTGTGGTCACAAACCCATTTGGCTTATGGGTATACGTTAAGCTCCCAATCGATCTCCGAAGTGCAAGCTGCATCTTCCAACAGCACATGGACAACCTTTTTCGAGGATTAAAATCCTGGTCAAAAACGGTCTGAGAATGTCCCTGGAGGCGTGCGAGTTGGCGATGGAAGAAATAGATTTTTTAGGGCACCACACTTGAGTGGAAAGAATCTGCCCAACAGCGAAGAAAATGGAGGAAATTGGAGACATTCCGTTACCAAAGGACTACAAGGAGCTTCAAAGATATTTGGACATGTTAAGTTACTACTGCAGAATGACTCCTAACTTTTCAGCAATTGCAGCCCCATTGACCGAGCTTGTACTCCTGCGACCAAAGGCTTGGGAGCTCGTGTGGAATGATGAGGCACGAGGTTTATTTGAAAATACCAAATAGGCCTTAATCGACTCCGTTAAACTCTGTCACCCACTGCCCAATGATTCACCATACCAGCTGGTGCTTCCCTGCACCAAATGGTTGACGGATCTGCGAAACCGGTAGCATTATTTTCGAGCAAGCTGAGCCAGACGCAGCAAGCATACTCTACTTACGATAGAGAGCTTCTAGCGGCGTATCTTGCTGTCATACACCTGATTGAAGGTCGCCACATTAGCTCGTGCATGGATCACAAGCCTTTAGTATCAGCTTTTGCATCGCCATGAAGTGCTAAAACAGACAGGCAACAACGCCATTGGATGGGTATTCTAGAGTATGTCAGTGATATCGATTATGTGCCTGGCCAGGACAACGTAGTCGCTGACTGCTTTTCAAGGAACGTCAATTCGGTCTAAATTGACTCTCTTAACCTCCGAGTTTTGGCTGCAGCACAGGATAATAACGAAGGAATTTCGCTCGCAACTAAAATCTTACCCTTTTCCCGAGGAAATTCAGCATTGGTGTGAAGTAACACTAAGATACTCACGACCGTTTGTACCTTTGGCATACAGGATAACTATCTTTAATCAATTACATATTTCTAGCCCAATATGGACAAGTACGAGTATATTCGCTCCTCGACGAGGGAGTGCCTCCCTTGTCAATCTTCCAAGATTAATTACCACACGAAATTTTCGATCCTGCTCATTAATATTCTATCCTGAAGGTTTGAAATTCTGCCTATTGATATAGTTGGACCACTCCCACTGTGTACACTGCCTGGACAATCCTATTCTTCCCTCCCCAACACACAAAATCGGTATTTTCTATCATGTATCGACCGAGCGATGAGATGGATTGAACCGCTAGTGATCCTGAACATAAGTGCCACAACGGTTGTGTTAGCTTTCCTAGAGGGGTGGATTTCCAGATTTAAAGTCACACTTTACGCAGTGACCGACAGAGGCGCCCAATTCGAATCCGAGCTATTCGAGGAACTGTCTTCCCCCATTAGTTTTCATCGTCTACGCACGACTGTGTACCGCTCGTCTACGAACTGGATGGTGGAAAGGGCACACAGGACTTTGAAGTGCTCCATAATGGCCCGTCGACAAGGTTGATCGGTGGCACTCCCAATTGTCCTTTTAGGCATTCACTCATTGCCCAATGACGGGGTTTTCACCTTTTAAGGCATTCACAGGAATCACAAGTTTGTGCTCCAAACCTTTACTTTCATCATCATCATAATCGAAGCCGAGTCCAAATTTTTAAAGAAATAACATCAACCATGGCACAAGTCGACTTCGCGCAGGCATCCATAGGGCACCTGCACTCAGTGCCCAAGCCTTTTGTACATCCAAATCTTTGCGAAACAACTCATGTGTGGGTCCGAATAGACCTCCTGCGCGAACCACTAGAAGCGCCATATGCTGGCCCTTTCCGGATAATCGAGCAAGCAAATAATGTTTGCACTTTGTAATTCCCTGACGGAAGAAGAGACACTGTCTCAGTGGACAGATTAAAACCAGCGATATTACCTCACTCACATAATGGTAACGTGCCAGGCGATCAGCAACGCCCATAGACTCAGGCAGAAAACAGGAATAGGAACAGGTGCACTTCATCTCGTAGAGTGCATGGCGCGGAAGAGAACGATACCACACGAAGTCAGCCGAACACCTCTACAGGAACCGGAGAGAGGAACGGCAAGACAGACTTTTTCACGCGCACCGGGAGAAGAGTCACGTTTGCCAGGAATTCGTCGTTCATGTATTTCTAATCCTTGTGTAGGCAATATTGCAGTGACACATTTAATGAAAGAGTAAGAGGCATAAATATATACACGCCTCGTTGCCTCTATGGCTCATTACATGCCTTTTTATGTGTTTGTTAAGTGTCGTAATTATAATTATGTAGAAATCTAAAGAAGGATAGGGCAAAATTCTGGATAAATTGTATGTAAATGTATTAGATTTCATTATTATTATTGTGCTATATGGCAGAACATGGCATAAATAGGCCCGTTTTAGTGCAGGCAAGCACTTATGTAAATTTCGATGCCCTGTGCGTATGTTGTATATGCTGTCAGATATTGAGTGTGCCAAAAATAAGTACACCCTTATGTAATGTTACGCTATTTTCTCACCTACTCCATTACTGGCAGGGAAGTACTGTAGTGATTGGATTATGTAATAGGTAGGCTATTGAATCCAAATTGCAAGATTAAATAGGCACAGCGACCCCCCGCCCCCCTAAAAAAATGGACGCTGAGGTGGTCTTATTAAATCCAAGCATACTCCACTTATATAAAATAAATGTCTAAAATTGGAACAAGGGATAGAGAATGTTTAGATTAATTTGCATCTATGAATTTAAATACAAAAAATAATGAAACTAATATATTTGCTATTATATATTTATTATATAATATATATATATATATATATATATATATATATATATATATATATATATATATATATATATATATATATATGTATATATACACATGTGAGCCAAGCAACCGTTGGAAGTGAGCGCAGGACAAACAATGTACGAAGGTGCGAAATGTCAAAATGACCTGTGTCAATAAAACAAACTCGTCAACAAACATTTCAAGTCTCATAATAGATTTATCGAAAGACGGAAGTTTAAAAAATGCCTGGGTAAACATACCCGCTAGCCAAAAGTAATTGTATCTCAAACCTGTGACAAGCGCATCCTGTTATATTGATAAAACTTGGGATATGCAAGTAATTCGATTTACACAGCTTTCATTAGCTCCGCCTTTGGGGTGGAGAACGATGATTCTAGGCCATACCCTCTACGGAATAAGCATATATATATATATATATATATATATATATATATATATATATATATATATAGTCAGAATATTGTATTGTTAAGATTAAAAGATTACAGTCGTTAAGAAGATTATCTCGTTCACGTTCCCCCTGTTAAGTTCACTAAGTCTTGTCGCTCCAGAATTTAACACATCGCGTTGAATATATGTAGACTGTTAGTCGCTGGCAAAGTACCTTCGTGACGTACTGCTTACCCTGTTATAGGCTAATATTAGAATAAACTATATTTTTGCAACGTCCTTCTTTACCTCATTTACCCTAAAACCCTCGGTAAGCCCAGACAAAATAAGAACACAGTGAAAAATTCATCTTTGGAGTCATATACTTAATTCACCTTCATATAAGTTGGTTAACGCTGAAAATAAAATTGGTAATTCTCTTCCTGTAAACCCCTATATATTGGAACTCCATAACTAATGGACATTTATAGAACTTTATCCCCCATAGGTGGTATTTCCACCTATAAGTTAACGGAGCGTGAAAGAAGAAATGTAGAGAACCCATATGGAAATGTTATCCAAGGCCTAACGCTCCTGCTTTGTATAAATACAGCATCTCTCTAGTCCATAAACCATTGTGAGTTTGAAAATGTTATTTAGATAACGAAAGTACTTAGCTCCAATCAATATTTCTTTTTCCTTACGTGGTACAACCAAATATTTGTACTTATTCACGTGTTATCTCTCGTGTATTTTACCCATATATATATATGTACGAGGGGCGGTCAATAAGTTTTACAAATCGGTAGGGCAAAACAGAGGAAGGGGGATGGCTGTTTGTGGGGGTGTTAGGACAAGTTATGGACAGTCAGGACCTGCAGCCGCACGCTCCTGCCTGGTTTATTTAAGAAGCAGTAGCTGATCGCAGATCATCAGTCACAAATTTTTCAACAATGGAGAAGGTTAAGCCCCGCGCAGTATTTCGAATTTTTTACCAAGGAAGGCAAGAATGCAAAAGAGATCCATGAACGCATGGTTGCAGTACACACTGACATCGCCCCTTTCTATGCAACCATTGCTCACTGGAATAGGGAGTTCCTCCATGGTCGTGAGTCGCTTGAAGATGACCCCCGTCCAGGTCGCCCGTCAAACGTGACCAACGAGGACAATGTGGCCCGTGTAGAAAAGGATGATCCTCGAAAATCGACGGGTGAAGGTCGAAGAAATCCAGCGAGAACTTGGAATATCACATGGAGGTGTTATCAACATCATGCACGATAATTTGTCCATGACCAAGGTCTCTGCTCGTTGGGTCCCTAGAAACCTCACGCCCATGATCGACTTCAACGTCATCAAAGTTGGGAAGAGCTGCTGCTCCTGTACAACCAAAAGCCGGCGGCATTCGAGTCACGCATAGTAACAGGTGATAAAACGTGGCTCCTTCACTGGGATCCCGAGACCAAGCTCGAAAGCATGGACTGGAAGCACAGGGGCTCCCCGATCCCCATCAAGTTCCAGACCCAACCCTCAGTTGGGAAGATCATGGCCACCATCTTCTGGGATTCTGAGGAAGTGTTGATGATGGACTATCCGCCTTGTGGAAGGGCCACCAAAGGCCAATATTACGCTGAGGAAATGGCTGGGTTGAAGAAGTGCATCCGTCAGAAGCGGCGCGGCAAGTTGACACGCGGTGTCCTGCTCCTCCACGACAATGCCCCTGTCCACAAGACCAGAGTTGCACAAGCTGCCCTTCGCAAGTGCGGATTCGAGGAGTTCAACCATTCCCCCTACAGTCCAGATATGTCCCCTAGCGACTACTTTTTATTCCGCTAGCTTAAGGCTGCACTGCGTGGATGCTGGTTTGGGGACGATGAAGATGTCCAGCTCGCCGTCCAGGAGTGGATTGAACAGCAGTCGGGAGATTTCTGGTTGTCGGGAATTCGAAGCCTCAGGGACAAGTGGCGCAAGTGTAGTGAAGTCGAGGGTAGTTATATTAAAAAATAATAAAACACTTTTTCTTATATCTCGTTTCCTTATATTCGAATTGCAAAACTTATTGATGGCCCCTCGAAAAATGTATATCTCTCATGAGCACGAGAGAGTGATGAGATAAATCCAGCAAACCGCATTAAAGAGAAAAACGGAATAATTTTTTCTTCGGAAAAATGTTATTTGCTATTTCAAAAAATCTGTACTGGGGTGGGATTCAAACACACTGAGGCAGCGAGGAACCGCTTTTGATCAATATTGCAATAGCTCTTGAGAAGAACTATATTAGATCACTAAAGTTCGGAGAAATACCTAATACTTGGAAAATAGCGAATGTAGTGCTAATTTTTAATAAGGGAAGTAAAGAAGACCCAAATAAATTTAAATCGGTAAGCTTAACTTCTAGTTTCTAAATTTCTTGGGAAGAAAGTTAAGGAGGGAATTTCTGACTATCTAGAGAGTGGTAGGTGTGGTGATTTTTTTCCAAAATTGACCCTTCGAAAAACATGGTTGGCTGGTGACTTTAACCTCCCAGACATCAACTGTACGGCGCAAGCCACATTGGACAACATCATTCATGAAAGCAACATAATACTACCAGACATTGATAGGAAACTTGCCATTAAAACTTTATTGACATAATCAACACACACTCACATACTCAAACAGTACTCGAACCAATACACAAACAAGTTAGTGTTAGGAAAAATAACCCCAACATCAGACATAGTTTCACATCGAACATACTAAACATGTTCCTCACAAACAAAATTTCATTAATTACATGAACACGAGTACTACCTGGTCTCAGTGACCATGAGATGGTACTCGTTGACACGAACATTAAGCCACAGATACATAAAAAATACCTCTGAACATCTATTTGTACAACAGAGCTAACATGAAAGCCATTACCCGTGACTTAGTTGACTTTAAAGACACTCTCCTCAACAATGACCCTATGGTTAATTCCGCAGAAGCGAATTGTACCAGACTACGAGACTTCTTACATGATACGATGGACAAGCACATACCCAAGAAAACTCTTACACGGAACTGGTCACAACATGGTTCAATAGACAATTTAAGAAACTACACAGAAACAAGGTAAAAGCATACACGAGAGCAAAGCGGCACAACGATACAAAACACTGGGAACACTACAGAAACATACAGAAAACATTCCATAAAGAAATAAAACAAGCAGAAAACTAACTACACAGCCACCTTCCTTACAGGCAGCAAACAAAACTCCCCCAAAATTGTATAGCTTCTCCAAAGCACGCAAACAAGTCTCTACATGTATAAAAACATTACTAAATAACACTTCATTGTCCACATGCCCATAAGAAAAAGCTACTGCACTCGACACACAATTCCAAACCGTATTTACCAATGAACAAGCAGACTCGCCGGACATGCCCCAATTACCATAACAGCCATACCCCTCCTTGTTATACACACTCAAGGAATTGAGAAACTATTATCTGAGGTAGACATTACAAAGCGACTGGACTTAGCAATATACCCTGCAGGATACTTAAGGCTGGTGCTACCGTACTGGCCCGTGTCCTGCAGGTTATATTTTCACAGACACTTTTAACTGCAGAACTCCCCCATGACTTGCTCGTGGCAAACGTAACTCCTATTTTTATACCTGGCGACAGAAACCTCCCCGTGAATTATAGACCTGTTTCGCCTACCTCAATTCCCTGCAAAATTCTTGAGCATATAATTCACAGACATATCATGGGCCATATTGATAGGCTAATCCTATTGACTGACGTTCAAAACGGCTTTTGGCCCAAAACAATCGTGCGAAACTCAACTACTGGAGACGACCCATGACATTTCTCAATCTTTGAACGGCCCCAAAATTTGACAAATGGATGCCATAGCTTGAGACTTTGCTATAGCCTTCGACAAAGTCTCTCACCAGCGACTATTAGGAAAATTATATTTTTATGGCATACGAGGATCATCTTTCAATGGATTAAGACGTTTTTGACCCTTAGGGAGCAACGTGTTGTGTTCAATTGTAGTCAATCCTCTTCTATTTCTGTGACTTCTGGGGTACATAAGGTACCAGCTTGGGCCTCTAGTATTCCTTTCTTACATTAATGACCTTGCACTATCGCTCACTTCTACCACTAGACTATTTGCAGACGATAGTTTAGTTTATAGACCAATTATATACAGGAATGACTGCCTTCAGCTCCAAGACGATTTAATTGCACTTGAAGACTGGGAAGCAAAGTGACAAATGACTTTTAGAAGAGATAAGTGTCATCACAGCCTTTTTAAATTTGTTTTTTTGTACCCCTTCCACTGCGGTTGCAAGTTCTGATAATAGAGAGGCTCCTACCTCATTACATTCTGGGTGTTTGTTAGGAACCTCCTTTGGGACCTGGACTTGGGATAATTATAAATAGAAAAAATCAGTAAAAGTTTGAGATAATATAAAATGCAAATGCACATAGTAAGACATCATGTGCAAACTAGGCAGATAAAGTAGTTTGCAAAGGATACAGAAAGTTAATTAATGTTCTTCCATTTCTTTATCTTGCGAACTGTTTTGACTTTGTTACATACCTTGCCGTTCCTGTAAAGCAACCATGAGAGTGAACTATAAGAGAGAAAATGATATAGAGGTGAATGTCAACAAAACGCGTGAATTTACCATTTATATTTACCACAGCCTTTGGTTAGTCCTTTTTAGACTCGTAGCACAGGCTTGTACATTTTGAAGTTAATGGTTAGTGTAGCAGAATGAGGTCAAATGGCGGCCACGTGCCATTTTGTACCCACGTGGATCCGGAGATCACTGCATGGAGCTGGTGAAAGCATTGAAACCTAGGCAAGGAGGCGGCCGACGCTGTTATCATTCGCCCCAGCTGTATTTGCCTAGATACCGATGTCATCGCCTCCCCTCCCCACGCGGCCACCTCTCAGCGAGCATTCGGGCTTTCCGCTCAAATATTGGAATCCGCTGAACATTCCAACGATCGTTATCAAGATTCCCCCTTCCCCCGAAGGAGTCGTCGAATTTTTCCCAAGATCGCGCGCGCGTTTGGAGCCTCATCACCAGGCGTCTATATAACGCTTCGACTGAGTTTAGACAGCAGCACTGTTAGACTTCCACCTACTCCGGCGAACGAGCTGAAGGACACTCTCCCCCTACCCCTCACAGGGCGATTTCGATTCAAGTGTTCAAGTGAAGGCTAAATCGATCCGTGAACTCTGCCTTAATCAATCTGCAGGGACTGATAAGGATTCCCAACTCCGAAGACGACTTATGCTCCCTCGTATAGAGCCAGAAATAAACCAACTTCTTCTGTCACATTCACCGTACCCCAACTGGCCCCTTTTCGGCAACGAGCACATAAGGTATCCTTAACCGTTGCCACCTGCAGATTGATCTTAAATCTGGCTTATCCAATTGCTCCGTTATTTGTGTGAACGCTCTATTTTAAAATCCTCCTTTAAATTACCAACTGTATCTGACTTCTTTAATCCCTTAATTTACCTACCTGATCGCGTATAGATCTTTAACCCCGTCTGGGCGACCATTCCATTTAAATCCAATTTATATGTAAATATATATATATATATATATATATATATATATATATATATATATATATATATATATATATACTTTTGGTGTTAGTAAAGTTATATTTTCATCATTGTCTTTCTTTTGCAACCCCAGCGCGCACCAGCTACCTGTTAATCTTTGGCCAACTTGCACTCTGAAATATTTGTTTAAAAGGACCTCGCAAAGTAAGAATAAACCATACCCACTGGACTCCTAAGAATTTTCCCTTTCACTATCGGTCTTCAACCAACTTTGGCCCCAAGCCAAAAAGTACCCACGTATATATAAATATATAGTCTGGTCATTCCACGACAGTCAGCATTTTGACATCTTCTGCTTACGAGAAATATTTACTATGTTCCGGTCCTTATAACATCAAACAGAATGCACTCTCTCGCATTTAAAATGAAACAGGGTTTTCAGTAGAATAAATGTGGTTTAAATCCCAGAATTTAAAAAGAGGATTATAATGGTCTAAGGGAGGCCCTTGGAGACTTATTTAAGGACTAACGAGTGAGGTCAGGCGAGGAAATGGGATGATAATGAGAGCAGTCGAGGAGGCATAATAACGTCCCAAGTAGAGATGAAACGAGTAGGTCGGGAATATGAGACAATGATTAAGCAGTTAATTGCCGGAAAGATTTTGAAAATTCCGATTAGCAAAATTAAACCCAAGGGTGTCAACCACTAATCAAAGTCGGATAAAATTTAACAATATATCGGCATTAAAAGGGGGCATTTATAGGAAAAGAAAAAAAACGGTGGGGGTCAATTAAGACAGAGGAGCAGCGAGCTAACTAATTACATTAACAAGCTAATTAGGTAGCAAAATGTAATTTTGAAAATAAAATGGTTAAAAAGATAAAGGAAGATCCCCAAGAATTCTTTCAATTATACTGAACTATGTCTAGAGATAAAATAAGTTTACTTAAAGCAACAGACGGATAGTTAGTGAGTGATAGTGATGTAATAGCTAGGATGTTAAATAAGTATTTTCTTTCAGTACTTACACTCTATAATCTAATTTTACTGGAGTGGACCTTTATCTTCAGAGGTAATGCAGATAAATAAATTATAGAATATTTTAATTACAAGGTGTAGCACTGCACCATATTTCCTATTAATCTACAGTACTCCCAATTAAACAATTATGTATATCTATTATTATCGAAGGAACTCGAGGGAGTGACGCGAAGTCAACCATTATATATATATATATATATATATATATATATATATATATATATATATATATATATATATATATATATATATATATATATATAAGTGGCGACTCCGGACCTCAAGCTGTTTGAGCTTAGCAAAAGTATTTATTTAGTAAAGTGAACGTGTATTTGCAAGCTGATTTAATTCCTGTCGGGCTCCTTTTATTGAGCCGGGTCACAATTCATATATTTTCGTTCAGCGTTTAGCGCTCGTCTTAAAGGTGCCCTGTGTCAAAAAATATCATTCGTAGCAGACGTTCTCTCGACAACGTTCACACGCGCTTGACTCGGGCTCAGAAGTTACAACTCGAGTTGTTATCTATAATCGTAAAAATAAAAAGCAATTAAAATTCAATATTTTCTTGAAACAATAGATTTCTATAAATATTAGGATTTAAATTAGGATTTAAATTACAATATTCAGCAACTCGGGCTAATACGAACGACCATGGTAGGTGCAAAAGACTAACTGGCATCTCTTGTGAAGAGTACAGTACAGGCGAAGGTCAGATCGGTCTCGGGCTAATGTTTGTTGTCAACGCCGCTGTTGTTATTTGATTGCTGTTATTATGTGCCTGTGTGTAAAGATGAGGGTTGGTTTATTTTTACCCTTAACTTAGAAATGGAGAAAGACAGTGCTGGATATAAAAAAATAAGCCATTTGTGGCCATAAGGAAATATTTTTGGCGAAAAAACTTGCCTTCAACTAAAAATACATTATCCGTTGCACATAAGCGCATGGGTAACCATCTTTTTCCCATCCTATGCAATTTATTTATGGAAAACTACGAAACGTCCCTCTGCCTACAGAATCCATTCCCAACCTCATATCTGGTTCCGATATGTAGATGACATCCTATCGGCATGGCCCTTAGATGATAACAATTTTAATGAATTTTTCAATACTCTGAATTTGTTATACCTCTCGATAAAATTCAAAGTAGAATGGGAAGAGAACAATTATGACCGTTTCTGGACGTAAATATACACCGCTCAAACAATCAGATACAATGCTCGGTATATAGAAAACATACAAATTCAAATAGTTACATACATTTCTTCTCATTATATGATAAATCTATTAAGACATCTGTCCTTTCTTCCCCTTTTCTCCGAGCCTACCGAATATGCGACACAATTTTCCTTCAAGATGATATTAACCACCTCATCTGCAATTTCATCGAACAAAAATACCCAATTTACTTCCTAAACAAATTCCATTCTAAAGCGCGAAAAAATTCTATGCAATCTCCACACCCCGAAAGGATGAATTCAAAAAGGTATTAGTTTCCCATATGCGCCAGCTTTAGCCCCCTTAAAATCGTATGCGAACTAAAATGACATAAATATTACCTTTAAATATACAAATACCATTCAAAAATCGTTGACCAAAATGCAACCTATCAACCGAGATGTCGGTGCATATTTTATACCTTGCCAGAATTGCAACTTATCATATATCGGTGAGTCTAATCACTTGAACAAGAGAATAAAAGAATATCAAGCTGGTATATGGAGATGTTCAATTTCTTCAAGTCTCTTTGCGCACATGCAAAATTACGACCATAGGACTAACTTCAACTTTTCCAAAAATATTTAGGAATCAAACGATTATATTGTGAGGAAAATTACTGAATCAATACTAATCAAAAAAGTCAATAATTTCAATTTATCGAAAGTGCGATACAAATTTAACAAATATATCTCGAATTATGTTGCCAAACTTATTTATAAACCGCCCGAATCACCTTAGCATTTTTACCCCCGGTTTCACGCTAATATTTATTTTTCCAGTGTGTTTCCTCCGATTTCATTATGTTCAATCCCCGGATCTACTGCCTAATATTTATATTTATGTTTTCCCGTTTTGTTTCCTCTGGTTTCATTTTAACCACTTTGCTTCCTCTGTTTTCATTTTGTTTAGTCTTTTAATTCGCTCCGAAACCACGCCAAATATTTACGTTTTTCCTGTTTGTTTCTCTTATTTCTTTTTGTTTCGGCTTTTAAATCGCCCCTATAGAGGGTCACGCCCTAAAAACGAGCCTGCACACACTTTTTGTGATATATCCTTCATTCATTCACTAATCCTCCTTACTTTGCAGGACATTACAGAATCAACGCCTGTGAACACAATGAGATCTCAATGGGAGTTCCAGCAAATAATATACTGCGGCAAACATTACCCCAAGACAGACTCGTTCAAGAAAGTGCAGGACACTTTCGTGCATCAGTTTGAATGTGAAAAAGCCCCTCCAAGAGCAGAATTCAAGACTGGGTGGACCACTTCGAGAACTATGGGATAGTGGGAACCCTCAATAAAGCCAGTGACAACCGTTAAGCAATTCAGGACGCCCCAGGAAGCTTCCGGCTGAGCTGGTCGAGAGCGTGAGAGAGTCAGCTCAGCAGATTCCAAAAGCTCTGTGCGCAAGCGAAATCAGTCCCTCGGTATATCCCGTGAGACTTGTAGGAGAGTGCTAGTAATAGATGTAAAGGCCTACCCATACATAATACAGACGAAGCAGACCCTTACAGCCTCAGACAATGAGCAGAGAAAGGCTATGGCAGTCAAGATAGTGGAGAAGATTCAGGAGACCTCAACTTTCCTTAACTTCCTTTGAACCTCAGATTAAGCTCACTTCCATCTTGAAGGAAAGGTAAACTCGAAGAAAAATGTCTTGTGGGGGATCTATAGACAAAATGTGGTAGCCACCAAGCCCCAACACTCCCCTAAGTGCACAGTATGCACTGCAATCTCAGCCAGAGGCATCATCGGACCATTCTTCTTCGATGAATCTGGCGCGACAGTGACAATCCCTAAGGAACGGTATGTTGAGGTCATAAAAACCTTGAAGAGGGAACTACAGACCCTGTTCCCGTCGCTAAAAGAGACTTTGGTGGCCGTGTGATCAGTCTCAAGACTGATTTTGAGTGGACACCAAACAACCCAGATCTTAGCCCTCCATATTTCTTTCTCTGGGGCTATCTTAATGACAAAGTGCACGCAGGGAGACCCAGGGCCATCACGGAACTCAAGAAAGCCATCAAGGATGAGATCAGAGCCATAAGTCGGTTAGTTTGTAAGGACGTCATGGACAATTTTGTGCTGCTCCTTAAGAAATGCACAGAGCTAAATGGAGGTCATCTCGAACACATGCTCTAGAATAAAGAAGAAAAGTCCAAAGACTCTCATATTTTTATATGATGTTTCTAAACACAATAAACTAGTTATCACCAAAGTTTCATTGAATCTTTAGAGAAAATTATAAAATGAGGCCTATCAAAAGTTGGGGCCTGTTTTGAGGGTGTTACCCTATATATATATATATATATATATATATATATATATATATATATATATATATATATATATATATTAGTGTAGATGGGTAGCAGTCTTTCCTGGATGCAAATTTTGTTGAAGACCATGGAATATTTCGCCTTGATCAATTTCCTTTAGTAATTTTCTATTTTTCTTACTGTCTTTTTTAGTCCATCTTGTAGATGGCAGATAACTTGTCATGTGTTCATATCTCTTTTTAATAAATGCGTTTGTTAAAAAACAGACTTAAATTGCTGAGCTTTGGATCTATTCGATCATCTTCGGAGTATCTTTAGGTATTCTTTCCTCCTTTACTGATGAAGTATGGTGGATTCTGAATCAGGTTGAATGAAAAGAAAATGGTTTTTAATAGATATTTATTTCTCCTCGCTTGAACGTAATGCCAATGGAAACGAGCCAATGCGGTGAGTGGAAATTTTAAATTGTTTAGGGCCGGCTTTTCTTCGTTTATTAAAATATCTTCTAAGATGTTCTGCCAAGCTTTATTTCCCTCTTTTCTTTATTTTCAACTAGAATATCTCTAATTAGGTTGATGTTATGTGCGTTCTCCATATGATGTTAGGGTCCGCCACTTTGCACATGCATGGTTAAACGCCTCAAAAGGGTGGTGGTTGTCATGCCAACATATTTTGAGTTATTATGAAGCTTGCAGTCTCCATGGGAGCAGTTAAACTCGAAAACTATGTTGGTTGACTTTAGATTCAAGGAGTTTTGGCAGCTGTTGTTTTTCATACGGAGATTGTTAACATTTGTCGTTTTATAGTATATAAAGAAGTTAAATTTTGTCCATTTGATTCTTAACCTTGATGCTACGATTGACAATCTCCTTAATGTTTTTTTCGTCTATTTTATAGGCCGTAAACATCTGATTTCTGTAATACAGTTTGATGTTATTTACTGCTTCCTGATTAATTTTCGTTTTATTCATATCTTTGAATTGCATACTTAAAAATGTTTGAAGTTGTTTTTCAATCATGCTCTTCGGGAAATCGTTGTTTACAGGGTTTGTTTTACGCGGGAGATCTGTTGATGGAAAAGGGCTGGATTTAGCATATCCAGCCCTTGCTAAATCCAAATTAGACGGTTTTAAATTTTTTCTTTATATTGCTTACTGTTTGAGAGGACAGTCCCAATTTCTTTGCAATATCTTTCCGTTTTAGTGCACTTGTAGAACTCAAAATCGCAAGTAAAGTAGGCTTGTGGCCCTCAAATTGAAGGATAGGTAGTCCCAGCGACGAACCTTCACCCATGGATGCTCAGTGGATCTATGAAATCCTAAAAATGGTTACTCGCATGAATTAATGAAATATTATGTCATGTAATAAACAGAGAACCAATGAAAATCAGAGTAATAATATATATGTATATCACAATTATATATTTATATGTATGGGACAAGCGAATCGCTAGAATATCACATACCTACGCGCACTAAGACACAACTGCCAGTCAAAAAGGTCTCGGTGACAGATAAGCCGAGACAAGCTGAACAAATACAGGGCTATGTATGCTTTGAACAATTAAAATTCCCAAAGGACTCCGAAAGAAAGCGATCTCTCTCTGATACGAATAGGCCCAAAACGTGAAATTATGTAGGCTGAATAATTACACATAAATCTTTTAACTCTAAGGGATCCAGTGATTTACTGATCGTGGCTCCACTCCGCTTATATATATATATATATATATATATATATATATATATATATATATATATATATATATATATATATATATATATATGCACACACACAGAAAAGGAGAGAGTCAGGAAAAGAGAATTAGTAAAGTCAAAGCTGTTAGCAGCCTATAACCATTAATTAGCGTCGCTAATCGGTTTTCCCATGCCCTTGAGTCCTGCTGCCCCCCTTTTAGACTTAGTCACAAAGTCTTTAAAACGGAAGACTTACGTATGCACTGACATAATTTGAACCTTTCCGCTTGCTCCTAGTTTAGTAGGCCACTCAATGAGAAATAAAGCCTATTATAGCCGTCTTTCCTTGGAGTCCTTTACCTTTCCTCGATTACGTAAGCGCCACTCCTTAAGAAGCTACCTAGCATTTTCTAGCTAACCGGCTTCAAACGCTTCATTGTTATTTGCTCCACTGATGTCAGCATGTTGGCTAAGGGCAACATGATCAATCAGAGAAGAGATCTAGCTAGTGTGTTTGGTAGATAGCCGAAGGTAACCCGTTTCTCGGAGAGGAGCCTTTTGGTGAATGGGTCGACTTCCTCGGAGGTTGACATGAATAATGCCCTTCGGACACTAGGTGGCACGTTGGTGAGTCAGACGCCGCACTCTACGATGAACTTCGTGAAAGGAGTGGTTTATGCGAGAGAACTCGTAAACTACTCCATAAATGACATCACCTTAGCGCTGGCCGACAATGGAGCGGTCAAAGTCCAGCATATGATGAGAAAACAGGCAGGGGCCTCAATACCCTTCCCTACCCTCTTTGTCACATTTGACTGTGACAAGCTCCCTGAGTCGGTGCGTGCCGGGTGGTACTGCTACCGCGTAGAGGCATTCGTGCCACTACTGTGGAGGTGCTACTACTGTCACCGATTCGGTAATACTAATCGCTCCTGTAGACGCGCAAAGTCGCAGGTCCTAGAAGTCTGTGTAAGTTGCTTCAAGTTTCTCTACTAATAAAGCTAGCGACACAAAGGGTTCATACACAGCCCAAGCTAAAACCAGGGCTCTCCTCCTTCCCCCAGCGTGACTGGTTCCCGTAAGCCAAAACAGCCGTGCGTCTCCACCGCGATTTATTAGAATCTCAGGACGCAACACCCCTGAAGTTGGTCGTGAGGCCATCTTCCGGGGTTCCTAAAGTTGCCCTCGGAAAGGAGGACAGCATTAAAGGATCTACGGCTCCTTCGCCCACACCCAGTGGTAGGCTGGGCGGTTCGGAGACGATGGATCCTCAAAAAGAGGGACCCCCGCCTCTGAAACAGTTCCCTTCCTCTAAGGATTCGAGGTGGGTGGAGGAAGAGAATCGCATGGCGTGCCCACCCTCTCCGATAAGTCCTAGAAGGCAAAAGCGCCTTCAGCGCATTGTTCGGCCAACAGCGTCTTCAGTGCATTGTCCGACCAACGGCGCCCGGAGATCTGGCTACGCAAAGCGGACGGCCATTCCTGTGAGGGTCTTTTCTTCAAAGAGGGCCACTGCATCGACTCCTTGCTAGGCCTGGAGGGCATATTCCTTCAATTGAACTGACATGGACTCCGGGCCAATGGGGAGGAGCTGCGAAAGCTCATCTCCCCCCGTGCCTCGATAGCTATCTTTTTGCACGAGACCATGCTTGGCGCGTGCCCTCTGCCCACCCTCCCGGGGTATAAGGGTTTTGCGCCCACTCCACCACGGGATTGGCACCCGGCAGGAGGATGCACGATTTACACCCGGTATGATGTCTCCGTTCTTCTCTTCGCTTTCGATACCTCGTTTCATGCAGCAGCTGTGCAGCTGCACCTGGATAAGAGGTATACTGTTATCTCCGTGTCCATTCCAGCGTCAGCCGACTTCGATGAGGCGGCCTTTCACCGCGTCTTGGCACGGTTTCCGACGTCTTTTCTCTTGCTCAGAGATCTGAACGGTAGGCACTCCCTCAGCGGAAAATACTCGATTAATCTCAAATTTCAATTCCTTGCCGACCCGATCAACGAGCTGGAGATAGTTGTCCTAAATGTGGATGAGTTTACTCATCACTGCTCGAGACCTGCTTCATTTTCCTGTCTCGATTAATTTTCGTGTTCTCTGGATGCACAGCCTGATTTGGGGCGGGGGTGGTCGATGCCTTCCATGGTAGTGATCACTTTCACATTTAAATATCATTTTCTGGGACGCTCCCGCTAGAGAACCCTCCCTGGTGGTCCTTGGTGAGGGCGCGGTGGTCCTATTTCAGGAAATGACTGATCTCTCTGTCTCGGTCGAGGAGTTAAGCTCGGCATATGAGGCCGTTGAATTTCTTCTCCGGGCAACCTCATCTCTGTGGGCATAACCACTATTTCTAGAACGTCTGGCCGTTTTGCACGCTGAACCCTCCCGTGGTGGTCAGCCAAGTGTGAGACGGCCCTTTAACAAAAGCGTTATGCTTGCATGTGCTATAACCGCCGCCCGAAGGATCTCACTGTCGGTCAATTTCGTAAAGCTAGGGCTAAGTTCCGGTATACTTCGAAGCACGCCCGCCGCTTTTCTTGGCGGGAATACGTGTCCTCACTTAACGGGAAAAACCCCTCTAGCAGAGGTGTAGAAGCGAGTTAAAGGACTCGGGGAAAGTTCTCGCAGGACAACCCGCCCCCTCACGTTCTCCAGAAGAATGGGACCGCAATCTCGGATTCCGCTCCGTGGTGAAATCCTTCGCGACTGCTTTCTCCACATTCTTTACCCGGGATTCTCTTAGGCCAGCATTCAATGCGCGTCATGATGTCGCGAAAGGACGCCGATTGGACTTTACCTCCAGAGGCGGATAACCCTTCAACGACAGGTTTACTTTAAGTGAGTTGCGTTCCGCTCTAGCTTCGTGCGTGCACATCGTCCCTGGTTCAGACGATGTCTCGTACGCCATGCTTCGACGCCTGGGTGTGCGAGGCATGGCACTTCTGTTAGAGTTGTACAACAGGATCTGGCTAGAAGGTATCCTCCCAGCTCCTGACGAATCGCTACTGTGCTCGCATTTCGCAAATCGGGGAGAGATCACTCTACCCCGGGCTGTTTCCGCCCAATCTATCTACCCTCCTGCGTCTGTAAGTTGAAGGCAAAGCTGGTAAATGTTAGATTAGTCTTCTTTCTGAACAGCAGAGTCCATCTGTCTTCTGCAAAGTGCGAACTCCGTAAGTTTCCCTCCACGTCGGAGGCTATGCTCTGCCTGGAAAATGCCGTCTGCGAGGTCATCCTTCGTTATTATTCGACCTGGAGAAGGCTTATGATGCCGCATGGCGATACTGTATCATGGAGACTCTCGCACGTTGGGGGCGAGGGGATGGGTGAGCGGAGCCCTCTCCAGCTCAATAGGGCAGAAGGACGGTGTCCCACAGGGAATTGTCCTCAGTGTCACACTCTGACCTGAGCATTAATGGCATCACCTCGGTGCTGCCGGAAGCTGTTCTCGCTACGCTCTACATAGACGACCTTTTGATCTCTTTTGGCGCGACCCAGATGCCAACTCTGGAGCGTCGACTCCAACAGGCATTGAACCGCGTCTCTTGCTATGCCGAAGAGCACAGGTTTCGGTTTTCTTTGGCCAAGACTAAGGTGGTGCACTTCTGCCTCATTCCACGGCTCCACCATGACTGACCAAGATTTGTTTCTAAATGGGGTACGCTTGGATGTGGTAGACTCGCACCGTTTCCTTGTTCTTGTATTTGATGGACCCACGCCATGGACATTCTCCCTTCCGTGACGTTCAGCCGATGGGAAGCATATAGGGCTAGAGTATTACTTTTTTATCGATCCCTTGTTCGTTCAAAGCTTGACTAAGTATGCGAGTTTTATTCATCTGCAGCCGAGCCTGTATTGCGGGGGGTGGACTCGATCCACCACACCTACCTTCACCGGGCGCACGGTGGCTTCCGCATTTCCCCTCATTAAGAGCCTACTTGTCGATACTGGGGAGATGCCACTCGCTCTTCGCCGTGAACAGTGCATAATTCCCCTGCACCCGTGAGCTCGGCGCCTCTTTCAGTCGCGAACAGATCCCACTGTATTCGCATCTGATTACGACGGTGCCTATGCTGCCGAGAGACGCTAGTCATACCCAAACTCCTCCGAGAGCTAGGTATAGCTCACAAGCCGGTGGTGCCCCTGGTTTTGACAAAGGCGCCATCCTGGAGGGTACCACCTTTGACTATTTGTCGCCATGCCTTTGCTGCCAAAAGCTTTTATAGTGCCGGTAGTATTTCCTTCGGCCAATTTTGGAGTACACTTTGTGTCACGCTGGAACCTTGCCAGTGTATACGGATGGCCCTAAGTCCCAAGTGGGGTTCGGTATACACGCCGTATTCTCGCTGTTTGAAGTCAGCGTGGCTCTGCCATGCGCTGCGTCTGTCTTCATGGCCAAGCTGGTTGCAATACACCACTCGGTATGGGAGATAACGCAACGTGCCCGGTTTAGAGACCGGATTGTGATTTAAAGCAACTCACAAAGCACCCTGAATGGTCTCGAGGCATTGATATATCCGCATCACCTAGTTCGTGGTATCAGTGGCGGCGCGGTTTTTGCAAGCCGGGCAAATATCGAAATTATCTTCTGGACATATAGGAATTGTGGGGGCAAAGCGCTTCGATGACGGTGCCAATGGGCCAGCGAGGACGGGGCACCCAGATTAGCGTTTTTCTTTTCCTTACTCCGATTATATGGCAGGAATAAGAGCAGCCTACCGGGAAGCTATGTAAAGAAGATGAAAGACGGTCGAGGGGAACTTAAAGTTGCGTGCCATTACGCCGCAAAGCTTCAGGTTGCTTTCTGTCGTCTCCGAATTGGACACACTCGCAGGAAACACTGTCATTTGATATAGCGCTCGCCTGCGCCCTATTGCGATGTCTGCTTTGTCTCCCAGACTGTTCGGCACAATCTTGTTGAATGTCCCAGTCTGGCTGATCTTCGTGCACGTTACCTGTCTCAGTACCGCGACGAGCGGGGTAGCTACCACTTGTCCCTTGTACTCGGACCGGGTTTTTTCACACTGACTTGTGGACTATACGACTTTTTAGGATAGGCTGACTATTCCACTTTATTTGACTATTTTTTTGGAGAAGGATGTAGGTCGCATGTTTCTTGCTAGGGAAGGCAGGCCTACCCCCAACGCCAGAGCGCGGCTTCCTTCTTGCCTTTTTGCTTTGTTTTCATGGTGATATTTTTTATCCTTTGTCATTTTTTATCGTTGTTATTTGTTACTTACATAATTTTATTTGTTTTTTAATATAGCCTACTAGTAGGCTGTGTTTTGTATGGCAACTTACGCCCAAGTAGGCAGTCGCCAGATAGGCTCTCAATAAAAATAAAATGGTTTTGGTCCCAACTCAAAAAAGACCGCTCTCCTCAAGTCGTCCTCAAGCGAAGTTATACAGGCCTGGACCAAGCAGATTGAGTGTTGAGTAGAGTAGAACATTATTCTGAGCTGTACGCTAGAGAAAACATGGTCTCTGAAGACGCCTTGAACGCTATTGAGTGGCTTCCCATCCTTGAAGAGCTAGACAATGAACCAACAGTAGACGAGCTCAGCAAACTCCTAGACTCCTTTGTCCCTGACAAAGCACCTGAAAAAGCGATATCATCCCTGCCAAAATCTTCAAATGCTGTAGAATGGTCATTATCACTGATCTGCGTGAGATCCTGTACCTCTGCTGGAAATAAGTTAAAGTACCCCAAGACATGTGAGATGCTAACATTTTCACCCTCTACAAAAACAACGCGACATAAGCGACTGCAACAACTACCGCATCATCTCCCTCCTTAGCATTATTGTGAAGCTGTTCGCTCGTCTTGCAGACCTGTCTCGGTACAGCCATACCTGTTCAAGACTTTAGCCTCGACTAAAGAAGAAACAAGTCATGGCGCAAAATGCAAATTCTCTACCTCACATCTGCATCTCCAACCACGAACTAGAAGTCGCCCATTACTTTGTGTACCTGCCTTCCACCATCTTTGATTCCTTCTCACTTGACACCTAGCTCAACAAGCAAATCGGCTGAGGCCTCCATCACCATGGCCAAAGTGAAGACGAGACTGTGGACCAACAATAAGCTGCCAGAGCGCAACAAAGTTCAAGTCTACAGTGTCTATGTTGTGAGTACCCTCCTGTCGGACAGTGATCTTGGTCATACGAGCACGACAGGAACACAAGCTCAATGCCTTCCACATGCGATGTCTGCGACGTATCCTGGACATCAAGTGGCAGGACAAAGATCCCAACAACAATGTTCTGGAGAGAGGTGAAATCCTCAGCATCTACTGCCTGCTGAAACATAGACGCATGAGCTGGCTTGTGCACGTTGTGTGTATGGACGACGGCCGGATCGACAAAGACCTGTCAGGCGAGCTGACACTAAGGAAAAGGTCCACTGGCAGACCAAACCTGCGCTTCGAAGATATCTGTAAAAGAGACATGAGAGTGGCATGAATATCGAGAAAACACCTGTGAGGGCTCAGCCTCAGAGCAAACGACCTGTAGGCAAGTGGTATGCAAAGGCCTATTCAACTTTAAAATTGAAAATACAGTAGTCCAACAGAATGAAGCCAAGAAAAAATAGAGCGCTATTATCATTTATCCATTTGCTTGCTTACTGCCTACTTGATGCGAGGTTCCGAGTTGATCACCCGTGGGTCAGTCAATCGTAGGTGGTAACTGCAGCGAGACATTCATACGTCTGGTTGTAGGCAAATGCGCGTCACGCAGTACGGGCAGGCGCTAGGCGACATTCAACTGACCGAAGACTCGGCAGCCCCCAACAACTCCTTGCTGCCTTGTAAGGCTACCTCTTTAGGTAAAGGCTAGGGGTAGGATAACTTCGATAATAAAACCAGGACTGGGGGCAACTATAGGCGATCACCAGCAGACCGGTGTCTCGGCAGTCCCCTGCAGCCGAGGATGAAGCCTGGTCGTCTTGAGTCCTCTCTTGCCACCATTAATCTTCTCTCTTTAATCAAGATACGGGTCTGAAGTGAGCACGCATTCTTACTCGTTTAAATATAGTGCAGGTTTGATGTCCTCAGCAAACAGACCCTGACCAAGTCCCGCGGAAATTGCTGTCTGGTGGTGGGAGTTTTGTCCGGGATGAGGACCGGCTCTTAGCTGGACGGCTGTGCGTTGGGCGGCGGAGGCAAATATGGTCGTTCTCTCCTAGGAAGCAAGCGAGCTGAAGCTCAAAGAACACTTAGCAGCATGGAAAATGACTGGTGACTTGGGATTGCTGCGGTTCTGCAGGGTTTTGCGGATTCTGGAGACATTCAGAACTTCTACAGCTCTCTTAAACAGGTGTATGGGTCAGCTAACAGCATCCTTGCTCCAGTCAGTTCCCAGGATGGAACAGTCCTCCTTCTAGACGGATCCAAATCATGGAACGGTGGAGGGAACACTACTGAGATCTTATCCATACTGGCAATCCCTGTGACCCCGCTCAGCTTGATGCCATCCCGTATAGGCCCATTATTCACGAGTTGGATACCCTACTATCACTAGAGGAAGTAAAGAATGCGATCCGTAGTTTGAAGAACAACAAGTCACCCGGCGTTGATGGTGTCCCCGGTGAGGTCCTCAAGCATGGTGGTGATGCTCTGCATCTTCGTCTCTACGAAATGATCTCTACAATGTGGCAGGCTGAACGTGTACCGCAGCAATGGAAAGACGCCATGATCATATCAATCTACAAGAAGAAGGTCGACCGAGCTGTGTGCCAAGCATCGAGTGCGTTCTCTCTGGCAGACAGATACGATGGCTGGGGCATGTGTTTCGAATGCCCGCTGATCACCTGCCAAGGTCTACCCTTTAAGTGCAGCTGTCGGAGGGCAGACGCTCCTATGGCGGCCCGAAAAAGAGGTACAAGGACCAAGCTAGAGGGTCACTGAAAAAATTCAACATCAACCCAGACCATCTCGAAGCCACAGCTGCTGACAGGGGTGGGTGGCGCACTGCCTGTCATCGTAGGGCTGCCCACTTTGAGGAACAACGGACCAGACGGCGAAGCGAACGTCAACAACAGCGCCATGAGAGAGCGCTCTGGCATCCTCCGACGCCGGTGCCAGACCTTCTGTGCCCTGAGTGTGGCTTTCAGTGTGGATAACGCATCGGCCTTCACAGTCATCGCGCACCCATCGTCGGAGACCGCTCTGAGGACATCCGTCATCATCGACCTCGATGAAGTTCCCTAATCCGTCTGCGGTGCTAGAGGGACTGCCATTCTCAAAACAGACAGGCTAGCCACACTCGACTCAGTTTCCAACCAAGATTGATATCCCAGAATGCAGATTCATAGTCTTTCTAGAATAAAGGATATATATATATATATATATATATATATATATATATATATATATATATATATATATATATATATATATATATATATATATATATATATATGAGTAGAGCAGTTAATGCAAAAAATCTCACAGGAAAATGAAAGGCGGATTCCAAGTACCGTCGAACTTGTTCAGTTCATTATCAAGGAATAACGAAAAAAAATTACAAAGGTAGTATATACGAGGGGCGGTCAATAAGTTTTGAAATTCGGATATAAGGAAACGAGATATAAGGAAAAATGTTTTATTATTTTTTAATATAACTACCCTCGGCTTTAATGCACTTGCGCCATTTGTCCTTCAGGCTTCGAATTTCAGACAACTAGAAATCTCCCGGCTGCTGTTCAATCCACTCCTGGACGGCGAGCTGGACATCTTCATCGTCCCCAAACCGGCGTCCACGCCGTGCAGCCTTGAGCTAGCGTAATAAAAAGTAGTTGCTATGGGCCAGATCTGGACTGTAGGGGAGATGGTTAAGCTCCTCGAATTCGCACTCGCGCAGGGAAGCTTGTGCAACTCTGGCCTTGTGGACTTTGACGACGTTGAAGTCGATCATGGAGCGTGAGATTTCTAGGGACCCAACTGGCAGAGACCTTGGTCATGGCCAAATTGTCCTGGATGATGTTGATAACACTTCCATGTGATATTCCAAGTTCTCACTCGATTTCTTCAAACTTCACCTTACGATTTTCGAGGATCTTCCTCTCCACACGGGCCACATTGTCTTCGTTGATCACGTCTGACGGGCGTCCTGGACGGGGGTCATCTTCAAGGGACTCACGACGATGGCGGATCTCCCTATTCCAGCGAGCAATGGTTGCATATGAAGGGGCGGTGTCTGTGTACACCGCAACCATGCGTTCATGGATCTCTTTAGCATTCTTGCCTTCCTTGGTCAAAAATTTGATCACTACGAGGTGCTCAACCTTCTACATTGTTGAAAAATTTGTGACTGACGATCTGCGATCAGCTACTGTTTCTTAAATAGACGAGGCAGGAGCATGCGGCTGCAGGTCCTGACTTGTCATAAATTGTCCTAACACCTCCATAAACATCCATCCCCCTTGCTCGGTTTTGCCCTACCGATTCGCGAAACTTATTGACCGCCCTTCGTATATCTGAAACAAAGATCAATGCCCCAACCCAAAATAGAAAAATATTGTCAAAGACTGATGTGAAGTATAAAACCAAATAGATTATGTCTACTTCTGGACAATTCCAACCTGTGCGCAAATATGTAGACATTTATGTGATTAAACTAAGTACATACATACCCGATCGTGAATACATAATAATAGACAAGAGAGACATAACTAAATAAATAAATCAAAGGGCTAAGATTTAAAATGGACAATTTCGTTATAAATAAGCCTTTTAATGCCATGGTCTGGTTTAAAAATACCAGGCGATATATCAGAATTAGGCGAGGAATTAATGAATGAGCATTCAACAATATTTCTTTGAATAAAGTCATTAGATTTGTAAGCCGAATTCCAATTGATAGGGTGACTATTTTCCGATGAATGAACAAAGAAAGCACTGCTGCATTCCGCCCTCCTAATACTGTATTTATGTTATGTTAAGCGTACACTTAATGATTAACCGGTTTGTCCAAAGTATTGCTTATGGCAAACTGAACAATCAACAGGATAACTCCCCTCCCCTATATTATTGTTATTATAAATTAACATTTCATACATGCTAGACTGATATTTGAATATAACAGAAATATTTAACTTATTCAAAAGGCGGCGAAGCAAGGAAAAGGACTCAGAAAACGGTAAAACAAGACAGTTCTTAAAATTTTATGCGGGAGGGATTTCCGTTCTATAAAAGGATTTTTTTTTTTGCCAAATCCAGTCATCCTGCAAGAAATTTATGAGGGTAGCAAAGATTGATACCGATTTCAAAGATCTTAGAAATCTCACGATCCAAGAATTCTGGGCTAGTAACCCGCAACCCGCGTAGAAATATTAAAATAAATACAGACCGTTTGAATTAATCATTATGACCTGAGTAAAAATGAATATAAAAACAGGCGTTGGTAGGCTTATAATAGACGAAAAATTTAAATCCAGATGGAGTCCTATGACTTTGTAGATCTAAGAATGGGAGGACACCATTTTGTTCGAGTTTAAGGGTAAATTTAATAGAAGGAACCAGAGAATTACGTAGTAAGAAAACTATTAACATCCTTAGAAGAAGGCCACAAACAAATAATATCATCTACATGTCGGAACCAGATGAGGGGAAAATCGATAATAGTGGGGAAGAAGGTAGTTTCAAAAAATTCCATATATAGGTAGAAAGAACAGGGGATAAGCAATTTCCCATAGCCAAACCAAACTTTTGAAGGTAATATTTATTATTAAAAGAAAACTTACAGATTTTAGTACACATTAAGATGAGTTTAATGAAAATATTAACTGGCAATGGAATATCAAAGTTACGCAATTTACCACTAAGGAAGGGGAAAAGGTCATTTCCCTGTGGGATTTTTTGCATATATATATATATATATATATATATATATATATATATATATATATATATATATATATATATATATATATATATATATATATATATATAAATATATACGGAGATTCCAATGCTATGAGAGCACTCAGGGCGCTTTGTGGCGACAGAAAACGGGAAAATATTTCTTCGGAAATAATATTTCCTAATTCGCGAAAAATTCCGACTTATTATCCTTCCGCTCGAGTTCACAAAGCGCCCTGAGTGGTCTCATAGCATTGGAATCTCCGTATCTTCTGGTTCGCGGTACCCGTGGTGCCACGGTTTTTGCGAATCGGGTGGATGTTTAGATTATCTTATGCTGGGTTCCTAGACATGTAGTAATTGCGGGGAAAGAGCGCGCCGATGAAAGCGCCAAAGAGTCAGCGAGGACTGGGCGACCAGACTAGCCTTTCGCTACTCTTCACACTGATTATTACATGGCAGGAATATAGGCAGCTCTCCGGGCTACTAAGCAAAGAAGATGGGAGACGGTCGATGGCAACTTAAAGTTGCGTGCCATTCCACCGCGTCTGTTCCCATGCACATACCCCCCAATGCTGCAATGGATTCAAGTTGCTTTCTGTCGTCTCCGAATTGGACACATTCGCGCGACGTACCACAATTTGATGGAGCGCTCGCCTGCGCCTTACTGCGACACTGTGTTGTCCCACAGACTGTTCGGCACATTCTTGTTAAATGTCCCAGTCTGGGTGATCTTCGCACATGTTACCTTCGCGCACGTTATTTAAAACCATGCTGGCTTGAAATAAAGCTAACTCTTCTTCGCAAGATGGAGCACTCAAACTCTTCAAGGGATGAACAAACAGATTAAAGATATAGTCGCCCCATTGATTCATAGGAATGCTTATTTTGCACATGCCGAAAACATTCTTCTCTGTATGCTGCAAGATGAAAGAAATCATATCTGGGAAGTTGCATGGCGAAGAATTATGAAAGAACGAAAAGATTATAAAGAGAAATCAATACGCACTTTCAAGATCCGAGACATAAACTTTGAAGCTAACAACTACATCCACCTAATTAATTGGCATCATACCGTTGTGACCGAACCTCCGCTAATGAGGACTCTCTCTGATGATCAACTTGAAGAATTTATCCGTCAAAAACCTAAATGGGATATTCCGAAGTTTCCTTGTCACACCCAAGCGGTTGAGTGCATCAAACTGGTCACATAAGCGTCACTAGCAGTTTGTGAGAAGACAACGGGACTGCTATATAAGAAGTAGAATCGAGTCTAGGAGAAAAATACCCTCAGTTAATAATAAGAAGGACTTCGTAATGAAAGGGAATAACACTACAAAAATATAACTGAATTGAATAGATGGATATTGAATAATAGTGAAAATTTAAATATTCGACTGTTAATTGTTCAATTTCTTCTATTTCAGAGTGATGATGATAAAAATCTACAGATTGCATGGAAAAAAACGGAAGAAAAGGAAGGAAAACTTATGGAGTAGTTAATAGATTATTTTTATTCAATAAAGTTTTATGGTAATATATTTTTTAAAAGTTGTATGGAAATAATATAAGACAGAAATACTAATGTAACAACTTAAAGTTTGAAAACAAATCATTATTCCGACAATTTTTGCTTTTTTAATCAAAACTTCAATTGTGTTGAAAAACCTGAAAATATTAATTTTGAAGTTTGAAATTTCAACATAAGAGTTTTTTATATTGGGTCTATCAATAATCAGGGTGGGAAAATGAATTTCAAAATTTTTGCAAAACCCCCTTTTTTCCATTCACCCTAATATATATATATATATATATATATATATATATATATATATATATATATATATATATATATATATATATATATATATATATATATATATATATATATATATATATATATATATATATCCATAACATCATATTTTAAGAACATGATTTTTTGGATCGGTTGAATAATAATTAACTGGTTGACCAAGTTTTGGGTGTTTAGAAAATGCACATCATTCCTATACGAAGTCGGTCTATTGAATCGAAAAGAAAACTTCATTTTGACCAATAAGGTCTATTTTTTAAGTTATTGAGCATCCTTTTATTATATACTATTAAGTTTGAGTCAAACCCATATGTTAATAAGTCTGTGTGTGAGTCAATGTCTATATGTATATAAGTATACATATGTGTGAGTTAATGTTTATATGTATATCTCATAAGTGTATAGGTTAGTCTATATTTATATGTTATAAACTAGTCACTATGTATGTGTGTACGTTCACTACACAGTGGCTTAGGAAGCAAGTTAAAAGTTTGGGGGCTAACTCCAGGGTGCCCAAATAAAAAATTTACAGTTAGGTATAATCTTAGGATTGCTCCAGGTATATAAAGATAGTCCGATCGCTCAAGACACGAGGTGAGTACCTAGGTAGTCTGGAGTGGGCGGTAGCTACCTTACTGGGGTCCGCTATGTCTGCTATGTTATAAAAACTGCAATTTTTAAGTGCTTCTTGACTCAAAAGTGACTAAAAATAGAATTTTTAATGGTGGGATTGTTTGCTTATGAGGACCGTGCCCTGGACAGCGGCGGGAAAGTAACCGTTTACTACACCCCCTAACTATTCACCTCTCTTGAGTGTTGGTTGTGATATTTTTTTTACCGTAATTACTTCTCTTTTGTTTACAAATAACAATTGTGCAGAATAATGTCGAGCTACAGGTAGCCTACAGGAGTGCCTGAAAAACACATCTGTAACAATGTATTAAAACTCAGTGTATAAAAATTAATTTCTGGCCTTTATAAAGCTATTTCTAGGCTTATTTTGGTAGCCAGAGAGCCACAATTATTAATAGTTCATAAATAATATGGAAGCATCCAGTCTTATTGAGATGGTCGCTTCGAAAGTTCGACTTGAACTCCGAAACGTTACCGCCCGGTCGGGTAAGAGGGTAATCAATCAATCAAGCATCTAAGAAGGTTAATCAACCATCGTAACTCTGTAACATTTTAATTAGCAAACTATATTTGATGAACACGAAAACAACAAAAAAGGAAACTGAAAACAAATAGTAATTCATCGTAACACAATAATACAACCTATCAAATAAAACGTGTAAGCTAAGATTACAGATCTTAAAGTTAGTACTATTAAGTAAGAAACATATTGGTATCAGTTCACTTCTTAATCCTATAAGAGATATCCACAGTACAAAATTAAATAAAATGCAAGATTATACACCTACAGAATTGCATTAATGTTATGTAATGCATGTCATTTTAGATGGTACCAAAATATTTAGCACTCTCTTCATTCACAACAATAGACAATTTGGCAATTTGACCTAGGTACAGATTATCTGTTTTATCTATTGGTCCTTTCTTGGGTTATTGTGCACCTGAGATAGTTCTTTATTCTTTTGAGTACAAAATTACATCTCTTGGATGTTGCAGATGTGGCTGGCACTGAAAGATTCAGTTTAAGCAGCTTATGCACCTCACTGAACAGGTTTTGAATGACGGGTTCAGCCTTAAGTATGTCACAGACTTCAGGGATCCTGTTTATTTTGGTAATTTTGTGACCTTTCTTTAATGCATCTGGCAAAATCTTCAGCTGAATTTCAAGCAGGTAAAAATCCAGATCTTGCTGATAAAGCTTTTGCATTTCTGTTTGAATTTGGCAATGCCCCAGGTTTGCTGATTCTATCAGTAGCCGCTCCACATTTTCCAGTATGCTAACAATTTGGTGATCAAACCTAAACTCTAGTTCCCTAAGAAGAAGATTCAACACCTCGAAGTACTGTTGACTGTAGTATTCTTCCACAGACTCAAGGCGGTATAGTTTTGCACTTTCATTTAAGCATTTTGGTTGTCTTCTGTACCTTGGCAGTACAGGATCTTCTGTTTTGCCTCTGGCTTCTTCAACTGTATTATGATAGAATCCATTGGAAGCATCATCTCTCCTTATACCTTGATATGTTGATTTTGTGATGTTCGCAGTTTCACTGCAGCCTGAATGGTAATTCTCTTTGCCTGAATTTTCCTTGACTCTTCTGTTGCACTAAAAGATATGTGAGATAGTTTCGGTCCAAAATATGTACTGACTTTTTCCACCAGTGCCATCTGTCCTCCGGCACGGCGTGCATACTCATCATAGCCACGACTCACTACTCCAGTGTTTCTTGAAGGGCAGAATAGTTCTTGATCACCGAGCATAAGGCACATGTTCTCACAGTCCGTTTGGTTTGGCAAAGCAGTTTAAGTGAGGGTACATTAGGTGTTTCCATTTGCATCTGTTCAAACAGATGGGACCTGTTTGGAGAGAATTTGATGAGTTTGGTAATTTCTGTTACCAAGTCTAAAGCATCACATACTGGCTTAGACATTCTGATTGTGTCTTTTATAAAGAGATTTATGCATTGGGTTACGCAATGAATTTTGATGGCAGCCTTCTACTTTTCTAGCACACGTGTGGCCAATCCTGTCCTGTGACCTTGCATATTGCTTGCATCATCATATGCCCGGCCACGACAGTTGTTGATGGGAAGCGGTGAATAGTGTATTACTAGATATAGATGGTACTTCAAAAAATCCTAGTGTCTCTTCAAACACTTCATAATTACGTATCATTCACATATCTTACAGAAATGTTGAACTGCTCTTTACAGTTGATATTCATAACTTCATAAGCAATTAAACCATACTATTTTGATTTTTGTGTATCAGTAATGACTGATCGTAATAATTGGTTGCTCATCAAGGTAATCAATCAGTTTATTAATGATTACAGGGGACATGTACCTTTTGTCATGTAGCCACTGCTTTAATTCTGGGACTTCTTTGCTGCGGAGCTTTAACAGTTGCATCAGGTTTCCCTCCAATTCTTCGTGACTGCTGATAGACAAACCCTGCCTCAACAGATACTTCAACGACTCAATTTGTGTCAAGAGTGCTCTGCAATGATCTGCCTGTGATTTTCTGCTTTTTTCACTTAGAAGCTGATTCAACTGCACATTATTTTTGTATGCATTCAATTTTAATGCTGCTTCCATATCTGCAGAACATTTTTCATGGATCCTGAATCTGTTTATTGCTTTCTTCCAATGCACACACTGCATTTTTACTGAAAGTTACAATGTTCAACTTTGCAGCAGATCGACAAATGTAGCAAAATGCTTTGTTCTTAGAAGTACAAAGAGTTAGCCAGTTATGTTCCTTGTACCAGTTGGCTTGGAATGTCCGTCTTCTTGTCCGTCTTATTAATTGTGACATTTTTTGTTGGCTGATAAGGTGTGAAATTTTGTTGACAACACATGGCATTCCACTGTATTTCATGATGATCCTTTTGAGGAACTACTATATCACGACCAGATAATAATGTGTTTGTGTTTTCAATTTGTGTTTTCTCACACGATGGCAAATATGCACACGTTTCTTGTGTAAGATCATCTATCAGTCCAGAGGATGTACTTAGTAATATCTCCTTTTTAATTTGCTGACTGTTCAGTTCATTTTTTTTCCTTTTACTTGAAAAACGATGTAATGGTAGCTTTCTGTCGGGAGGGCTTACTGATTTTGGCACTTTTTTCTGAGATTGAGAAGGGGACTCATCTCTATTTTCGGTGTGTTCATTAACAGGCTGTCTTTTCTTTCTCCGTTTCTCTGACATTTCGACTTCTTCTACAAAGAAATATTTATTATGAGAATATATTATTATTATTTTAATTAGAATATTAACAAATATTACACTATATTAAAATAAATTATTATTATTAGAATATATTCGAAGTCAGATTTTCCTTATAGGGAAAACCTCAATTCACTGTTAGTTTACCAATTTTATGTCTCTAATCAATATGTGAACAACTATGCAAGGTTGACCCTTATGGCAATTTTTAATTGTGCAAAATATAGGCCATCTTTAATTGGTGACCCTGAACCTACACCGGGATTACAACTGGCTAGCGGTGGGCAGGCCCAGCGGACACTTGCACTGTAGGCTACATCAAAACACATGTCCCACCTAAAAGACGCATGAACAACAAAACAGCCAGTAAGACCTGGGTACACACTTTACCAGTAAACCTAACACACCAAGCGGCAAAATTACACAAAATTGGGTACCGGTAATCGAATGGAGCTCAGCTCATCATGAAATGACCGGACCCTCGACCCATGGGTTCGAAAAGTAACACAGTTACGAAAGAAGCAAGCAACCGCAACCGCGAAAGCTAAAAAAATTTCAAACGAAATTAATCAGGCAATATATAACGGTGTGGAAGTAGAGTCCTTATTTAACTGAAGCTGATTATATTTAATTAAAAGGGACTCAATTATGAGAAGGTCAGTTTTAGATTTTGCTACGGATAATATTTTAAATTGATTAAAATCAATAGGAATTTTACATGAATAGGAATGAGATCGGACAACAGAGTTTTCTTTTACGGAGAGATCAGTTCCTGTTCTGTAACTGATCCCAACCACGGTGAGCATCAATGCGAAACTTGAGAAGAGGTTCCGTACATCTAATGTATGTTCCTAAAGAACATTTAAGACATGTATATTTATATACTATTCTGGAACGCATAATGTCAGGGATGGGGTCCTTTACACTGAACAAAGAACTAATTTTTAAGAGATTTACGAAAATAGACGTTAAATTTAAATGCGGATAGAATTTTTTCAAAATATCAGACAATTTCTTCCTAAAAGTATTAGTTTGGTATCCCATAAAGGGAAAGGAAATGTATCATTTTTCGCGAAGAACGTTTGTATTATTTATAGGTTTAAAGATATTATTTAAAATGTTCCCAATGCAATTTATAAAAATATGGGGTGGTAGTTGTTTAATTTTAAAAAAGTTTTAAGTTTAATCATTTCCAAATGGAATAGGGTCCAGTTAGAACAGATATTGAAACCACGGTAAATTAAAGTTCTACAAGCATTAATCTTGAATTGATAGGTGCAGAAGCTGTAAAAGTTTAAACCAAGGTTGCTAAACATTGGCTTTCGGAAAACAGAAAATTCAAAGCAACCCTGATTCGTTTCGATTTTTACATCCAAAAACGAAAAACTGTTATCTGTTTCTGGTTGTATTGTAAATGAAATGTTAGGGTGATATGAGTTTATGAAGTTTTTGAAAAGTTCTAAAAGAGCAGAGGTATCGAATAATATAAAAGTGTCATCTATGTATCTTTTATATAATGTAGGTTTGAATTCTCTATGACAATCATTTAAAAATTTGGTTTCCAAATGGCACATGAAAATGCTAGCGAAGGTTGGTCCAAGTGGAGAAACCATGGCTATACCATCAACTTGCTTGTATACGTTTTTATTAAAAGTGAAAAAAGAATCTTTGACATATAATTCTAGAAGTGTTTTAAACAAAGATCGAGGAAATCCATAATGTAAACTATTGTAATAAGGAAATAGTTGATCTAAAATTATGTCTATGGTTTCAGTTAATGGAATGTTTGTAAAGAGAGATGAAACGTCCTAGCTGACCATATGACCGTTGGAACCGAGCTGCTTGAGTTCATCTACAAATTGCTTAGAATTATCAACAGCTCAAGTAGCTCGGTTCCAACGGTCATATGGTCAGCTAGGACGTTTCATATATATATATATATATATATATATATATATATATATATATATATATATATATATGATTAAAATTAATGCAATATCGCAAGAAAAGATAAGGGATTAAACCACATTCTCCGAAGACAATTTAATTCAGAACAGTTTCGGTGTATCTCACACCCTTTTTCAACTGACACTGCGTAGAAAATATAAGAGAAATGCATATAAGCATAACACAAGATCCCCTCTTTTTGCCCAAATCCTCTACTTGTGGCTATTCTGGGGGGGAGGGTTAGGCCTAAACATATTGAAGGGCTGACATTTAACTATTTTGTTTATATGCTTTCTTATTACAGGATTAAAAGAAAATTGACCCTCAGATAGATTTAAATTAGGAACTGACGATATCAAGCTCGATTCTACGCTTCTTCTCTTAACATAGTTAGCCGATTTAAATACCATTTTACTTCTATTAAAATCGATCGTATGATTCTTGTCTCTAACATGGCAAAATATTCCACTGCTTTCGCTGCCCACTCTAATATCTCTTTTGTGTTCGTACAACCTCTTGTCTAGATTTCTCCCCGTTTCCCCTACATAAACTTTATGGCAATCGTTGCATGGTATTGCATAAACTCCTGTTATGATGTTCTTTGGGTTTCGTGGCCATCATCAATTGGTTTAAGGAATTATTATATTTAAAGGCTAGATTAATACCCGCTTTTCCAAATATGTCCTTTAAACTATTTAATTTATTATTAAATGGCAATGTTATACATTTGTTGAAGTTGTTAGTGCGGGAAGGCTTATTACCATAGAATGTTTTCCTAGCTGCAAAATGGGCAGACGATATGAACCAATCGGGGTAATACAAATTAGAAAAAATGGTCCTGATAGACCTTTCTTTGGTTTCAGGCGTTCATGTCTTTTTGATTGGTTTTGCTGGTTCGACTTATTTTCTTGTTATTATTGGGTATTCCTCACTTCTCAGGCGGAGCCTACTGCTGGGGAAGATTTTACAGTCCTAATTTTTTGTTCTCTATTCCAAGAGCTCTTTTGGTCTCCTGATTGGTTTCTTCTTTTAATTTCCTTCCCTCAGTGTTTAAATGAAGTATTTTCAGTTAAGTTGTCTCGTTATCCTTTGTCTTATCAATCTTGTTTTTATAATTCTTTGATTTGGGATTTTTCCATTTGCCGTTTGATATCAGTTTATTAATGATTACAGGGGACATGTACCTTTTGTCATGCAGTTGCATCCGACATACGCTGTGACGGTTGTATGTCCCTCAGCGATTCTGGTAACCCCTCATAGGCGGAGTGATTAAGCTCCCCTGCGAAGGTTGCAACCCGGCCCATTATCCAAGGTCTCCTCTGATACGAATATCTGGCAGCGGGCTATTCCTCAGACCTTCCTCCTCCCGTATCCCCATTTAAGAAATCACAAGTGAACTGTATAGTTGAAACGAGGTTGAAATTACAGCGTCCACTAGTCAAAGCATAGCGCCCAGGTTGGGGGTGGGAGAGTGGGGAATTAAGTAGTCATGATGAGTATGATGCGCCTAATGGAAATATTAATTCTCTTTTTTTAGTACCTCCGAATGGGAGGATTTGGGGTGTGGTAGAAAAAAGGTGTAGAAGACAATATATGAAATTAAAATGAAAAATGAGAATGAAGATAGGGGTGTGGTTGAGCCGTTCTTCTATTTTAAATATTATTTTAAAGAATGTGAATTTTCTACCAGATTTACAGATGTAGTTTTTTGGAGCTCCCTTCGTATTTAAACTTCCAACCTGGGCGGGGAAAATTCTCTTCGAAGGAAAGTGAGGAGATGCTTTGATTTACCAAGCGTGAGTGAGTCAGCGAGAAGGCGATCCAAGCGTTGAATTCCAATAGTCAGATCAACGATCAACGACTATACAAGTAGCAGACACTTTAGTGTTAAACATCACCAATCCTTTTTCAGTTGTTTTCGCAGCCATTTATGTGGTCTGAGAGGTCACTTTAAAGAGGGGTGTATATTCTTCACCTTCGCGGTTTTTGAATTTATGAATCTCTTTTATTTTTGCTCATTCCTGCCTGAGTTCGATTTCCCTTTTGACTTCCTTCGCTGAGTGTAAGTCAACGTAGGGGTCGATTCGTCGACAAAGAAGCAACATGCGCTTGTATTTTCGGGATAAGACCAATTCCCTCCAGTTTTTTTCTGGATTTTTCGCTCAATATGTTGGCCATGTCTTGATTGATGTCACAGAATGCCAGGTAGCCGTATGCCTGTTTATTTAGCCTACAGAGCGCAATTCCTGATTTGGAATAGACCATTTCAAAGACCTCTTTCTCTTTCACACACACACACACACACATATATATATATATATATATATATATATATATATATATATATATATATATATATATATATATATATATATATATATATATATATATATATATATATATATATATATATGCGGTTATGTTTGGTTAATAGCAAGAATTCCTTAATTCGCTAGACAGGTTTCCTGGAGTTCCCCAACCCTGTTCAGGAGTGCCACCCATACGTCTTAGCTACCACCCAGTTAATATGGGCTACGCTCATGAATGGGGTTGAGGAACTCCAGGATACGTTTCTAGCGGATTAACGAATGCTCACTATTACCTTTACCTAACTGTATATATATATATATATATATATATATATATATATATATATATATATATATATATATATATATATATATATATATATATGTGTGTGTGTAAGTGTGTGTGCGAAAACCTAAAAAATCAGTTTCTTTAAATATGCTTATTTCCCATAGACTTTTGTATCTCCTCTTTGAATGATGTCAAAATAGAGCTATTTTAAACATCTACCTACATCCTATTTCATGAATCCCCTTAAGCATTTTACATAGCTGGATCGATCACCCTCTGAGCACCTCTTCTCTCTTTTGTCTCTAGACTATTTATATTAAGCCTGTGATGTGAAAACCATACCTAAATACAATATTCCAGGTATGGGAAAAACCTTACTTTGTAACTAACATTTCTATTGATAAAACATAATGCCTTATTTGTCTAATTTCTAGCCCCAAAACAATGCTTAGAGAACCTCAGTAAAAGATCTATTACTACTACCTACTCCCTTTCATCTTCAGTGGAGTCCAATCAGCAACCTTGCATTTCATACCTTAATTCCTTATTATGGTTGTCCAAGTGAACAACTTTTCATTTTAGAGCTTAAATGTCACCTGCTACTTGTGTTATCTCCCATTAGAGACCTTATCAAAAGATTTACTAAAACCTAATTAACCTACCTGGATGTTATTTCCCTTATACAGTTGTCTTCTGATGTAATCTGGAAATTCCAGCAGATGTGTCAGGCATGATTTATGTGACCTGAATCCATGCTATCACTCGAAAAGCTGTTACTTTCTACATAGTAGGTTATTCCTTTTTAATCATATTCTCAAGTAATTGACTTAATCATTGTCAGATCCAGGCTAAAAACTAGGGGGGTCTGACGTGAATTCCTCCCTTTGAGTAGTCTGAGAAAAGTGCATTAATTATTAATAGTGGTTTTCTTACACAGCATTGATAATAAATAAGAGTAAGTTGTAGTACCCATAGTGGAAGATTCAATGAGACAATCAAAGTTACCTCAAAAATGAGCACTTCAGAGTTTCATGAAGTCAAATAATGAGGTAGCTTTAAACCAAAATAACATTCCATGAAAAGGGAATCCGAATTATGAATGATCTAAATGAACACTATTCCTAAATCGAAGATACTTCTCCTTTGCATTTTAATCTATTTTAAACAGCTTTGTCATATTTATCTAAATTATTGTCATTCTCTTAATCTCTTCCTTATTTTTGGCACTAACTAAATTTTTTTTCAGTTATTTGGAGAAACTTTAAATGATCTTACAAAAGAAACGAAAGAGTGGAATATAATATTTTTTGTTTAGTGAATATACAATTTGTGTAAGAGTCTATAGATAACAGTACAATCTTATTTCTTCCATATATTTAATTTAAATCGAGTTTAATTGACAATAAAAATAGAACATTTGTTCTAGAGCGTTGAAATTGGAGAAAATGTAACATTTACCAACCCTGGAGGGAATACTTAAGAAAACAACAAATGTAAAGTATTTGTTTTGCTTTATAATATTTAGATATATATCTGTAATTAAATTGAAAACAAGTTTAGTATAAAATAATGTTAATGTAAGTAGAGAGCATAAATTTAATATTAGGGGAACTAATCAAATATATAAATCAAATATAAGTCATTGTTAAAATACCGCATTCATAGATGCGGGCCGTTGATGTAAAGAGGGAGATGGAGTGCATTTGAGGATGAATAATCTTATCAAAAAATACATTTGAAGAAAGATATTAGGTACGAACAGAGAGAGTGACATCCGAAGACGTTTCTACGGAATGGAGAATTTACCATCATAAGAATAAACACCCAGTTCGCTGCCATCCAAGAATAACCAAGCTCCAGAAGAAGAAGAAGATCTGTCACCGGTTATGGAGTGATCCTCTCCTAAAGAGACAAATCCATAACCGGTGACCCCTCCGAAGGATGGCGGAGAAGAAGATGGATTCACCAAGAGAGCAAAAAAGCTACTCGAATTACTACATTAGTAATAAGAAGAATACCTGGCGAATTCCATCGCCATCGGCCTCCCCTTTTAAAGAAGCAACCATTATAGGCTGGCCAAAAATTATGGATTTCTGCTGCCTTGCTACCTGAGATGATGGATCGAGTTCTAACACTATCGAGTCACCCGTGTTTATCTAAGCAATCGTAGATATTTACTGCTTTGTCGCTCGAGAGGGTAGATCAAATTCCACCTACGAGCAAATCCTCGCAGAGCTTCTCTTCATTGAGCTTTGCGGACCTTGGCAGCAGCAAGAATGATTCGAGCTCATTTCTACGCACCGGACTACTTCAAGCAGCCTAGATGTGCTAGGATGAGCCTCTACAAGTGGATGTGGGATAAGACCTAACCCGGCAAAAGTTTGTCCAGTCTCTACCTAGGAACACAGCACCCAGCATCGCAACTCAAAAGGACATACACACTGGATAAAGATAAAGTTAACATGCGAACTAACGCCATTCGTTCGGGCACAATGTTAAAAAAATAATAGTAACCTTAATAGTGACAAAAAAAATCCCAGTGCAAATCATTTTAACAGTGTAGAGTTAGTGTTTATTTAGTTTTAAAAGTGTAAATAGTGAAAAATCCACTGTCCAGTAATAAGAATAATAATATTAAGTTTTTTAGACCAAATTTAGTGTAAGAAATCCGTAAAATTGTTAATTTCAGTAAATTTCGTATTCCTACGCTTCGTTTAGTTTATGAAAAGTAGAGTGATGCATACACACAAAGTAATGTGGAAAAAAGAGGTTTTGTTCGCGATGAAGAACTGCAGCTTCTACATGCGAACGCTCAAATCACTGTTAAACGCTTGGCATAGGTTAAACAAAGAATCTCAGGATTGCTGAGCCCTCTTAAATTTATGTTTTGCAGTGAAGAATAACAAAAATGAAATATGAAAGTAAATATAATGTTGTAGCGCACGCGCACAAAACTGTAAGCATAAAAATATATAAAATAATACAAAACCCTCAGACGCGCTTAAGAATAGAAATTTATGTTATAGAAAATAAATAAAAGTGAAAGAAGGCAAAATAAAAGTAAAAATAATAAGGTTGTGATGTGCACACACACAAAAATTCTTTTTTCGCATAGAAGAGTTGCAGCTTCAGCCTCCGAACGCTCCAGAGAATCTCTAAGTATAGTAAAAATGTGTGCGAAAGAATTTTCTAAATACATACATAATCTTGTTTTAAAACTCTCCGTTTTCTCGAAGGGGAGTGAATGTAGTGTTCACATTGTAAGAATAAATTAGACAATCAAACATACCTAAAAAATTAACACTTTGGAGTTTCATGGTCTTATAATGGTGTAGCTTTAAACCAAAACAAAATTGCATGAAAAGGGAATCCGAATAATGAGTGCTCTTAAAAGAGCACTATTCCCAAATCGTAGATACTTCACTTTAGCATTTTAATTTATTATAAACAGCTTAGTCCTATTTCTCCAAATTATTGCCATTCTCTTAATCGCTTCCATATTTTTACTACTAACTAAATTTTTTATTATTTCCAGTATTTGAAGAAACTTTAAACGATATTAAAAAAGAATCGAAAGAGTGGAATATAATAATTTTTGTTTAGTGAATATAAAATTTGTGTTAAAGTCTATAAATAACAATTACAATCATATTTCTTTCAAATATTTAATTTAAATCGAGTTTAATTGACCTTAAAAAAAAGAATATTTGTTCTAGAGTCTTGAAATAGGAGAAATTATAATATTTGCCAACCATGGAGAAAAGATTTAAGAAAACGACAAATGTAAAGCATTTGTTGTGTTTTATAATATTTAGATATCTGTGATAAAATTGAAAACAATTTTAGTATAAAATAATGTTAATGTAAGTAGAGAAAATAAATCTAATATTATGGGAACTAATCAAATGTGTAAATTTAGTATTATTACTGTTAAAATACCGTATTCATGTATGGGTGGCGTTGATTTAAAGACGGAGATGGACTGCGTTTAAGGATGAATTCTTTTATCAAGAAAAGCAATCTGACGACCGTCCAAGTTGCCGCTGAATAAAGAATATTGAATCCAGCTCCAAAATTCCTTTTACCTTTGAGGAAATCTCTGATCGCCGTTTCTCAGCCCTACAATCAAGCAAGAAGCGGACTTTCTACTCTTTCGGAGTCAGTGCCTTGTAAATACCAAGCATCCACAGTAGAAGCAAAGAGGCAGCCAACAAACCGAATCAAGAAACTTATTTGGCTGCCACAAGAGTGGCACCAAAACTCGGTGACATATCAATCCTGGTAATCACACCACTCTTTAAGCTGCTTACCTCAGCCATCAACATATAAACTAATACAGGAGTGAGCACTAACTCTCTCAGATTCGAATTTTTTCCACACACCAGAAAATGTAGTTTTGGGAAGTCTGCTAAGGTATAATACTTAATTCAATAATTATTTTTGAGATTTACCTGTATTTTAGACATGTATCATATAAGGTGCATTCGATCGCAATGGTCTTATATATATATATATATATATATATATATATATATATATATATATATATATATATATATATATATATTAGTGTAGTTGGGTAGCAATCTTTCCTGAATGTAATTTTGTTGAAGACCATTGTGTATTTTGCCAAAAGAAATTAATTAATGCAAAATACAAATTTGACTTAAAAAAAGAAATATAAACTTAAACGGGTCTTAAATTTGATGGGGTTCAGCCCCCTAGCCCACCCTTGATCCTTTCCTGGACCTAATATTGAGGTTAAAATTGCTAAGCAATTCCTTCCTTCCCTTTTTTCAAGATTGGAACTACATTAGCTTTTTTACATTTATCTGGTATCTTCCCAAATCGAAGAAATTTAATAAATATCTTCTCAAGAGAAATTTACCACTTTCCACCCCCTCCTCGAAAATTCTTGAATGAATATTATTAGGGTCCATAGCTTTGTCAACATTTAATCCATTTATAAGTACCATAATACATTTTCTATTGACAACAGCATTCTATAAACCATTTTTTTTATCCTATCATTATTTGGATTAAAATCGACCTGATCTTCTTTCGTAAACACTGATATGAAATACTTACTGAACATCCTGACCACTTTCTCATCCTTTTACCCTAGTTGATCATCTTCAATTCATATCTTAATTTTCTATAGCTCTTTAAGTTAGGCACCCGATTATTTTCTTGTAAGTATAATTTTCTATAGCTCTTTAAGTTAGGCACCCGATTATTTTCTTGTAATTTTTTTCCATTCCAACTTCTTAGTTTCCTCGAACATATCAGTAATATTTTACTGGCCTGATTTATTATAATAACCATAATATTTTAATAATAATGATAATATTAATATTTTAATAAAAATAATAATATAAATGTTACGGTTAGCATGTATGTAGATAGCGCCGATCTTCCCTCGAATCATCCTTTAGGTTAAAGTTTTATGTTAGTCCTCCCTATTGATTTGCGTCATAGAGCACCATTTTAAAGGCTAATTAAAATAATTTTGAAAATTTTCAAGTTTGTAATAACAAATAGACACCTGATATTAATGCGTTTTAAGTAATTTATTTAATAATTTAAACCATGATTGCTACTACTACTAAAGTAGATTGAAAACAGCTGAACGAATTTCTGCCAGAAAGTCTTTTAAAGAAATGTTATCATAGAAAGTGGTGAAGATGTGAAAAGTGGGAATTACATAGTCAGAGTAGATGATTCAAGGAACAAGGAAGGCAGGTTTTCTCGCAGTGGCAGGGAACCATGAATTAAATTTATTTACATTTAAAAATAAATTTATGTGGACGAACATACAAACGATGTGAATTGTGAGTTTGAAGCAGACGAAGGACCATATGTATACCCCTTTCCCACCCTGGCTTGTTTTGAGTTGCCTTTTCTTGAGAAAGAAAAGTTTCTTAGGCTTATTTAGGTTGGGTTGAATAATAATAGATTAGGTTAAACTAATCTTGACTATTTTAACCTATCCTTCATCTCATCTGACTTGACGAAAAGGAAACTCGAAAAACGCGCGTGGGGGGTGGGAGAAGAGATCCCAGTGAAATGGAGGCAACCTCTACCTGTGATTTACAGCGTCCCTGACCATACACAAACATAATCCTTCACTCAAATCAAGTGAAAGTGATTTTATATCGTACGATTGCCATGGCAACGCTTAGTAACCTTCAAGCTGCATTATGCATGGCTGGGCTACGCTCCTCATCCATACCAAGCAGGTGACTGTATCCAAGAGACAAATCTAACGGTTCACCAGCCAAGGGGCAAATGATTCCGCGCATGGGCCACGGCATAAGGGAAGGTTGAACTAGCCAATTAAAACAGTTCTTTTTTAAGACTGTTGAGTTGGCTTGTAGGAGAAAGTGACCTGGGCTGGATGATTGTCATCCAGGCTTGCCCAACGCAGTCTAAATGAAGCTAACCTTTGCTACAATAATTGATTACAATACCTGTGTACATTACCACTAAACTGACAAGTTTATGTTGTTAATCGGTATGAATTCACAAGTAGTCACTGCTTTGTTTAACTCTGGCTACATACCTTCAACACATATTTATTTCCTCTAATTTCATACCTTTTACATGGTAGAGTAAAAAGTTCCTGGAAACCTCCTGAATGCTCCGGTGCAATTCGCAATAGTAATAAATGAAATTTATTACTATTATGAAATACACCTCAAAAGCCAACAGGGATCATCATAAATCAGGGGTTTGAGCAAGCTGATTTTTTTTAGTAAACTGGACCTGATAAAAACACGATATTATTGGTAATGTAAGAAAGCTTTATGGAAACATTGTTACCAAGATAAAGACACTTCATGAATTCATAAAATCACTTCTCAATTTGAAGGGAGGATCTTGAAGATGGGAAGCGATGAGGCAAACCTTCAACCTTTCTCATCGAAGGAAACACCATTCGTGTGACAACACTTATGGAAGATCGTCCATACACTATGAAAATCATAGCACGGCTCTCCCTTCCCCAACTTATTAGTGGGATCAGTTAATACAATCTTGAAGGAATACCTTGATTTGGGCAAACTATTTGTCCGATGTGTACTCGTAACCCCTTTAAATACTGGGGAGGCCGAAGAGGGCAAGAGATACTCAAATCAAGCTTAGATTCTGTGAAAAGAAAAAAACAGTCAAACAAACCATATATAGGACAAAGAAAAAGATGGAAACGCAAAGAAAGTTTTTAATGGACTGATCTCCTCAGGTGACGGCAGACCTGACTCTTAAAAGAGGCAGGTTATAAGATTTAGTAAAAAAGAGTAGGGAGCAAAGATTTCCATATTATAGCTGTGAAAGGAATGAAGGATTATTAAAGTGGTTTATCCTGGACTTCATTATTTTTACTTATTAATCAAGAGGATGGGAACCTGGCGTGTACTTCAAGGAAGCAATGCCAAAATAGTATCAGTATAATAGGGAGAGTGGAGCAACCCTAAGGCAAAGCTTGAGAGGATCCAAGTTTGAAGTGAGAAGAGGATTTTTGATTCAACTTTATCAAGAAGAGAAGTGAAAGATAAGTCAACACAGACAAGGGAACAATATTCCACACGAGGACGACGAATAAGTAGCACATGGAACTGGAGAAGCTGTTCAGAGGGGAAGTACTTGCGACATCTGAACATTATGACTAGCTTTATATAAGCAGACTTAGCGAGGCTTGCAAGCTCTCAATACAGATTTTAAACAAAGTTAATGCTCAATTTTTGTAACGAATAATTATTTGTGATGAACAAACATAGGTGCACTAATATAATCATGAATATAAACATCATCAAAGCAATGGCTGCAAAGAAGTTCGAGTGGCCCAATTCAAAGGAAAAACATAAGGGTCGACAGCAGTAGTGATGGATCTATTTTGGGGAAACAAAAGGTGGAGGGCTGATAGACTTTTATCAAGGTCAAAGAATAATTAATTAATGAGACATATCGCCAAGACTTTTTAGGACTTCCGATGGAAATTTCTGTCACATCTACCTCACAGATTTGATTTAGCCCCTCTTACATTTTCTGCTTTCCTAATTTGAAGAGAAGCATAAAAAGATAAATTTTTATCAAGTGAAAAAGTGAAAACTAATTCAATTCAAAAGACTTTTCTACACAAAATGGTTAGGGAGTTTGAAACATTAGTTAGAAAAGTGTGACGAACCAGATGACGCTTATGTGGAAAAATAAACTCGTGTTTATTTATATTTTTAAGTAAGTAAATTGATTCCTCAGTGGTGTTCAGTTTGCCTTTCAAATCTAAGGAATTCAAAACACTCTTCTTGGAACCAAAATGACATTTTCTGGGGGGAGGGAGGCTACCAAATTTTCGGACGGTTTATTTTCATCCTTAGATTACTTGTTACGATTAAAAATTTACACACAAAGTTGGGTTGCTGTGTATCGAGAGAGGTTTCTTAACTCATAAAAATTGCCAAATTGAAACAAGATTGTGTTGTATTAGTTCATTTACCAAGTAGAGCGGATTCTGACACCGGTTGAAGAGAGGTGTATAGTTTAAACCCTAATAGATGATGTTGGAAAACGGTTTTTGAGTTTTATTATGCAAACTAGAATAATATGAGCAAAAACATTGATTAAGCTGAAAGTAAAGGCGGTTAAAGATTAAATGAAGTTTCAGAGTTTGACTCGGATCAAATGTGTTGAGGATGTGGAAAAATGGCCATGGTTAAGTTGATTACTGAGAAAGAACCAAGATAAAATTACTGGAAGGCGCCAAAAGACGCACATTATTAATAGAGTGCAAGAAATACAAAATGACACTACTCAGAAGAAGAGATCGCGCACTGTAAGTTGACAGCAAGTTTTGCTTAAACGGCGTGATTGTGTTGAACGCTAGAAAGAAGAGAGATCTAGAACCACACGAGTGACGGTGGCGAATGTCAGGCAGACGAAGGAAACGCTGTCTTTCCAAGGTGTTGAAAGAGGAGGAGGTGAGTTGGTTGATGGTAGGGGAATGTCTTGTTAATTTGTAGTGAAATGTGTCAATATCGCTGCCTGGAAATCGTTGTGATTGTATGGCCAATGGCTTTCGTTTTCGGTTTTTAGACAAAACGTTGCGTGAAAAGAGGGCCTTTTCCCCTATAAAGGAAAGTGCGTAGATAAATTGGTGAGTTATCGTTGTTGAGTAGTATGCCTGGCCTTTCGCTTTAGCAGCAAAGGTAAAGCTTTCGCAGAGCTAGACGAATGTCCTATAATCATGCCATAGGAGAATACGTTTAGATCTGTAAGGTGATATGTTACAATTGCTTGAACAACAAATAACAAAAAATCAACTTTGTATCAAACCTATTTGGTAGCTTTAATATGCATCACCAAATTCTTGAGATTTTAAAAGGTTGTGTTTTGCTGCCTTATTCCTTAATATTTTTAACTATTTTACAATCGAATTATATCTCATTTTCCTATTATTCATTTATTTTAATTTGATTGTCAGAACTTTAGTGTCGCTTGCGTTGATAGAAGTGGTTCATATATCTAGAGTCACCTACTCTTGGCTTAATGACACAATCGAGCATTCAACATCCCATGTACTTCTACATTATGATACTTTCCCGAAATGTCTCACTTCAGTAGGACAGGCCTGATAATATTCCTTCTTGGATCAATATCTTAATAAACAGCCCTAAAATTATTCATCGTACACTCGAAGATCAATATAACAAAAGCTAAACAAATACGATTTACTCGCTTCAACACCTGAGACACAAGGTTCGTTATCTTTCTTTGGAACATCAACACTTGGAAATTTTATCACATCTGAAATCATAAAATATCTCTGATAAGAATCCACTTTCCTCTCCTGAGGCTCAAATGCAGAATTCTTTAATATTTTTTCACGGTCTAAGTAGGATCACACAAATCAACAACATGTATTTTTATCGCACACATAGACACGCACACACAAACGTCTCACTCTATCAGGAAAAGCCTCCTCTGGCCGCAGGAACTAGAGATGCATAGTTTGGCTCCAACTCAAATAGTCTCCGCTCACTTGATCATAGATAATTCAAAGCCCATATGTCTTGGTATAAAAATAGTCAAATTTAGCAAACTTTACTCTTCATAAGCACTATATAACTTGGTCAAGGCAAGGTCGAAGTTGCAGTTGGTAGTAAGGTATAGTAAACCGCTGCAGGAGACCCTGTTAGGGGATCAGAAAAGAGGGTTTGATTCTTGCCTACGAGCCAGAACTCAACTGTAGATCGCTATTAGGGCTAGGACCAAATAGGTAGGGTGACCAAAGAGAGTGCGCAATTCAAAAGGTAGGCGATATAGAGTTAGCGGGGATATAGGGGCTCTTCCAACTTGTGGAGGCTTGGAAATTTCTTTAAAGTTGAAGATCTTCAAAAGAACCGCTCTCTTCGGAGAGGAAAACGCCGCCCAGTAAATATGGGCCCTCCGGACTTTAAAAGACTTGCCCTTATACTCACGCAGAACGGAAGGAAAATATCTCCGCAAGAAGTAGTTCAAATGATATTTTTGGACCTAGAATTTCCACTTATCAAATGTATAGTGACTCCATCAGGCCTCACAGTTATTTGTTCGGAAAACAAAGATGTAGGCAGATGCTTTCATCAGCTTAAAGTAACAGACTAAAATAATAGACTTAGAAGCCAGAATAGCCCCACAAATTACTGCTAACAGAAGCGTCATCTATCAAAAACTAAAGTCCTGGATAAGAGAATATTCATGCTAAGAATTAAAAGAACTGCAAAAGAGGCAGCAATGGCTCAAAATATCTAAGGTGCTCAAATTTTAAGACTACACTCACGTATTTAAAGACATTTGCGAATCTACTGAAATGGCTTCTTAGTTCATTGTAAAAGCACTTCTCGCATTCAGCATGAGAATACTCCTACACCAACATACAAAGAGACGCCTTTACTAGTATACAAATATGCTTTAGGTGTTATTCCATGGAGGATAACATGACTTAAAATTGCCTTAAAAAGACCTGAAATTCTGTTCAGAATGTAGAACAAAAGGCCATTCGTGGCGCAAATGCAACAACTAGGTGAAAAGATGCTTTAACTGCAAAGAGGGACAGCGAAATATGGCTTTGATCTGTCCTCAAATGAGAGAGATTATTGAAATAAAATCAACGAAGACAGCAGTAATAACGGTAACGTAAACAGAAACTCATAGCATCATTAGTAAAGAACAACCAGCAAGGACTGACAACGCAGAATAATTTAGATGGAACACCTAATATAAAAATTCTACAGCCCCACGTGGTGAACATTGCAACTCTGGGCAGTTCCGCAACTACAGTAAACAACATGCGAACAAAAAAATGGTCTTGAACCGATGAAATTTTGCAATATTTAAAATCATTGTCACAGAGAAGACAAACTAAGAGTTAATCGAAGAGTAAAAAGGAAATGAACTGACAGTAGGAACAAAAGAGGACATAAACAGCGAGGATACAGTAATGAAAATACGCCTGACAACTGTGAGCAAGAATGCACACGGATTACTTGCAGGAAAACCCAAAGAAATAGGAAATCTAAATCCTTCAGAGTGGATTGGGATAAGTAAAACGAATTACTTCAGATATACGTACCTGACCCACTCATAAAGCAATCTATAGAGGAAATCGACGAGAAGATGCATAGAACTAGAGGAAAAATAAAACGGCAGAGAAGGGGGCCATCCCCATTAACTCGTTCAAGACCATCCAAAAATTCAGATGGACACCAAAAATGGTGGCATTGAGCGAGGAAACCAGTCTGGCGGCAGAAAATATAAGAATATTCGTTCTATCAAGAGTCATACAACGCACTCAGGAGAGAGAATAGATAACTAATACTATTAATTTACAAGAAAAAGAAAGAGAAATGAGATCAACGCATCAAGGAAATAGATGTAAATGCATCCCCAAGGTAATTTTGGAAATACATTAACAGATTAAAGCCACGGACAGTAAGTGATATAATGAAAATTAAGGACACAATGAACAAAATTTAGAATACGAGAGAAAAAAAGAGATATTTTGCCTAGAACACAGGAATATGTGTTTAAAGTCGGCGAAGAAGAGAACAATTTACTAGCAAAAGAAAGAAAAATGAGATCAATACATCGAGGAAATAGATGTAGATGCATCCCCAAGGTAATTTTACAAACATATTAACAGATTAAAGCCACGGACAGTAAGTGATAGGATGAAAATTAAGGACACAATGAACAAATTTTAGAATACGAGACAGAAAAAGAGATATTTTTCAGAGAACACAGGAATATCTGTTCAAAGTCAGCGAGGAAGAGAACAAGAACTATGACATTGAATTTGAACTTCAGATCGCGGACAAATTAAATGCAGACATCGATATAACATAACTCTTCTACTTTGTTGAGGAACGAAGAAAGTAAAATGGTGGAACTGAGCCCCAGGTAAATTGGGGCTCATGAAGTTCAATAACCTTGAACCTCCCCAAACATAGTGGAGGGAGTAAGAAACATCTTCAATGCATGCTTAAAAAGGATACTTTCCTGATGAACTGAAAATATCAAGCATGGTATTCATTTCCAAGGGAAGAAAACCCTAGATTAAGTGGTAAACTACCGTGTGGTCTCGTTATCAGACTTTATCGGTAAAATATTAAAAAAAATAATCAACAACAGACTGTCGAAATGCCTCTATGTTAACGGCCTAAAGGACAACTGCCAACTTTGCTTTCGGAAAAGCACAAACTCAGAGATAGTTCCAGTAGTCATCCTAGAGAAGGTTTGCGGAAGCAAAGAGATATAAAATGAGCGTGGACATCTTCTGTCGGGACGTATCCAAGGCCTTCGACAAATTTGGCAGAAGGGTATACAATTTAACATACTTAGACTGGGAATGAACAACAAGATCGAAAGGATATTATGCGATTATGTAAATGAGAAACGTGTTTTGTGGAAATAGGACGCCATCAGGGACACAAATTCAAGCTAGATGACGGCTTGCACCAGGGCGGATGTTAATGCTCGTATATCTATTCAATCTTTGCTGCAGATATACCGCCACCCAGAAATAAAGGCTACATGAACATTTAATTCCCCGACATCAGCCAGCTGATTGTTTGCCCTTACAGGAGCGGACGTATGCAAGCTAAAATGACGGCAGAAAAGATAAGAAATATAAATAAATACGAAGAAAATGGATAATTAAAACCAATAAGGATGAATTTAAGATGGTACCCGTGAGCAGGAGGAAAACTCTCAGATGTATACGTAGAAGAAGAGCACAACAGATACGAGAGAGTGAGAAAGTGTAAAGTGTTTGGGATAACCATTAGGACGACATTAAGTTACAAAAAGCACGTTATTGAGAAGGTAAATCGGGGAAAAAGCTGACTGGTATTACCATACAATTTAAGAAACCTCAGCATGGAAAACAAGAAAAAGATTTACTAGTTCATAATACAATCCGCGATTATTTATCCCACCATAGCGATGTACACAATCTTGAGGAGCAGCCTACTAAGACCTCCCAAAAGTACAGAACAAAGCTAGGTATATAATAACAAACACGAGAAGAGGAGAAGTAAGAAGACAACGAGACTTCCATAAGGAGGGAAAGATAAAGCTACTCAACCGAATAATTTCAATACGAGCCAGGAAAGCCATAGAAAAAAACATATGGGAGAATAGGAATTTATTTAACCAACCAAATTTCCCAAAGAGAAGGATGGAGAAGACAGAATATTTCCAAGTTTCCCAAAGATTGACGAAAGAGAAGAAGAGGAGGAAGAAGAAATCCACACCTAGAGAAGGAGAAGATAAGTCGACGACCACTAATATTAATTAGATAACTGAAGCATCAACAGAAAATAGCTTATAGATAATTAATTATAACCTAAATAGAAATAGAAAAAAATGGCTTAAGAGATTTAATCCTACACCAGTTTAGTAAGAATAATTATTAATAACGATTTCACCGCCTTATAAAGACAAACACTACACATATAAAGAGACAGATAGATAAAAATACCAAAACAGAAATGCGTGATTCTCACGCGATACAAACCTTTGACTTTATCACGCTAACATCACGCTACAATGGACAGATATTAGCCTGAACTCCAGGCAAACTAGCATACCTTTGCAAATCCCTTACTTCCTTCAGTTTTCACCAACTATTCATTAACTATTACTTTCACACACGGGACTCACAGAAGATACGTGAGGCAGGGGTCACGATAAATAACAACGATCTAGAGTGATTACCCGTTAAGTTGTAGGTCCCACAACTAAGTTAATTTTGTTGTCTCATATTATATTTCCTCGATATCCTATCCTTATTTAAAATTATTAATTCAGACTCAATTCGCGATACTTTATACAACAAATAAATTTTTACGTCTCAAATTTGACCAGGAAATTACCTAAACTTATGTTGGTTAAATTGATTCATTCTTTACCACAAATCCCTGTCGATAATAATCGTTATAGTTGTATTCTTAAAAGTTGTTGCTTGTGTTAAAAGATTTTAAGAAATAAAATCTGCTGCAACGAGGCTTTTTCTCGACCTGTGTGAAAAGAGATCTTACAGTCTGCAAACCGATAATTGACCACGTCGTCAAGCCTTTAACACATATATTTCCATTCGGCAAATGAGTGGAGACGGCTAACTAGAAACCAACTGACTGGTATATAAATCAGCTAGATTGTGTATAAAACAGCTATTTTGTATAAGAACCAGCTGTTTATAAAATAATCCCATGAATAATTTAAATGACTAGATCATTACAGATGATTCGTCAGAATCGATCTCCTCTAAGAAAACTAATGGTATACATCGCCTTAATTGGTGAAATATCGCATATTTTTGCGTTCATGTGAGTATGACTCGCAAGAATGTAAGAAAGGACTGAAATTTTCCAAAAGTAGAGTTGTAGAGTTAACCTACTAGCAATGAAGCAAATATAAAACTAGAAGTATACGATCTATTGGACCTGCGGCGAAAATGGCCGATTTAGGCACTAGGTAGTCAACTTATATCATATTTGAGCTCAGTGACTTCAATTACCTTTGGTAGCATTGGTTTTAGCTGGTTACATTGAACCAGCAGCTCGTCAGACAGAAGATGAACACAACACGAGAAGAATGGGAAATTTGTGTGGAGTAGTAGGTATTTTTTGTGTAGTTTTGTGAGTGATAAATGAGCTGGAGTGAAAGAAGTGCGAAAGTAACTGTCTCTGCTGTTGAGTGAAGAATGCTGTTGTCTCATGTTTCGGTACAAGCGAATTTCTCTTGTGGATTTGTAAGGTGTGTAGGAGAGTTGCTTATAAACCTTATGTCTAATAGTTGCATTGTAAGGTAGTCTTCTTCGCGGCAACCGGCAATACCATAACTGTATGGACACTCTACAATCATGGCCAAAAGTTCTGAAACTACTATATTTTTCATAAAACAAAATTAATTAGAACTAATCAAACGTTGCATTTTGATTAGCATATTGTTTTTGCATCAATATTTTATAGTTGCCCTTATGCTAATTATTTACATCTCATATACCAATATAACTTATACTTAGAAACGTGGGTCTTGTACTCTTATAGGTAGTACTGTGATAGAGTGTAGGAGTATAGTTGTCTTTCTCCCATATAGCCTACCATTTTCTGCACCCTTTTTAATTTCAAGTTCATTTTTTTATATGAAAGTCGACTTTTTAAATTGGAAGTTCAATTTTTTAAATTTGAGGGTGAAAAGGTGTAGTGATTATATATTTTTTATGTTTATCAGAGCGATAGTTGCTGTAAGATAAAGTATATCTTAATACCCTTTCCCACTTATCCTCAGTTGTGTGGTGGGCTGCTTGGAAACCATGGCCAAAGGCTTTGGTATAGACACAAATTTTGGGCTTACTAATTTCTACTACATCACATTATTAAACTATGCGTTTTAAATGGCTCTATGATAGAATAAATTTATATCAATACAATCTAAAGAAGTTTAAAAAATTTGATATGTTAATAAAAATGAAATTCTTCCACAAATCGATATATAGCGTTGTTTTTTCTTCAGGAATTCTGTATTGATCTCTGATATGCTAAATATCAAATAAGGAGCCGATTCTTAGCTACGGCATTATATTCTTGTTTAAATAATGACCAGTATATATATATATATATATATATATATATACTGGTCATTCTACAACACTGACCATCCATCAAAAACTAGTGGACAAGTGGAATCTGATAGATTGCCACGGCATTATTTAAACAAGAATATAATGCCGTTGCTAAGAATCGGCTCCTTATTTGATATTTAGCATATCAGAGAGCAATACAGAATTCCTGAAGAAAAAACAACGCTATATATCGATTTGTGGAAGAATTTTATTTCTATTAATATATCAAATTTTTTAAACTTCTGTAGATTGTATTGATATAAATTTACTCGAGTGATCTTAAGAGAAACAATTAGAAGGAGATAACTGTCTTCGATGCAAAGATTGTCCATAAGAGGATAATATTAGGAGGTTTCACTGTTAGCGCGAGGTAGGATTGATTATACATTCCACTTTTCTTTCCCATTTAATTCTTATATAAGTCCAAACAGAGATAAAATAAATGTGTTAGCCGTCGCCATTAAATCTTTATATCAGAATAGAACGAAAGTAATGTCCAATTTTCCAGAATAAAGTTTTGGATAATATTTAGTAAAGTAGGGCCACTTTTTATTGTTTAGGAATGCTACGATTATAATAAGTAATTTATACCTTTTTATTTTAGATTATAAAAATAGTGTTTTTGATCTTCTTTGGTATTTATCCTTATCTCCTCTATCTAAAGATCACATTAAACATTCTTTACTCTATGATATTCAGAGGTGTCAATGCAAGTACAGTGGTAAAGTCTACTCAGAACAACTATGGGGATGATGCAGTAAATAAAATAAGTTGCAGGAGGAGCTTTTCCCGTTTCTGAAGTGAGGATTTTAGTCTAAAAGAGGGACCAAATGAAGGTCGTCTATAAAACTTGATTCTAAAGATTTAAAATCTGTCATCGCATCAAATCCTGCTACAACTTCTAGTGAACTCGCAGAACAATTTAACGTAGCTCAAATGAAAAGGATTGGAAAGGTTCCAGTGATTGGAAAATTGGTCTCACACCAATTGTCCACGGTAAATCTGCAACAGCGTGTTGCTTGATGCGGGTCATTGCTTTCACGACACCTTCAGGCACTATTTTGGGGCAGGTTTGTTACTGTAATGAGAATGGGATCCTTAATCATACAGTTAAACGCCGCCGTTCGCGGATCAGTCAAGGAAGCATAATTTATCAATAACCAAAGAAGGACTTTATCCAAAACACATCATGTCGTGTGTATGGTGGAATATTGAAGGAATTGTGTCTATTACGAATTAAATAAATAATTCTAATTTCTACTCCAATCAATTTCGTAGCTTAAAAGCAGTTTTAGGTCAAAGGTGACCCTCCTTAGTCAACAATAATAATTCCCATCCTCACACAGCTTGAATGACTAAAGATCTCTTGGAGGAGATCGGTTGGGAAATATTGCTTCATCCTCTATTCTCCTGAACTTACTCCTTCTGATTAAAAATTGTTTAGAGGATTACAGAACTATTTGGATCGCCTTAGGCTGACTTGAAAAGAAAAGGTTCATATTTTGCATCAAAACCTAAATATTATTTCAAGCGAAGCATTTATAAGCCTGTTGACAGGTGGAGTGGGCTTCTAATAACACAATGTAGGTTATTTTTATAATTAAATCTTTTTATAGTCACGAATAAAATGAAATAAAATAAAATGAAAGAGGAATGTCATCAGTTTTTTTATATTTACTTTATACCCTAAAGCCAGACATTAATTTCGTTCCAATCTGATACATTCTGCAAACTATCCAGTTGTTACTGGTGATTTTTTTTCAGTGATATCCATGGCTTAGAGGCTGAATCCATTACATGACTCGACTTCCAGGATGTGGTTGTCAAGAATGATGAAAAAACTTCGAATCGAAAATGTCATGGACAAGACGGAGTCTGTAGCAGGCATTGATGCACGCCCACCTCGTACTACTACTCCATTTTTCTTCTTTACATTCCCTTACGAAACATCTCTAACTTTCACTAAAAATTATCTAGTTGCGCTGAAAAATGCCTTTTTTTTTATTTATACAAAAAGGTGTTTTCCAAGGCAGCTTTTTTAGACCTAAACTAATTTTGTAAAGAAATTTATGATTTTGGAAAGATTGCTCAATTAATATCCCCTTCGATAGGGGAAGAGAGAAGGTTATATTCATGTGTGGGGGATGGTGGTGGTGGTTAGGGGGGCGGGAGAATCTCGTGTGCAAATCTTCATAAATGAAAATAGGAAAATTAGCGAATTGCAAAATCCAAGGACAGTAAGTTTGAGCTTTCTTCACGTATCTCAGTACTTTCTGGTTGACCTCGGTAATATACTCAGGAAACTGACCGTCAGGTCGTGACATGTAGCGGGCAGAACAGATGCGAGGAAGGGCAAAGGAGGTATAAAATACTAAAACAATAAATAGGGGGCAGGACCTTTTGAATGCAACGTCCCCAAATCTTTAAATGGACACAAATTCTTGAGGCTTTAAATGTTTATAACTTGTTGTGCTATACTTCATATTTTTAAATGTTTTCCATTTTAAGTTATATCTAATTTTCTATATCATTATTATAAATTCAGGGACTGATGCATTTCAGAACTGGTCATAGATAAAATCAAGAACAGATGAAAATGAATGGAAACCTCTCGTCCGGGAAGGTTTTTAAATGTTGTGATGTTAAGCGAAGTGAAACTGTGTTAGAGTAGTCATAAGATGAGACTTCTTTGGGAGTAGAGAAGAGTGCACAACTCTTCAAACCTAACCTAAAATATTATCAAACCTCTAACCGAACTAAATCTAATTACTGAGCAAAACATTTACCTATACTAACCTCTTACCATACATTAACCGTACATCTTACCTAACATAACTTCTTACCAACCCTCTTAAATATACAAAACCTTTAATTACCCTACCCTAGTACCAAACACTTACAAGATCTCTTGCATAATCCAACCTCTTACCAAGCACTTACTGAACCTCGTACCAAAAACTTAACAAATCTCTTACCTAAACTAACCTCTTACCAAGCACTTACTGAACCTCGTACCAAAAACTTAACAAATCTCTTACCTAACCTAACCTCTTACCAAGCACTTACTGAACCTCGTAACAAAAACTTAACAAATCTCTTACTTAGCCTAATCTCTTACCAAGCACGTACCAGAGCTCTTGCCGAACCTAACTTCTAACCAAACACCTACCGAACTTTTTTAACCTAACCAAACACTTACCGAACCTGTTTTCTAACTTAACTTCACACCAAACACTTAGCGAACCTTTTACCTAACTTAATCTAACCCCTTACTAAATACGTACTAATTCTTATGCTTAACCTAAACTCATACCAAACATTTTCTGAACTTCTTTTCTAACTTAAAATCTTAAGAAACATTGAGGAAACCTTTTAACATACCCAGCCTCCCTCCAACTCGCTTTCATTACTAAATATTGTACATAACCTAACCTTCTACCAAAGCTATGCTCTCGTATTACCAAATCTTTTACCTAAACTAACCTTACATCAAACCTTATCGTACTTCTTTGTTAACCTAACCTCTTACCAAACAATTACCGTACCTCGTATCTAACCTAACCTTAGACTAAACACTTACCAAAACTCTTTACAAACCTCTTTCTCACCTTCTTACATAACCTATTATCCAACCTAACTTCTTAACAACAACTTATCGAACTCTTACCTAACCTAATCTCTCACCTGACACTTCCTGAACCTCTTGCTAAACACTTATTGAACCTAATCTCTCACCTGACACTTACGGAGACTCTTGCAAAACACTTACCGAACCTAATCTCTCACTGACACTTCCTGAACCTTCTGCTAAACACTTACCGAACTTAATATCTCACCTGACACTTACTGAAACTCTTGCAAAACACTTAACGAACCTAATCTCTCACGTGACACTTATGGAGACTCTTGCAAAACACTTACCGAACCTAATCTCTCACCTGACACTTCCTGAACTTCCTGCTAAACACTTACCGAACTTAATATCTCACCTGATACTTACTGAACCTCTTGCAAAACCCTTACCGAACCTAATCTCTCACGTGACACTTACGGAGACTCTTTCAAAACACTTACCGAACCTAATCTCTCACCTGACACTTCTTGAACCTCTTTCTAAACACTTACCGAACTTAATCTCTCACTTGACACTTACTGAACCTCTTGCAAAACACTTACCGAACCTAATCTCTCACGTGACACTTACGGAGACTCTTGCAAAACACTTACCGAACCTAATCTCTCACCTGACACTTACTGAACCTCTTGCAAAACACTTACCGAATCTCTTACCCAAACTAACTTCTGCTAAAAGATAAAAAAATTCAAGCATTCGCCTCTCTTTGATGACCCGCAGCAATGAAGATCGTCCTCCAAATTCATTCTTATTTCTAACATTCATATTCATTTCATCCGACGCAAACATCTATACTCTCCTCCCTTAGTCACGGCAAAGGGAGTCTGGTTACATGAACAACTGGGTTATCTACTTTCCACACATATTCGATTCCTTCACCTTCATCTTTTCTTTCTAGATCTGTTCTTACAAAAATTCTGAGTGAGAAGATCTCGTTGATTTTGGCTTTAAATTTAAAAATAATCCACTTTAAGCACATTCAGTATCTCTACCAGCGTATAATTATCAATATTATTATTAGTATTATTATTGATATTAGTAAATATTTGGAGTATAACCACTACTCGAAGATGCACTGTTATAAGCATTTCTATTTAAATATATTTATATATATATATATATATATATATATATATATATATATATCCAATGAAAATCATCAAATTGATATTTATAATGCTAAAATAGTTTAGGTCTCACAATTATATACATCGACGCTTAATTGAATCGGCACTTATAAAAGAAATTCCCGACTTTAATACTTCCCAGGCCAATTCAATACTAATACTTTAATAAGCAAGAAATTCATACTTCCGTTTCTGAAAAATGCCGCTACATTCTCGCATCTTCCACCTTAGCGCCACTGATTTGTGTGTTTATACGTAAAGCAACTTCTGTATTTCACTTGTCCACTAGCGACTGATGATGAAGGATGTCTCCGTCGAAACTTGGTTTCGCATATAAAATTAGTCCTATTACTGTGGTTTTATCCCTATACATATATATATATATATATATATATATATATATATATATATATATACTAAAGTTACATGTTAAATACTTGAAAGATTCTACTATTCATTTTATTCAATTAAATTGCCATCGGCTTCAACCACATCCACCAGGTGACGTCAGCACCTGTTGCAGACCTTCTAGACGGTCTCCCTGTTTAAATGGGTGAAAACTCTCGTGATGCGAGACCTAACCCACGCCTTGGTGGTATATGCGGTCTTCTTGGTATCTCTCTCACCCCCTCTCACACATAATAGTGGAGAAGGTTGTAGTTTGGTGAGTTAGTAGGCCAGATGTTCGGAGTGAGGTGGTCAAAGAAATTGTCTGACAGCCAAGAATGGGTCCAACTGCTTGTGTGGCATAGTACACAGTCCCGCTGCAACATGTACGGCTTTCCAATGGCTAATTCTTAGATCCAGAGCAACACCAACTCCTCTAAACACTTTACCTGATACTACCTTCATGACCCTGATTTCGCTTTGTACTAAAAATTGTAAGTTTTCGTTTGACGGTAAATATTTGCTTCGCAAGTTTGCATTAGCCATGAGTAACTACTGCCTTTTACCTATTCTTTCTAACTTATATATGAAATTCTTTGAAACAAGACTCTTCCCTATTATTCTTGACTTCTCTATTGTTTGGTACAGGTATATTGATGGTGTCATTTGTTTTTTGCCTAATTCTAAAGATATAATCAGTTTTATTACTAAACTTAATGAAGTTGAAAGTAATAGAACCCTTCCCTTTCTTGATCTTCTTATCCATAGAACCTAGACAGGTTTCAAATATTCTATCTTTCGCAAACTTAGTAATTCAAACTCTTATATTCATGTTTACTATGCGCATAGTCCCAAAGTTTAGCGCTCTGGTTTTTCCTCTATGTTTCTACGGGCTTTACTTGTTATGAGACCTGAATAAATGGATCTGGAATTTTTTAATATGTTTGAAATCAGCCACAAATTGTTTTATCTTTATCCCTTTCTTTTAAATTATCTTTCTTCTGAAAAAAAGACGTTCTATAATACAGTTCCACTACCCCCTTTAATGTTAAAAACGTTCTCGTTTTGCTTTTCTTGGATTGCTTTTAAAAAACCTTTAACATTTCTGTTACTTTCGAGTACGAGTTGACTATTAAGAATATACTTGTTCACAATGCATGTAATAATATAGCTGGGTTTACTCACTCGAATGTTCTGGCTGTCAGAGTAAATATTTTGGGCAAACAGGCAAGCAATTTTCGGTCCGTATCAATCAACGTGAATACAATGTACGGAGAGGTGAAAATAATAGTGTTTTTTGTTCATATATCCGAGAATGCCCATTTAATTATTGAAACTCAGCTAAATTTATTTATCGCTCCAATGAAGTTATAAAAAGAAATATTGTTAAATGCTCTTTTATAAACCATTTCGATAATTTTAACATTTCCCTTTTGCCTTTTCAAAATTGATGCTCTTATCAAAGACTTATTCTTAAAGGTATCAGTGTGTACTTATGTTCTAAATTTTGTCTCTAATATTCATAATTATGGGCACCCAGTTTGTAATTTTAATTATTTCATTGATTTTGGATTTAAGCACTGTTTCGTTACTTTCCCCCTCTCTCTCTCCTTTCCCCTCCATTTAGCCGCTTCTCATGTCTCCCCAAATCATTATCTTTCGGCTATCTCCTTTTTCGTTAATCATTTTATTGCATCTGGGTCTGTTCTTTACCTTTTCTGCCACTTCGTTTGACCTTGGTACCTGCTGCTGATAAATCTTGATGTGCTTTTACCCTCCCTCTTCTACTTTTTTATTGGCGATTTCTTGTCTTATAGGCGGTGCTTTATTGTTTTTTCTTATATGTAACTTTTTTATTTTAATTTCTCTTGTATAAGGAACTGAATAAAGTTTGAAAGTACTCGGAAACACCTTTTCCTTTTTTATGTGGGACATTACATTCATTGCTAACCTCACGTGCTACTTTGTGAATATTTCATTTCATATATATATATATATATATATATATATATATATATATATATATATATATATATATATATATATATATATATATATATATATATATATATATATAATTTGAAGGATCAACGAAGGGACGTATAAAGGGAAATTCATTTCATTTTCTTGATACAACGTTTCGGGTGAACTTTTCACCCATCTTCGGGTAGTGAAGTCTTCTCAAGAGAACGGTAGAGCTTGATTCCTTCGGGTTCATAATGTAAGGATAAATATTGGTTAGGGCTTCTCCTTTGGAGCTGAAATTTAATTTGAAGGATGAACGAAATGACGAATAAAGGACGTTGTATCAAGAAAATGAAATGAATTTCCCTTTATACGACCTTTCGTTCGTCCTTCAAATTAAATTGAAGCTCCATAGGAGGAGCCCTAACCAATATATATATATATATATATATATATATATATATATATATATATATATATATATATATATATATAGTACAAGAAAGAGAAATTAGACGCAAATGAGCAATGAGACAAGAAACAGGAGTTTTTTTAGAGGTAAGAGAAAGGGACATTAGAAGAAGACTAGAATCAAAGAGAGCAGAGGGCGGCACAATGAAGGCAATCCTTTACCGAGAAGACAGAGATAACGCCAGAGGAAAAAAAGTTTGAAATTCCTGGCCGGGACTCGAACCCGGGTCTGCTGATTGCCGGTCAGATGCTCTACCGCTGAGCTACCATGCAAGTTCTGCGGATTAATAACAACCACAACAGGGCTTTCGCCATATTTATTTTCTGCCTTTCAAAACAATTTTGAAGACAGAAACAAAGGTGCAGAAACCTTGCATTGCAGACTATATTACAATATAGTACAGAACTTGCATTTGCTCCTTCTTCTTTGTATGTGACTTGGGGATGAGCCTTTAAATTGTGAGCAAGTAAGAAGATGTGGTATAAAAATTCCTTGGAGGTTCCTAGCTTAGAGAGATACTGAGTTTGATAAGGTAACGCTTTGGACGAAGTAGACTCACTATGCCTGGTTGCTCAGCGGTAGAGCATCTGACCGGCAATCAGCAGACCCGGTTTCGAGTCCCGGCCAGGAATTTCAAACTTTTTTTTCCCTGGCGTTATCTGTTTCCTCGGTAAAGAATTGCCTTCATTGTGCCGCCCTCTGCTCTCTTTGATTCTAGTTTTCTTCTAATGTCCCTTTCTCTTACCTCTAAAAAAACTCCTGTTTCTTGTCTCATTGCTCATTCGCGTCCAATTTCTCTTTCATGTACTATATTGTTATATAGTCTGCAATGCAAGGCTTCTGCACCTTTGTTTCTGTCTTCAAAATTGTTTTGAAAGGCAGAAAATAAATATGGCGAAAGCCCTGTGGTGGTTGTTATCACCCGCAGAACTTGCATTTGCTCCTTCTTCTATATATATATATATATATATATATATATATATATATATATATATATATATATATATATATATATATATGCATATATATATATATATATATATATATATATATATATATATATATATATATATATATGCAAGTTCTATTGAAATCCACATGTGTGGCAGCGTTATTAATTCTAACTTGTATATTCTTAATATTTCTTACAGGTTTTTAACGGGGTCTTCAAGGCGAGAAAAAACATCCGCGAATGACATTTTTATTCCTAGACCTCTTTCGACCATGTTAGGTCATCTTCAGGGAATGAACAGAAATGGAATTATTGATGATGATATGTGTATAGAAAGGACAGAGAGGGATCACTGTGTAACACAGGAAAACAGGCAGTCGTTGAGGAAAAGGAATAACTTGAGAGGGGATAGGAGGAGTTGATAGGTCTGTGGCTAGACACCGATGCGTGGTGTGGTTGGGTGGGTCTCGAGGTGTACGTGACTGGACGACGGTCGGAGGGTGATCAGGAAGGAGAGCGTGTCTGCTTAGTAGGAAACGCGTTATTCATGATGCCTTTAGCTTATACGAAGAACGGTATGGGTTGCGGGTGGTCATGGGTCGCGGGGTATCGCGGTGCCATTGCATACCGTCTTATATGTAGTGCTGTGTATAATGGGTCTCTGGCGGGTTTCCCGAATTGTTTTGTGAATCTGGTGTGAGCGTATGTGTTGAGGGGTGCCAATTTGTCGTTGTCGTGTATTGTGGACATTCTCGTGTACAAGGGAGAGCGGCAAGCGCGCTTCAGAGCAGAGTTCTGAGTGCGCTGAGTCTTCTGCTGCCACGTGTCACTCGCGGCTACGAGTAACAGTGGGGCGTACGTGAGAAGAGGTCGCACGATTGTTTTGTATAGTTGTAACTGAAGTTTTTTGCCTGCAGGATAGAACCTGAGCAGCATTGTGTTTGTACGTGAGGCTCTTGCTTGTGTTATGTTCTGGTTTATATTGAACTTGAGGGTCTTGTCAAAAGTTACCCCAAGGGTCTTTGTATGTTGTGTGCAGTCGAGCCTTGTTGGGTTTAGATGGTTCATGTCTGGTGTGTGTGAGAAGATTTGTAGGTTATGCATGAAGTGATCTCTTGCGCCGAAGAATGTCATCCGTTTCTTCTGACGATTCGTGGCAATCAGCCATTTATCCTCGTAATCTGTCTTAGCGTCTAGTATTATTTGTGCGTGGAGTGCGATCTCGTCTGGTCCACGGCCGCTGGCGAGTATGGTCTCGTCATCGGCGTAGGACACTGTGTATGTGTGACAGCAGTTTTCGGGTGGGCGTAAGGGGTCGTTTGTGTACAGAATGTATAGTGTGGGTGCCAGTACGCTTCCTTGGGGAACGCCTGAGCGTGGTTTGAAGGGTTGTAAGATGATATTGTTGTATTTTATATGGCATCTCCGTTCAGTGAGGTAGTGCGAGAGGAGCCTTCTGGTGCAGAGAGGTAACTCCGTATTATTGGTGAGTTTCCAACGGAGTCTTTTGTGCCACGCTTTATCAAAGGCCTTCTCCTCGTCCTTGTTGATGAAGAGTGTCTTTTGATGTACCTGGCGTTTTTTCTGTATTCTGTCATGAACGATGGTCACAGCCGCCTGAGTGGACCGCCCCCTCCTGAACCACCCATATTGGTGGGGGAGAACCAGTCCCCCTCTTTCAGGTATTCCCGTAGGCGGCAGTTGATCATGCGTTCGAGTATTTTGGCTAGGTGCTCTAATAGAGCAATAGGACTGTAATTGTTTGGGTGTTTGGGGTCTTTGTTCGTTTTGTGTAGAAGTATGTTGTGAGAGACTTCGAATATTTTGGGGAAGTGGCCTGAGGTTAGTGAGGGGTTGAATATATGTGTAAGTGTGGGGTATATGTTTTGGGGGAGGTTGTGTATTAGTGTGGCTAGTAGCCTGGAGGGGCCGGGGGTACGTTTTTGTGTTCGATTTAATGTAGTGTTTTGTTTCCTCGACGGTGATGGGAATGGTCAGTGTGGATGTGTAGTCGAGCAGCTAAATTCGTATCAGGGGGGCGGGCCTTAGCTCGTGAGCGTGGGCCGACACCACTCCTGGACTTCCTAGGAGTGCTCCCGCCCGTAGGGTTTAGGTAGGTTGTGTGTATGTTCTGTGTTCCAGTGGTACCTAAATGCTTCGAGGATGACGTTAGTGTCTGTGAGTGCTTGGTTGTTTACTTGGAAGGTGATGGGTTTGGGAGGATCAGTGCCTAGCAACCTTTTTACGTGCCGCCAGAAGAAGGAGGGGTTAGTGCAATGGGTGTGATCCGCGATTCGGATGGCCTCTCGCCACTGCCGGTTCCTATCTAGCTGCACGCACTGTAAGATGCGGGCACGTAGGTGATTGATATTGTGTTGTCGTTGGACTCTAGTGTAATGATTGTTGTACTGTGTGATGAGTCTCTGAGTGTGTATGGAATATGGGAATTTTTTTGGCAAGTGTACGCTTTATGTGGTAAGTGTAGGTTGCGTGCTGTGGTTATAGTTTTTAAGATTGAGTGACAGTGGTCATCTAACATGTCTGGATTGGTATGGTCCAGGTCGAAGTTTTGTGGCGTGTTATCTGTTATGTGTATCTTGAACTCTTCCCAGTTTGTGTTTTTGTAGTCGAAAAGAGGTAGTGTTGGTATGAGTATGGGAGATGTAGATATGATAAGGCATATCGTTATGTGGTCAGAAAGTACCTCGGGACCCGGTAAGATATGCGTGTAGAAGCGTGTAGCGTGGTCATTGCGGAAAACCACGTCCGGAGACGTGGTACCTCCACGAGGACGGAAGAATGTGGGGAAGGCCGGGCCGATGTGCTCGCAGCGATAGCGCGGCAAGGCACCGGCCAGGTACCTTCCTGCATCATTCGTAGTGTTAGAAAGGAGTGTTAGGTGAAAGGCGTTGAGGTCCCCGGCAAAGAAGATAGGAAGGTTGTGGTTTGATAAAGACCGGACTGGAAATTCTATGTTTAATTGTAGGCGTAGGGATATGTAGTGTGTGGCCACTAGGATGGGGTCAAAGCTTGTCTGTACCTTGCAGGCTAGAAAAGAGTCATTTTGTGCTTGGATGAGGGAGTAGTGTATAGAGCGCTATACTAGGATCGCTGATCCTAGGCGCCTGCGGAGATAGATACGTGTGGTAGTCTGCAATGCGGAGTCTGTTGTTGGGAGGATGTAGGCTGGTCGAGTTCAAGAGTATTATGTCAGGTCTTTGTGTGTTCAGGACCCACTTGGCAACAGTATGGCGAATACCGTGCCAACTGCATACGTTTATTTGTGTTACGTTGAGGTGACCTATTGTCGTAGGCGGAGTGCGCGTGAGGCTGATTTAGCTGGGAACGTTACCCTCTCCTTGGTTATTGCCCAGGAGGCGTGAGGAGCCAGTACCTTTACGCGTGTCGGTTGTGGTTTGGAAAGGTTGTCAGTAGTGTTATTGGGTGGGGAAACCGTGGTGGAGAGGAAAGTGAAGGGAGGGAGGTTTAGTGATAGCGGTCGTGGAAGCAGGGTTGGAGAGAGTAGAGTCTAGGAGGGGGGAGCTAGGAGCAGAGGTGGAGGGAGTAGAGATAGGAGATAGGTGGGGCTAGAGATAGTAGGGGAGGTGCAGATTATGAGAGGGGGGTGTCAGGAGAGAGAGAGGAGGTTGTGACGAAGAAGGAGGGGTGGAAGGGGGAGAAGAAGGAACAGCAGGAAAGGGGTGGTCGGCTTTACGCGTGGTCATGTGTGTAGGGGGGGGGGGGAAGGTCGTGGTAGAGTTTATTTGTTTAATACGGGGTGTTGTGAAGGGTGTGGTGCGCTGGGGAGTTTGAGGTTGTGCTGTCAGTAGGAGTGGGGTTGGAGGCTGTAATAGGGTGGGTGGAGTAGGTGGGAGGGGGTTTTTTGGCAATAGGGGAAGTGGGGGTTGTCGGAGGAGGAGTGCTGGTGGTAGGAGGGAGTTTAGGTATAGAGGAGGAAGGAGTGGGAGCTGTAGGGAGGAGATGAGGCAGTTGGAAGAGAGATGGGAGCAGTGGGCAGAGGGGTAGGTAAGGAGGGTGCAGGGAGAGGGGGGCGGGAGTGTTATGAGGGTGGGGGGGCGGTAAGCCCAGGGAAATAAGTGTTCGTGCCCACCGGGATAGGGAGGAGTGCGGGTCGCCTGTGTGCATGCTCATCGATTAGAACGAAGACCTTCTCGGGAAAGGTGATCTATTCTATTGAGTATGTTTGCGTATAGTCGAGGGTCACCCCTCGACATGTCCTTTGCCACCGTTGAGAGAAAGGCGGCCAGTTGTAGATTTGGGTATGTGGTCTCGTTGAGTGTGTGGTGTGGGGTAGGGGTGGCTGTCGGAAGTAGTGGAGATCTCTGGGTGTAAGGTGCTAGGGTGGGGGCGGGTGTCGGAATATGTAGGTGAGTTTGGGTCGCTGCCGGGGTTGGGTGTATCTGGTGTGGGACAGGGAGAGGTGCGGACACCGTTGCGCCGGCAGCGGTGGCGAATGTTCTTGTGAGGGGAAAGGGTGAGGGGGCGGAGTGTGAGGTTGTTTAGGTGGGTTGAGGACGCCGTATAGCGGCTACTGCGTTAACGCGGGCCTTACTTAAGTAAGGGCATTTTGAGTTGACGGCGACATGGTCGCCGCCATAGTTGGAGCAGAGGGGTGTGGTGGCTGTGCAGGTGGTGTAGTGCTGGCTCACTACACTGCACTTGGAGCAGATCAGGTCTGTTTGGCAGTTGCGTGTTGGGTGTCCGGTTTTGTAACACCGGTGGCATTGTGTTGGTCTTATGTTTAGTTGAGACTCAACGTTATGTGCTTATTGTAGGGTGCCGCAGACCTTGATGCCTTGGTCTAGCATTAGTGTTTGGTTGTGTTCGTCGGACAATCTGATCACTGCCCATTGTTTTGTGCGGTTAAAATATAGGTCTCTGATGACCTATATTTCTGTCTGAGGTGTGTGCGGAGGTCATAAGTGTAGAAGGCCAACCATAGGGGGTTGGTCTTTTTGATGCGTATTTGGTGTATTTTTACTACACTGTCGACTAATTTTGTCTGTCGGTCTAATGCGCCGAGTGTGTCCGATACGTGTTGGTGGAATTTGGCTGCGTCCTCCTGTGAGCGGAAGACGAGTTTGTGGCCTGTATGTGTCTTAATTATGTTCGTGATCGGGATGGAGCGTGTGTAGCGGCTAAGTTTAGAAGTGTTTGTTCATTGTTCGTTGTTGGTTTTTTGTTTTTTGTGTTCAAGAGTGTGAGGTAGGAAGTGTTGCATGCCATTGTTTTTTTTCTCTTTGTATGGAGGTCCCCCCGCCCCACCGATGACGACCCAGTGAAAATGACTCGGATGTGGGGATGAATGATAAATGAGTATAGACCTGGTTGTGCTCCTCAGAGGGTGTAAAAACATGGCGGACTTAATGATGACTGAAGCCAGAATCAACTGACTCCAGTCGGGGTGCCGCCCCCTCTATTGGGTTTTTGGTATTTTTCAGTTACGTCCGACATCTCACAGAGACGGTAGAGTCTCCCTCTGTGGCCTTGGAAGGTGCCGCAGGGTAGGGTATTAATCCTCCCCGCGTTGGTAACTGAGTCCCAATCCAGGTTGCTCCTTCCTTTGAGTTCCGCAGCTGGCTAAGCCTCAGACCTCCTTTCCCCAAAGTTTGCAATTATGCCCTTTCTAAGTAGGAGGTTATAGGTGCAACGGAGCTATATGTGGAGAGTCACATTCACAGAGCCAAGTCACGGCGGGGCATGGGTGGGAGGGGTTTAGCACGTTATACTACTATGACGTGCCAGAGGAATAAAGGTATTTTTATTCAGGGGGGTTTGGGGAGCAGGGGGAGGGCTTTTTGAATCTTGAAGTTGGCTCACGAAGGTTAAACAATATTAAACAATAATTATAACTAAAAGAGGCAAAGTGCCCACAACAGGCGAAATAAACAAAATTAAACCAAAATAAAAGTAAAAATGAAAGCTAACGAGTTAGCAAAAATATAATTGAAAGGCTTCAATGCCTAAAGATGAAGGACATTTATTTTTATAGAGATATTTATTATATATATATATATATATATATATATATATATATATATATATATATATATATATATATATATATATATAATAATAAAAGAGAAAGATAATAAACAAATAAAAAGGCAAGATAAAATATAAGAAAACAAAAAAAAGTGTCAGCAAAAACACTGACACCATTGAAACAGGAGGAATAAAAAAAGAAATAGAATATTAAGATGCTTGAGATGCCCTCTACACCAGGGCAAAATCTAAATATCCTTCACCACTATCTACACTTACAGCACATTTCCCCCACTTGTTACATCAATCAATCTTACTATATGTCGTTCAGATCTAGTTCCCTGGCAAAGGAGGCAAAGTAAAATCAAGTTTGAAAACCTGCTTCTTTTAACGGCGGTCAAGTCGGGACGCCGAGATGTCGGGAGTATGGTTTCCGACTGAAGTTGTACGTTAGTTACCGGTTTCTTCATTTGAATGATGACGGCTTCGGCTATCCGCAATCTTCTGCGATTTTGGAGTCTCAGGATGATGGAGGTGCCCTGATTAAGTTTTTCACAGGTTAGGGTACTGTCATGAGATTGGGCGTGTTTTTTTTTTAATCGCGCCATCTTGAAGAGGAGCTGTCAGTCGCCTTGACCGGGTTGTGGAGGTCACGTCAATGTTCTTTGAATTGCGATGTTCGCAGTCACAGACTTTGCATGAATATTAGTACACGACGTTAGTATCCGGGAGTTCGCTAGTTGGAGTTGCATAATGAGTGGATTTCGAACCTCTATCATACGTTTACTTATCCTTCATCATGCTCACTTCCTTTCTTCCAATTTAGCACCTATATTCCTCATACAGAACCGGAAGAACCGCCTAATCTCTGTTCCCTTACTCATTTCATCTTTCATTCATGTGTTTCAGTCAGCCTATGATTAATTATGATTGAGTTAAAGTAGGTGCATGTAAGGGAGGACGATAAAGTGTGTGGATAGATAGAGAAAATAGACAAGCGGAGAAAAGAGAAAGAAGTGTGGTAGGGTGCAAAGAGATGCCTAGAGTCTGGTGATCAGACCTAATCACTTTTATTATTTTATTGGTTGCGTGTATTCTTTGTTGTTACTGTAGATTTGTAATAATTATAAATAATTATTTATGGCGTTCAAGCCATTTGTCTTAATAATTTTTAGTTTATTTGGTGTATGTTATGCATTGCTTATTTTGTATGTGTTTTTTTAATACATTTAACTGCGTGCTTAATGTTTTGGTATTTTTTGTGTGCGTGTGTTTTTTAGTGTTCTTGTTTCTTCAAGCTGGTGATTATTGTCGAAATCGTTTTTTTTTCGTAATCTTGATTTGCGGTTGTCTTCATCGGTGATTTTTCTTAGTTGTGGGTTCATTTGTCAAGTTCGTTTTTCTTCTTCTTTGATGTTTTTTAGGTAATACATCTCATTGGCGGAGCTAGGAAATCGTGCGCGACAGTCAGCTCTTCTGTTCTGGTTAATCATCTGGGTGATTTCATCACTCAGTTCTAGATTAACCAGATCCTGCATTTTCCGGGTCCGTTCTTCTATTACTTTGTTAATGGGAATTATCCCCGCCTCTCTGTGCAGATCTTCTTGCCGTCTTCTTTCTTGCCTGTGTGTACCCGTGATTAAGTACATGTATTTATTTTGCACTACTTGAAGTCGCCTCTTTTGTGTTTATGAGACACAAGAGAGGGTGGAGGCAGGGTAAAGCAACGTAGATCTTACAAGGGCATTGTAGATCTTCTTCTTGTTGCTTTTACGTAGATTTCTAAATGTATATAGAGTTCTGACAGCGGCCGAGGCTCGAGAAATTCTTTCTTCGACGTCCTTCTTGTACCCTGTAGAGGTGATTTTCATATGGAGTACATTGCATTTGTTGGTGTAGGGGCATCGCGTATCCACCACACGCACGTCTGCCCTTAAGGTGCGTCCAATAGGGACCACCTTGAATTTCTCTTGGTTTGTTCTTATCTTCCACTGAGCCTAGTAGTTTTTCAGGTTCGCGATTTCCATCGCGTCATGCGAGCTTGCCACGGCGCATTCCTCCATGGAGATACGATTATCTGGCTGAAATAATCGGCATACTGAATATTGAGGTAAGAGGGGTACACAGGGGCTGGGACATCCACGGTGTATATCGAGTAAAGGGTGGGGGACAGACAACCCCCCCCCCTGCGGGAGGCCCGCAGTGAGCGGAAACTTTAGTCCGTCCGTGCACCCTAGACTGACATACACCGCTCTCTCCATGACATAGTCACATAGAGTTCTTTCTTAGTTTTTACTTAGACCCAGCCGTAAGATCTTATACTTCATGCCCCGCCGCCAGACCTTATCAAACGCCTTTGATACATCCCAACACACGATATCCACATAACTCCTGTCCCGTTTGGCTTGGGAAAGCTTTTCCGTTATGACATTGATTGACATTTCCGTACTTCGCTTCTTTCTAAACCCGAATTGACATGGGTTGTAGAGGGAGTTTTCTTCCAGGTGAGACACCAGTCTCCCGTTGAGGATCTTCTCAAAGAGTTTCCCGCCAAATTCCAGGAGTGAAATTGGGCGGTAGCTCTCTCTCAACGTTGGGTCCTTTCCGTGCTTGGGCAAGAATATCATCTTTGCCGTCTTGTAAGCATCTGGAAAGTACCCTGTATTCCGAAATGCGTTGAAAATACGTCTCATTCCTTCGATGATGATGGCTGGTGCCTTTTCGAAGTTTACCTTCGTAAGCCCCGATTGGCTTGGGGCTTTTTGTCGAAATGAGCGGAGTGCGCCAAGGATCTCTTCTTCGGTGATCTCGGCGTCTCCGTCACGCAGTCTATCCACCTGGTGATGAGGATGCGTTCGGTGTATTTCCGTGTTCAGCTCGTCTACGATGTTGTTTTCGAACTCTATATAAAAATCTTCGTTTTCTTCTTCCGATATGCTGAAGATTTTTTCCCAATAACGCCGGAGTATTACTTCGATGTTATTCTCTTCTGTTTCCATGGATCCATCTTCTTTTTGGATTTCCATTTTCTTCTTTTTTCCAGATGATCCTCTGAGACTTTTGACTTTCTTCCAAAAGTCCTTGGAAGATGCATCTTGATCGAAGCTCTCGATTGCATCGTCCCATTGTCTCTGTTGTTGTTTGAGGATCAACTGTTTGAGCTCTTCCTTGATATCTCTACTTCGTTGTAGCGAGTCAACTGATGCATTTCTGATATTTAACTCGTACATGACTCTCAATTCTCTGTAGATTCTTTAATGTACCCAGTACCCAGTACCCAGTCAGCCAATCTGAGCCTTCCAATTTTATGTTTCTTATAGCGCTTAGTTTTCCCTTAAAAGTTTCCTGCGCCATGATTGGCCAATTTTTGTTATACTTATGTTCGCGTAGAAATACTATATATAATGTAGCAATTTTTGAGGATATATTACAAACGCATCGCTGGGTAGGTTCTACCCAGCGAGTAAAAAACTAAAACTACATTTATACAAAGCACTCGTGCGTCCCATTCTCACGTACGCCCCACTGTCACTCGTAGCTTCGAGCGATACCTGGAAGCGAAAGGCTCAGCGCATTCAGAACTCTGCTCTGAAGCGCGCTTGCCGTTCGCCGCTGTACTCGAGAATGGACGCACTACACAACAACAACAAACTAACTCCTTTCAACACCTACGCTCACACCAGACTTACAAAACAACACGGAAAACTCACCACAGACCCACTTTACACCTCGCTACATGTAAGAAGGTACGCGATGGCGCCGCGATATCCCGCGGCCCACGAACACCTGCCACCCGTACCATTCTTCGCATAAAAACCAATAAGGCATCGTGAATAACGCGTTTACGGATGGACTGTCAGCCTTCCCCCCCCTGACTTGCCCCCAACCCTCGCCCAGTCAATTACCACATAACCCACACCCTCACTACAACACCTCGCTTCGGTGTATAGCCACCGACCTATCTACTCTCGCTGTCCCTTTCTTAATTATTTTCCGCAACGCTCCTCTCTGACTACCCGACTGCCGTGTTACAGCAGTCCCTCTCTGTTCTTTCTATACACAAAATGAATGAATGAATGAGGATATATTGACTGCGGACTGCTTTGTCTGCTTTATCAAGTTGACTCCCGCTTTGACAGCAATCTTCAAAAATTTAAGAAAGTGAATTTTTAGCAAGATAGTGAATAGAGTGATTAAATTGTTGATAGTAGCGCGAACGTTTGTTCGTCGACTGATTCGTAAGTGGACCACTGGCTATCGTTGTTCGACGACAGTGTGGGGACGGATCTTCGCTCCTACGTGGATTATTGTATTGAGGTAAAGTGATAATTTTATTTTGGACATTGGCCCTCTGATCTCCTCCACCTCTTTCTCCCTCACCACTTTCCTATACAGGTGTTTTTCCATATTCTTTCCCCCATGTGTAAACACACAGAGAGAGTTGGGATGAATAAAAAATGAGAGAAACCCTTCGAATAACTCTTCGGGTCCTCTCGGAGGGCCCGAAGCCGGATAGAGGTACGGTTTTCGAAAAAATATATACGAATATCAAAATTGCACTGGTTCGACTCATAGACATCCCGAATGGTTACTCTGCCATTTGTGCAAGGGAGGCTGAATGCGAGGCCTTAACCTCAAGCAAGGCAGTTGAATGCCTAAAAACGATAAACCTGATACCACACACACCACCCCAAATAAAGACACACCGTAGTGTCATCTGCAGGCGCCTCGACTCTTGGGTTGGAAGCCACTCAGCAGAAGACATTAAAAACGAACTTTAAAGGAACCACCCTTGAGCGAAAGTTGCTGAGGTTTTAAAATTTAAAACGTACACGCACGTCTTCAAGGTTGTATTCGAGGATACGGTTATGGCGCAAAAAGCAAAAGAACTAGGCTTACTGTTGTTCAGTGTTAGAGTCGGCTCGGATCAAATGTGCTTCAGGTGCTATAAATACGGCAAGCATTCCACCTCAAGCTGTCCTGAGAAAAAAGACCTAACCTTTGTTCCATATGTGCAGGTCGCAACCATTTTTGGCGCGACTGCAAGAGTACATCACCAAAATGCTTGAACTTTGAAGGCCCCCACCGGACTATGTCCATGGCATGCCCGATCAGGAAATCAGAAATCCTCAAGGAAACAAAGTTACGACGTGAAACAGAGGAGAAAAAGGTGAATTCAACATACGCCAAAGTCGCAAAAGCCGCTATTGCCGAAACGAATAACCAAAGAACCTATTTGCACATCGAAAACGAGCACTCCACAAAAATTATGTGCTGCTTTTTTCATGCTCACATAGCAAACATCATACGCCCAGGAACATTCGCAACCGAGGTCAATCGTATGCTTGTAAAGAACGGCTTACAGGAGATGTGGTTCCCCGACAACCCGCCGTCAGAGGAGGTTATGCGCATAAGTGTAGCCCCTCAGTGCCCAGAACCATGCCAGAAGGTACCCACCCCACAGAACACAGCCATCACACGCGACCCACGACTCAACAAAAACAAACATACTCCACAGACAGAAAAACAAGCGCCACTTACACCCAAAAAGACTGACACAACTACATCCAAAACACACGAGAAATCACCAACAAAGGAAGCAGTGCGACCGAAAGAGACCAGGTCTCCGAGGTCGAGAAAAATCTCAAAATCACGTGGCCCAAGGTCAACCTACTCATCTCGAGGCAGAGAGACCCAGTTGAAATACCACTTGAGAGGTTTCAATTTAAAACTATATGCCCCCGAATCGGCCCCTTTCCCCTCAGAAATCGAGTCTCACGAAGTGTCTGAAGGTCTTAAAACCGGAAGATACAAATAGAATGCTCCGATTTGGTACCGGAACGGCAAGTTGAGGAGGCTCTCTCGAGGAACATGGTAAAACTGACCACTGACTGCTTTCATACAATCACAGATACAGAATTCAGAAAAAAACTAAACGGCAGGGAGCGCACCCCGCCCAGTACACCACATGGGGCTAAAGTGGACCACGAATAAGCGCCCACTTTAATCCCATACATATAAAAAACCATACGTTACACAAAATGACTGACAGACTAACAATAATACAGATGAATGTCGATGGGTGGGACGGAAAAGGTTCCATCTACGGCAACATCTTGCGACAAAATGACCCTGACATAATACTCATTAATGAACACGGAATGACCTCTCATAAAGAGATACAAAATTTTCAATACGACGTCATCAGCAAAAATCACAGCCAGGAGCGGTATGACGGCTGCGCAATAGCCGTCAAAAAAGGTTTAAAATACAAAAGACTACCCGACTTAGATGAATCTTACCTTGCCATTGAGGTAGGCACTACCCTGGGGGTCTAGTCGTGGCCACGGAGTACCACCTCCCAAGACGCGGCTATGTACCCTTGCACAACCTTCTACAGATCCTCAGCCATAAGAGAAACGTAATCTTTGCTGGAGATCTGAATGCAAGATGTGCAGCATCAGGGTATACCTCCTTCAACAATGCGGGTAGAAACATTGAGGTAATACTAGACAGACGCTACGCGACAAGAATTGGACCCAAATTCCCGACATTTATTACAGGAAATGCAGCAACGAAGCCTGATATTGTTTTAACCAGTATCAGGTTTCCATACAACTATTACATTGAACCAGGCCCCATTATTCCAAGCGATCACCAGGCAGTTAAAATCACAATTGGTGTAAACCCTATTCAACTAGAAATCCCAGAACGCAAAAGCTATAAGCAGGCGGACTGGGAAAGATATAGAAACTACCTTCTAAATTATATCCAAGACCCTTTAATTGATGCAAATTTAGAAGAAATAGATGAAGAGCTGGATAAAATCACTGACCTCCTTATAAAAGCAGATAAAATTAGCATTCCCCGCATTAAGTATAAAACCCTTCCAGCTCCTATTTGGACCCCTCCCATGAAAGCCCTGGCCCAAGAGTATAAAGACCTGTCCAATGTAATAGCGCTGATAGGCCCCAACCACAATGTCCATAGACGAATGAGACAGATAAAAGACGAACTCCAGACACTCATTACAGACCAACAAATACAGGTATGGGACAGACTAATTGAGGGACTTGACATAGAGAGAGACTCACGGACTTTTTGGCAGACGTACAGACGCTTAAAAGGACAACCCCCTTAGAAGAAATGGAAGATTTCGACCAATGCCCCAAAATTCAAAATAATTCCCATGTTTCGCAAGACCTTCAATGATATACGGGTAGAGGGGGAGAGAATCCCCTACTGCTCGGAAGGGACGGTCCTGGGGCTCAAAATCACCACAGGGGGATACAAGTGTCATATCGGGCGGACAGTCGCGAATAGCAAGAGAGATTTGAGGGAGTTTTATAGGTTCATTGACCTAACTCACTCAAATAAACTCAAGATATTCAATGCGTGCATTCGCTCGAGACTCTTGTACCCCATGGTGCCGTTGAATGCGTGTGCCTGGACCCACATTGCGAAACTACAAACCATCCAGAACAAGGCGATTTTACTCATTACAAACACCCGAAGAAGAGAACACAAAAAACAGAGGGAGCTCCACGCCTCGGTTGGATTATCTCCGATCAACGTGGCGCTCCACGAGAGAGCTAAGAGGATATGGCAAGCCATTGGTGCCCACTTGACCCCTGAGTTTTCTCGTACACACCTAGACATCGAGGCCGACAGACAGATAAGACCATTTAAAAGTAGTAAATTACAGTCTGACAGTGACGTGACTCCCCAATATACACTACGTGTTCGACAATAGACGAGACTCAACTAACCAGTGTAATGTGAAAGTTTTTTAATTAAAATTCAACTCACTAAAATCAAATATACTTAATTATTAATAATTAAAGCTAAAAATGATCAAAATCAACCTAAAACTTTTTCCAAAACCCAAAGCGGGATGTAAAAACCCCGTCTCTAATAAAGGCTTGAATGCCCAAAAATAAATACTCATCATCAAGATGAAAACCCCTAATCAAATTAGCTATGCTGATTTGATTAAATAAACTATAAATCCTATAGTTTATAACTAAAAGATATATCATAAATACAACAAACAGAGCTACCCTTTCACCAGGGATCTTTTTATTCTGTCTTCCACACATCATCTATTCTTTAAACTCACTTCTTAACCACTCTACTCTCTGACTATTTTCTCTCTACTCTATCTAATTTCATCTCTTATTATGTCCAATTTTCGGGCCAGCGTTTTGTTCCTCCCTTAAGACCAGCAGCACATCTCGCGTCCTTATAACTCCTCTGCCATGAAATTGAAGCTGGTCAAACTTGGGCGAAAGTCGAAGAGGTGTATAACTTCAAAAATCGTGAAGGAGGTGACTATTATCATCTGTTTAAAGCCAACTTCCAAACCTCTGAGATGGCCGCTAAGGCAGCTGAAGCTGGTCTGGTCTTATTCTATACGAAGATTTCTGCATCATGTATAGAGAGAGAAACCTTTGTGTCGGTTCAGGTGTGTTTCTCCTGCTATGCCCTGGAGCAGCACGCCACTAAAGACTATACCTTTCGTGGAAAGGTTTGTAGCGAATGCGCCGGAGATGGCCACACCTGGCGTGAGTGTACAAGCGGGACTGTCAAAAAATGCCTAAACTGCAGTGGCCCACATCGTACCCTGTCGATGTCGTGTCCCTTGAAGAAGACACTGGTCACCGACAAAAAGAAGAATATACAGGAGGAAAAGCACCGCAGGGCAACGACTTCCTACGCACAGACAGCCCAGAGTCAGGAGAAGGAGAAGACCCTCTTACAATTAGATCCCTTGATGAATTTGGACCTTGTGATGTGTGTCATACACGCTCACTTTGTGAACATCGCAAAACCAGGAAGTTATGCCACAGAGTTGAACCGCATGTTAACTCAGAATGGGATGAAACCGATGTGGTTTCCGGACAATCCCCCCTCAACCGAGCTATACCAGACCCAAACAGGAATTAGGCCTACAGCTGAAGCAAGAAGACGTTCGAAATCTCGGGATCCGAGACTCAACAAGCCCAGTACACCAGACACCCCTACAATAATGGAGACAGACCAACCTTCTCAAAAGGATGCTGATTCCCAGAGGACGACCCAAAGAACTAGGAGCCCCAAGAAGACCAAACAACCCTCCCTAGTTTACAAATATACCGATATAAATCTACGTATATATGCCTCCCTTTCTGCCCCTTTCCCAAGATCGGCGAAGATCAAAGACATTGTAGATGGGATGATCAAGAACAAGTACAAATGGGACTATGATTTTGACATCAGCGAGGAAGAGATGAATTCGGCACTCAGACAAGGCAGAATTGAGATCTGTGGCGAATCATGTCTTAACCTTTCCCATGATCAATTCAAAAAGAAGAGATCTGCTAGAGTGAGGTCGCCCACACAGGCGGAGCCAGCTAAAGTGTCGAATCTTCACGGGGAGTAATATGGACAATATGACTAAATACATCAACAAGCTAAAGATCTTTTCTCTTAATGTTAATGGCTGGATGGGAAAAAGATTCGTCTACTGCAATATAATCCGTGAGGTAGACCCAAATATCGTCCTTATTTCCGAACACGGACTTAACCCAGAAACAGCCCCTTTGAACTGTATAACTATACCGCCATCACGGCTAGTCACTCTAACGAGAGATATGACGCCGTCGCCCTTGCAGTTCGAAAGGGCATCTAATTTAAAGAGATAAGCGACCTAGAAGAATCATATTAAGCGGTAAAAGTTAGTACGCTTGTCGACGATTTAGTTATTTCAGTAGGGTACCAGCCACCAAGGAGATCGTATTTGCCCATACCCAATTTCTTACGCCTCTTTAGAAGAAACTGCTCTGTGATTCTCATCGGTGACCTAAATGCTCGCTGCATGGACGCTGGCTATACCACGGCATTCGATGGGCCAGGTAACTCCCTGAGGCTTCTTATAGAACGCGGCGTGGTAAACAGAGCAGGTCCAGATTTCGCTACCTACTTGACGAGGAGGTCGTCAACTCCCCATGACATAGTACTGACGAATAACGGATTTGCGCTGAACCAAAATACCGTCCCTGGCCCTTATTCTCCCTCTGACCATCTTAGCATGATCACTACAATCTCGATCTCACCTATCCAGGTCAGAGTCCCCTCCCGTAGATGCTTGCCTAAGGCTGACTGGCTCGAGTATAAGAGAGTCCTCCAAGATTTTCGGCTAGAACCCTTGAAAAGGTCTACCCTCGAAGACTTAGATCGGTACTTCGAGGACCTCACCACCAAGATCACGGAAGCAGATAGAGTAGCAATCCCGAGGGTTGAATATAAGACTCTCCCTTCTCCACGATGGAATAAGGAGATTACATCAAGGAAAGACCGACTGGAGGAGCTTATTGCAGAAATAAATTAGAATGGGAACACGGCGGCGCGATACCGTGAACTTCGAGACCTGCGCATGAAAATAAAATATTTCATCAGCGAGGAGTCTAAGGCAATCTGGGGTGGCATGATTGATAAGATGGATATAGAAATCGACCACAGAAAATTTTGGTTTCAGATTAAAAGATTAAGTGGCACTCAGCAAAGTAAGTCCAATATTACTATCACGGCTGAGGGGAGAACTATCACCGAGGACCGAAATATAGAATTCCACTTCAGAGAGCACTGGGAGAGAAAGTTCGATATAACAGGAGAAGAAAATTACGATTTTGACTGGGAATACGAGGAAAGAGTCTTGTCAAACCTGGAAGAGCGCGGATTATCCATAACACCATACCACTTCGTCGATCACATCCGACGAGCAGAAGCCGAGGGAGAACCGTTGACCCTTCAAGAATTCAAGACGGCCTTAAAGAACTTTAAGCAGAGGGCCCCTGGTATATCAGGTATTACCAAGGCGCATTTAGTGAATGTCCCTCCAAACATCAATGAAGCCTTACTAAGTCTCTTCAATGCCTGTTTGAACGTTGGCTACTTTCAAGATCTACTCAAAAGGGCCAGAATGATCTTCATCTTGAAACCAGGGAAATCAAAAAAGGAAGTCAAAAGTTACAGGCCCATCTCCATTCTAGAATTCATTGGAAAACTTTGGGAGAAACTTCTTAACGACAGACTGAGGAATCTTCTAGTAATTAGGGGTGGCTACAACAGACAACAACATGGATTCCGTAGTCACCTCGGTACGGAAACTGCCCTTGCTCTCATGACAGAGTACATTGCGAATGCGAAGGCCGAAAATAGTAGGGTGGACGTTGTACTCGGAGACGTGGCCTCTGCATTTGACAAGGTTTGGGTACCTGGATTGAAGTTCAAGTTATGTAACCTCAAGATGGAAACCAATATCACCAGGATCCTCTGTGATTACTTAGAGGATAGGGAGGCAACCATAAAAATTAATGATTACGAAGGGCAACCCTTTTCGTTAAACGCAGGAGTGCCTCAAGGAGGATGTCTGAGCCCGATGCTGTATACCATCTACACGAGCGACCTCCCTTTTCCTACTCAGGATTACGCTGTATATGTTCAGTTAGCCGAGGACATTGCACAAATTATAACTAATAGGAATTTGGCCGGAAACTTTTTGAGAAGATCCTCAACGGGAGACTGGTGTCTCACCTGGAAGAAAACTCCCTCTACAACCCATGTAAATTCGGGTTTAGAAAGAAGCGAAGTACGGAAATGACAATCAATGTCATAACGGAAAAGCTTTCCCAAGCTAAACGGGACAGGAGTTATGTGGATATAGTGTGTCGGGATGTGTCAAAGGCGTTTGATAAGGTCTGGCGGCGGGGCATGCAGTATAAGATCTTACGGCTGGGTCTAAGTGAAAACTAAGAAAGAACTCTATGTGACTATGTCATGGAGAGAGCGGTGTATGTCAGTCTAGGGTGCACGGACGGACCAAAGTTTCCGCTCACTGCGGGCCTCCCGCAGGGGGGGGGGTTGTCTGTCCCCCACCCTTTACTCGATATACACCGCGGATGTCCCAGCCCCTGTGTACCCCTCTTACCTCAATATTCAGTACGCCGATGATTTCAGCCAGATAATCGTATCTCCATGGAGGAATGCGCCGTGGCAAGCTCGCATGACGCGATGGAAATCGCGAACCTGAAAAACTACTAGGCTCAGTGGAAGATAAGAACAAACCAAGAGAAATTCAAGGTGGTCCCTATTGGACGCACCTTAAAGGCAGACGTGCGTGTGGGGGATACGCGATGCCCCTACACCAACAAATGCAATGTACTCCGTATGAAAATCACCTCTACCGGGTACAAGAAGCACGTCGAAGAAAGAATTTCTCGAGCCTCGGCCGCTGTCAGAACTCTATATACATTTAGAAATCTACGTAAAAGCAACAAGATGATCTACAATGCCCTTGTAAGATCTACGTTTCTTTAATCCGCCTCCACCCTCTCATGTGTCTCAAAAACACAAAAGAGGTGACTTCAAGTAGTGCAAAATAAATGCATGTACTTAATCACGGGTACACACAGGCAAGAAAGAAGACGGCAAGAAGATCTGCACAGAAAGGCGGGGATAATTCTCATTAACAAAGTCATAGAAGAACCGACCCGGAAAATGCAGGATCTGGTTAATCGGGAACTGAGTGATGAAATCACCCAGATGATTAACCAGAACAGAAGAGCTGACTGTCGCGCACGATTTCCCAGCTCCGCCAATGGGATGTATTACCTAAAAAACATCAAAGAATAAGAAAAACGAACTTGACAAATGAACCCACAACTAAGAAAAATCACCGATAAAGACAACTGCAAATCAAGACAATAATTTCGACAATAATCACCAGCTTGAAGAAACAAGAACACAAAAAATACCAAAACATTAAGCACGCAGTTAAATGTATTAAAAAAACACATACAAAATAAGCAATGCATAACATACACCAAATAAACTAAAAATTATTAAGAAAAATGGTTTGAACGCCATAAATAATTATTTATAATTATTACAAATCTACAGTAACAACAAAGAATACACGCAACCAATAAAATAATAAAAGTGATAGGTCTGATCACCAGACTCTAGGCATCTCTTTGCACCCTACCACACTTCTTTCTCTTTTCTCCGATTGTCTATTTTCTCTATCTACCCACACACCTTATCGTCCTCCCTTACATGCACCCACTTTAACTGAATCAGAATCAGAATCAGAATCAGTTAAAATTAATAACGCTGCCACAGCTGTGGACTTCAATAGAACCTGCATACAACATGGCCTTTTACCTAATATATATATATATATATATATATATATATATATATATATATATATATATATATATATATATATATATATATATACAATTGTATTTGGTTTGTCATACTTCACAAATCTATAATTCGGCTGTTATAAAACTGAAAATATCCGCCATTTTTCCGTTTGGTTTCTGTTTGTTTCGCTTCGCTTTGCCGTATAATTGTCATCCGAATTCATTCCTATTTTTGTCTCCCGATTTCGTTCATTTCAAGATTGGAGTTGTTTATCGTCTCTTTTTGCTCCGCTCATCTTTTTTTTTTTTGCTCTCAAGTGTTTTGAACGGGTCGAAAATAGTATTTGAAAAAGCAAAACAAAAACGAACTGAGTGTTATCGGACCTTTTTTGGGGGGGTAAATCTGATTGTGATTGAGTTTGCCAAAAAGAAAACATCTTTGGCGCCGCACAACGCTCAGATTTCAGGATCTATTCCAATGAATCTGATCTTGAAGACAAAGAATTATCAGGTAAATGATTCGCTTAGTTTAGATACTTTTATGACAGTTTATTTCTTACCTAAAAGTAAAGTCGGTTAAGTTAGGAGGGTTTGGTTATTTAAGAGCTGTTTAGGAGGGTTAGGTTAGGTTTCTCTCGGAATTTTAGATCACATTCATTTATAGCACCTTAAAATACGTAGGAAAAGACTTTTTCTGTGAAAGCGCTTATGGCCCTAATATTCCTTATCACATTATCCTTATTAATTCTAATATAAAGGACCAGAAGAAAGGAACAAGGAAACCTATGACCTGCTCAATAATAAGGTCTTACCTGAATATACACTCCCTCCATCTTCTGGCCCCCTGCCAATTGAGTTCTTGTATTTTTTGGGGGGTCACTCATACCCAAATATCTCGACATGGTTTAATAGTGTCCCCTCTGATGGTACTCATCCACATGCCCCTAGCGCTAAACCATGAGGAGTTCTTTGATCGCTGGTCGGTGTCAAGTACTACCCGAAAGCTTCTCCCCTAGTGATTGTCATTCTGATCTTTATGTGTATACTCGACACCTTCTGCATATCATTATCCGATCGGAGATCTTAGCCACAATGGACGGATGGTGCTCCGAGAACTGAATTTTATGTTGAACCGGCCTCATATATGAGTAAAGGCAGAGATTTAATTTTTAAGTTCTATTTATGACTGACAATTAAAGGCGCCATTTTGAGTGTCCACTAAGATTAGAGTGTCTAGGAAGGAGAGACAAAATAAAGAGAAAGGAACAAAAAGTAAAGGTAAAACAAATGAATAACTATAACGAAGGTACCTGAAGCAAATTCATGAATGGTATGCTTCGTCAATCCTAACGCTGGAGCGGGCTATTTATAAACTAGAAGGAGATTGAGATTTCCTTGTGAGGATATGGATTGATTGAGGATCCAAGACTTTTTAGATAGAGAAAAGCCGCAGGAAGGAAAGAGTTGAGCTACAACGCCTTTTGGAGCAAAGCTGACCCTAGCACAACGGCGTGTGCGCGATGGTGGATGATGGATTTCTGCCATTCGATTGAATTTGAAAACATATGTTGTCTTTTAAAAAAAAAGCGCACTTATCAAAAAATCAAGGATAAATTCATAATTTACTTCATATAATCGACCATAAGTGTTCGGGAACAGTATTGACTTGTCTTACGCGAATAAAAAGTATCACAAAGTCTAGATTTTCGTAGAAAACAGAAGTGTCAACGCTATCTGTGAGTGTAATGTGCGATTTTCTTGAATAAAGTTTTAGATAGTATATATTAAAGTAGTGCCTTTTGTTACTATTTCAGAATGCTATAATGGATAATATATATTTTTTTTCCCGATTATATGATTATAAGATGTGAGAGACAGCAAAGACCGTGTGGTCCACTTCTGGGCCAGCTCTTCTTTAAACTACGCCGATGCACTTACTCGTAAAGTCTGCATCTAAGCGGTTCTTAAACATGTTTATGGTTGTTGATTTAACAACGATCTCCGGCGACTTGTTCCACGAAGAAACCACCTTGTTTGAGAAAAGGTTCTTTGCTATCTTTGTTTCAAATCCCTGTTTCTTAAGTTTGTATCCATGCTTCGGGTTCTTGAGGAAGCGTCCAACTCGAAAAGGGTTTAAATTTTTACTTTATCAGAATTGTTGAGGATCTTAAAGACTTGTATGAGTTCTACTCTTAACCTTCTCGTCTCAAGTGATTGCAGGTTAAGTGCTTTAAGTCTGTCTTCGTAGGACTTTTAAAGTAGTCTGGGTATCATTTTTGTAACACGATGTTGCACTCTCTCCAACATTTCTATATCTTTCCCCAAGTATGGATTCCAAAACTGAACTGCGTACTCTAAATGAGGTCGAACCTAAGATATGTACAGGGGAATTACTATATTTTCCGATTTGTAGGAAAAAAATTTATTTATGAAACCGAGCACTCTGTTTGCTTTCTTGCATGCCTCCGCGCACTGTTGCCCAACTTTCAAATCGTTACAGACTATAACACCAATATCTTTTTATTCTGATACTTTTTCAGTGGCAGGCCTTTTATTGTATACTTAAATCTTGCTCCAATGTGTAGTACCTTGCATTTATCAATGTTGAGTTTCATCTGCCAATTTTCCGACCATTTCACAATGCTGTTTAAGTCTCTCTAGGTTTTATGTTGATCGGCAAGTGTTAATGATTTACCACCCAGCTTTGTATCGTCAGCAAATTTTGAGAATAGGCTCACTATGCCTTCATCTAAGTAGTTTACACATATTAGAAAAAACAATAGATCCAGCCCAGACCCCTGGGACACTCCACTTGTTACGTCTCGCCATCTTAATTGGTGACCATTTATGACTGTACGTTGTTTCCTTCCGTTGAGTCAGTTTTCGATCCAATTCAATACGTTTCCACCGATTCCATGAGTGGCAATCTTCTTAAGTAGACGCTTGTGGGGGACCGTATCGAAAACCTTTTGAACATCTAAGTAGATTACATCTGCTGCTCTATTCGTATCCTATTCTTCGATGATTGTTTGAAAAAATTCTGGCAGATTTGTTAAACATGATTTGTTTTTCGTAAAACCGTGCGGTGATTCGTGGATGATGCCCAATTTGTCTAAATGTTCGACTATTTTCTCTTTTATAATATATTCGATCAATTTTCCGATTAGAGATATCAGGCTTATTGGCCTGTAGTTACTTGAGATTTGCCGGTCACCCCTTTTAAAGATCGGAGTAATGTTTGCACTTTTAAAGTCTTCTGTAATGACCACCTTCTTAGAGTGATTTGTTTATTATTGTGGTGAGTGGCTTGGTTATCGTTTCTTTCAACTCTTTCAGGTGACGAGGATGGATCATATCCGAACTTTGTGATTTGCTTAGTTTTAAATTTTTGATATGTTTGATTGCGTTTTCTTCTGCTACTTGAATACTAGTCATAAATGATGATTTTTCAGTAACTATTGGCGCATCACTGTCTGGGATTGGGTTGATGTTTTCCGTTGTAAAAACTGACGCATAAAAATCGTTTAAAATCTCAGCAATGACACCTGAGTCAGATATTAAGTCTCCATTTTGTTTTTCAAGTGCGCCAATTGAGTCATATGCCCTGTTTCTGTTGTTTACCTACTGGTAGAACATCTTTGGGTTTTCTTTTCTATTTCTAGTTAGTTCGATTTAATAATTTTTCTTTAATTTTCTAATTAGCCTTTTGACACCATGTCTTAGTTCTTTTCTTCGTCTGGACTAGCTCTGCGAGTATCTCTACAACGTTTATATGCCTGATTTCTGCTTTTGATTAGATTCTTGATCTATTTGTTCCACCACTTTGGTTTTACCGTAGATTTTTGCTTATGACGTCATGGTACGTGTATTTGGTCAGCGTTTCTGAATTTTGTTATGAAATTATTCCACATTGTAGTGATGGTATTGGTATTAATACTTGTGGAACTAAGGGCGTTCTTGAACACACTCTCAAAGTCTTTAGAATTTGGGTTGTTAAAGTTAAGTACCAGCATACGATTTGAGGCTGTGTTTGAAACTATAGCAATTTTAAATCTGAGAGAACTGTAATCGCAGTCTCCGAGCGGTTCGCCGACTTTAACATTTTTCACAAAGTTTTCGTTTGTCGTTAAAATAATGTCCAGGATATTATTTCTTCACGTAGGTCGATCAACACATTGCATAAGGAAGTTATCATCTAGGAAGTGAAGTAGTTGTGATCCAACTCTGTCAGCAGTAGCATCGCAAAGTTTACATTTGGAAAGTTAAGGTCACCGATTATTATTGTAGCTGTAAACTGATCTGACATTTCTCTCTGGGATGGAGCTCTATAGACAACGACAGTGTTGAATGCTATGATTCCTGCTAATGATTTCGCACATACATATTTGCATCGCTTTGATTCTCCACGGCAATCTCAATATGATTGAAATTTTCTTTGCAGTACAACATTACGGCGCCCTCTCTTCTATCAACCCTCTCCTTGAAAAAGAGATTGTAACTTGAGATTTCAAATTCACCGTCAAAATCTATATTAAAAATATCCGCCCAACTCTCGGAAATTGCCATTAGATCGAAATTTTCATTTTCTACAAGAAGCTTAATTTTGTCGATTTTATTTCTAATACTACGTGTCAACGCTAAAATAATAAACGTTTAAGGAGGGTGGCATTTTATTTGGGCGTCGAACGATGCATTCCGCTACACCGGCTCCGCGTCTTGAGACTGACCTGCAAGAAAAACCTTCATAGCACTTTTTAAGACTCTGCTAAGTCTTGTAGCTCCAACCTGATTCAGATGGAGTCCGTCTTGCTGGAACAAGTCTTCACGCTAGTAGAAGTCGTTCCAGGTTTCGTTAAAGTGCACTCCTTCCTCCTGGCAAATATCTTTTACACAGTTATTGATGTAAGATGCTTTTCCATAGAAAGCGTTCTGCGCCCTTATTCTTGGAAGAATGCCTGAAAAAAACATTCCTACTCTTTTCTTTCAGTTTCCGCATCAGCTGCTGGTACTTCACCAGAAAGTCTTCAGACCTAGTAAAAAAATATTGTTAGTCCCGACGTGTATCACAAAAACCGTCTCCTGCATGGATTCACTCGTGTAATCATCGAGTGAATCTATTAGGTTTTCGAATCTTCGCCTTGGGTAGCAGTATCTCCTCCTCTTCGCTGGTCGCCTTCCCCCAAATTCTTCCAGTTGTTGCCTGATGATGGAGTCTCCTACCAGGCAAATCTCAATTTCCTCATCCTGTGAGTCGTCTAAAACAGAAAATCTTTTCGACATTATTGTCGGTTTCCTCCACTTCAGGGATCTCAGTGCAACTTCTCAACGAACGGGCACGAAAGGTTCGTCTCCGTTCGCACGCGTCTCGACTCCTGTTCGCCCGTGAGCCACAGGAGCTGCTTTACGCGATTCCCTTGTGGTCTGACTTCCGTGGTTGGTCCAACTACTGCAGGCGTCATAGGTCCTCGTTGTCCACCGGGGACAGACGATGCGGTAGGTGCCACTGCGCCCGCGGCCACCTGTGAGTAGCTAGGCCACCCACCATTTCGCGTCTCCAGCTCCTCAACCATGGCACGTACCACTGCTAGCTCCCGGTTTAGGAGACGGAGCTCAACTTCCAACTGACCACGAGACACACAACCTCTAGAACTTGTTCGTTGGCCTTCAAAGTGGGCCAGCAAAAACCGCCCTTCGCACGTCGCGCAGACACGTTTCTGTGGAGTCATCTTAAAAACAAGCTTGTTTAACCTAGTAATAAAGAGCGAATTGCTATTTTACCTGAAATATAAATTGACGTTGTATTCCTGAAAGAAATAGAGAAGTGTTAAACCGTCTGAAAATCTTTGGTATTTTCCCCTACGTCCTCTCATCTAAAGATCACTTAGACATGCTTTACTCTAGGAATTTTATAAAGGTGGCATACAGCAGCAAAATCTATTCAGAACACCTATGGGCATTATGCAGTAAGTGAAAAAGTTACCTAAGGTGATTTTTCCCATTTCTTAAATGGGGATTTTAGTCTAAAAGAACGATCAAGAAAAGGTCGCCCAAAAGAACTTGAATGCGAAGATTTGGAAGCTCTCGTCATAGAAAATCCTGCTGCAGCTTCTAGGAAACTCGCCGAACAATTTAACGTAACCCATACGACTGATCCTTTCGTCAATCAGTTGTGGAAGCACAATTTTTCCCAACTGAGATGAGGACTTCAACCAAAAAAGATCATGTCGAGTATATGGTAGGATATAGAAGGAATTATCCAGTACGAACTGTTAGATAAAAATCAAACAATTAATGCTAATCTCTACTGCAATTGACTTCATCTTTTAAAAGCCATTTTTGGCTAAAGACAATTTTCCTTAATCAAGAAAACGGGTGTCATCCTCCATCACAATAATGCCCGTCTCCACACAGCTCTCTTGCAAGAACTCGTTTAGGAAATATTGCTTTATCCTTTATATTCTCCTGACCTTTCTCCTTCTGATTATCACTTGTTTAGGGTATTACATAAGTATTTGGATGGTCTTAGGTTGCCATAAAGAGAAGAGATTGAAAACGAGTTGGATTCATATCTTGTATCAAAACCTAAAGAATTTTACAAGCGTACACGCGTCGCATTTATAAGCTTGTTGACAGATGGAAATCAGGTTCTAGGAATTATGTTGATGATTAAATATTTCTATGGTCATGTTTTTTTTTCCATTTGTAATATGTTCCCTAAGACTGGACATTACTATCGTTCTAACCTGACAGATGGACTAGTTATCGTGAAATGTTAATCACAATTACATCATTCAATTATAGTATATAATGAACAAGACGTGTGAGATTGGTTAAGGTAGTAATAATTGGCGATCTAGACGTCCCTACCTACCTAATACCATAAGTAAACATTTTTGCTAGAATTTAGACGAAAAAAATTGTTTCTTTGATAACAAAAGGAGGTGGAGTGAGTAGGAGGTGGAGTCCAACAGTTTGCGAAAGAAGTGAATTAACCCAAAACGAAGGCTAGAATTTCGATTTTTGTCAAAGAGTGAAACTCTTCCTATTATGCTGTATATAAACAAACGTGAAATGATCGATTACACTGGTCAACCGCCGCAATTATGATGTTTTATATTAAATTGTCCACTGATTTCGAAAGTGCAATCCATTTTCTTATATCACGCCTAATTTTATGATGAAAAATTGAGAACTTGTAAAAAATTAGATTTTTTTTTTTAAAACTACACACATTAGGTTCTTAATTAAATATTTAAAGTCGTTCCTAAAGTTTTCAATACAGAGTATCCTGCATCTATCCATTTTAGCCAGATATCAAGGCTCAACTGCAATTTACAAAATTGATACAAGAGTAAAAAGAGAAATGGAAGATTTAACTTATGCAAGCGCAATGATTCACTTTGAAAAAGGTTTTTCCCTTAGAAGTTAAAGGATGTTTTTCCCATCTTTGTCCAGAAAAAAATATTAAAAGGGTAATGATTTTGTGCTCAAAATGAGGATAATAGCTACTCTTTTCTTTGTACGTTTAAATGCTATTTCTGCTGAATCTCTTCTAAAGTAGGTTTAATTTACATTTTTCTCTCCCCCATTATTGAATTTCTGCATAGATATTCTTCATTAATTTTGTCGAGATTTTAATAGTTTTAAAACTTTAACTTTGGTCAAAATTATATTTACCTAACTTATTTCGTCCCCCCTTTTGTTGTGTCACTTTCGGACTTTATTTTGCTTCCTTTTTTCTTATTTAACACTCATGGCGCACATCATGGCACAGATTCTCTTAAATGACTTAAAAATATTTAAATTAAAATAATGACTTTAACAGGTATGGGGACGGGGGTTCTTATGTTTGATTAGCGTTCATTAATAAAGACTAATAATTGTTGAAGATTTAAAGTCAGGACTGGTCTCGTCTATAAATATTTCAGGAACAAAGTCAATTTTCATTCAAAACCGGAATCATGACCCTTTGCCCTTTAATTTCCAATTCAGTCAAGGTCAAGAAGGGCCTGTTATGGTTTCCTGTTAACAAAAAATATATATATAAACGTCCCCTAAAACTTTCTCAATTATTGTCCAGCCACAGGAAAAATGACCAGACAGACGGAGGGCAAAGTGGTATCAATTTCGACCCCCAAAATAGTAAAAATGCCTCTCTTATTCAAATCATTCACACATACACCGCTCACCACAGGATATCAAGGGTTTCCGCTATCGTTCCATACAACATACTGCCACTGTACATTTTAGTCTTCGCATTCCACTTCTAATATGCAGCGTTGATTGAACTATTTTTTCAGAATGTCACCTCTCTTCTCCACATCTTTTGGGGGCACGATTGTGAAAGGCCTCATTAAAGCGTTTTTTTCTTTCTCTTCCGCGTTAGCCAGTGAACCAGTAGAATACTTGGGACCCTCTCTAGTGTGTGAAACAATCTTTTGTCAGGGTGATGCAGTCACCAGTCCTTTTTATGTTAACTAGTTAGTGAGTTGCGCTCTCGTTCCTCCAAAATCGTGGATGAAGAGCCTTAGACCAAATAAAATAATTCACATAAAGATCAGCACAAGAAAAGTTGGCAAGCGCGTGGGTATCAGGGGAGAGTTTTCGTGTGTTTTGGCCACCCGTTTCGAGTCTGTGGAGTGTGGATATAATAACCACGTTGGAGTGTTCTGGAATGGAAGAATGATATCTCTTTGGGAAAACGAGGAGCGAAAGCTCCTCGTTCCAGCTGGGTGTATTGCCCAATGTTTAATGTAATGATTATAAATTATCATAAATTCCTAGTTATTTTTTTTCTACTTTTCTCCTATTTATCGTCCTTATTCCTCTTTCGAGAAGAATGTATATAAAAAAAAGAATTGGGTGTTGGTTTTACCACCGAGCTCCACGCTCTGTAATGTTTTTTATCGCAGGTCCACACTCTTATTGATGCCTTATATTTCTCAGTAGAACCTACTGATTAACGTGGTATCTGAACCACGTAGGTATTATTTAATACATAAAAAATACAGGTCAAATTAGGGTAGATAGGATTAATTGAATGAGATATTGAATCTATGTATGGCGTGGCTCAATTCATGACCTAACCTCACCCAACCTAACCTAACCAAACTTAATTAATCCCTGCCTTACATAAATCTTACATAATGTAACCTACCCTAAACTACATAACTTCTACCTAATCGAAATAAACTTACGTAACCTAAAACAAACTAACCTATCTAGCCTAACATACTTTACGCAACTTACCTAACCTAACATAACTAGCCTAGCTTAGCCAACCTAACCTAACTTACCTATACTAAAATACATAGGTAATCTATCTAATCTAACTTAACCTTAAATACCTGACCTACCTACACAATCCCAACCTAACTTAACTTAACATAACACAACTTAAGCTAAAATAATTTATTTAACCTAATCTACCTAACCTTACATACTTAACCCCTACCTAACCTAACATTCCTAACCCATTTCTAAACTAACTTACTTAGCCTAACCTGCTTAACCTAGCTTACCTCAGCCATATCTAACCTAACATACATACCGTACTTTACCTAACCCATACTAATCTAACATATCTGACCTAACCTTGTCCATTTTATATAATTGATGCAAATGTGGGGCCTTTTTAAAATTGCTGCAGATATACATAGATGCGCGATTGATTTAAAATAATGCGGAGGAAATGAGACTAAAAAGAAATAATAAAGAAATGCTATGTTAGTGACCTACATGAAATATTGGCTCCATAGTGTAGTGGTGTAAAAGATAGGAAATACCTTTGGATATGTAAAAAGGGCAACGCCAGGCATCTTGGGTACAAATGCCCTAAACAGATTTAATTTTTTAAAGACAATTATGAAACCGAAGATAATAAGAATTAGTGTTATGTATTTTTATGGTCTTGAAACACAAATAAATGAAGCTTGATGGTAGAACCAATGGTGTATGGTTAATGCCGGAAGTGACGCAACTGTCTATAGAAGGCATGTTGTGGTTAAGAATGGAACGGATGTTGCCAATTACGATAAAAAGTTTTAATGGGAAGAGAGTTTCATGAGCGATCGAAGCTCTAAGTGTTTGGGTGGGAAATGTGTAAGAAGGTTGTATAAGGTATGTTGGTTCCAAGGTCAGTGAATGGTAGTGATACACTGGCATGGAAGGAAAAGGAAAGCTAGAGAAAGAAAGAGAGGGAGAGAAAGGGAGAGAAAGAGAAGGAAATGGACGACTAGAGACATCTGTTGGGTGTGAGAAAGATAAAGTAAGAACGGAATGGATACAGGAAATTAATGCAGTGAAGAAAGATGAAAACAAAGTTGTGACGAAGAATGTTCTGATTTAGTACGGAAATGGAAGTAGAATGGATTAGCGAAGACTTTTGGTGAGGATATAAGAACAGAGAGTGTCTAGGTGAATTTATTTGTGCAAATGGGTGTTTGAGGGAGAAGGAACAGACCGAAGGAGAGTGGAGCCTATTGCATATGATAGTTGCGCATGGAAGTGGTTTGTGAGGTGAGGTGCTTATGGGCTTCCGCCTTAGAATGAACTGCAGCTCGGCGAGAGGCTCCACCACACATCACTTCATTACTATGAGGGAGCAAATTGTCTTGTAAAATGACGGGTTGCCTTATGGCTGGTGGAATATAATAAAATGTGAAGAAGAGGGTATTTTTTTGTGGCATCGATGCCTACCATCTCCGCTTTTCTGTTGTGTGTGAGAATGATGATGGTAATGATAGCAACCATAAAACAATGTTTTGAAACCGAGAACTACTATTAAAAAATCCATGTTACGATTTAAGTCAAACAAGCCACTGTTCTCTTCCTTAACAGGAAGAGCTTAGTTACACAGGCACTCCTGCGGGGTGTGGCGTACGGCCTTATTTGCTAATCTTAACCGCCTTTTTTAATCCCCTTTATAGACTTTATTTTAATACCCAGAACACCCTTTTCTTCTTCTTCTTCTTCTTCTTCTTCTTCTTCTTCTTCTCCTCCTTCATCTTCTTTATCTTCTTCATTTCATCTTCTTCTTCATCTTCATCTTCATCAAAATTACATAGATTCTCGTAGGGAAGTTAAACGTGCGGTCAGAGATGCGAAGAGGAAGTATGAAATAAACCTCGCTAAGGATTCAAAGAATGAACCGAAACGGTTTTATGGGTACGTAAATAATAGGAAACCCGTAAAAGGATCGATAGGGCCGATCGAAGATAAGGATGGTCGTTTGACTGAACTTCCGACAGAAATGTCTAAAATTTTAAATGAGCATTTTACGAGCGTGTTTACTGTGGAAGATTCTTCCGAATTGGAATCGTTAATTGGGGAAGTTCGTAGTGCTGATAAATGCATATCCGATGTAAGTATAAAGGACGAGGAAATTCTTAAATTTATTAAGCTAATGAAAAAGTCGAAATCTCCGGGCCCCGATGGGGTATATCCAATTCATTTAAAGGAGCTTCAAAATGAACTCGTTAAGCCATTGCGTGAAATTTTCAATCGCTCATTAGAGGATGGCGTAGTTCCGTTGGATTTCAAGCGAGCAAACGTTACACCTATATTTAAGAAGGGGAATAGATTTGAAGCAACGAATTTTCGGCCTATTAGTCTAACTTCGGTAGTTGGGAAGCTTTTAGAATCTGTAATTAAAGATAGAATAGTGAGCCACCTCGAGGCAAATAAGCTGATTAACGATACCCAGCATGGATTTAGGCGTGCGAGATCGTGCTTGACTAACTTGCTCGAATTCTTCCACAAAATGATTTGCGTGTACGATGAAAGCAAAGCTGTAGACGTAATATATTTAGACTTTAAAAAGGCGTTCGACACCGTCCCCCACCAAAGGTTATTAATGAAAGTTAAAGCGATTGGGGTGACTGGTAAGATTTTAAACTGGATTAGAAATTGGCTGAAAGATCGCTCGCAGCGGGTAGTAATAAATGGGGAATGTTCAGATTGGGCCAGCGTTAGTAGTGGGGTACCGCAGGGCTCTGTTTTAGGCCCTTTATTGTTTTTAATTTATATTAACGATTTAGATAAAGGCATACTTAGTCGGATTTCGAAATTTGCGGACGACACGAAGCTGGGTAATCGTGCCTATGTAAGATCGGATGTCGATAAATTGCAGGGGGACCTAAACTCGATTGCCAATTGGGCGGACAAGTGGCAAATGGAATTTAATTTAAGCAAATGCAAGGTAATGCACTTGGGTTGCCATAATTTAAGAGTAGATTATACCATGAAAGGCCAAGTCCTCGACGCGGTTAAATTAGAAAAAGACTTGGGAGTATTAGTCTCAGACGATTTTAAATTCTCGAAGCAATGCGCGGATGCGTGTAAAAAAGCAAATCGCGTTTTGGGTTATATCGCGCGCAATTTCATCTTCAAATCTAAGGATGTAATTTTACCTTTATATAAATCCCTTGTGCGGCCACTTCTCGAATACGCTGTTCAATTTTGGGCTCCATATTTAATGAAAGATATTGCGCAATTAGAAAGAGTGCAGCGTAGGGCTACGAAATTAATTCCAGAGCTGAGGAATAGATCATACGAGGAAAGGCTCAGGGCTTTAGATTTGCCATCGCTAGAAAGCAGAAGATTACGTGGCCAGCTAATAGAAGTATTTAAAATACTAAAGGGTTTCTCAAACGTGGACTTTCGCAATCTGTTCGAACTGGATCATAGGGGAAATACTCGTCAGCACGGGTTAAAATTAGTGAACAAGCGTTTTAACACTAGTATAGCCCAAAACTATTTTACATTTAAAGTTACTCAAAATTGGAATCGGCTGCCCACCCACGTAGTAGATAGCACTTCGGTTAATATGTTCAAAAATCGTCTCGACGTGCATTTGAATAGTTTAAATATAACGTAGTTGAGCACTGTGAATTTGGACGTCCTTGCAGAGAGAGAGAGTTTGGAGCGGAGGTTTAAGGATATGAAATTATGATGACTAAAAATGATGCCGGCGATTCTCTGCATGTGTAGCTTAGATGTCCCATTTCTTTTCCGCCTATCCTATAAGTAGTCTCTATCCCTAAATTAGTTTTTCACCACTAGCAGTCGAGTGGCTGCGGAAGATGAGAAGAAAAACTTTCTATCTCCCCCGACCCCTAGTTTGATTAGTTAAAATTGCACGATAATGTACACATGTAGATAAGTGTGTACAGTAGATAGTATTAAAAAAAAAAAAAAAAAAAATAGCATGTTAGAGATACACTCGTAGATAAGGGTGTATCGTAGTTTTTGATTTAGTGTAGCGGACTAGCCTCGAGCGGACCTTAGGGTCTTTGCTGGTCCTAGATTCTGTAGTTCTGTAGTTCTGTAGTTCATCTTCTTCTTCTTCTTCTTCTTCTTCTTCTTCTTCTTCTTCTTCTTCTTATAAAGGAATTATTAGAAATAACTTTGATAAAAAAATTAAATCTACTTAGGTTACAACCGAACTAAATGAAAATATCTTATTCAAACCTTCAAAAAATCTCGTTCTTAAAATAAAGGGTTATGGATAAGCCCGAAAAAAGTAATATTTTCTATAATTCACCAAATGCGTTAAGAAAAAATACAGTGTACGTCTTCAAAATAAATATGCCCAATTTGAAATAATTCATATACAAGTAAATATCCAAAATATTGCAAAAGAATAAGACATTAAAGTGAAAATAACACAGAAATCTCCTATAGTTGATCGTAGAAACCTCTCTCCCAGGAGCTCTCATCTCTGTAAACCAAGCGAGGGCCAATCGCTCCGAACCAAACGCCTCTCAAGGTCGAAGACACAATTCAAGGATATGCCATGATGACGTCATGGGTGGAAGGCGGAAGCATCCTGACCTCACTTTCCTACCGTCTCTCTTTGGCTTCCTCCTCAGCCGAAGCCACGAGGCCATTTCTCCTTGGCCATTAACCTTCCTCTCTCGTGTAATGAACTCGAAAAAATGGACTGGAACCGGCAAAAATGGAATGGAGTGAAATGATCGATTAAAATTTGGGATATCGTTCATCTTCGTATTCAATGTGAAGGGTTAGGGTGAGGTAGACTGTGACTCAGTAGTTAGAAAGGTTATACAGGGATGGCCAAAAGTCACCCACCCGACAGTAAATAAAAATCCCATAAACACTTAATATTAAATTTTATTTATTCAGTCCAGTTATTAATGTTTAATAATTGAAGGATGTGAGTCGAAATCACCGTTAATTTCAACATTTGTTTTTATTAGCCAAGTCCTTTTACGAAATATATATTTTTTGGTTTTATTTGCAGGTTTTTTAAGCTCATAATTATGAACAAACTGACTGCAACAGAAAATCTTTGTTATTGAAAAATGCTACAAATATGGTAATGCACAAAGAATCCGCGAAGAATGGATAGACGTTCAAGAAGGACCAATTTGAACAATTTTGATGATTTTCCATATTTAGATGCCTTTATAAAATTCATTTAGTTTTTAAACATAAATAAATCTTGGAAATAAATGGTTTTGATTTACTGCCGGATGACTTTTGGCCTACTTGTATGGGGGAGAAAATATAAAAAAAGTAGATTTGCTAAGGGATACAAGGTGCTTGTGATCAGGTCAATCGCTGTCAGTATATGTAGATATTATTTTTATTATAACTTTGTTGTATTGTTGTTGAGTTTGAGATAGTGTTTAAGCCTTATTTTTCATCCTTTTATTGATTTACTTGTATTTGTTTTTATTTTGTTGCTTTATAGTTTTTCCGTGTGTTTTTATTTTCGGTAGGTTTGTTTATATGAGGTTTGGTTTATTTTTTCACATTCAGGTTCTAGATGGTAATCATGGGTTTAATTTCACCCTTCGCGTGTCTTCATGGGGTTCGTATTCCTCTTTGGTCGTTAGTTTGTTGTTGTTTCTGCAGTTGGTTCTTTGCACTTCATCGCGGCGCGCAAAGAATTGCCTCTCTCCTACCTTTTCTGGGAGATTTACGGGGCTCTGGAATCTTACATACCATCTTAATCTTCTATTATTGTTGATATTTTTTTTAATATCTTTATCTAATTCTTCTAATATGTTTCTTTCATTTTTATTGCGTTTTTCTATTACTTTATTTAAGGGTCTCATCTCCGCCGTCATGTGCAGTTCTCATTTTTTCTTTATCTTCTGCATGTGACTGTAATTAGGAATACACAATTATTCTGCACTTTCTGTAGTATGTAGTGTATTCTATGTTATTGAGGCACTAAAGAGTAAGGGGGTGGGGTGAAGCAATTGCTTCAACTTTAGCAATGCACAATTTTTTTCAACTTAATTTCCTTGAGGGTCGTGAATGTAGAGGATAGGGTGATTAATTTATCGTTATTGGTGGCTGTTAATTTCGTGCTTGCTTGTTGTGTGGCGTCTGTTTTGTCTTCTTCCTATCATAGGACGCATTACCATGGTTAAATTAAATCATCTTTGAAAAGGGCAAAGCAGTCCTGCTTGGGATTCACACGGGGAGTTCCAATGGCAAGATTTTCGAGTCCTTGGATGTCAATCTGAGGACTGTGCAGAGGATAAGGAAACAGTTACATGAATCTGGCTGTGAGTATGAGGGTACGGAGTCTCGTAAACCTCACTCTAAGCGTTGTTCCGATACAAAAATAACCCACGAATTTGTCACTGAAATCCAAGCCATCATTGACAACGATCCTGACAAGTGACTGAGGTCTATAGCCAGGGACATCCGCTACTGATCATACAGGATGAAAAAGGCTCAGACTCTGTTGCAAAAGATGGCGGACAAACATAAAAACGTGCTTCGAATCTAGTGAACCAACTGAAACATCTCCTCAAGCTCGACATGCTTTGGTTCTTCTCAGACGAGAATAATTTCGGCCAGGACCAGGTGGTCAAATTTTAAAACAACTGTTCGTTTGCTTTGTTCCCCAAAGATGTACCGAAAGTCATGAAGCCCAAGCTCTCGATTTACATCATGGTGTTTAAGGTCGTTCAAAGCAAAGGAGACGTTATATCCCTGTTTATCGTCCATGAGGGATTAAGCCTTAATAGAGACGGCTAAACCAAGTATCTGTATGAGTTGGTGTTGCTTTGGATCAGGCGGTGGGCGCTGGAAGGTCGCACGTGTGCCAAACAAGTAATTGGACCCAATCTTGGCTGGCAGATAACTTCTTTGACCACATAACTCCGAACATCTGATCTGCTAACTCTTCAGACTCAAACTCCTTATACTATTATGAGTGGCGCATGGTTGAGAGAGAGGGACTAACAAGTCCCCGGGCACAAGGAAAGTGCAGCTTAGGACCAGGATCACCACAATTTTTACCCAGTTAAACATTGAGACACTTGAGAAGTCATGCAACAAGATCCGACGCCACCTAGTTACCGTGGTTGAAACCGATGACGATTTAATTAACTAAAATGAATAGTACAATCCGTCAACTATTTAACAAGTAACTTTAGTAAATATATCTCTATAAATGAACTTTCAGTGTTATTTTGTAATATTGAAGTTAGGCGACCAATTACCCACCGCACCTTGTATAAACAATTCTGGCGGTCACTGAGGCGCTTTATATCAGAGACGCGTTCGAAATAATCTTGATCCTGAGCACATTGCATCTTAGGATGTAGAGATAGCGTCTATCCCCCTCCCTTACACATAATAACAACTTCCTTCCGAGAGGTACTATCTTGAAATTGTTATGGTTAGTTCTTATTTTCCAGTTGGAATCGTAGTTGTTTAATCTTTCTATCTTCGCGGTAATCATACGAGTTTGCATGAGTGCGTTACGAAATGGGCACTATGATGTGACTGAGGTCATCCGCCAATTGAAGTTCAAGTAAGTGGGGTTGCCCGGGGGCTGGGATGTTTGTGGTGTACACAGAATACAGATTTGGGCTCAGGCATCCTCTTGGGGAGCCCTGCCCTCGGGTCTAATGTATAGCCGTTCAGTTCCCCGATACCTATGTACGCAGTTCTCTCCATGACGTAATCATAGAGAGTTCTCTTTAAGTTTTTAATTAGTCCCAGCTGAAGGATATTAAACCCCATCCCCTTTTGCCACACCTTGCCATATGCTTTTGACATATCGCGACATACAATGTCCACATAACTTCCTTCTCATTTGGGTCCATCAATCTTTTTGGTTATCACATTGATTGTCATCTCTTTTTCATATTTTTCTAAAGCCAAATTGATGCGGATTGTATAGGTATTTCTGTTTTAGGTGGTCGACGAGTCTCTCGTTCAATATTTTCTTGGCTTATGACCAAATTTCAGTAGTGAAATAGGGCGGTAGACCTTCCTCGTCGGCGGCTTTCCAGCTTTAGCTAGGAAATTTAAGGATCGGGGATGTATCTTGCATTGATGCAAGTTTTCTATATTGTTCTCATCCCTTTATTGGTGCTCGATGAAGCTTTATCTTTATTCAACTTTGTTAGTTCCGATTGTCCTGATGCTTTCTGTCGAAATGAGCGGAGCGTGCCTAGTAGTTCTCCTGATGTTATTTCGGCGTCTCCATTATGCCATCTGTTTCTTCCAACCTCCATCTGATAGTGTGGATGTGTCCTATGTATATATGTATTGAGCTCATTATTATTTTTTGTTCGAACTCTATAATGTAATCTTCGTTCTTTTCTTCCGTGTTACTGAAAATATTTTTCCAGTACTCTGACGGTTTTTTTCGATATCGTCCTTTTTTATTTCTCTATCCACTGATTCTATTTCCATTCTTTTCCTCTTGGTTGGTATTCCTCTTAGTCTTCTTATTTTTTGCCAAAATTCCATGAAGAGACATCTTGATCGAAAGATTTTCGATTGCCTCGTCCCACCTTCTAAGAATTTTGTTCCAGGATTAAATGTCATTTAGTCATTTATTTTATTTGCTTCACTAGACGCTGTCTATTTATATGATATAGTTCCTTCAATTCACGATACTAGTTTCTCATATAGTCAGTCCATCTCTAAGTCGAGATGGACTTGTACACGGAATCGGGGTGTACACATTTCTTATATCGGCTGAATAATGTTATTTAAGTAGTTGAGCGCCTTATTAATTTCCTCAAAGACTGCCTCTTCCAAGGTCGGAGGTTGAGGTTCGCATAAAAAAAAACGCCCCAATTTTAACTTAAAGATCAGTTCTACTTTGGAAAAATTGACATTTACAAAATTAAGTTTTTTATTTAATTAAAAAAAATTACATATTTAATTAAAATAATCTTATATATATATATATATATATATATATATATATATATATATATTTATATATATATACTTGATTTATAATCTATACATATCATAAGTTTTCTTTAATAATAATCTATCTACATACACTAGATTATTTATAGGGCTTGTATACCATCTTTATCATTTATCATTTATCGGATAAGAGATAAAGGAAGAGGTTAAATTACAAGCCAAAATGTGATACATTAATTTTTTAGAAATAAAAAGCCAAATTTCAAACCCCTAAAATCTATGAATGCAAGAAAAGAGGTGAAAATACAAGCCCTAAAAGGAACGATTGTACAAAAAGTAAATATACAAGCATTAGAAGGAACTATTTCACATATAGTCGAAATTACAAGTAATGAATGTAAGAATTCTGCAGAGAGATGTGAAATCACAGATCAAAATTAGAAAAGTTATACTGAAAGAGTTCAATTTACAGCTCCTAAAAGGACTCATTTTTCAGGGAGATAACATAAGAACATAAGAAAAGAAGGAGACTGCAAAAGACCATTCATGGCCTACACTTGGCAGCTCCTGTAAAAGGAAAGAGGTGAAATTACAATTCCTAAAAGAAGTACTCACTCTTATTGTACATAAAGAGGTTAAATTATATTCCCTAAAGTTAGGATTAATACTACAAGAATAGTTCTTATAAGTGCCCCTGAAAATCATATTATACAGAAAAAGGTGAAATTGCAGCCCCTAAATGAATTATTACTTCTGAAAAGAGGAGGAGAAATTACAAAACCTAGACAAACCCTAATTCCAATGAAGTGAAATTACCCCAAAAGAAGTATTGCACAAACAAAGGTGAAATTATAATTAAAGAAGGACTAATTCTGAGGAAAGAGGTGAAATTACAATCCCTAAAACAAGGTATCTCCATTGACACGGTTGAATCCCTCAATCCATCGGTGGTTGACTGAAAAAGTGAGAAGTACAACATCGCCTGGACAGTTGGAGTACAACTTTACTATGAAATCTAGTGATACAATTTGAAATTATAGAGTACTCAGGAGTACAGCTTGCGAAAAACAAAAAAAATGACTAAACTATTCATGAAAACAGGTATAATGATCGTTAATAAGTAGCACATTTCTAATCAATAACACAAAACTCTTGGCGGGAGCACAAATACGTGTGAAAATAACAATAAACTACCCGTGAAAAGTGGGAGTACAAATTCCAGGAGGAACCAATAACTTCGATTGGGTTTAAGAGCACAACCACAAGAATTATTAAAAGTAGAAATAAACTAGGATGAACGCAACATAAAGAGTACAAATAAATTCTTTGGGGCACAACTAAGGAGCATTACCGAAAGATTACAAATGATTCTGAGTATCACAACCCTAAGAGTATAAGAATAGGCTTAGGAACACAAAAAATGTAGCACTACAGAAAAGACAGAAGAAAAGAGTTAGGAGCACAACTTTCAAGGCTAAAGTAAAGCCTAAGTAACGCAACTACCCTTGAAAGTGGGGCGCAAACACTCGAAAAAATACTCCTCATACATAACAGCGAATAAAACTATTCCATAAATACTGTGGAAAACTATTTCCTCTAAATGGTCAAGAGTTCTCCGTCAAGAAAGAATACAAATCGTTAGTATATCGTCAAGAAAACGTACAACTGGGTAAACTCCATCAACAAATGAATTAAAAAAATGGAAGTACTCCTGTAATAAGGAGTAAAATGTGAGTGTACTTGATCATGAAATGAGTACATTTAGGTAGTACTCATTTAAGGAAGAGTTCAAATTTGGAGCAATCTATCAATCAATGATACATTTTAGGAATATTCATATAACTATTGATTACAGCTTGAGCGTATTCTGTCAATATAGGAGTTGAATCGATAGTACTACGGCGAGAAAGCAATACATCTGAAGGTACTCCGTTAAGCAAGGAGTAAAATTTGGTAGTACTCCGGTGAGAAAAGAGTAAAACTGGATAGTATTCCGTCAAGAATGGAGTAGAATTCTGGTGTACTTATTTAAAGGAGTAGTGATAGGGAGTAGCCCGCCAATAAACGTTACAACTGGGGAGTACTCGGTCAAGATAGTTTTAGAACTCTGGAGTACTTTGTGTATAAAGGAATACTCCTTGAGTTGCACTCCGTCAATAAGGAGTACAACTACGGAGTACTCCGCCAAAAAATGAGCACATGTCGTCCGGTGATCAACCCTTTAAAGATGAGCGAAAGTTCGAGATTTTGAATTTTCCGTCAGCATCCCCATACCCGGAGGCAAAATCTCCGAAATTGGACGCCGGGGGGATCTTGGCTCCCACCTGGGCGGGGTTGGGAAAGGCGGTGCCCCTGCTGGCGATGAAAGTGGGGCCTGATCCCCCACCTTGGTGTTGCTCCGCAAGTTTGAACGATCTGCCCCCTACCACGAGTTCCCTGGATGTGCTGGAGGTATATCCCTTAATGGGCGCTGATCCCTTAAATCCCACTGTCTGGTACTTGATCCTCTGTCCACCTCCGTGGGCACCACTCCCCACGAAGGCCACTTGTCCTCCCTGGTGGCCGTATCCTCCTCCAGAGCTGGACCCGTAGACAAACTGGTGGCCATACCCTGGATCGGCGTACCTGCAGATGATCCTGGGCGGGCGTACGACCGGTGGGGTAGGGAGAGGAGGACAAGTAGGGGCTCTAGGGGGATAGTGGCAATTAGTTTTTCCGGGAGGGTAGGTGCAAATAGGCGGCTTGGGAGGGCAGTTGCACCCCCGGCATCGGGTCCGGCTACCCCCTCGCCCGAAAATGTCCCCGAACAGGCGGTACTTCTTCAGGAACAGAGCGGAGCTCGATGCAGCGAGCAGACACAGGATCAGCAGAAACGGGCGCTGTAGGGGGAACATACACAGGGCTGTTAGGGTGCAAGAACGTATACATGCAGATCGCAACAGTACACACGATTAAATATTCAAACATCTGATCGGGTCTCATAAACGTACAATAAAAAAAGAGCATTTGAACGCGCTGAATTTCTGAAATTACTTACATGGCGAAAAGACCATTATAGCGTATGGTAGAGTAGTATGTGTCTTAAAGTCAATCAAATAAAATCCCCCAGAGTGGCAATGAAATAATATATAAGCAAATGCAAAAAATAAGCATTAGAACAGTTTCACTTATTTTCAGACAAGCAGTGAAACAACATTCGGGCAAGGCATTTAATCTGGTAGAACCATCTATCCCTCCCATCAGTTCATATGAGTAATACTCAATCCTGTTCGTCATTTAAGTGTATAGACACCCCCTACATCCAGCAAAAGCCCCATGTCTCCCAAGAAACTGAATTATCCCAGAATTGAGCGAAAACAGCATGCATAGGGAATAAAGGTCATAGCTATAGTGAAATTGCAAAACGACTTAAACTATACTGTTCAGTAGTGTATTATTTGGTTAAAATGTGTTTTCCAAAGGTTAAAATGAAAGGAACGTCGAGCTGGATGACCCAAGTTGCTCCAAGAGATAAGTAGCCAGACTTTAGTGACAGACCATGTATCAACATCAAAGACAATTATCTGCATAAGGCCGAGTTGCAAGATAGAACTCAAACAAGAAAATTCAACATCATTAAAGTGAGTAGGCAAAGAAGACGATTTTGCAAGGAAACTTCTCAACCAAATGAAAGAATTCCAAAGTAGCATCATGTTTAGCGACGAGACAAAGTTTAACCTGTTTGGAAGTGATGGCCACAAACCCTCTGGAGAATGAAGAATGCTGTCTTGGATAGTAAAAATACAGTAGCTGCCTTTAAATATAGAGGCGGCCATTCAATGGTATGCGGTTGTATTGCCTGGGCGGATGTTAAAAAATTAACTTTTATTGACGGACTGACGAACCTAAAGAAGAAAGTACATATATCGATATTTTTCCGGATAATTTGTTGGAGAGTGCAAACAAACTAGGGCTACGAGAGTCGTATATCTTCTATATCTTATAGCAGAACAACGATCCCAAACACTTCTCGAATAACAACAGAGTTTTTACGGTACAAAGTCCATCGAAGCCTTCAAACCCTTTGCCAATCCACGGATCTGAATTCTAGTGAAAACTTATGGAGTATTTCGGAATCTAAAATAGGAAAACGTAAGTTTTCAGGCAAAGCTGATCTACGAACTGTTTCATGAGATGAATAGGCCAAAATAGGGTCTGAAAGGACAAGGCAGTAGAATCCATGCCACGAAGCCTCCAGGCTTGATAGATGCAAGAGGGTTTCACATGAAATATTAGGGCTTTCTGTACGCTGATTTTTTTACAAGTGTGAAACCATGTCTAAAGTGTTCGAATACATATTTTGCATTTATTCTTACATTATTGTAATGTTCGCTTGACCTTACAATACACATAGGCGACTTCGCGGCCAGTTGATAGAAGTCTTCAAAATTATTAATGGATTCGATAATATAGAAATTGATTCACTTTTTGAAAGCACTGTAGATAATATTTAAGCGAACAAATGGACGTAAATTGAAAATAAAGCGTTGTCAAGCGAACAATGGAGGAAATATTTTTACACCTAAAATCGCCTCAACATTGAAATCTCTGCCAGAAATTGTAGTTCAAAATATATCGATAAAAATATTTAAAAATAAAATAGATGAATATCTATTTTTTATTAAGTACACGAAATAAAACAATATTTATTTAACTTTTTTAACTGTAAAGGTTCTCACAAGACCTCTTTACCACTCTTTCATGACTAGCTATAGAGTGAATCCAAGGTCCTTTGCAGTCTTGTTTCTATAATTCTATATCATCAAAATACGATATATATATGTAAATATTTAGAATGGTTCATAATGTTTTAATTTATTAATGAATTTAGCGTTTCCAAATACTTTTTTCACTGTACATATACGCACACACACTTTTCTATACACGTACACATAAATATATACAGATACGCACAACCGTATAGGCGCTCAGATGCTAGGGGCATATAAACATACACTCAAGCAGATGCACTGTCTTACATGTGTTCACATAAATGAAAGCAGATATCCGCATCAACACCTTACACACGCTCTGCTACGTCAACTTGGAAATAGATGTATACGGGCACGTACTAAGAAATAGGTGTGCACATGTATGTAAACTATATATATATATATATATATATATAGGTAGATAGATAGATATCGTGCCATACTAGTATAATTCATTATTATCTACTCTTTTTATTATTATTTGCTCCTCACCATAATTTTTTTACTTCTATCATTATTATTTACCTCTTTTATTATTAATTAATCCTTACCAATCTTTCAAACACAGACATGTGTCGGAATATTTTCAACCTACCATTATTCGTTCAGTCGGTCTAGAATATATCAGTGTGGTCCTGCCGGAATTTGGCAGAAGTTTTAGCCGAGGCTTCGTAGATAGTTTTGGAGCAACAATTTCTGAAAGAGAAAACGAATGTTATGTGGGGGAAATAGAGAGCGCTGATGGAAGGGGGAGCACTTATGGTCCATCAACTATTGGATAGCACTTGTGGTAGGAAGACCAGTTACTAATTAGAAGAAAACTAAAGCATTGGGCAGACAGATCATTCTACTATTTATGGAAGGTAGACCCTTCCATAAGTAATCCAATATATATCAGGTATACTTGATTAATATTTTAGCCATACCTTACCTATATTCCAACTATACGATAGCCTATTTCAGTATTATTTGATCTAGACCGTAAAAACCGGTAGGATAAAAGCTGCATTTGCATCCGAATTCTGCACACTTTAAAAAACCTCACGTTATATGGCAGTAGTTACATGAAATTTTATGATTTAATGAAATTTTCAAATATGCAAAAGATTTTGAAAATTATATTGATATTTTGCCATGCTTCATATTTTAGTTAGCACTTGTGTAACAAGTATATATATGTAATATTAGAATTTGAAGCATTAGAGTCGAAAGCTTAATTTAAATACATCCTATGTAAAGAAATCAAAATTTATAGCTTCAGTTTTGCTATAATCTCTCTGCTCCCCACCACCTTTAAGGCAAAATTAAAGTTTAGAGGGTCTATTCTATGTAAGAATTTGTTAATCTTTATTTCTTTTTTTTCTCTCTCTTTAGTTCTTGTTTCCCTAATTCAGATAGCCTCTGACAAGTGTGTTTCAGACCATTTTGAAGCGTCAAAATCAAGCCAATACTGAAGTATGTGGGATTCATAAAGATTCATCTTAAGACCAGAAGATACCCACATTGCCAACAAGCACATAAAAAGAGTACATTTGGTTATAGCAACGATAGTCGTTATTATGCATACGCTAAAAATGAAGCTTTATAGGAGCAAATAAGAATAATGACCTAAACCTGTACTAAATGGTATAATAGTTAAACACTTAAAGGAATTACATTCATACAGTGACAAACATATGCAACAAACGTGGCATCACAATTCAATCTCTACGTTGAAGACACAAGGCCCCATGATGTTAGATAATTCACTGGGTAACAAATTAATGAGGTACGGGTAAAGCACACTTACATTTGTCGCTAATTTATTTATTTTCTTTTTTAGGTTTATATGATAAATATTGGCTTTCTTGATTATGGCTACAAGTGGATGCCGAAATTCACCACATTCATTCTGTTTTGTGTGTGATTTCTATGTTGGACTTAAGCATGTATCACATAAAATTATGAAAGGTTCAAAGTACTGGATTGCTTATAGACTGTACTCTGGAATGAGTATGGGTGGCCAAGAAAAACCATGGGCCTGTCATGTGATATTTGGAAGTTGTTGATAAAATTTAGATGCATGGCTGAGAGTTGCAAGAAAAGCAATGCCATTTGCTGTGCCGAGAGTTTGGCGGGAGCCAAAAAATCACCACGATGATTGCTATTTTTGCATGATTGACATATCAAAGTACAGAAATGTTAAGGGAAGAAAACCCCTTAAATATTTCAACATTTCATCCTCTATTGCACCTGTGCTACATGATGATACCTCATTGGTTCCACGGCTGCCAGAAAATGTAGGTAAATCCTATCAAATTGTAAGCTATTTTCTATGTAACAGAATCAATACTGAAATATTCAAAACATCTAGCTAAGGTGTCTTGTAATATGATCACACATGCAATCCATATTTATGCTCCAGCTATTAAATGCATATCTTTTTATATATATTTCTTCAGGTAGAGGGTATGATGGACGTCTCATCAGGAGAATCGGAAGATTGTTACAATGAAGAAATGAATGAAACGTTTGAGCCAAGAATAAGTACCCGCCACCACTTTCCAAATCAACGTAAACTGGATGATCTCATCAAGGACTTGGGTCTCATTAAGTCAGAAGCTGAGATTTTGGCATCCAGACTTAATGAATGGAATCTGTTGGGGGAGGACTGCAGATCAACAGTATACAGGAAACGCCATGAGGAATTCGAAGTATACTTTGATATAAGTGAGGATCTCTGCTTCTGCAAAGATATTAATGGCTTGTTTACCACTATTGGAATTGATCACAACCATGAAGAATGGAGACGATTCATAGATATTTCAACAAAAAGCCTCAAAGCTGTTTTACTACATAATGGGAATCAGTATCCATCCCTGCATGGCATACTCGGTACAGATGAAGGAAGAATATGACAATGTAAAAAGATCTCTCGAGAAGGTAAACTATATTAAGTTTAAATGGGATGTTTGAGGTGATTTTAAAATGCTTGCTTTCTTACTCGGATTGCATGGTGGTACCCACCATGCAATCCAAGTATTCATGTTTTCTTTGCCTATGAGACAGTAAGGCGGCTGATCATGAACATTACCAGTAGGTTAAGTGACCCCATCGAGATGACTTGCAGCCAGGAAAACTAAATGTTATTAGACAGCCTCTTGTAGAGCCTGCCAAAGTTTTGCTACCTATACTTCATATAAACCCTCGTTTGGTGCCAGAGTTTTTAAAAGAATTAGATCATGGTGGAGAAGATTTCAAGAGATTCGTCTACTCTTTCCAAAGGTATCAGAGGCCAAAGTTAAGGGTGGTATATTTACTCAGCCGCAGGTAAGGAAAATGTTGAAGTCAGTACAACTTGACAATGCAATGAGTTATATCAAAAGTGAGGCGTGGTGTGCATTTCGAAATATAGTTAATAGATTCCTTGGTAAAAATAAAGACCCAAGCTATAAGCATGTGGTTGCAATACTTTTAGAAAGTTATAAGAATTTAGGATGTAGAATGTCACTAAAGGTGCACTTTTTGCATTCACATTTGGATTTTTTTGTTAAAATTTGGGTTTGGGAGAAGTGAGTGAGGAGCATGGTGAGTGGTTCCATCAGGACATTGCTGTAATGGAGAAAAGATACTAAGGAAGATGGTACACTGCTCTGATGGGGGACTATATATGGTCACTGGTGCGTAAAAATCAAGGAGCTCACAGTAAGAAAGCACGTTCTTCAGTTCACCTTTAGTAGGTTATCTCTTATAATCACATTTTCGCATTAGTTTAAAAAGGAATACAAGGACAAAATATTATCAGTTATTATTATTCATAGACAATGTGAATATGCTAATTAAGTGAACTGTCGCAGCCATTTATGGTTAGTTTTATATACAAAATTCAAACTATCTACAAAGATATCGATGTTATGCAATTTGCAATGGTACTTTTGTAATCGAGAGGTAAAACCACCTTAGAAACACTAAAAACATTTAAAGAAACAGAAATAGTGTTACCTAGTGATTTAATAAAGCCCCTAAAACCAATAGTCTTTTGTAACGGTGGGTGAATTCTTGTCTTTTAGAGTGATTGTTCTCTCCATTCATGATGAGTTTATCTATCTTTATCCCACGGCATTCCAAAAGTGAGGATCCCTAAAATTGTGGAGGTATTCCGAATATCAAGGGTAAAATATGTAGTTGAGGCTACCCCATTTAAAATGGTTATGGGTTGAATTACTTTAAATTATTACATTTTAACACTATAAAAACAATGAATGAAAATCTCCTTTGAAGTAAGAATGTCAGAAGTTTAGCTACATTATATTTTTCTAAATAATCTCCTTTACATTCGATATATTTACTGAACTTCGAGAAACCATGACTGTCAGCAACACACCCGAAAAGGGCTATTAAACATCTTCATTTTCTTTTTCATGAATGTACTGATCACGAGGGAGATTATTTCGAAAATCAAATACTGCTAAACTAAACTTCAGATTTTCCTCTATCAAATGTTTTATTTCATTCTTCTCGTTTAGGAACATAACGATAAGGCAATATTAAAAATCATACACTTTCTTAGTAGTCCTATTATATGCAAGGATCTAAACTCAGATATATATATATATATATATATATATATATATATATATATATATATATATATATATATATATATACTGTTTAAAATTCACTTAACAGACCTTTATTATCGACCTGTCCACAACTTCACGATTTTCCGAACTGAATGGAAGAGGATAAACTCCTACGGCTTATAAAGAGTTTGAAAGATCCTGTTTCAATGTCTTCACTTCACCTTTTCCATTTGGGACGAACTGTGTGTGTATGTATGTGTATAGAGGGTGTTGAAGTATAAGGAGGTGTGAGACAGGATACCTTATTCCCCTTCTCCATCCCCTAACTACTTCACTCCTCCTCTTATTCACGGAGTGAGCGGCAAAATTTGCTGAAAGAATATGTCAACAACTTAATCACATTCTTACACCATTGTTCTAAAATACGTGGGATATGAAGAAAGGGGTGGTGGATATGTGAGTGATTGTGTGAGTGCATGTGCGTGCCTAGATTCTTGCGCCAAGCCTCATCTGCTCTGGAAGGAAGGGGGCAAGTTACAAGCTGTGTGAGCTAATAACAAGATGCAATATCTTCGAAATGATTGGGTGGATGACGAAGTGTTATCAACCAGATCTTCCACTCCAATGGTGTATTGCATTTCTGGTCTAAGAAATGTAGTGGAGTGAGTGAAAGACGTGTAAATATGGTTTAATAAGGCACCTAGAAATGTGATTACTTTAATTTCCAAACAGAATCCTTAGATTTCAAAATCATGTACACACTCACAATTATACAAATCATACATACATTTCAATTCATTAATAAATACGGACAAACATAAAAATATATATGTTTTCTGTCTCTGTAATGCACCTTTATATAAATCCTAACGGTAAAACACAAAAGTTTACACGAGTCCTTACACACAATTACATTGCTTTGTGCGTACCTACAAATATCCCTAACCGTCAATGCTTTGGCTATCTGTCATAAGAAAACTGATTTCCACAAATGTGGTGGGTGTGCTGCATCAGCGCCCCATTCCCAGTGCCATTGCCCCTCCATTCATGCTTCATAAGCCACAACTGGAGTTCTCTGGGGTGTAGCATTTTGCCCAGTTAGTGCTCATTTCTGAACAGATTGAGCGCTATGTGGTGCAACATGTTTTGTATACAGGGTTCCTCCACGGGAAAATAGGCACTATGTGGTGTAGCTACTCCTTCAGTTACGGTTCAAACCCCAACAGATGGGGCACTGTGGGCTGAGGCGTCATGCCCAGTCAAGGTTGTTTTCCACGAAAATTGGATTCTGTGTTTTGTAGATTTTCGCTAAGTCGCCATTTATATTCGGGCAGACGGAGCGCCATGATCAGGAGCATCTCTCCAGCCAAGGTTGAAGCGTGAGTGCGCTATGAGGTGGGCCTTATCCAGACAGGGTCTCTCCCTGAGCAAAATGAAAAGAATTTGCCGTAGTAGCTTGACCAATGTGTTCAAACACAGGTAGATTGAGGACAATTGGCAATAGCTTATAATCCAGACACGGTTTACTCAAATTCCGATGGGGTAGGACGCTATCTGATGTAGTATCTTGTCTAATTAGAGCTGATTCCATGGAAGATGAGGAGCTGTATGCTGTAGTATTTCGTCTACTCGGGGTTTACCACCGAACAATGGGATGGTATGTGTTGTAGGATTTCGTTTAGTCACGGTGATTCCGTGATAGAAGAAACTATATACCTAAGCTGTCGCATTGTGTCCTAACGAGTTTGAAAACAGCTTTTGAAGGTGTAGTTAGTGGTGCAGAATGTCTTTTAACCAGGCAAAAGGCAACTCATGGTAGGTGAGGCGCTATGTACTATAGAATATGGTCATGGGGTAGATGGAGTGCTATTTAATTTAGAAACAACATAGTTCAGTCAGGTTTAGATGGGCAGCAGGGTCAGTATTATATTGCCCCAACACCGACTAAAGTTCGCTATATGCGGTAGCAAATCATTCAATGTGTTCGTCTGTGGCAACATGGCACGTTGCGAGATGCGGCATCTCGTTCTTACAGACGGATATTTCGCTATGGACTGTGGAATCTTGACCACTCATGCTTGCACTCTCGTAAGATTGGGAACTATCTTTTACAACATCTATATTAGTCAGGATTCCTTCCTGGGCAGATGGGGCGGTATGTGATAGAAAATATATTCCAGTAAGGACCTTCCCCGTGCAAATGGGGGGAGGATATGTGATAGTGCATATCTTCCAGTCAAGGGTAGCTCTGGACAGAGAGAGTGCTATTTTATAGAACATAAATTCTAGTGAGGTTCAGGTCACGCAGATAGGCAGATAGGATGTTATGGGATAGAGCATATCTTCCAATCAGGACAAGCCTCGGGAAGATATGGGTGTTATGTGATACAACATATCTTTAAGTTAAGGCTAGCCCCTGCCAGATGGGGTGCTATGTGATAGAGCATATCTTCCAGCCAGGACAAGCCAGGGTAGATGGGGGTGTTATGTGATAGAGGATAACTTCCAATCAGAACAATCCGCGAACAGATAGGGTCCTATGTGATAGAGCATATTTATCTTCCAGATGGGCCAGCCCTAGGAAGAAAAGCAGCTATGTGAGAGACAATATCTCCCAGGCAAGGCTAGCTCCAGGAAGATATTTTGCTATGTGATAAAGCATATATCACAATTAGGGCCAATACTGGGAAGAAGAGGGGCTATGTGATAGAACATATCTTCCAGTTAAGGCTAGCTCCAGGGGTATAGGGTGATATGTGATAGGGTATATCTTACAGCCAGTGCAAGCAACTGGAAGATGGGGGTGTTATCTGATAGAGCAAAACTTTCAGTTAGGGCCAGGCAGGAATCGTTGGAGTGCTATGTGATAAAGCATAACTTTCACTCAGACCCCGGAGAGACGTGGAGCTATGTGATAGATTATATTTACCAGGCAGGGCCAGCGCCAGGCAGATAATGGGCGCTATTTGATTGAGTATACTTTACATTCAGTGCCAGCCCTTGACAGTTATGGTGTTAAGTGATAGAGCATATTATATTCCAATCAGGGTGAGTAGGGGGGAGCTATGTGATAGAGCAGCCCGTGGTAATGAGTTGCTATATGATAGAACATATCATAGAGTCAGGGCAAGCCCATGCCAGGTGGGATGCTATGTATGGGATATTGCGTATCTCCCTCTCTGGGCATAGAGGGTCCTATGCTTTGGAACATGAACAGCCGCGGGAAGATGGGGTGCTATGTGATAGCGCATATCTTCCAATCAGGGCCAGCCCAGGGAAGATGGAATGCTATGGAAGAGATTATAACTTCCACTCAGGGCAAGACACTGGCAGATGGGGTTGTTATGTGATAGAACATATCTTCAGCTCAGGGAAAGCCTTGGGCCAATGGAGAACGACCTATGTGATAGGGCCTATCTTCCAGTACGGTCCAGACCCGTTAATAAGGGGTGTTATGTTGTAGAACATATTTTGCAATCAGGGTCAGCCCTGTGCAAATGTGGGTCTATGTGATAGAGCATATCTTCGAGAACAGTCGATATGGTACTATGTGATAGAGCAAATCGTCTAGTCAAGGCTAGTCCGGGGGAGATGAGGTGCTATGTAATAGAACATATCTTCCACTCAGTGCTAAGCCCGGAGAGATGGGGTATTATGTGATAAAGCATATCTTTCCCTCAGGGCCACCCTCTTGAGAAATGAGGTTTTATGTGATATAGCAGCCCCAGCACACATAGCATGCTATGTTTTACAGTCCTATCGCACATGGGAGTTCATGTGATAGAGTATATCTTCCAGTTAGCGCAGGCCCCTTGCAGTTACGCTGTTATATGATAGAGTCAGGCCAATTCAGGCCAGGTGTGGTGTTATGTGATAGAGCATATCTTCCAGTAAGGGCTACTCCAGGCAGTTGTGGTTTTATGTGATCGAGCATACCTTCTAGTTAGGGCCACTCTGATCAGTTGGGGTGCTATGTGATAGAACATATCTTAAAGTAAGGGGCACCCCAGGCAGTTGTGGTGCTATGTGATTGAGCATATCTTCCAGTCAAGGTCATCCTGGCCAGTTGTGGTGCTATGTGATAGAGCATATCTTACAGTCAGGGCCACTCTGGGCAGTAGTGATGTTATCTGATTGAGCATATCTTCCAGTCAGGGTCATCCCGGCCAGTAGTGGTGCTATGTGATCGAGCATATCTTCTAGTCAGGGCCACCTACGGGTAGATAGGGCATTATTTGCTACACCAGCATCCGCATGCCACGTCGCTGGGTTCTCGAAGACATAACACCAGGTCTTGGCCGAGATCAGCACGGAAACCGCCATGGTAGTTCCACCACTCACTCCATTGTCAAACTACTCGACAACGTTCTCGAAGGTATTTATCAACCTCATCATATTGCCGTAATAACTTTAGTGGATTTTACTATAGCCTTTGATTTTGTCCATCATGGAGTTGCAGTTTGAGAGTTGTCTTTATTAGGATGCCGTCCATCTTTACTCAATTTAATATCCAACTTTTTAACTAATCGTCAACAAAGAGTACGATATATTAGATGCTTTGTCTGAATTTCAAAATATAACTTGTGGTGTTCCTCAAGGAACAATTTGCCACGAGACAATGACGTTCACATGAAGTTTGTAGACGACCTTTCCTTGATAAAATTGTAAATATCAAGAACGTCATCAACTATACAATGCAAACTAAACTCGATTGTCTCTCCAATGAGTGCGAATCCAATCTTATGATGACTAATCCTATCAAGTGTGAGGTTCTGATTCCATTTCCTCCTATAAAGCCTATTATCTACCCACATCTACATCTCAGTGGAGTAGATTTACCAATTTTACATACTTGTAAACTATTAGGAATCTACATCAACACCAACCTGAATTGGAAAACGCTGATTGAATATCTAATCAAAAGGGCAAACAAATGTTTATTTATTATCTATAGGGCTAAGCAATTTAAATTTAGTGTGAAACCTATGTTGATACTCTATACTTGGTTCATTCATACCCAGTTTCGAGTACGCTATGCCCGTATGGCACTCAAGATTGACGGCACAGCAGACACTCCGTAGTGAGCGAATACAAGAGTTTGTGATCATTATACGGATTATGAAGCAGCGCTTGGTATTCTTGAGACTTCGACGCTTCATGTAAGGCAGAAGCGTCTCTGTTTCAAGTTCACCAAGGGTGTCTTGTGGTTTTAACGCAGTAGGAACCTGCTACCACTATACCTACATCATTTACACCATCGGAATGCCAAGAGGGTTTCAAGAACTCTCAGATCAATTAGGAGCAGAACCACACGGTACCACAACTCTGCAATTCCTTACTTAGTGTGATTGTACAACTCAGCGATATGACTGGAGACTATGTGATAGTAAATCATTGTAATACAATAACTGTATAAACTTTATTTTAGTCCAAATATTAGTATTAATTATAATTGTGTAAAAATATTTTTAGTATATAAGTTGAATTTTGTTAACCAAGTCGCTATGTTAACAAATATAATAATGTTTTTGTAACTTTCTTGGAAATAAACTATTTAATTATTTATTTATTTAAAACCTGCACAGATAGGTGCTTCGCTCCCTTTTAATCTGCGTTCCTCTCCGGGCCGATGGGTCGTTGTGCTCTAGCATCTCGTCCCTGAGGGTTTAACTCCGTCCCAATGAGGCTTAGGGGCTGGCTGTAGCATACATATTTTTCCAGTCTGGGTTCACCCCTGGGCAGATGTTGCGCTACGTCTGTATAATCTCTTACTGCTTGAGTTCATCCTGGGGCCGTTGTGGCGTTGGCGTCATGTGCTGTCTATTCATGGCTGGTCCCATGGATAGACGTGGGGGGGGGGGGCTATGTGGTGAAGCAACTCGTCCACGCAGGATTGATCCTCGGGTACCGGGTACTTGGTCTTTTGGGTAACAGTCACTTGCCTAACGCGGAAGAGAAGCCTTCTCCGGGGTAGTGCCTAAGTAGTGCCAAAGAGATTCACTATTCCCATAGTCACTGCATACCCTGCCTTTGAGACCCCACGCCCTACTCTAAGCATTCCCCATTGTTCATCGATGGCATCACCACGAAAATGGTATTAGGATGACATTATTGGTTGGAGTAAGAAATTGGGATAACATCACCACCTCGAGGATGATATTAGGAAGATATCACCTGTTTAGGATGACATTAAGCTGCTCGATGATGACATGAGGGTGACAGCGCTTGTTCAAAGATGACTCAACCGGAGGTAAAGGCACATTATATATCATCACCAGTTCGAGGATGATAAGATTGCCTTTTTGTCGATGAGGATAACATTAGAATGGCATCACTGGTTTGAGGATGATAGTAGGATGGCATTACCAGCTCAAATACGAATTATGATGAATTGGCGATGTCCAATGATGCCATCACAGTTCCGATGATGATGACATTAAACATAAGTTCGAAGCTGATATTAAGATTACCATCAGTTCGAGGATAGCATTAAGATGAAATCACCTCGAGACTGACATTAGAGTGACATCACCGGTTTGAGAGTGATATCACCAAATCGAAGATGATATTACTGCTTCTTGTAGGATATTAGGATGATGTTACCGGATCGAGGATGACATTATGATGGCAACGCCTGCTCGAAGATCGAAATACCGGTTGTAGAATGGCAATGGGATGGCATCAGCAGTTCGAGGATGACATCATCTGTACGAAGGTGACATGAAGATGACAAAAGCTTGAGGATGACATCATTGGATCAAAGATGTCCTAATAGGAAGACATCATCGTTATTTGCTGCAAAAAGGCCTGAATTGGCAAATACATAATTGGCGCTACGGAAAAGTACGGCATTAAATAGGGTCGAATATTACACGACCGAGTCCGTATCACAAAAGTGACGGAAGGATATTTGCTGGGGGGAGGGGGAGGGGGGGTCATTCGTTGCTGCTGTGTCTTTCATGTGTTTTTAGTGTCTTCGTTTGCTTTGTTTCTTTGCTTTAGTGGTTTCAACTTTGTGTGTTTCTTTTGTACAGACTTAAATGATTTTTTTTGTTCATTCGTTGCTGCTGTGTCTTTCATGCGTTTTTAGTGTCTTTGTTTGCTTTGTTTCTTTGCTTTAATGGTTTAAACTTTGTGTGTTTCTTTTGTACAGACTTAAATTATATTTTTTTCATTCGTTGCTGCTGACTTTCATGTGTTTTTAGTGTCTTTATTTGCTATGTTTCTTTGCTTTATTAATGGTTTCAACTTTGTGTGTTTCTTCTGTACATACTTAAATGATTTTTTTTCATTCGTTGCTGCTGTGTCTTTCATGTGTTTTTAGTGTCTTCGTTTGCTTTGTTTCTTTGCTTTAGTCGTTTCAACTTTGTGTGTTTCTTTCGTACATACTTAAATGATTTTTTTGTTCATTCGTTGCTGCTGTGTCTTTCATGCGTTTTTAGTGTCTTTGTTTGCTTTGTTTCTTTGCTTTAATGGTTTAAACTTTGTGTGTTTCTTTTGTACAGACTTAAATGATATTTTTTTCATTCGTTGCTGCTGACTTTCATGTGTTTTTAGTGTCTTTGTTTGCTATGTTTCTTTGCTTATTAATTGTTTCATCTTTGTGTGTTTCTTCTGTACATACTTAAATGATTTTTTTTGTTCATTCATTGCTGCTGTGTCTTTCATGTGTTTGTAGTGTCTTTGTTTACTTTGTTTCTTTGCTTTAATGGTTTCAACTTTGTGTGTTTCTTTTGTACATACATAAAGGATTTTTTTGTTCATTCGTTGCTGCTGTGTCTTTCATGTGTTTGTAGTGTCTTTGTTTGCTTTGTTTCTTTGCTTTAATGGTTTCAACTTTGTGTGTTTCTTTTGTACATACATAAATGATTTTTTTTTCCATTCGTTGCTGCTATGTCTTTCATTTGTGTTTAGTGTCTTTGTTTGCTTTGTTTCTTTGATTTAATGGTTTAAACTTTGTGTGTTTCTTTTGTACAGATGATTTTTTTTGTTTATTCGATGCTGCTGTTTCTTTCATGTGTTTTTAGTGTCTTTGTTTGCTTGCTTTGTTTCTTTGCTTTAGTGGTTTCAACTTTGTGTGATTCTTTTGTACATACCTAAATGATTTTTTTACTGTGTTTTTATTTCGGGAATTGTTTCATTTTTATATCTAAGATTGGTTCTTGTTTCTTTCATAATATTTTGTTTCTTCGATTTTTGTGCGGCATTTTATCTCTTTATTTCAAACTTTATTCTCGCTTATTTGTATTGTCCTTTCTTAATTAATTATTTCTCTTTTGTCTTTTTTGTCTCTACATACCTTATGGTTTGTTACTTTGCTACCTTTATTGTGTTCTTGTATATTGTTCTATGTCATCTTTTCTCCGATCTCTTTCTTGAGTGGTAGTGTTTCTTTTTCTCTTCTGGTTTTATTTTGGAGTGATTCAGGGATTTTATTATATTTTTGTTTTTCTTCGCCTTTCTCTTTTAGGTATGTTTTTTTTATGTTCTTTTTAATATTATATCTCCTCTTCCATTCTTTACTTACTTTGTTTTTGCTTAATTTTCAGTGGTGTAAAACACGGAGCCATTTTGAGAACATTTAATTGCTCATCGTCTAATGTTCAAATTAATGTTAGATTTGCACTCCAGTTTAGTGTTCAATTCAATGGTTAAATTAGTGATCAAATTTTTTACATTCATTTGCTCTTATGTTTAGTGTTCAATTCAATGGTTAAATTAGTGATCAAATTTTTTACATTCATTTGCTCTTATGTTTAGTGTTCAATTCAATGGTTAAATTAGTGATCAAATTTTTACATTCATTTGCTCTTATGTTTAGTGTTTAATTCAGTCCTTAATTAAATGTTGAAATTAGTATTTGATATTCGTATCAGTTTACTGTTCAATTCAGTCTTCAAATTAGTGTTTGATTTACTTTTCAGTTTAGTGATCATTTCATTGCTTAATTTCATATTCTTGTTAGGGGATTGATTTTCATTTTAGTTTATTGTTTAATTCAGTGATTGATATTCAATTCAGTTTAATATCCACAATAGTACTTATTTTAGTGTTCAATTTTGTTGTGATTTACAATGCAGTTTAATGTTAAATTCATTGATTCAGTTTAGTATTTATTATATAGTTCAATTAAAGATTATATCCGGTGTTTCAGTTATCCCTCAATTTATTTTTTAATTCCGAATTTAAGGGAGTTTCCTTTTAGTATTGAATTTAGAGCCTATTTTGTGTTCAATTTAATGTTCATTCATTTTTTAGTTTGGTGTTTAATTTATAATTTAATCAACTGTTTTATTTGCATTAAATAATTCATATGAATTGATTCCCCATAATTAGATTAAATAATTCGTATTAAATGTTTCATCATAGACAGGGCAATTCAGATTAAGTAATTTATAAAAATTGATTCACCATAGACATAGCATTTCAAATTAAGTCATTCAGATTAATTGATTCCTCATAGAAAGAACGATTCAGATCAGTTGATTCCCAATGACAAAGCCATTCAAATCAAGTCATTCAGATTAATTGATTCCTCATAGAAAGAACGATTCAGATCAGTTGATTCCCAATGACAAAGCCATTCAAATCAAGTCATTCAGATTAATTGATTCCTCATAGAAAGAACGATTCAGATCAGTTGATTCCCAATGACAAAGCCATTCAAATTGAGTCATTCAGATTAATTTATTCCACATAGACAGACCATTTTAGATTAAGTCAATTAGATTAATTGATTACCCATAGACAGAAGATTTCACATTTTGTCATTCAGATTAATATATTCCCCATAGAGAGAGAGCAATTCATATTAAGTAATTCAGATTAATTGATTCCCCATAGACCGAGCATTTCAGATTTAGTTAATCAGATTAATTGATTACCCATAAGTCACTCCTCCTTCCGGATGCCAACTGCAGCTTGGTTCTGGATGCTAGAGCTAACATTTATCCCGGCCCGGATTCCAATAAATAAAGATCCTGGTATTTCTAGTATCCAACTGGTATTTCTGTTATACGACTGGTATCCAACAGCTATTTCTGCAAATCGACTGGTATCTAACTGGTATTTCTGGTATCCGAGTGTTATCTAAAGGCTATTTCGGGTATTCAACTGGTATCTAACGGCTATTCTGGTATCCAACTGGTATCTAACTACCATTTCTGCTATCTAACTGCTATTTATTGTATCCGACTCGTATGTAACTCAATTCTGCTATCCGACACGTATCTAACTGCTAATTCTACCATCTGATACATATCTAACTGCTAGTTCTGATATCCGACTAGTATTAAACTGCTATTCCTTGTATCAGATTAGTATTCCTACTATCCTCTTTTTGAAGTATGATGTAACTTGAAAAATACCAAACAACCACGGTGCCTGCCATTTTGCAATGGACAATGTTGTGTAGAAAATATTCAAGTTGATATGTCATGTTTTGCCTTCCACAAAAGAAGTGTTTGAAGATGTACCTCCAGGTTAGTGTGTTCTCTTGTACGAACCCATCGTCTTCTTAAAAAATTAGTTGGCAGAAACTTAACGAGTACATGCGGGTTCCCATGCGAATCTTACTCCATCTGTCCAGCGCCTTTGATAATCTTCACATTTTGGGATTTCGATTGATAGTGTAAATGTATATTATAAAAAAAACTTAAACTGCAGACCCTCATTACATTTTTTGGGGGGAGCGATGTCTTTGTATCTCCCCATGATCGTATGACCTTCAGAATATCTTTGTTTCGATTTCGGAATTTATGGTTCTATAGTGACGTTCTTCAAGGTCTCTTCTTGTCTCCCTTTCTGTTTCCTCCGAGTTTCTTAATGATTCACCTGATAAGATAATGATCTCTGGTCTCTTTCCACATGAAGTAATCTAAGGAAACGATGATGGTTTAAAAGAATCCTCACACATCTTGTGTGATCTGATTTCATATGTTACTGGAGAAGTTTCTATATTTATTTACTTGCTCTCTTATTAGACTATCTAGTCTTCAAGGTCGATCAGTGACTCTCACCGAATCTCTCCAATCTCTTCGCTTTGATCTTTCGTACTTTTTATAGATATTTCTTTCTTGTCTTCTCCTCACTTTTATTAGTCAGGCATATAGGGGAGGGCGGGGGTATTTTGAAGGCATGTAATTTTTGTTCGAAATTAGCCTTCCTGATTCTGGTAATTTGAATATGCCTGTTTAGGCAGTATATTTGTCTCTACTTTCCTTTATTAGATTTCGAGTATCTCTCCCACAAAAATACGTAAGTACGTATACATAAATACAAAATATACACTGGCATAAGATTATCAATGGATGATTCGCAAAACAGCTGTAGTGAGGGAGTGCAAAAGAGCACAAACTACCCCAAAACGCACTTGCTCAACCATTTTTCGCCAACTGGCATGTAAAACCGAGCACATACTCGCACAAACGCACTTGCTCTCCAAACTATTGCATACTAGCGAGTACAAAATAGCACAAACTCCCAGATTACACGCGTAGTCCTCCAACTCTTGCGCTGGAAATCATTGGATCTCCGGATATGACCGCTTAATTAAGGAAAAATGTAATTTATTTCATTTTTTATCGTCTGATTTTGGCACTAAGCAACAATCATATGTCAAGGTCCTTCGCTATCAATTTCCTTAGTGGAATTTCGTTTTCTAAATGAGTCGCAGAATCCGGGTCGAAACTATGCCCAAAAGCGATCAAACGCACATTATTTCTATGAAAAAACAACTAAATGCACTTAACTGAAGGTCTTATTTTGATTCACTTCAAATATCTTTATAGCTTTGTATAAAGTATTTTTTAAAAAGAGAGAGACGGTTAAAGACATAATACTAAGGAGAAAAGAGGATTGCATCCCCTAGAGTTATTGGAGAGAACTCCTAATCCCGGGAACAAATTAATACCTCAAAACGGTATTACTTTGTTCTTTCACATGTCTCCATCTGAACTTTTGTCTTCCAAGTAGCTTTTCACCAACGTCTATAACATACCTCGATCACTGACAGTATTAGATGCAATTGGAAAGTAAGGTGTAGTAAACCTCTGCAAGAGACCCTTTTAGGGGACCAGAAAAGGGGTCGAATATCGAGTACGAGCCTGAAATAAACTGTGGACAGCTGTTAAGGAAACGAATATTTTAGTAGGGTAATCGAAGAGTGTGTAAAACTAATAGGTAGGAAAGATAGAAATGGGCATAAATAGAGAAAGCTTCCCACTAGAGGAAAAACGTAATAATAATTGGGGACACGGATTTTTTTCGAAGAGAGAATAAAACAAAAAAAGGGAAGAAGAAAAATTAATAGGAGCGACTTGTAGCTCTAGGGTAAATATAGAGATGGACTTCAAAAAAGTGGTACTCCGGGGAACGGGGAAAGCCCCGACGCCGGATAGGCGCAAAGGGGTACAAACTTTGAAAGGTTAAATAAAGCTAACACTGGGGAAATTGATAGACAACTCATCAGGATACATAACAATATGACATCAAGAAAGAGATGCTAAAAGATTGGTTTCGCATGAAGGAATTGAAACCCTTAGAAATACAGCGATAAAACCAGCTATTCCTCCACAAATCATCGCAAACAGGAAATAACATCAGAAAAATCGGTCCAGATATTGTACTCATCTCGGACAATGGAATAATTAACGAAGAGAAAGTATTAAAAATATATAACTATACTGTCATATCGAACAACCTATCAGGAGAAAGAAATAACGGTGCGTCTATAGCCATCAAAAGAGGCCTCAAATACATAGAAATTCCAAATGTAGATGAGGCATACATAACCGAGAAAATAAAATTAGGAATTACTCCATTAATAATATCGAGGGGCTACCGACTACCAAGGATAATATTTTTACTTGTACATAACTTCATTTCGATATTCGGACAAGGCCAACAAAAATATGCATGTGAGATAAATGCAAGATGCCATATAAATGGATAAAGAACAATGAATAATGCTGGAAGAAATCCGAAGATGATGTTAGAAAGAAAGATCTTAAAAAGAGTGGGACCAGACCACCCCACCCATATTACAGCAACCAACGCTACCAAATAAGACAGTACTAAGCAGCTGTGATATGCCATTAAATGTTCATATGAAACCGGTATCAATTACAATTAAAAGGAGACAATATCACACAGAAAACTGGAGGATTATAAGTAAGAATTGAATGGCTATATTCCTAAAGACCTGGCAGACGCTTCGCTCCCAGAGATAGATAAAGGGATGAAGCAGTTAACGGATGCCTTGGTGGCGGCACACACGAAATACGTACGAAACACAAACAGATTAAAAGGGGCATATCATTCTATATGTCCAGCAGGACCTGGCCCAGAAAAATATATCGATTTAAGAGATTTCAAAGCAGAAATAATCTACTTAATAGAGTAAGATCAGGAAAAAGTTAGAGTAAACTTATTAGGCAGATAGACTTTAATAAAACACCAAAAGAAAATTACAGAATAAGAGGGTTAAAACCAAGAATAAAAATTAAACTTAAAGACGAGAACAGTAATTTAATCCCAGAAGATCAGGAAATAGAATGAAAATTCAGACGGAACTGGGAGTCAGTTTTCTGAATTTCAACTTAAGAAAACGAAGACTTCTGTGGAGAAATGTAAGAAAGGGTGCATGAGTAACTACGTAATAACAACAGAATTACTTCAACATATTTATTACACGCAAACAGGGAAGAACAAGTGGGGCTGGGGGCTATAACAAAGGACGAAGAAATAATGAGCGTAATTCACTAATTTAAACAGAAATCACAAGGACCATCGGGGTTTACGAAGATGAACTTCACCAATGTTCCAAATACCATCATAAGAACATTAAAAAACATCTTTAATGCAAGTCTAAACACTGGCTGTTTTTCTGACGCATTAAAAACCACAAGAATATTGCACTTTCCTATGCCAGGCAAACATCCAAACCTCTTGAATAGTTACAGGCCCATATCGCTGCTGGGGTAGAGCAATAAATGCAATAAATCACACAGGAAAATGAAAGGCGGATTCCAAGTACTTTCGAACTTGTTCAGTTCATTATCAGTTCATTTCATTCCTTGATAATGAACTGAACAAGTTCGAAAGTACTTGGAATTTGCCTTTAATTTTCCTGTGGGAATTATATATATATATATATATATATATATATATATATATATATATATATATATATATATGGAATATATACTTGGAATTTGCCTTTAATTTTCCTGTGGGAATTATATATATATATATATATATATATATATATATATATATATATATATATATATATATATATATATATATATATATATATATATATATATATATATTCAAACTTTTTCCCCTGGCGTTATTTCTGCCTTCATTGTGCCGTCCTTTACTCTCTTTGACCCTTGTGTTCTTGCAATGTTCCCTTCTCTTGCCTTCAAAAACCTCCTGTTTCTTCTCTCATTGCTCATTTCCGTCAAATTTCCATTTCTCTTGTACTGTATTGTTATACAACTTCTGCCGGTGTTAAAAATAACCACAGGGCTCTTTCGCCATATTTAATTTCTGCCTTTCAAAAAGCTTTTGAAGACAGAAAGAAAGATGCAGAAACCTTGAATTGGAGAGACCGTATAACAATACAGTACAAGAGAAAGGGAAATTTGACGGAAATGTGCACTGAGAGAAGAAACAGGAGGTTTTTGACGGCAAGAGAAGGGAACATTGCAAGAACAAAAGAGTCAAAGAGAGCAAAGGACGGCACAATGAAGACAGCATATACTGAGAAGACAGAAATAACGCCAGGAAAAAAAGTTTGAATATTCCTGGCCGGGACTCGAACCCGGGTCTGCTGATTGTTGGTCAAATGTTATAGTTTTCTATTTCAGATGGTTGACACGACTTTCTACATTTTGGTTGGGAAGATAGGCTGATTGCAAGTGTATGAGCTCATGATCGTGTGTATTCTGGCAAGAACATGGGTGATTTGCGACATGCCATCAGTGCAAGATTCGGCAATCTAGTCCCTCCGAAGAGGATGATACTGCGTTGGGAACATAAACTGTTTCTGACAGTATTAATTAAGGACAAACCGAAGACAGTTGTGATGAGGACTTGATGTGTTTCCGAAAATCCCTCAAGGTGGAAAGGAGTCTTTCTCCGATAAAAGTGCAGTTTACCGGAGTCGCCGTGCTAAGAATATTAATTTATGGAGCAAAGAAAATCTGCACTATTACGAAGAACTGGAGCACAACCACACGCATGTGATGATTTGTGCCGCTATATTGAGTAAGCATTTGATAGGACCCTATTTCTGCAATGGTTCTGTTAACCAGTAATCTTACCTCGCCATGTTAAAAGAGTAATTTGTTCCACAGCTCAAGAAGTTGCATGTGGATTTGAATGATTGTTGGTTTCAACAAGACAATGCCCCTCCCTACTATGCTCTGGATAAAGTTTTCGTGATAGATGGAAAGGGCGAGGATCACAATAACATTCAGCACCTCTCGATTGGCCTCCCAGAAGTCCAGACCTCAAGTCATGCGACAGCTCTCTGTGGGTTATTATCAAGGAAAGAGTTTCACAAGAGCGATACCAGAATACCCAACAGTTGACGGACGTTGTTCGGGTAGCCTTTGAAACAATCACCAAAACGCAGTTTCGTAAAATATCACTCATGCCGTGGCGCCTCATCATTTTGTGCCACGAAAATGATGGTGTTCATACAGAGCTTCTCGACATGTGACAGTTTCAATACAAGTGAATATACTAAAATTATTACACGTGTTGATATTATTATATTGTTCTTCTATTGTTCTCCTTACTATTCTGTATGTGGCGACTAGACTTTCAAACCACCCTCTACATTAAAAAAAAAATGAAAGGACTGAGAAAAATTCATCTCCGGTATAGGCATTTATTCATCCTCCTTTCCGGCTAGGGGATGGGGTAAGGAGGTGCCCCTGATCGACCCTTTATCGTTTTGCCTCGCTTCCCCTAAAGGATCTAAGTAGACCCAAATGGGAGAGGATCGGAGGGAGCCAATAAATGTGGAGAGGAGTAGGAGGAGGAAGAGTAAAAGATTTGAAATGAGAGAAGAGACTAAGATAATAGAAGTTGAGCTCTGTTTGCATTTTACTCTTAGTAGATTGATAGGTAGAATAGAACAACTCCATTTTGTGGACTTCCTGTTTATCGTGGGATCCGAAACCACGGTTTACTTAATTGCTCAGTTTCTTCTCTCGCTTTTATTTCTTTTATTCGTAGTTCACTCCCTCAACTTCATAAAGCTAGCGGAATAGAGCTAGCTAATCTCGTTCGCCTTTGTAGTTGTTACTTCATTCCTGTGTTCATTGTGGAATTCAGGGAGTTATGTCTTTAAGTTGTTTGAGCTTATCTTAATTGTTGTTAGTTTCGCGTATGTTGTATCAGTTGTAACGTATGTTTGCGCATACCTATTACTGTAAGATGTAATTTATACACTTTTCATCCGCTTATTTTACTTGAATTCATCTTGACTTTAAGTTTAGTACCTCACATTCTTTATGCGCTTTACACTTAACTTTCAGTTTACAACAGTGCTCTTTCAAATCTCAGCTTATGTCTTCTGATGAGATCTCGAGCATTAAGAGCGATTTGTGCTCTATTCATAGTTTGCTTGGCAATATTAGAGGAATTGCTCCTACTCTCTTTTATTGATGTTAATATTGGGTGGTTCCATTCCTGCCCCTAGACGTAGAGTTCTGTGCTCTCTTATCTTCCTGGATATAATTAAGTAGAGAACATTATTTTTGTATCATCTGAAGTTCCAGTTTATTGCTTTTTGTTTCGCTGTTGATTGTGATGGGGGATGCACACGAGTAGCTCCCTTTCTAGTGCTATGTACATTTTTTTCCATGATTAACTCCATAGGGTGTGTAGTTGGCATTTGTGTTGCCTTGCTATTTCTTTCTTCTATCCGATCCGATTTTTATAGCCTGTTGATGTTAACTTTAATCCCAGGACTTTATCCTCCGAATGGTTTCGGTATCTATGGTATTCTACTTTGATATCTGCTACCTTGTTCCTGCAGATTGGAATTATCTTAAATTTTATTATGTTAGTTCTTATTTTCCAGTGCCATTCGAAGTTGTTGATGTTGCTATTTTCTAGTGCCGTCGTCTTAGGAAATGTAAAGAAAATATGAGCAAAAAAATAATAAAAAATGTTTACTCTAGAAGTGTTTTGAAAATCGTGCTTTTCTAGTGTAAACGCTTTTATCTTTTCTGACTAGATACTATATATAGTCTCCAATCATGGTACTATCCCATCTTACTTGGTATCTTACATCCATTGTTGTGGTCCTGATGGAGTCTCTCACCATATTCCTTACTGATATCACCCAAGTTTTCAAGAAAATAAACCTACATGTGGAGGCAAAAGATGCACCTTCAAGGACATACAACAACAAAAATCATTGGAGCTATCAATAATGTTTGCTACCAGTTGCTTGTAATTGAATATTTGTGATTTCCTAAGAATCCATGAAATCCCTCAGAAATAACTCTATGTTTGTCTTCCCACTTCGATAATTGCTCTTTCAACTTTATCAGACTTCAACATTGCGTTTGCTTGTGGTCCAGAAATATATCAACCTTAATCTTGGGCTCAGAGATCTTTGGAATCATGAGACAGTTTTTTGAAAGGCTTTTCCACCAAAATCTAAGGTCTTCACAAACTTTTTTATCATTCCCAATTTTATATGAAGTGGGGTTATTAAAACCTGGCCAGGCTTCCTAAGAGGCTGCCTGACAAATTTAACTACTTTTGCTGGAATTCATGTGGCAGGGCTCACTGAATTTTCCGGTAATGACAGTCGCCATTGTGCAGAATCATGCTTCAATCCAGCAGCAGCACACAAGCCATTCACAGCTTTGAAGAAACACAGATCCACACTAACATCGAATTACATTTTAGATTCATTAAGTTGTTTCTGGTACACAGATGTGCTGCAGTCTTCCTTAGTAACTTACAAGTTCAGCTCCTGAAATAGTGAGCCTTAGTCGTCCATGATCAAATCATCCAGTTCACTGATTTGGAAAGTGGGGATGCGTACTCATTCTAGGCACGAATGCTTCATTCACTTCTTTGCTGCTGCTATATGCGACTGCTTTGCTAAAAAATCCATTACATCTTCTGTCTAAAAAAATAACTACATTTCGCAACTTCAACCAAAATATGAATGAAATTAATACTCAAATCTACATTTAAGTAAAATTTATGTGGGGGGGAATTTATTACGAGTTTTCCTACTTCATTTTTCTCTCATCATGAGGGACAGGTGCTACATAGATGATTTGTCTGAATACTGAAGGTTTTTTCTTCCTTTAGCTTTTCTGTACTTTGTAAAATTTATCATGCAAAAATAGGACTCATAATGGTGTGTTCTTTGGCTCTCTACATATTCTGGGAATACCCAAAAGACATGACCCTTCTTGTACCTCTCAATCATCTGTCTATAGTAAATGGTGTTCCATTAGGACGGATCGAAGTTAGCAGTAAATAAAAGACTGTTATTGGTGACAATTTATTGATTTCACTATTGGATAATGTTATTTGAATCATGGCAATTATGCGTGAAAAATAATATCGCCTAAATGTCCGCCAAGGCTTCGGCGGCACACCTCCACTCAAGGGTCAAAATTTTTGATGACATCTCTGCATAGTTGATCCTCGATCTCACCAATATGCCTTATTATCTCATCCTTCAGCTGTTGAATTGTTCTTGGCTTGTTGGCATAGACCTTACTTTTGAGATGACCCCAAAGGAAGGAATCTAAAGGCGTCAAGTCACACGATCGTGGTGGCCAATTGACCTCGCTGTTTCGAGAGATGATGCGACCTGGGAACTTCTCATTCAATAAAGCCATTGTTGCATTGGCTGTGTGGCATGTGGCGCCATCCTGTTGAAACCACAAATCTTCGACATCCATAAAATTCAATTCAGGCCATAAAAAGTTGGTTATCATGGCACGGTATCGCTCGCCTGTCACCGTAACAGAATTCCCGGAATCATTTTCGAAGAAATACGGCCCAATGATTCCGCTAGCAAAAAATGCACACCAAACAGTGACCTTTTGTGGATGCAGTGGCTTTTCAACAATCTTCCTGGGATTTTCATCATCCCAAATGTGACAATTCTGCTTATCAACGAATCCACCAAGATGAAAATGGGCTTCATCACTGAAGATGATTTTTTGCGAAAAATCATCATCGGCTTGTCTTTGCTCGTGCACCCAATTGACGAATGTACGGCGCTTCAAATGATCAGCAGTCCTCAGTTCTTGTGTCAATTGAATTTTGTAAGCGTGCAGAGACAAATCTTTTGTCAAAATTCGATGTAAAATTGTTGTATAAAGGTTCAATGCCTGCGCGCGATGACTAATAGAGGTGTCTGGATCTTGGGCCACATTCTCGCGCAGTGCAGCAATGTTTTCAGCTGAACGGCGTAAACGAGCACGCAATAGCTTTTTCATATTTGCCGCTGACCCCGTTTGTTTGAATTTACGAACAATTTTCCCAATTGCACTCTCGGTTGGTCGATTATGTTGACAAAAAAAATCGCGAAATGCCCGAAATGTGTTTCTGTTTGAACGTCCATTTTCGTAATCGGCTTCGATAACTTTAACACGTTGTTCGATTGTTAATCTTACTATGGTTAAAATTGCCAAGGACTGAAGTTGTTAAATCTGAAAGAAAAAGAAAAAAAATCATTAGACGCTTTAACTTAACTCACATTTAAAATCGGTCTAAGTTATTGGAACACCCTTTAGATCGATAGCTTCCACATATCATATAAGGGCCTCATGGCTTTACTTAGTGAGCTAAGGGCATTCCAAAGTAGTCTTTACATTATACAAAATTTGTCACTTTTGATTTAATGTGATACATGATTTGTCCAAATATAATATCTACACATGTAGCAAAATGTATCAAAATAATTTTTGCAACTTCTACTCTACTCGCCGCAGCGAGAAATGGACGATGAGACAAAGAGAAAGAGAGAGAGAGAAAGAGTCAGAGAGAAAGAGAAAGAGAAAAAAGAGAGAGAAAGATAGAGAGAGAAAGTCAGCGAGTGAGAGAGAGAGATAGAGAGAGAGTCACAAGGAGTCCCAAGGAAAAGTTGTACCTAAAAGGACATTCCTGTCCATACCGTGGAGGTACTATTTTGGGAAGGCCCTAACCTATAGCTAAAAGAAAGCATAGCACAGGCAAAGACTCTCCCCTCCCACCTCTCCCACCTCTCCCACCCGCTTTTGCGGGCACAGAAAGCGGAGAAGACACCTGATTGTGGGGAAAAAAAGGATCACAATCAGGAAATTTTTATAGAAAAGTTGAAATTTATCTACTTGCCTCTAATCTATAATCTATACCAACGTAGTACCATGTAGGTCAAGATGTGTATTATCTCGTCAAGACGAGATTTGAACTGTTCGACTGACGAACTATTCACCATTTTGGCGGTAGATGGTTCCACGTTTCACATATTTTGTACAAGAAGAAGTTACCGCAAATGCTAGTATAGAATTGCGGTAATTCCAGTTTGTAGCCATGGTTACGTGTAGCATTTGCGATCAACGTGAACAGCCTCCTGTGCTTTACATTTTCAACTGCTCGTATTATCTTAAAAAATTCAATCAGCTGGTTTTTAACCGGCGCGTCTCCAGGGAGAACATTCGCAGTTCTCGTAGCCTATGCTGATAACTTTTATTTCTAAAGGGGGGGGGGGGATCAACTCTGTGGCTCTGGCCTGTACCCTTTCCAGGCGTTCAATTTCCTTTCTCTGATTTTGGGACCAGAAATATACGGCGTGTTTAAGGTGTGGCCGGACTAGAGAGTTGTACAAGGTGAGAACAATCTGCTTATTTCGGAAGCGAAAATGCCTCTTTATGTACCCAAGCACTTGCTGGGCCCTCTTTTCAACATGGAGGCACTGCTTGGAGCGCTTTAGGTCACTGCTGATTAGCACGCCTAAATCTTTCTCAAGGTCAGTGATATCTAGTTGTTTGCCTAGAAAGGAGCAGTTTTCCCAGGTTAGCATGGCTGATGTGCATTACCTTGCAATTGTCAAGGTTAAATGGCATCTGCCATCTGCCATCTCTCGGACCACTTGCCTATCCTGAGAAGGTTATTTCGCATGCGTTGCACTTTTTCTCTCGAGGTCACACTACCTAATAACTTGCTCTCGTCATCGAACTTGGCTATCGAGCATAGTAGTCCTTCGTCTATATCATTGATGTAGACGATGAACAATAAAGGCCCAAGCACTGAGCCCTGCGGCGCCCCGCTACTGACTGGCGCCCATTTCGAAGCTACCCCGATGATCTTTACACGTTGCCTCCGTCCCGAGAGCCAGTTTTCTATCAATTCGGCTACCTTGCTCTTAATGCCAAGGGCGCGGACCTTATTTATCAACCTGCGGTGTAGTACCCGATCGAAGGCTTTTTGAAAGTCCAGATATGTGATATCAACAGCTTGACTACGGTCATACTCACTCAAAATACTTGCGAAATCCGTGCTGGGAATCCAAGATCAGGTTGTGTGACTCTAAGTTCTGCCCTATACGGTTTGCGATTATTCCCTCGAGCAGTTTGCCTACTATGGATGTCAGACTAATAGGCCGGTAATTACCCTGGCATTCACGGTACCCCTTCTTGTAGATGCGAGTTACGTCTGGATTTTCCAGTCTTCCGGCACCTCTCCAGTTTCTAAATATTTGTTTAAAATGGTAGTGAGGTGTGGAGCAACCTCTTCACTAACTTCTCGGAGGACTCTAGGAAGAAAGCCATCCACATCTGGAGACTCATACGAGTTAAGGTATCCTAATCTGGCTACTATTTCGTTTCCCTCTAAGACAATTTCGCATAGGTTTTCGCCTTCTTCGAGATAAACCCCACGATCTTGGAACTGGACCGTAAACTTTCCTCGTAAATACTAAGGCGAAATAGCCGTTCTGGTTCTGACTTCCGTAACACGCTATTGTCATGTTGCAGCGGTCCTATGCTATGATGAATCGGTTTGCGGCTATTGACATACATGAAGAATGTCACCAGTGCTTTGACTTCCCTACACTTTTCCCTGTATTGAAGAAGCCTTTCTTCATTACGCTTGGCTTTCCAGTTATTGTAGGCAGTTTTCCTGTTCCTTATCGCTGCGGCAGTGCCTAGATTGAACCATTTCGTTTAGATAGGCTTGCCGCTCATCTTGCTGGAGACAAAGGCAGACTGTTAGGTCATAAAGTTTTCTTTAAACGCCAAGCATTTGTCAGAGGCTCCTTCTCCTGTTGTTGGCTCAAGCCGAGCTGTTGCATCCCAAAGACACACGAAGTTTGTGCGTCGGAAGTCGGGTTTAAAGGTAGGGACGTAAGAGAGTCTGTCACATGGAATGTGGAGGTAAAACGTGAATGTGCGGTGATTGCTTCCGCCCAGACACTTTATCTTCCTGAGTCCGGATACCATATCGTCCTCGGTGGTACACACCAAGTCTAACATGTTATCACCCCTCGTTGGATCCTGACCCACTGTGCCAGGAAGTTATCGTGAACAAACTCAATCAATCTTTTCCCTTCAGCATCGGCTGAACAGTTTCTCCAGTCGGTGCCACGGCAGTTGAAGTCACCAATGACCAAACTCGTGCGACAATTTATTAAGTCGGTGAGCTTTGCGTACAGGCTTGAGTCCTGACTCTTTTGGCTCTCTTTGCGGCCTGTACACCACCACTACTCGATAAGTAGAGCTGGTAAGTTCTAGGTCTAGCCCTAAAATCTCGTGACTAGATCTCATCTTGCATTCGAAAGCGGGGAAACAGTTCCAGACGTATACCATAACTCCGCCGCCTTCTCGACAAGGTCGGGCACGGTGGAACATTGCATAACCGGGGATCGCAAACTCAACCTCGAAATCTCGATTGTCTGCACGTTTCTACGATCGCCAGGATATCTATTCGGTCATCGGGGGCCACTATAGCCACAATTTCGTCCCACTTGTTTCGTATCGACCTTGCGTTAAAAATAAAACTTTTATGGAACGTTGGCTAGACCGCACACTTCCTCTGCTAACGCGTTTCCCGACGACCAAGATAAAGTGTTGTTATCAGAAAGGGACATATTGCCATGATCTCCGTCTGAGTTGCCTGGATCTTCTCCCCCTGGGACCGGTTCCTCGTCATCGACAGGGCTTCCATTTTTCTCGGGTTCCGGGGCAGCAGGGCCTCCTGCAGTAGAAGGTCCCACATTTACTTGCTCTCACGACTCGTCTTGAGTCTCCTGCTCGGAGGTACCCGTCGAGTTGCCGCTTGGCTCGTCCTGTGCAAACCTCACCAACCAGAAGTTGCCGCAAATGCTAGTATAGAATTGCGGTAATTCAAAGTGTAACCATGATTACGTGTAACATTTTCGATCAACGTGAACAGCCTCCTGTGATTTAAATTTTCAACTGCTCGTATTATCTTAAAAGAACAATCTGCTTATTTCAGAAGCAAAAGTGCTTTTTTTATGTAACCCAGCATTTGCTTAGAACTCTTTTCCATCTGGCGGCACTGCCTGGAGAACTTTATATCACTGCTGATTAGTACGCCTAAATATTTCTCAAGGTCAGTGGTAGAGAGAGAGAGAGAAAGTAACAACAAAAAGAAGTAACAACAAGGAAAGAAGGTACCCTAGGAGACCTTACGGTCCATTCAAGGAGGGTATCTTTGGACTAGAAATCGAGCAAGCACATGGCTGCTCAATTGTTTTGCGTCCCTAAACGGCCACTTTTCAAGACTTTGTCTAGTCTTGACTTGAACTGGTCAACAGATTCACTGTTGACAACTTCCAATGGGAGTGCCTTCGACTTACCGCAGATATTGTATGTGAAAAAATTTCCACACAGATTGTGGTTGTAACGCTTCAGTTCAAGTTTGAAGCAGTGATTGCGTGTTCTGTTCTCACTCAGTGTGAAAATATCCCGGTAGTCAACATTTTTTGAACCCTCGAAGTATTTTGAAAACCTCGATGAGCTGACCACGCAGTCTACGGGTTTCCATCGAGAACAGATCTAATTCCCTTAGTCTATCCTCATAACTTTTATGTCGGATAAAGGGAATCAGCTTGGTTGCCCTGGCTTGTACGCGTTCCAATCTCGCGATGTCCTTTCGAAATGAAGGACTCCAAAATTGTACGGCATACCCAAGGTGCGGTCGAACGAGGGAGTTGTACAAACACAGTACAATCTCCTTGTTTCGATATCCAAACTGGCGCTTTATATAGCCTAGCATCCTTTGGGCTTTTTTCTCCGCCTCAATGCACTGTTTCGAGAACTTGAGGTCACTAGTGATTGTTACACCCAAGTCCTTCTCAGTGTCAGTGGATTCAATAGCAGTGCCCTTAAGGATATACTGAGATTGGGGGTTGCTGTGTCCGATATGCATCACTTTTAAATTGCCCACGTTAAAAGGCATTTGCTATGTGTCCGACCACTCCACAATTTTCCCAAGATCTTCCTGCAGGCGGGCAGTATTTCCATCCTTTGCAACGTTCATACCAAGTTTGGTATCGCCAGCAAATTTGGAAATCTTGGCAACTATGTTACAGTCCATGTCGTTGACGTAGATGATGAATAGTAGTGGTCCCAGGACAGAACCATGAGGCACCCTGCTAGTAACGAGCACCCACTCAGAAGCCTGTCTATTCACCACCACCCGTTGCCGTCTACCACTTAGCAAGTTCTCGATCCAGCCGGCTACTTTTCCGTCTATGCCCAGCGCTCGCACTTTCCGGAGAAGGCGGCGGTATGGTACTTTATCAAAGGCTTTCTGAAAGTCTAAGTACACCACATCTAGCGCCTTTTCATGATCGTGCTCACTGAAAACGAAGTGGAAGAATTCCACAAGGTTCGTCAGGCATGACCGTTGCCTCCGGAAGCCGTGCTGGGAACTCCTCAGTAGCAGGTTTGACTCTAAATACGACGTTATTTTGTCTACCATCATGCATTTCATGAGTTTACCGACTATCGAAGTAAGACTGATAGGTCGGTAGTTTTACGGTTGGCTACGGTCTCCTCTCTTGAAGATAGGAGTCACCTCCGCTTCACACCAGTCTCTAGGAACGCATTTGGTCCGGATTGACATGTTGAAGATTGCGCTCAGGTGTCGTGACACTTGATCGCGCACTTTTTTTAACCCTTTAGGTAGAAACCCATCTGGGCCAGGTGATTTATTCGTCATTAGGTCACTGATCTTCTTTTTTTATTTCCCCTTCGGTGAAGTCTATATCCTTCAGCTTTTCCCCCGAGTAGGAATCCATTGGCTTGGACCACACTCTTCAGTAAACACTGAAGAAAAGTAGTCGTTGAGGAGGTTAGCATTTTTTGCATCTGAATGCTTTAATGCCCCCTTCTCATTTCTCAAAGGGCCAATCGTTCGACGGATTGGTTTACGGCTGTTCACATATCCAAAAAACTCCTTGGGATTCTCTTTAAAGAGTCTCGCCACTCAGAGTTCCTCAACCCGCTAAGCCGCCCTTATGCTGGACTTCACTCTCCTGGCTAGTCTCCGGTATTCGTCAAAGTCACCCGAGATCTTCGATTGCCATTACACAGTTCTCTTATCTCTAAGCAGTTGGCCGATTTCTCGATTAAACCACTTTGGTTGAACAGAAGACCGACAGGGACATTTCAGAGGGATGAAAGGTGATTGAAGACTCATGAATGTGGTATTGAAACTGTTCCACGTGTCTTTAACTACATCTCACACTTTTAGCCTCGCGTCAGTCAGTCCAGCACGAAGACCTGCAAAGTCTGCTCTTTTAAAATCGAGTTTCCTCGATTTACTAGTTGCAGGCCCTGCCTTTGGGACTTTGACTACAAATCTAATTAGTCGGTGGTCACTGCCACCGAGCTCTTCGCCAACAGAGAGGTCCTCAACGATGTCATCCTCAGAGGTGAAAACCAAGTCGAGGATATTGTCTCCTCTCGTTTGCTCTCTCACCCATTGAGTCAGGAACTCGTTGTTGGCGAACTCCAGGAGTAGTGCGTTCTCGCCGCAGGGTTCTCTGGTTTCCCAGTCAACTTGTGTGTTGAAATCACCCATGACGATACACACTCTGTCTTCGACAAGTTCTCCTAGTAGCTGGTACAGATCTCTGTCCTTTTCAACGAGTTTGGCAGGAGGTCTATAAAGCACCAGGGTCCTGTATTTGGCAGGACCTATCTCTAGGTCAACACCTAGTAGTTCATGGTCGAATACGATGTTGCAATCCGTCGGGTTGAGAGTATCATTGACATACAACATCACACCGCTACCCTCTCTGTCTGGCCTATCTTTTAGGAAGAGCTGGTAACCGGGAATCGTGAATTCACCTTCAAAATCTCGGCTTGAAGTTTTTATCCACGACTCCGTTATGTCCACCATCTCCGGTTCTTCTGTTGCTACGAGGCCACGAAGTTCTAGAAACTTGTTTCTGATAGATCTCGCACTAAACAGAAGAATTTTGAGGAAGTTCCCGACTGTAGGACTCCCTACGCTCTTCCGTTTCCCGCTTTCTTTCTCTGTGGCAGGGGCACTTCCCTCTTTGTGACTTCAGAAAAGGTCGTTCCTGGAGTAACACGGGTGTACTAGCGTACGTCCTCCTTTACTAGGGTCTGACACTTCTTTGGGTCCGCTCCACAACATCCTGTATCATGTTTGCGAGTCCAGCTTTCCTTTTAAAGGAAAGATGCACTCCGTCCCTTTTGTACAGGTCATTTCTGCCGTAAAGGGTGCGGTAGGGGTCTACAAAAAAGACTCCTTCCGCCGTACAAAGATCTCCCAGGCGTTGGTTTATGGAGACGTTCCTCGCGTAAGCATTGCAGGATGGACCTCGTCTTGAGAGTATCCTGACCACGACACGTTTGCGGGTTTTTAGCCCACAGTCGTCAACTCCTCCCATAACCGTGGTCAGGATCTTCCCGCTGGCGCCTACTTTACCTCCTCGTAGGTAGAGATCGTTGCCGCTTGCCATGAGGGCAACTACTGAGTTCTCAGAGATGTGGGATTTCTCAGCCTCCATCCTTATTTCTCCGTTCCCCTTTCCTGGAAGGCAGCTTACCTTTACACTGGTGCGAAGGCGGGCCGCTAGCAAGGATTATAGATCCCGCGCTTTGAAGTCACTGATCACGATGACCCTTGCGCATTTGGGTTCAGAGGACAGAGGCTTCCCTTTCAGTATGGGCTCTTTCAATTCCTCTTTCTTCCCCACGTTTTTTGTTTTTTCTTCGGTTTCTACTTTCTCTTCTGTTTTATCTACTGTTTTTCCTTTCTTACTCTTCCTATTCTTCTTTTTGAAGCCCTGAGTAACCCCAGCAGCAGCTGGCTCTGGGGCGTTGGATGGATGGCCTATCTTTATCGACGCGGTGCTTGAGGGCTCAACAGAGGAGCCATCCTCGTCGTTGGGAGTTTCTTGATGCTCTTGCTCTACCTTGGTGGCTGTCATCTCTGCAATGATTGCTTGGAGACGACGGATTTGAGTCATGTGCTCAGATTCGATGATTTTCACCTTTTCTTCCAACCGTCGAGTTTTTTCCGCAAAAAATTTTAAAACTTCCTTAAGTTCCTGAAGTTCTGCCCTTAGGACGCAGTCCGTGCAGATACTTCTAGGGTGGCATTTTGAGAAATACCCCTTCGTAAAATCTACGCACCCCTTTTCCTTTTGGCATGTCGAGCAGGTATATTTTAAAAAAGAAAGGGGGTGGTGAGTTCGCCCCGTGTGAGTCGCTCCAGCCTATCAATCGGAGAGGTTTTGGATCTTTTAGAAGGCACGCTCCTTGTGCTGCTGTTTGTCCGACCGAGTCGTAAAACCTCGGTGTACCCTGGCTCCCAACCAAGCAGCACTGACAGTCCCCGAAGGGGCTATCGATTTCTCACCAGTCGAACAACGGAGCACACCACGTACTAAACTCCTACTAGTTCCCTTCACGACGGCCAAGATCTTGGAGCAGCGTTCAATGGATATCCCGCCACACCAAGAGACTCTACCCAAGGCTTTTTATTGGCCTGGCAACCAACCTGGGAACAAAGGGCCGTCACCTCGCACCGATGCTACCAGAGGCACCCGTCAACGGTCACTGGGAATGGTCAATAATTACGCGCGAGGGAAGGGGTTAACGGGGCACCACCCTCATCCCATTCATCTTGCCCCAACACCTAGGACACCTCTAGTCCTAGTCTCTCGCAACCAGTGAGCGTCGATTGGCGTTGTTTATAGAGGTTCCAAAGCCTCTCTTCTGACGCGTGAGGTAGCTGCCAGGTCCCTATATGTAGATAGAGGAAAAAAAGGGAAAAAGTGACATGATAGGAGTAGAGAGAGATTGTGGGCAGCTGATCTGTGGAGATTTAGCATATGTGAGGGAAGACATGTGACGGTGCTTGCCGCATCCCCATGGTCCATTTCTGGCTGCAGCGAGTATAGCAATACTCAATAAAACTAAAATTATATCCTAGAATGACCAAGATAAATCATCCGCAAGTATGGTTTTTAATAATATAAAAATAAATGTATTTCCGTATCGGTTAAGGATGCATAAAAAATAATAACAATTTAATAAACAGTTGAAAAATCATAATAAACAAATATTTTTCCAAAAATTCTTACCTAGTCTTATTGATGTAAGTTTGAGTTTTATTTTGTTTTCTTGTATGGTTAAATTTGTTCTCTTTCTGTGATGTTTTCTTTTTCTTTATCTTTAGGGTATGTGAATGAATTTTATTTTTTATTTTATTTATGGTTTATTTATAAATTTTTGTCCGAGATACAGTTGTTTGTCGATTTCTGGTTCTTAATTCAAATTCCCCAATTTAGTTATCGTAATCGGTTATTTTGGTTGCATTTGGTATTCATGACAAGTTTCACGATAGTATTTCTTCGGGTTTTTAAACAATTATTTTTGTTGCAGTCATCTTCTGATAGTTCTTTTTCCCACCTTTATCAGGCAAAGAATGGTCGCTTCCTCTCCCTTAGCGAGAAGCTTCATTGAGCTCGGAATCTCGCTTGGCTTAGGACTCGCATCTTATCATTTTAACTTATGAAGTTGAAACTTGGACATAAAATATATGCGTAAACTGAAGATAACTTAGAGAAGGTTAATGTTAGGAATGACTCACCCATCTCCCCAAAATAAATGCAAGGATAAGAACAGGCATAAACATAGACACCTTGCTATAGCAAACTTTCAGCGCACTGGGTACTTAAAGCGTTGCTCAAAGACCAACTAAACAAAGGGCTGACCTTTCTTTAGCAATTTTGACAAAAGTTGAAGTAAATGAGGAAATTTTTTTAAGTATTTCGTCACTTGAATCTAACAGTTTGATCCAGAAAACAAAATTCAATCAAAAGAGTGGCATTCGAAGGAAACATCTTGACCTGTTAAATTCAAGACAGAAAGGTCTGTTAAGAAGGTTATGGCCACAATTTTCGGGATTCAAATGGAATTTTATTGATAGACTTTCTAGAAAGATGGAAAATTATTACCTCCAGCTATTATGAATGTTTTTTTAAAGAAGCTGAAGTAGAAGCGTCGAGGAAAGGGGAACAGCCAGATTTTATTTTACCATGACAATGCCCCAGCGCATTCTACGAAGGCTGTTAGGGCTCTGCTACGCGAATTTCGATGGAAAACTCACTGTCAGAGAGAGAAGATGTACGCCCCCTCCCCCACTAGAACCCAATTTCTACCTGTGGCGCCTGAGGAGATACACCTGCACTGCCAGACAGCCCCAAGGGATCCGCGAGATTTTTCGCGTGACCACGAAATCCGTTTTGGGTTCCATTCCTCGCCGTCGAACCGTCTGATCGACGCCAGACCCACGGTGCCGATGACGTTTGGGCAAAGCTCTGAGACCGCCGAGACTACCCCCCTCCCTGGCGCGCCAAGTCTAATGAGATTCACGCCCCCCTTTTGGAGGAACCCGGCCACCCACTTCCGCCGAAGCAGCATAAATACTTCGAGAAAAACTTTGAGAAATCAGTACCATACAGCTCCGTCTTGGTTAGTAGCCACGTACAGTATCGTACACCCTGCTTCGCCTCCTAATGTCTTCCAGCTACGAACACGACGCGTCATCTCTACCCACCTTGCTTGTATCTAAGGCCAGAGTTCCCACCGACAGACGATACAGACGGACAGGCATCTATCACACGTTATCGACTTCGTTCAACGACTGAAGTACTCTCTCGCTCATTTCTTAGCGAGATTAAAGGAGAAGGAATCTTGCAAGTTCAACTTTTCAACGATCCGTTTAGTCGCTGCATTCAAGCCTCCATTCAATTCGTCTTTACGTGAGTCTCCCCGATAATTGACCTTTCCCATTTTCTATGGAAGCAATCACAGTGCATCTTCTCTCGGACTTTCGTACCCGCCGAGTAATTTATATCCGCTCTCTCCCGTTGGGTACCCTGTGTCTCATTTTATGAATTGTCAGTTATTTACTTGTGCTATTAATATTTTTTTTTGTATATAGTAAAGTTATATATTTTTCTACCATTAGTTTATCTAATCTCAGAAGCTCTAAGATTTGATTACTTAGGCCAACCGCACTCGATTTTGTTTATTTAACCCTCACAATGGGATCTGTATCCCGATTTTCTTTGGCGTGCCCTCTTCACGGTCACCACACGACACTCACACACATTTCCCTCATAACCCTGATTTAGCTCCCTCAAACATTTTTCTGTTCCCAAAATTAAAACAACACCTGAAAGGAACCCGATTTCAGTTGTTAGTTGAAGAAAAAAATCGGGTTATTGCTTAGTATCAGAGACAACCCCAGCAATTCTACAAGGATGGAATTTACCGGTCGAAACATATATTGCAAAATTGAAAAGACAATAATAGGGCTTATGTAGAAAAATTAATATGTTATGTTGAAAAATAAATTTTTTAGGACATTTGTCTGAGAACTTTTTGACTCACCATCGTATTGCTTGAATTTGGTTCTTAAAGAAAACGTTAAAGTTAAGGGAAGTAAAATTGCATGGAAGGTTAAACTCACGATTAGCATCAAAAGACTAGTAGCTGGGAAGGCACGCCCCTTTCCTGAACTGGGGTGACCATATCCCAGTCGGTTCAAGAGTAGCGCTGAATGGGTGAAAACTTTTCGGCGACTAGCCTGCAAAATTGCCGTATAGACCAATATAATGGAAATATTCAGAAAGAATAAAGCTCAGGTAGTCTCGCTCTAGTTGAAACTGGCATTGGAAGCCGTAGGGCGTGCCCCTCCTCAAGATACCAGGGGTAATAGTGTACACGATGTGTCCCTTTAGGGAGATGGGTCTCTGTCTGATTTTCTTGAATCGTATTTTACAGCCACGGCCAAATGTTTTCGGACACCTGGAATTTTTCTTATTTCTTCGCTATGTCTATGAATATGCTGGTGTAGGTTTGTATATGGCTAATACATTTGGAAATCGATATAAAAGTACACGCTTCCTCCTTATACCTTTTTTAAATTACTTAAGTGGCAATACTATTTAAATGTATGTGGTATGTCCCATTTCGAGAGGATCTGATAATGAGATGATAATGGCCAAAACACGTAACTATACCGTGGAAGGTCTCAGCTGTCGACAAATCGTCTCGAGGGTAGGCGGATCGCATTTCGGTGTTGCAGAAGTGTCAAAGAGGATCGAAGAAAGTGGGAACATCCAAGATCGACCACCTTCTGGACGACCCAAGCTCAATACGCAACGTGACGACAAATCTATATGTCACATGAGCCTTCGGGTTTGTAAGAAAACCCCAGCTACAACAGGAATGAACAGAGGGCAGTCAGGTTAATAACTTAATGCATCTGCCAGAACAGTCCGACAAATGATGTTTGCACAAGGCCTGAAGTCATTTAAAGCCCGCCAGAAGCCACTAAACAACGTCCATCAAAAGCAACATCCACTGTCTTGGGCACGCGGTCACCGTAACTGGAGCATGCGCCAGTGGTGCTGTATTCTGGTCAAACGAGTCCACATTCAATTTTTTCTCGAACACAGACACCGTTTGAGTCGCATGAGGTCAGGGAAGTAAAGAAATCGAGAGTAGATATTGCCAACAGTAAAGCATGGGGGCCACTCTGTAATGGCATGGGGCAACATGTCAATTTCATTAGTGGGTCTTTTCATCGTTTGTGATGAAACTATGAATTCAAACAAGTACCCAGCTGCACTGAGAGATTACTATACTGAGAATGTGATTTTATAGCGAAACAATGCCCTATATCACATGCTACCCACGTGCATCTGTGAGAGGAAGCAGAGCGCGTTATCGCCCACCATAGCAAATGTTTAATCAAGGAGGTTTACTACCCCGTTTCGCCTCCATACGTCGATCTCGCCAGATTGAGTTAGGCTTATGGGCAGATAAGTTATTTTCCCAGGCACGACCGGGGCATTCCCCCGAAGTCCCCCACTCAATTATCCCCTACGCCATGGAGATGACTCCGGGTACTTATACAATTGCTTTTCCCAATTGAAGCAGATCCCGATTATCTTAGCGAGGCATCATGCCGATCCGGTCTCGCTTGTGCACCTAGGAACTCTCTACCTCGAGAACCCCCTTATTGTCCAGAAGAGGACAATATCCCTTGAGTGCCAAGGTTCGTGCCTCCAAGACGCCAAGTCAACAAGGCCCCCCCCTGTTGTTCAGAAAGAGAACAACGTTAGAACAGCCATTGTTCTTTGAGCCCGTTTGACAAGAGACGGTTCTCACTCACCCCCCCCTGTTGTTCAGAAAGAGAACAAAGTTAGAACAGCCATTGTTTTTCAAGCCCGTTCGTCAAGAAACGGTTCTCGTTCCCAAGATATCACATCAGGATAATTTAATTTCCCCCTTTTTAACGTTCTTCAAGAGAACGCTTGGTTTAAACAATAACCTCCATTGTTCATCTAGAACATCTCCAATTGGCTGTCACAAAGATCGCTCGTACTTCCGAGCCCCACTTCGCTCTCACTCTTCGAAGACAGTCCTTCCCCCTCGTTAAGGACAACCCCCCGAAGAACCCTTCTGCTGGAAATCACCAGTAGACCGAAGATTCCTTCGCATCGTCTTCCTCTGCACAACAACTTTGTAATTAGGTAAGCTGAGCATTACCTTTAATCATCTAACCTTTTGCCAACGCTACCCTGTGCTTTAAATGGTTTAGGGAACCATTCTCCCCCTTTAATTTCTATTTGTTTACCTTTTTAAATCTCTCCAAATCTTAATCCTCCGATTAGTCAGATATTCCCACCACCCTTTTCATTCTCCATTTATGTAAACATTTTTTCTGTGTGTGTTGTTAATAGTTTAATTAATAAAACTCTATTTTATTAATGATAGCCATATTATTTATCCTTGTGCTCCGTTCCAATTCTTAAGCATATTGAAGATAAATAAGCCTCTCCAGGCTCCCCCCCTTTGGACTAACCTCGGTCAATCAGATTACCACGCACTCGAAATATTAGAATAATTCCCTCAACGAATAATTATATATAGTATATCGTCGAGAGCCTATTCTACGACAGCCTGAAGTCATGTAAAGCCTGCCAAAAGCCACTGAACAACGTCCATCAGAAGCAAAATCCACTGTCTTGGGCACGTGCTCACCGTAACTGGAGCATGCGCCAGTGCGGATGTCTTCTGGTCCAACGAGTCCACATTCAATTTGTTCTCGAACACAGGCACCGTTTAAGTCGCATGAGGTCAGGGGAGTAATGGAATCGAGAGTAGATATTGCCAACAGTAAAGCATGGGGGCCACTTTGTAATGGCATGGGGCTACATGTCAATATCATTGGTGGGTCTTCTCATCGTTTGTGATGAAACTATGAATTTAAACAAGTACCCAGCTGCACTGAAAGATTACTGTACTGAGAATGTGATTTTATAGCAAAACAATGCCCTATATCACAAATATTTGTTTATTATACAATGGTTTCAGCACAAAAATACCCCAGTGATGGACGGACTACATCAGTCTCTTCAATGTGAATCCACTCGAAAACCTCTTGCAAAAGCTGAGAAGAGGCCGTAAGTCAACGTCAACAGCCTCCAAAGAGTAACTAAAGGCAATCATCACCGAGGATTGCACCAGCACCACAGCCCTAAGGTGTCGCACCCTCGTGGAGAGCTTGCCTCTAAGAATAAATGCTCCCATCAATACCAATAGACTCTTAATACGCTACTGAGCTGCATGGATTAGTTTGGCATTTCTGTAATTTTCATGGAGCTTCATGTGTTCAGTTGTTATGTATTTTGTTAATTCTTTTCGATTATTTGGGGCAGAGAAGGAATTCCGCCCCCCACCCTGACTTTCCAACTTCGCTGTTAACCTCTCTAAATTCGTCTGCCTTATATACTGCAAGAATTAGAACAATGGAAAGAACATTATGGAGGCATCGCGACTTCGTGCTATGGAACCTTATCGCGTCCCAAGGCAATTAAGGAAGTCTGTGGGCGATGAATCTCTCCCCGTATAGATAATTTCTGAGTATATATTCGAGAATTGGTCACATTCCTCCCACCTTTAACACGTCGAACCTCAAGGATCCACTTTGCTCTAGAACTTGCATAATTGTTAAATCATTTCCTAATTAATTATCTGTCGTGAAATGGCCAAACTCTCTCTCTCTCTCTCTCTCTCTCTCTCTATATATATATATATATATATATATATATATATACATATACAGGATGTTCGGAAAGTCACTGTGCACTTACATATTTATTAACATAAATGTTTCAATATAGAATACAGGAGGTAAATATGAATGACAATTATAAATTATGTTGAAAGTGACCCCACTTGTCATCAAGACAGGCTTGAACCCTTCTTATTTTGTTTCTAAACACTGCTATCAGTTGCACTTACATATTTATTAACATAAATGGTTTAGGGTCGAAATCTGAAATATAAAAAAAAATTATTAGAAAAGTACATATATATATATATATATATATACATGAGTACTTTGGTGCTTGGGGCCGAAGTTAGTAGAAGACCGTTAATGAAAGGGGAAATTGTTATGAGTCCAGTTGGGATGGTTTATTATTAACTTTGCAGGGTCCTTTTAAGCAAATATTTCAGAGTGCAAGTTGGCCAAAGATTAACAGGTAGCTAATACGTGCTGGGGTTGAAAAAGAAAGACAATGACGGAAATATAACTTTACCAACAACAAAATGATATTTATATTTACATAGAAATTTGGGTTAAAGGGAATAGTCGCCCAGACGGGGTTAAAGTCCAACACGCGATCAGGTAGGTTAATTAAATGATTAAAGAGGTCAGATTCAGTTTGGTGATTTAAAAAGTGATTTTAATCTGGAGCGTTCACACAAATAATGGAGCAATTGGGTAAGCCAGATTTAAGATCAATCTGCAGGTGGCAACGGTTACGATTACCTTACGTGCTCGTTGCCGAAAAGGGGCCAGTTGGGGTACGATGAATGCGATGCAAGAAGTCGGTTTACCTCTTGCTTCAGACGAGGGAGCACTTGTCGCCCTTAGGGTTGGGAATCTTTGTGAAGTCCTTGCCGATTGACTGAGGCATAGTTCACTGATGTCGAAGCTTGACTATTGACTAGGGCAGGGTTCACGGATCGATTTAGCCTTTAAATTGAATCGAAATTGCCGCTGGTGGGATGGGAGCGTCCTTTATCTCGTTCGCCGGAGTAGGTGGAAGTCTAACAGTGCTGCTCTCTAAATTCAGTTGAAGTGTTATATAGACACCTGATTAGGTGGCTCCAGCTACGCACGCGAATTTGGGAAAAGGTTGGTGACTCCTTCGGGGAAAGGGGGAATCGTGATAACGTTCGTTGGAATGTCCAACGGATTTCAATCTTCGAGCGGAGAGCCAGAATGCTAGCGGAGAGGTGGACTTGAGCGGAGGAGGGGGCGAGGACATCGGTTCCTAGGCAAATACAGTTGTGGAGTGTGATAACGGCGTCGGTCGCCTAATTGCCTAGGTCCAGCCATGCTTTCCCAGCTCCATGAGGTGATTTCCGGATCCACGTAGGTACAAAAGGGCACGTGGCATTCATTTGACCTCATTCTTCCAGATCCCTCCCATCCAAAATTATGGCACTTTCGTAGTTAGGGTGAAAACGATGACCTATCCTTAGACGAATGAGTGGTCACAGTGTAAGCGGGAAAGAAAAAAAACAACAACATGTAATTCCTGACCAGTCGTTGAGCAGGTGTACAAGCTAATTCTATCCGACTGCGTGTACATGTGAACGGAAAAGGAAATTGATTATTGCCGACCACAAGAGCAATAAAGGGGACAAAATTAAAAAAAATAATAATATTTATACACTAAGCTATACAAACCCCCCAAAAAGAACCGAGAAAGAATGAAATGGATATTCAAAGATACATTTTAGATAAATGACAGAAGGATTATGGTGGTAAATATACACATCTTTTGGTGCCGGACCAGGTTTCTAAATACTAATTTAATATATACAAGGTTGGTGTGCATCATAGACGTATACATCGAGAAAAATAAGGACATAACAGAAATAATTAAATTTAAGCTAATTTCTATCTGGCGGTTATAATAATTACAAGGTGAACACATCGATATGAAGCGATTACAATTAAAATTTAGCTGGTGTAGAGCTCGCTAATAAATTTTGATTTTTCGAACAAGGGAAGGTTTGGTCCATTAAATGAATTGGTTCAGCATCGAAAACGGTCACGGAATTTAATTTACGAAAATCTACATACATGCGGTAAGAGTTATCTGGTTTCCGTACCAGAACTATTGGGGAACAATAATTTGTCGTGGAGGGTTCAAGGATATGGCGGTTAAAGGGATTGTTAACCTCAGCGTTAAAAGTATTTCTTAGAGGAATTGGAAGGGGGTAAGATCTTGAACGAACGGATTTCGATATGATTCGTCTCTTCTGATGAGGGCCTGGTTTAACACGCCCTTTCGCCTTGGTTTTCTGGCTGATGTCAAAGGATTGGCAGTATTCCGAAATGTCAACTGCAGTACCAGGCCAGTAGAAATACCCGAAAATCCTCTGACTAATTTTATCGTAGCTAAAGTGGTAAGGAAACACGCTATCATGGGCCATTTTAAGCACCAAGAGGACATGCGAACGAGGAACACAGTGGGCGTGAGTCTCGGGGTTGGCCCCATCCGAGCAAGCGCAATATAACAAGCCTTCTTTCACGATATAAGAGGCTTTCTTCTTACCGCAGACCAAATCTTGCACGAGGCTCCGAGATTTTTCCTACAAGGGAAGAAGATTTAGGTACTCCTTCTTTCTTTGAGCGAATTCCGCGCTCATAACGCCGCTTAAATCCGAATCTAAGGGAGTTTCAATGGCAGCGGGCGTCTGGGATTCCTTCTCTGCCTGGGCTATCGTGATAACGGGCTGAGCCACAGGGTTAGACGAGACTTGGAGGCACAGTCATACCAAAACGGAACAGAACTGGATAGGGGCTGACACGACTTCAGCCCATCAGGAAAAGTACTGACACTGGAGGTAACAGTTTACAATAGGAAAGCGGTTTGCGCGTCCCAAGTAGTCACGGACTACCGCAAACTGTTTGGGGTCGGAAGCCACCGGGAGAAGAAGTTCATTCGATACCATGATCCACGTGCACCCGGTATCGCGGACAAGGGTGGAGACCGGCACCCATTAATGCTTTCGTTTTCAAATATAAAACGTCCTGGAGAATTCTTGTCGAAGAGAAAATTTACATGGTGCCCTGGGGCACTGGAAGACGAGATTGGATCTGGGGATTCTGGTCCCGATGGAGAGGAAGCGGGAGCAGCATTCACTTGGTGGACTTGGTGAATCGGATTACCAGGGAGTTGGGAATTTTAGGGGCAATTTGGGTGCGTGTGGCCTTCGACACCGCACACAAAACATATGATTGGCCTACGGGAAAAAGTTGACGCCGAAGGATTAGTTATGAGGGGCGTGACGTCACGAGGTTCCGATGGAGGGAAACTTTTGGGCTTAAAGGGGATCGTAATCTTAGTGAATTCTGAGGAGTTCTTTGGAGGGAACCGCGAGTTATTAAATTTATTCTTGGGTGATGAAGGGGAAGGCTTTTTATTTTCCTTCGGGTATAAGTTATGGCTGGCCGCATAGACACCTGCTTGTTCTATGCACTCTTTGAAGGAGTTGCACTGACGATCCTTCACGAAGGAGGGGATCTCTGGTGTTAGCGACGCCAGCAACTGATCCCGTAGAACAAAATCTACCAGGGATTCATAATCGTAAGGGACTTTCGATGCGTCTAACCAAAAATTAAAAGTACGGGAAAGAGTATATCTAAAATAACGGAAGGTCATATTTGGTTGGATGCGGGCGTGGCGAAATTTGGTTCGGTAGAAGTCAGGCGTCATATTTCTCGCCGCGAGAAGTTCGGATTTGAGGGTGGAGTAATCCACCGTAAATTCAGAGGGGAGCGATACGACTAGGTCTCGGAGTGGCGAGCTTAGTAGAGGAAGAAGAAGAAGCTTAGCGACACCGTCCGTCTCTATGTTCCAATGATTAACTTCAAAACTTTTCTCGAAGTGAGTGAGAAAAAATCCGAAGTCCTCTCCTTCTTTGAACGTGAAGAGTTTAACGGAGGCGAATTGAGGAGTTCCTACACGGGAATTTACTGAAAGGGTTTCGAGCCGATCGCGATTTGATTCCAGGTCATAGTGGCGAATTCTCACGTGTTCTTGGCTCTCTCTAATTTCACTTTGTTCACGTTCGGCTCTTTCTCTAATCTATCTTTGTTCGCGTTCAGCTAATTCTCTAATATCTTTTTGTTCGCGTTCAGCTAATTCTCTAATCTCTTTTTGTTCAGCTCTTTCTAGTTCTTCTCGTCCTCTATTATAAGCTCGCTCATTTCTCCCCTCCTCTTCCTGTATACAAGTGACAAGGTCTTTGACACTTAAACCGAGGGATTCTCCTTGGAGTTTAAATCTCTTGAACGAGGACATTTTGTTTGTAACACGTTGTCCGAAAGAAAGGGTTTTAATGGGCCGTCAGCACGGGACGGATAAGACTTGACTCACAAATTACTGACACACGCAGGAATATGCTTGTTTAAATGCGGAAGCTTTGCCATCCAAATACTAACACTAATATAATATACGATTTAAACAAAATAAAAGAAAATATAAAATAATGGAGTCTTCGTGAGATGACAAGGGCTCAGACTCTACTAATCCGTAGGGGATTAAATTGACCGTGGGGTAAATTCTGGCGCCTAACAAAATTTTCCTATAAAAGGTTTTCGGTCCAAACACTAAGCGATAACTACATATATATGGAAGGGTTGTTTCCTGTTTTGATATGCTTTGCAACTAAAACGGTACTCAGCTTTGAAAATTAAAATAAAGTTAAAGGGTTGCCTTTAAAAAATCTCTCAAATGACTTTTTAAAGACCCTGACACAATTTATCACCAGATTTTATAATAGAGTAAAGTATATATAAGTATATTTCGTGGAATGGCCAGATTCTATATTTATAAATACGTAGGTACTTTTGGGCTTGGGGCTGAAGTTGGTTGAAGGCCGTTAGTGAAATGGGAACCTGTTATGAGTCCAGTGGGGATGGTTTATTATTAACTTTGCGAGGTCTTTTTGAACAAATATTTCAGAGTGCAAGTTGGCCAAAGATTAACAGGTAGCTGGTACGCTCTGTGGTTGCGAAAGAAAGAAGGACGAAAATATAACTTTACTAACAACAAAATGATATTTATATTTACATAGAAATTGTGTTTAAAGGGAATGGTCGCCCAGACGGGGTTAAAGGTCCACACGCGATCAGGTAGGTTAATTAAGGGATTAAAAGAGGTCAGATTCAGTTTGTTGATTTAAAAAGTGATTTTAAACTGGGGCGTTCACACAAATAATGGAGCAATTGGGTAAGCCAGATTCAAGATCAATCTGCAGGTGGCAACGGTTACGATTACCTTACGTGCTCGTTGCCGAAAAGGGGCTAGTTGGGGTACGATGAATGCGATGCAAGAAGTAAGTTTAACTCTTGCTTCAGACGAGGGAGCATTTGTCGCCTTCGGAGTTGGGAATCTTTGTAAAGTCCTTGCCGATTGACTAAGGCAGATTTCACTGATATTGAAGCTTGCTGATGGACTAAGGCAGAGTTCACGGATCGATGTAGCCTTCAACTTGAATCGAAATCACCGCTAGGGAAGGGGGGGAGCGTCCTTTATCTTGTTCGCTAGACTAAATGGAAGTCTAACAGTGCTGCTCTCTAAACTCAGTTGAAGTGTTATATAGGCGCTTGGTGAGGTGGCTCCAGGTACGCGCGCGAATTTGGTGAAAAGTCGGCGACTCCTTCGGGGAAAGGGGAAATTGTGATAACGTTCGTTGGAATGTCCAACGGATTTCAATCTTTGAGTGGAAAGCCAAATTTATAGCGGAGAGGTGGTTGTGTGTGTGTGGGGATGAGGCGATAACATCGGTCCCTAGACAAATACAGTTGGGGCGTGTGATAACGGCGTCGGCCGCTTCCTTGCACAGGTAAAGACATGCTTTCCCAGCTCCATGTGGTGATCTCAGGATCCACGTTTGTCGAGAAGGGCACATGGCCGCCATTTGACCTCATTCTGTTACGCTATCCCTTGGTTTAATCTTAACTGATAGTGTTAATCATCTTAGCTGTGAACCGTCAATATTTAATTCCATTGCCATTTAACTTGTCCTATATGTATATGTAAACTTTAGTCCTATTAAAGTATATTTTTATAGTCGTGTTTGAATATTCCTTGGCCTAGCAACTGTGTATTTAAATCACTCTTAGAACCATTCCCAGGTTAAACTATACTTTCGGTCGGCCATTAGGCCAGTGTGCGTATAACCGCGTACACCTGGTCATACCACGACATAAAACTGGCGTCAGGTCTTTGGGTTTGCAAAAGATTACACCCTACCTTTTCTTTTGCTATTTCCTTAAAAATCATTATTCCCATTCTAGACAGTTGCAAGTGTCAAGAATATTCGAGCACAAATAATAGGACATTTTTTTTTAATAGTCAATTATATATTTTTTTTAGTTGAGCGTATCTACCTGAGTCAAGATACACTAATTAAACGGCAAGATTAGCGGCCAAATTTTGGTTTCACTGTGGTAAAATTACCAGAAGACTCAGTCCTGAGTCAGGTTCCTTCGTTAGTTATTTTGTTTTTCTGGTGTGCATAATTAATTGGAACCTTAAGTAAGTTTTAGGGGGGTTAATTGTTAATTACAAGTAAGTTAGATTTATTGCGAAGAGCTTCACTTGTTCTGGTAAGTTTCTCTTGAGCCGAAAGACATACACAGCATATTCAGGATGTCTTCGCTCGATCGTTTTCATAAGCAGGGACAGAACCTAGGACTATCAGGAAAGGCTTTAATCAATTACGTTCAAGAGGAAGAAGGAAACAAACGGGCATAAAGGAAAGCACACAGAGGGGCAGAAGAAATGAAAGAACTAGCACAGAGAGAAGCAGAAGAAATGAAAGAACTAGCACAGAGAGAAGCAGAAGAAAAACAAAGGGAAGAAAGACAGATCGAAGCAGAAGAAAAAGAAAGAGAACAAATACGACATCACGAAAGAGAATTAAGCCGTGATCATGTCGAAATGACTTCTGTGGGATCACGTAACCATCATCCACAACCACCCTCGTTAAAACTCCCCGCGTATAAAGACGGAGAAGATTTTTGTTCTTATCTGACCCACTTTGAAAAAGATTTCGAAGTCAACAATTGGGATTTAGAATCAGATGGAGTTGCCCCTTTACTCATTCTCTTAAGCACTCGTCTGCGTTAAGTCTTCATTTCTCTGCCCTCGGAAGCAACTCTGGATTATTTAACTCTAAAATCAGAGCTCCTCTCTGCTATTAATATGAATCCGGAGTTCTATCGTGTTAGCTTCCGCTCGGCTAGGATACAGTCGGGACAAACGTTTAAGCATTTTGGGTTCACCCTTGCCGCAATTTACAGTTTAGGCTGGACTCTTCACAAGTGACTAACGACTATGAGTCATTAGTCGACCTTATTTTAAGGGATCAACTCATGGCTACCCTTCCCTGTAGATTGAAGGCCTACGTAACAGATAGAAGAGCTTCTTCGTTTAAAGAGTATGTAGAGGAAGCCGACCTTTACGCTTCCAGCCACGACCTATATCCCAAGGAGATCAAGAAGACTTACCCCCGTCCCCTAAATATAAGTTTGGGCCTAATAAGTTCCATGCTAAGAATAATGGTATCTTTTTGAAGATTTAGGCGTCCCATAAGCACAAGACTCATCCTCAGCGTGAACAAAAAGACGTAAAGTCTCCAACATTCCCTTCTGCGCAGTCTCACTACCCGCGTAAACCCATCGTATGCTTTACGTGTGGCACCCCTGGTCACCTTAGTTATAACTGCGCCTAAAACTCGCAGCTAAAGACCACCCCTAATCAACATGTCCATCATGTAATCGCTTCTCTCCCCCCTAACTTTTCTGCCTCGTCATCACAGTCGCCACCTGCTCCCTCTCACTCAGAGGAACAACAGGTAAATTTCCTGTTCAATAGGAGCTCCCCCGGTGGGCTCAAGTTTGAGAATGGCACGATCAATGGGTGCCGAGTGTCAACCCTTGTAAGAGACACGGGTTGCACATGTATATTAGTCTCGGACAAGCTGTTGCCCCCAATAAGTCCCCAGCATAAGAGATTTGCGATTGTTCACGACCTTTTAGGTCGTCCCACTAAGTCCCCTGAGTCCCCTGTAGTAAAGTGCTACACACAGTGTCAATATTTAACAGGGTGGGCCGATGTAGTCGCCACCCCGATAAAGATTTGCTCTGTTTTTATGAGACAGAGCGCGCAGCTCTCCCCAAACCACATCGCGCAAACAGTGATCACCAGGGCCCAAGCTGCGAAAGATACCGTTACCACGGTACCTTTAACGTCCTCGTCAACCCCGGGCGTCAAGTTATCCAGCAATGATCAGTTTACTGAAGCTCAAAAGAATTGCCCTTCTTTGCAACCCCTGTGGAAGAAGGGCAGAAAAAAAGCAGCCGAAACCGTTCGCCTAGAAAACTGTGCAGACCTCGCATTCAAGAATTTTGAGGTGAATTTGGAAAAATAAAGAACGTATTTTGATATCAAAGCACGAAAATTTGAAGCAGGCGACGAAGTACTTCTTATGTTGCCCATTGAGTCTAATAACCTTCTATTTCAGTGGAAAGGACCTTTTTGAGTAGTAGAACCCCGAGGTCCGGTCGACTAGTTAATTCAGACCCTCTCAGGTAATAAAGTGTACCACGTCAACCTGTTAAAATGGTATAACCGACGCTCGTGCATTAATAATGTGGTCTCTTTAGACGAAGAACTCGTCTTATAGGCAACTTACCCGGTCAAACCGCTTTACCTCGTTCAAGCGGTCTGCGTGGAAGCAGACGACGAATAGCTTTGCCGTCTCTTCCTTTTCCCCAATGGATTTTAAACCCCGTCTCCGACCAATCGAGAAGGCTCATTTGGCGAGCCTACTAAGTGAATTCTCCGACGTAGGCCCGTTGAAGTGGTATTTCGCATATGATACGATTAAATATCTTGGTTTTAAGATCGGAAAGAACCGGATTGTCCCCTAAGAAGACAGAGTTAAAGCCATAACTGAAATGCCGCTTCCCCGGACGAAGAAGCATCTGCGGTCATTTCTGGGTTCTGCTTCGTTTTACAGGCGCTTCGTTCCCAATTTCGCCACTATAGCGTCACCTCTTAATGATATGTTAAAAAAAACGGGACCCGATCCTGTCAGTTGGACTCCCCTCGCAGTTTCTAACTTTAACCAGCTGGAGGAGAAACTGATCTCTGTTCCTATTTTGAAGCTCACGAATCCGAACAAAATGTTTTGGATTCGTACTGATGCCTCTCTTGATGGTACATGTGGTGCCCTCATGCAGTATAAAAACGATGGAAGTTGATCTCCCGTTGCGTATGCGAGCAGGAAGCTGTCTGTCCGCGAGAAGGCTTACGCCATCATTGAACTCGAGGCATTAGCTTTAGTATGGTCGATTCGACATTTTAAAATGTAGCTTATAGGAACAGAATTCGTATTTGAGAGTGACCATAAGCCATTGTCGTACCTTCGTAATTTGAAGAGTCAAAATGGACGACTAATGCGTGTGAGTCTGTTGCTCATGGAATATCAATTCCATATTGGGTATATCAAGGGTACTCAAAATTGTTTAGTGGATGGTTTAAGTAGAAATCCTCTAGAAGACCCTATCGCGATAAATTAAAGATACCATTAGCGTATATCCTTGTAAATATGTTTGTTGATTTGTTTTATATATAGGTTAATTCTTTGAAGTGTTATATAATTATTCTCTGTGTTATAGTGTGTCTTTAGTAATGATTCAATTTTTTTTTCTTCTATTTAGACACTCAATGTGTTGTATGCCTTAACTTCAATTTTTTTTATTATTGTACCTATGCGTATAGTCTGAAGTAATTATTATTATTTGCTAACCCCGCTCATGGCCGAATTTTGTTTGTATCTCGTTGCACTAATTAAATTTTTATAACATCTCCCCTTGGAAGAAAAATTAGTTCGAGATATTAATTTTCTCACCCGACTTGTGGAAAAAAATGTCTTCCTGAAAAGGGAGGAGTGTGAAAGAATGAGAGAGAGAAGGAATTACCCCCTCCCCCCTGGATTCTCCAGTTCGCTGTTAACCTCTCTAAATTTGTCTGCCTTATATACTGCGAAAATTAGAACAATGGAAAGAAGATTAAGAAGATATCGCACCTTCGCGCTATGGAACCTTATCGCGACCCAAGGCAATTAAGGAAGTCTGTTGGCGATGAATCTCTCTCTCCGTCTAGATAATTTTGAAGTATATATTCGAAACTTCGAAGTTCACATGCACAATGTGTCTGAAGCTGCCGTACAGTACGATAGTTAGGCGCGCTTCAACTCTTCTTACCATGTTTTCGGATTTTAAGGATCGGAAAAGCCATCCCCGAAACACCCTCTGTTTGCCTCTTAAGGATAAGATGCTCCCAACTTTAGTTTCTCGAAGTTGAATTAAGCATCCCGTAAGAGGCCCATAAGTTCAAGGTCCAACTTACCTATCTGATCCTACTCGCCGCACATCAAGGGAAAAGTGATTTAACCCCCCTTCGTCACGTTCCTCCCACCTATACCGCATCGAATCTCGAGGATTCCCTTTGCTCTAGAACTTGCATAATTGTAAAAATCATTTCTTAATTAATTATCCCTCAGTTCAAACTTAACTGATAGTGTTAATCATCTTAGCTATAAACCGTCAATATTTAATTGCATTGACATTTAACTTGCCTTATATATATATATGTAAATTTTAGTACTATTAAAGTATATTTTTGTAGCCGTGTTTGAATATTCCTTGGCCTAGCAACTGTGTATTTAAAGCACTCTTAGAACCATCCCCAGGTGGAGCCTTGAATTCGGTCGGCCAGTAGGCCAGTGTACATTTAACCGCGTACACCTGATTATACCACGAAACTCTTTAATTCACTCTTATATGTATACATATTGATATGCAAATAAAAACTTTAAGCCCTGCATTTATCTAATTTCCTAAGTGTCCGAATGCTTTTTGCTGCAGCTGTATTAACTGCCTGAATGCAGCTAAAGTAATATATTGCGTGTGTGAATATTTATCAGATTATTTCTTGTAGAGTTATACTGACCGACTGTTTTCTTAACGCACTAGATACTTACTTGATGTTTACTAAGTCTGTATGAGGTATTTGTTTATGGTTCAGGAACATCATATTAGTAAAAGGGACTCGTTGCAATGAGGATTACACATATTTACTACTGAAGATACTCTTCATTAGTGAGAAATAGGCCTACCATCAGGGCTAAAGGTTTTGAGACTAATATACATTTTTATATTTGCATTAGTTTTTAAAATTTAGGTAATATGAACAATATTTTAATATTTAAATTATTTAAGGTTTATTAAAAAGTCAGTATTCCGAAAATAATAAGAAAACTGCATTCCTGAGTTGAATCCAAAATCCCATTCTGATACAGTTCCAGTAGGATGTGAGTTTCAGTCTCAGGAGCTTCGTTATTCCATCTAAGAGGTGAAAATGAATGATGATAAATATAGGTAAAATGAGTGATGTTGTGTAGATATAATCTATTTTGTAATATTTTTATAAAAAATAAATGTTTGAATCTTTTTTCAATTTCAAAAATTGTTCTTTACAAAAAATAAACGGCAATCATTGTTGCTCTACCTCAAAGTTGCCTGAAATGCAAGGAGATAGTTGCCAAGGGTATCGCATCAAAGAACACCATCTTTAGGATCTTTAATGACTTTTAAAAGACTAGTTACACTTCTGTGAAGAAGTCTTCTGGAGGCACAAACGCTTCAAATAAAGGCCAAGATCGCTTCCAGGTAAGGTTTCAAATCAAGGATCAGGTTGCCTCCACTGCCAAGCTTGCTCACGGTTGTAAAGAGGCAGTTGTGAACGATTCAGTGCACACAAATAGGCAAAAACATATTAACAGAGGTCTCTGGTTGGGAAGGGATGGCAAGAAGCCTTATCTCAACAAGAAGAACCAAGAGTGATATGAGCCACTTTTACACGAAATATAAAGAATGGACTGTTAAAGACCTGGGCGCGTGCTCGCCGTCGAGGGTGTCCACATTGATTAATACAATATACCACCCACAAAATTTTTTGAAATAATTAAACAGTTGTTATTAACAAAAACATTGTTAAAACAGAACCTAAACACAAATATTAGATGTGGTGTTCAAAATGCTTTTCATGGGCAGGAGCACAAAGACGTAGACCGTCTAGCCAACTTCCAATCGCCCTTTGGGGCAGTTCAACCGGAATATTGTTCCATGCTTCTATCAGCAGAGTTTTTAAGGTTTGTCTGTCTGTAACTTCTCTCCTCTGCAATTGAAGTTGATGTGACAGTAAACGTCACATGGTGAAATCCATTACGCTGAGATCTGGACTTTTCGAGGCCCATTTGTTAGATTAAATGAAATGAGGAGTATTGGCTTTGAGCCAGGCAACAGTCTCTTTGAATGTATGGGCCTTCGTTACATCTTGTTGCCATGTCCATTCATATGTTCCAATTACTTGGTTTATATCTCGGAACATTTGGGTCCACATTTCATCCCTAGAGACAAACTGATTTACTGGAAGGGGAAGGGGGAGCTTCTGTACGATGGAAAAAGTTCTTGCTCAGTAGTATCTCCTTCAATGAACCGCAACTCTGTTTTACCATGCCAGGAGACTGCACCCTAGCACATGAATGATGACTGTTGTTTAATCAATTTCCACCAGCATATCATTCTCAGAGATGTTTGTTTTAATCTGGACAGTGGGAGAAATGCGATCATTTTGGAAGTTCAAAGGTGTGGGGAGACTGAAATTTGAGTCATCGGAAACCAAATTTGCTTCCACTGATCGTGTTATTCGAAACAGCTTAGCAGTGCCGTACATTTTTGTTCGTGTGTTTTCGATGTGTTTCAATAAGAAAATTGCCTTTATTTCTCTTATAGCACTTTAATTCGGATTGTTGGATAATGCGAAAGACTAACATTTGATAACTGTAGTTCACGGCATATTTCACGCTAACTGGAATGTCTTCTTTCGTGTCTCGGTGGTGTGACAGCAAGGTCCAGCACAGCCAGTTTGGTAGGCGAAGAAATTTTCTTGATTGTGCCAGATCCACGCTTACGAACTTTAGCAGCAGGTGAAACTCCCCCTTTTAATTAGACCAACAACATCTGTAAATTGATTTTTAGTTATTAAACGAAAGAATTCTGGCAAATCTCTTGCCATTTTTTTAGTCCTCAAGTCGGATGTTCTTTCTTGAAAAGAACAATCCCCTCGCGTTAAAAATTTGATAACTGTGGCATCCTGGAATTTAAGGCAAAGGAATTGTAAAAGTTATATGTTAATTAATTGTACAGGGGTAAAATACATAATATAAATCTAAAATTTTCTGGGGATGGCCATGCGGCTTCTTGTATTACAATTTAAACGCGTATTTATATGTTAAAACAATAAAAGGTGTCTAACTGAATCAAAACTATCATTGTGACCTTAGTTAAGAGCGCTGTAACGAGTGTAACAGGACTTTTGCAATCCTCGGTATGTTGTATTTTGGTGAGAGGACACTAAATATTATTGTAAACCATATAAAATCCTAGAATACCTCATTCCAAAATTGTTTACTAGTTTTTATTGAAGGACTTTAAAAATTATTGGATTAAAGGAAGTATGGAAACGGGAGTTCCATGTTCATCTAAATTAATGGTTTCGTACGCATAGTGAAAACATAAACAAGATCTCCTAGGATAAAGAAACCAACAATCCTAAAAAAAAACCAAGAATTGTAAATATTATTAAAGTATTAAAAGCAGAATCCTTAAATAATAAAAACAAAAAGTCTACACACTCAAAGATAGTTTTAAAAAGGAATAAATTTCAAAGTTGATAGAAACAAAAGAAAATAGATTCAGATATACTACTAACCGAAACGACAAGAAAGAAAGTAAACAGAATAAAAAATAGCAAACAGAGATAGTCCAGTGCCTATCACCTCTAACTACTATTCGAGCCCTTCTCGCATCTCGATGTTGCGTGAGGCTTACAAACCCTCGGTTTGTGTCGCTGTATCAACTCTGAAATGCTGTTTATTGATTAAACTTTGTTTTATGGTCCATTAATAAGATACAGGGGCATTTTATACTCAGTATTTTGCTCCAATTTGATGCCGAATAGCCATAAGATTATAATATATACACAAAATACTTCTGGAGCTGACCAGGTTGGTTGGTTTGCCGTTTTCGAAAGGCCAGTCATCGATTGGACTTCTAAAGAGCGGAATAGGCTTTCCCTTTTCCTCTATATGGCAGATGAATTCTACTAGCCAACCATCTTTTGCCACCCGCGAAATTTCTATAGATTTTAAAAATTCATTGTATTATTATTCGCGACGCAGACATTACTAAAGATTTAAATTCCTTGTATCACCCACGAAATTTCCGTAGATTTTTAAATATTAACTGTATCACCGCTATGACACTTCCAACGAGTTTTAGATATTCACTTTATCTTGAAACCTTTTGTGAATTACTTCATTTTAATTGTGTATTTATCAACCAAATTATTACCAGGACTTATGTGTGGCAACACTTATCCTTTGACCTTGTAATTACAGTGTTTACTGGACCGCCTTTCGTGGGTGCGATTCTCAGACATTAGAGCCACGGCCGAGCCAATGGCAATGGCCTCTTCCGATTGCAGAGAAGTTAGGCCACAAAAGTTGTGGTAAATTAGTGACGTAATCCCGATACGCTGCAGATACCTGCGGTTCGAATCTCACGTTAATCCTTACGTCCCTATTGGGAAATAGAAGGCTCAAACAAGAGTGCGGATCGATGTTAAAACCCAAATCCTGAATGAAGATCGGTGGTAAAAGCAACCATCAGTGAAGATCGCGAGTAAAACATACTCGTGATGGAAGATCTGTGGTAAATTAAAAACGTGAAGGGGAAGATCGGTGGTACATCTCCAAACGCAAGTAAAGATTGGGGGTAAAATCCAAGCCATGAGTGAAGATCGGCAGAAAAAAACCTAACTATATGTGAAGATCGGCAGTAAAACCCAAGCGATGAGTGAATCTCGGCGTTAAAACCCCAACCATTAAAACCCAAGCCATCCAGGAGTGAAGATCGGTGGCAAATCAAAATATTATTTTCATAGCTATTAAGAGCACATAAATACTCCTGCGGCCAATTCCATATTATCAGCGTTCATTGGCGTAAACTCATTTAAGATTAACAACAATTTAAAATCAAAGCCTTCTTTCTTAAAATTAAAACCTTTTCCATTAAAACCAAACCATTCTTCGTTAAAATTAAACCCTTCTCCCTTAAAATTGAACCATTCTTCCCTAAAATTGTTTCCTCCTTAAACACCCGTTTAAACTCAAACATTCTCTCTTAATATCAGACCAATCTCCCTTAAAATCAAACAATTCTCCGTTAAAACCAACCATTCTTCCGTAAACTTAAACTTTTCTCCATTAAAACCATACCCTTCTACCTTAAAGACACGTATAAAAGCCAACTTCTTTTAAAATCAACCCTTTCTCCCTTAAAGACACGTATAAAAGCCAACTTCTCTAAAAATTAACCCTTTCTCCCTTAAAATAAACCAATTACCCTTAAAATCAAACAAATCTTCCTTAAAACCAAACCATTATTCTATAAAATTAAACCCTTCTTCCTTATAAACAGACCCATCTCCTAAAATTAAGCATCTATTAAAATCAATCCCTTCTACCTTATAATTAAAACCCAACCTCCCTTGAAATAAAACAATTCTCACTTAAAACCAAACCCTCTTCCCTTAGAGACACCTACTTAAAATCAAAGAATCTCCCTTAAAAACAACCTATTCTCCCTTAAAACAAATCCACCTCCCTTAAAATCAAACCATTCATCGTTACAATTCAAACCCTTCTCCCATAAAGCCCTAAACGGTCTCCCTTAAAGTTACACCCTTAAACTTAAACCTCCTCCCTTAAAATCAAACCTATAAAATTAAAAGCCTTTTCCCTTAAAATTAGTCTCCAAGCTACAACTGACGATGACGTACCCTTCCAAATACCCGAGTGGAACTAACCTTCATTTCTGACAGTGGGCAAGATCAAGAGTTGCATGCTCTACTACTTTTTAGTTCTTCAAGTACTCTCCGTTAAACTCGCCACTTTCTTTAAGAACTTCTCCTTACAAAATTGCTGGTGGATATGCCCTTATTGATGTACGCTTGTTAGTTTGGAGTGAATTCTCCAACCTGTAAAATTAATGAAACCAGCCAACGTTTACTCATGTGTAGAATAAACAACCACTTCGCGTTTTCCTATCTGTCCCAGGCGTCTCGTGCCTCATCACTGCCCAGTGGTTAATAAATGTTAATAGGGTTTAAAATTATGTTAAAAATTGCTTCGAATATCTGACTTTTATCTGAGAGGATTATATACAAAGGTTTGCTAGCTCAATAAAATTTAATAAAGACATGCATTAAATATATTTTAGGAAGATTTCATATGATACAATCGTATATTCAAGAAATTATACTAAATAAACTAACAAAATATAATATTGATGCAGGAAAAATAAGTGAACGATTATTCACAGAATTGCTTAGCAAGCAAAGACACTAGAAACAAAGCAATATTTGACAACGATGAAACTTAAAACACTTAATTGAGGGTTTGAAGCCTTTGTTTTCTATTAATTCGGCGTAATGACGATCGCAGGACCTTACCAGTTCCTTGCAAAATTCTGGCGTTATTTTGTTCCATTCCTGCTCAATTTTCGCCCACTGGTCTCGAACTACATATATCTCCAATGATTTTCCAGATGTTTTCAATTGGATTCAGGTCCCGGCTCAGAGTACGCCACTTCATTACTTCGATATCTTCTTGTTTGAAATATTATTTAACTCGCTTTGCAGTGTTGCATGTCGCGTTGTCCTGCATAAATACTGTTGGCTGGTTTATAGATGCTCGGAGTGAAGGTATAATATGTTGTTGTACGAGGTTTAGATACACATTCGCATTTACCCTTCAAATTATTCGAACTAGCAGACCAACTCTCTTTCAGAAGAAAACATCCGCCATACCATGACGCTGCCTCCTCCATGAATGGTAGACTCTTTTTACACATTTAGGGTTATATCTGTCACCTGTAGCGAGTCTAACAAAGCTTCTGCCATCAGATCCCGCCAAATTAATTTACTTTCGTCGCTGAAATGAATTCTCTCCCAATCTTCATCTTTCCAAACAGCATGAGCTTACGCATCTTCGCGTCTCGCCTTCTGGTTTTTCTTACTGATGATTGGTTTTGTTGCTAGAAAACGAGCTTTTAAACCAGATGCATTGAAGCGAAGGTACACTGTGAAACGACTTACTTCTTTGCCACTATTGGTCTTAATTTTTCGAGAAATTTCTGCTGCAGTCTCGAAAGGATCCTTCATAGAGAAGCGCCTAATTGCTCTGTTTTCTTGGACGGTGGTTATGCGGTGTCAACCAACCTTTGCAGGAGATTTATATTTTTGTTTTCATTGTATAACTTCATAACCAGCGAAATCATACTCTTGGATATTCAATCCTCTCTTGAAATCGAAGAAAGAGTCCTCCTCGAAGCCTTCTAGCGAGCAATTCTGTGACTGAGCTCAGGAGTCACTTTCATGTGTGGTGAGTACGACAACAATGTGGGTTGTACAGTTCTTACCTACTTCTAAAAATTTTGCCAAATGATTTCAAGAAACTTCTCATAATATTCCTAAAAAATCATTCTTATTTTGCAAGTGTCAATATTTGATTTTATTAATTTATTTAATACAATTTCTTGAATATATGATTTTATGTTATGAAATCTTCATAAAATATATTAAATGCATGCTTTAATGTACCTTGGAAATTGCATTTACCTACTTATCATACTTTTGAAAATATTTAATAAAAGAAAATCGTTCTCTTATGTTGTTCGGTAGTGTCTATATTTTATTCTCTTTACTTCTTGCTTAGCCTGAAAAGGCAAGTAAACGGCCGAAATATTAAGAATAAATATATAAATCAGGTCTTACTTTCTTGTTCTACGCCAGAAAGTTTTGAAAAAAAGTTATTTCGTTAAGGAAGTGCTGAGATTAGGGAACAGGAAATTATATTGGTGGGCATAAGGTAAATAGCCTCGAGACGACACTACTTAGAACACTAGGAATCTAAACTCCCCTTACCCTGCCTCCCATCTCTAGATCCTTTGGTCCTTACAGCTGATCCGGTGTTTGCGAGGATGAGCAACGAAGCTGAAAGACATTGAGCGATGGGTCATCAAATCGACGATATATTGTTAATAATCTCCGCTCTCATAAATTCCTCTAGATGGAAGTAAGGTTAGGTCATAACTAGAGATGCAACACGTATTAGATATGAGTTGATTAGATTTAACCTTCAGTCAAAAAAGATTTTGATAGAAAATAAGGTCGACGTACATCAATCCCACTAAATTACTCCGCCAAAAGATGTATAAGGCTATATGTGCTGTAGCATATCCTCCTCTCCTGGTTCATCCCTGAGCAGATTGGGCCATATATGTTGCAGAATCTTGTCTATTTCATCCATTCAAGCTTTACCCACTGGTATTTGGAGTTCCAACCACGCCTAATTTCAAACTCATATAAAACACCTTTCACGTACAATATAATTAATTTGCATATCGGTCTACCCTTTGCCTCTCAAACACTCATTCACAAAATTAGTATATCTTTTACCTGTTCTTCCAACTATTTACACCATTTAACACTCTTTTATGTTCTTTTCACAAGTCTGTACCTCCTCAGATCTCTTTAATCACTACCTTACGCACACATTTCCACATATAAATAAACCTCTTATCCTTTAATTATTTACTGTATTAATATTTTTAAGACCTAAAATTGTTAATTTGCACTATTATACCCTCGTTCTTTCCTACTTTCATACCATAGTCTCACTGCCACACATGATTACAAAATATTTTTTAGTAATGACGATTCTTTGATATTGTAGAGAAAACAGAATCTGGAATAAAATTATTTAGATCCACCCAATTATTTAACGTACGTGGACGGAATCCTTGAGTCGACATGAAGAATCGCAGTAGAAAGTAAATTACTAGTCTCTCGACAGAAAACAAACCTTGGGAGATGGATAGATGACCAACTGCAATAAAAATTAGAAAATATGTCATAAATTCTTACATAAGGTGGACTATAATAAATAACCAACAATAGGACCCTTTACTCGAGTAATAAACAAAACAGACAAAATCTACATATACATTTTCTATCTGAGAGAGAGAGACATCTGAGAAGATCCAGTCGACTCCTCCCTTCGTAATCTTCACTCGTCGGGGCCGGTAAAGAAGGCACTCATTGATTTAAGGATTTTACTACGGGTGCTGATTCGATCGCCTATCTGGCCCAAGGCGGCTGGAACCTTTAATTATCCCTTAAAAAAGGACCCCCGCGCCCCTCCCCTGAGGGAATCACACCAAAAAACTGAGAATTTACCTGCGATCTCTAGGAAGCCAGGCGGAATGCTTCAACTACCGTCCTGGTCCCGGGACTCCCTCTCTTCCTCTTCAGAATATCCTCGTGCACTCCGTTGTCCAAAATACCTATCTGTATGTCACTTAAGGAAAGTAGCTGACTGATTTGGAGACACTACTTTTGCCTACCCTGCTTGAAAGGAGGTCATATGCGCCCCCAATCCCCTCCTGAACTCAGATGAGTATTGATAGGCTGATTGGAAATGACTCCTGTTTCTATCTACCTTGCTATCTACATAAAAACGACTATAGGGCGTCTTGATTGGAGATACCTTTTATGTCACCGTTGATTGTGTGTGAGGAAGCTACCTCGTCGGAGACAACGCCGTGGCTAAGTCTGACAAGACTCAGATGAGAGATGAGTGTCACAGAGGAATTGTGGGACCTTCGAGCCTCGCTTCGCCAGATTACTGATGAACAACCCTGAAAGCCTCAGGTTTTCGAATTTTTTTTGGCGCAGCTGAAATTCAGAGGCAAGAATCTGATTGAGCTGAGCCACAACCACTCAGACCTCGAAAAGCTCACCTCCAGAAAAGCCATGAACTGCTGACACAAATTGTATTTTTCAAGCCGAAGCCTGCATCCTCAATCGCCATGAGAATGACAGTGGACTGCAGACAGGTAGACTTTTGGGTGGGACCGAGAACGGAGTGCGAAGTAAAGGCGGCGATTGATAAGAACCATGCGTTGGCCAAATGCCTAGAGATAGTCAGGTTTTGCGACCTAAGGCATGTTTTCAGGCTGATATTCGAAGGAAAAAAGATTGCGTAAAATGTAAAGATAAACATACTGAGGTTATTCAGTATGGTTATCTCTTCTACGCAAATCTCACAAAAGAATCACTATCACTTGCTCACGTGTTTCTCTTGCTACAAAAAGAAGAACATCTTACACAAATCTGCCCCCAAAAGGAGAAAACTGTGCTCGGAATTCGGACAGGAGGGGCACTTGTTGATGCACTGCGCCTCGCTAGAAAAAAAGTGCTTAAACTTCTCAGGACTACACAGAATACTGAGCATGCAGTGCACAGAGCAAGATATCACTTAAATCGGAAGAAAACTAAGGATATGGTCTCATCCAATCGCACTTACGCCAGCGTAGAGGGAACACAACCGCAGAAGACAAGCAGCCAACCTCAATCTCTCCCCAAATTGTCCTGCAGTTATCAGATTCAACTTCCACGAAGCTGCTGGCGTGCATATAAAATGCACATGTCCTGAAATGCGCAGCACTGGGCATCTTCCACTTAGAGCTTAACAGGATGCTGGAGATAAATGGTATGGAGCTTCTGAAGTTCCCTGCCAACCCTCCCTTTCACAAAGTTCTGGCAGTGCGGAGCGTAGCTCCTACCTCTACCACCAAAGCAGAAATAACAGAGAAAGTGTTCAGCGCCCAAAGAAGATATCTCCGAGAATGAAACTATGAATGCCGCTGGCTCAGCAACGGAACAAGCCAGTCTGAAGACGCACTTGCTAAAGATAGAAGATGAAAAAAATCAAGGAGTGAATCCAAACAGACTTCCAAGTCCTATTAACTCAATGTCAGACAAATCAAACTGGTCATCACAATAAACAAGAATTCCAGCCAAATGAGGACTCCCACCACGCTATATATTATAACAGGTAACCGCAATGGGCACTTCGAGTGGTATTACGACTCCTCCTTAACGGATTGAGAATGCTTGTCACTTAAGTCTTACTATCCGAGTCTGTACAAAAGCTACGATCCGGCAGACCCTGCAGCCCTCCAAATACCAGGAGTTCCCGACTAAACCTAGAAAGTAAGCATTGTTGTATTAAACAGACTGGTAATCCTTGCGTACAAGAGAAAGGATGGGCTAACCCTCCAAACAAGCTGTTTAATATATACAAGAAGATTGACACGGATATCCTCATTATCTCCAAAACTGAAGTTAGAGACGGCGATCCCATCAAGATCTTCGGATTCTACGTCCTATAAAGGAACCTGACTGACAAGAGATACGACGAAGCAGTAATAACCATGCGGTCAGGGTTGTAATACGTGAAGGAAAGAGAGATTGACGAGTCGTTCTTGTCAGTCACTCTTAAAATGCACATGGGGAACATTAAAGTGGGTTGGGGTACCAGCGTCCAAGAAGTTATTTGCCAATGCACGACTTGTTCACACTGTTTGAGAAGGCTCGCCTCGTCATCTTCGCTGGCAACCTCACTGCAAGATCAAGAATCGCTCTTACGCCAGAGCAGACAGTTGAGTGAAGAACCTTCATCTAATCCTGCATAGAGGTGCAGCGAAGAATATTGGGCCAGTCTTCCCGAAGTTCATGTGCCCAGCAAAGCCACTAAGCTGTACATAGTGCTTTTGGAACCCAACTTCCCCTTCCGCCACTATATAAACTCTGGCCCCCCTCATACCACATGACCATATCTCTATGGTCATCACAGTGACTACCGTTCCCATACCCATCTTCTAGCAGCCAAGGAAGAGGTTTGTGGCTGTAGAATGGGAAGCTTCCAGAAATTCATTCCCGGAGGAAGTTCCTGGGATGGATGATCCTACGTAATTAGCAATTGACATAAATCTGTCCAGCATCTTTGACAGTTTTCCCAATGAACATAACACAATCCCAACCACAAGGCATAAAATCCTGATTACAACGTACTTAATTCAGTAGAGAATCATCCTATAGCAGCGATTCCGGTTAATCTACGACTGCATCCGTGCCGCTGGAAACGCCAGTTTAAAGGACATTGTGCTGGTGCAACCGCTCAGACGGCACGAGATCAGAAAAAAGGAAGACTGTACGATCCATAACCTAGATAATGAAGACAACTGCAAAATCATCTGCAACGTCATCAGCAGGCTGAGCGCGCGACCAGCAAATAAGGCTGACTTACCCATAGTACACCTCAACAAGTGCGCTATAACTCCAAAGGAAGATAAATGATTCTCACTCTCTTTGCGGTCTACTCCAAGGAAATTAAGAAACCGCGACTTTCCTGAACCCTGATCATACCGTAAGTGAACAACATCACTCAGATTATGACACGCCAAACCAGATCCGAAAGAGTGATTTCGAGGGTAACTGCAGCCGAGGCCACCCAAAATCTTTTAGCTCGAAGAGAAGTGGAAGATCTGGAGGAACCAGACCCAATTTTTTGCAGTCACGATAGGCTGATGGAAACGGAGTCTATCAGACTTGAAGACAAGACTGTGAACTACTCCCCAAGCACGAGCATCCTAGGCTTCAGGACTTCTAAACTTGGAACACGAAGCCACATTAACACATTGTTCAAATTACAAAACTGGAATAAGAGGAACCGTACCAATTTCGTAACTTAAACATCAGTAACAACAAAGATCTATATACTTCACTAATAAGGTCGAAATTACTGTACCCAGCAGTTCTATTAAATACGTCTTCAAGGTGCGAAATCTTTAAAATGTAAACGGTATAGCACAAAGCCCTTGCGCTTCATACATAATATATAATGAAACGACTACCTCACATCAAAGGAACTCTACGCAAGAACCGCAATCAAGACGGTAAACACCTTCTCGCATTCGTGGAGTACAGCTATTTGGGACGCCCTGGAGGTAACTCTCCCATCAGGTACTGTAGCCGATTTGTTCAGACCACAGGATCGCAAGAGATATAACTCGTATATGTCTCCAGCGAGGTGAGAGCCTACACCAAGACTATCAATTAGTTCATGTGAGCAAGAAAACAAGAAGGATAAGTGATCAGAACTGAAACATTGACTCTAACTAACTTATTGGCTGTATGCATGTGCATATTTTATAATGGATAGATTTATTTACTTTTTTTTATTACTCCAATACTGTATATATTTACTCAATTTTTTATATTATTTTTCTATTTTTATGCTGAAATTTCATAGTATCAAATTCCAATCTATATATTCCCAATAAATGTAAATACTGAGATGGGCCGATCCCCAGGCACACTTTCTACCTCCAACATTCAACTTTCACCACTTTCTTCTTTCTTCCACTTTCCCCTTTTTGCGGAAACAAAGAGGGGATCCGTCACATTTCACCACTTTTCTACATTTATAAATAATGATATAGTCTCAATTACAAGTTCTTTGACAAAATTACCAGAAATATTGAGTCTAGTTTTTTAGGTAAAAGAGGCGAAGAACACGGAATACAATTTGGTTATATTGTTAACCAGAACCTTAGTTTATCGCATCGAGATAATAAAGTTTAACTCGGGCTGCTGTTGGTCTATTGTTCAGCTTGAGGGACTTGGCCAAGTTCTCGTTGAAATTCTCGTACTCGTTGGTCGTAGTCAATGTTCCTAAAATAAACTACCACATTTGTGTTGACTCAACTTTTCTCTTCTCTACTTAGCAAAAGCACTGGGTAACTAAAGAGCGCTAGGGCGCTTCTCTTTAATAAGGGATGAATATGTTCTTATCAAAAAGCAATGATATTCAGATGAGGAGTTTGAAACTTGCCAGAAAAGGGTGCAAGGTGGTGATAGGAACAATAAAGGCTCAATGGGGGGGATGTGCACATTTAGCTACTTTTTGGACTTGAAGAATAATCCAACGGAAATGAAAACTATGTGAAATAACAGAGTTTCAGCCTTTATTACTCGTGGTGGTATCTGATGGAATTCGAGGCAGAGGTTGGGGTTCTGACGAATTTGGTGCATAAGTTCGGTTATTTTAGGTTGTTAACTAACAATAGGAATAATTTAAAAGGATAGTTTAAAACTATCCTTAGTCATACCGTTTTAAGTAGGTCAGAAATGAATCTTATAACACGATAAAACAAAGAAAAAAAAAAGGAAAGCTTCACGCCAGAGTTGATTGTCTCAATTCTCCAGCTCATTTATCAAGACTTGCGAGGTCAACACTGAGATTTTCGATGGAAATTGCTGTCGCATCCATCTTTCAGCCATGAGGTCACCCTATTTGAGTTTCTCTTGTTTCACAATTTGAATAAAAAAAATAATTGAAGAGGTGAAAACAATAGCAAAAGGTTGGCTCAATTCAAAAGACTAATTGCTATATGGAAGCATTAAAACGTTGAAAAACACGTTAGGAAAGCGTCTTTAGTCAGATGGAACTTGTAAATGTAGAACAATAAATTCTCCATTCTTTATGTTTTTAGTTTATCACCATTGTCCGAATCCTCTTTGGACGCCCTTCTTACTACAACATCACTATATTAAACCAACCCTTCTCCCTCCCTTAAAAATATAGATATATTCATTATAATTAAAAGAAAGTGATTTTACATTAAAACGGAGCAGAAATTTGCACATATAAATTAATCGGTAATTTGAGTACTCTCCTGTCTAATATTGCGCAGTCGACCTCAATTAATTTATTTAAAAATATGTTAAATAAATACCCCCCAAAACGCCATATTATATAGACGAGTTAAAAATCAGTATTAAAGGACGGGCACGGTTTTTCCTCTCTCCCATTACACCCATAACACTCCTATAAATTTCCAAACTGTCGAAATCTCTTAAATTGATCCAAATCAATGTATAGAATCTTGTATTTAATGAACCGCCAATAAACAGGAGTAAGGCTTCATCTCATTCTAGGTCTCGTTTTAGCGGCCTTTGAATTATGAACCAGATTCTAGCTGTTCTTCTCTTTTCAGGGCCTCCCCTACTACTACTTCATCTTAGCCCGTTAATGAGTGGATTCCTCCTTTCCGCTACGATCCGTACTAAGGCGTAAGTTCTCCAACCCCTTAAAGAAAGACATTAAACAACGAAAATTGAGAAGGAAAAGAAGAGAAAATAGGTAAGAAAGAAACAAACAATGAAGAACCAAATAAGAGAAAAATGAAAGAATAGAAAAATAAAATAAAAGCAATAAAGGAAAGATAAGAACACAAAAAGGAAAGAAGAAAGGAAGGGAAGAAAGAAATCAAAAGAGAAGAACAGACTATGATAAAAAAGGAGAAAAGAAAAAAGTGACAAGAAAAGGAAAAGAAAAATATAATGAAAAATAAAAATGAGAGGAAATTAAAGGAAGGAAAGAAAAAAAATAAGTATGAAAAAGAACGAAAGAAAGACAAACAACCAATAAACACAGAAAACTAAACAAAGAAATAGAAAGAAAGTATGGAAGAAAAAGAGAAATTAAAATAAGACAAAGAGAGATTTCTTCATTCAATTTAAACTGAAAACCAGCGAGGGAATCTCCGCTTGAAAGTCTGAACTTAAGGAAAGTGGCGAAGATGAAGGATGTGGAAGATATGTAGCCGAGGATCCTCGTCGGTAGTGGGGTTGGAAGGCCACAAAATCCTCCAGATGATAGCTGCATCATGGTGACACCAGCTAATCTTGCCCCTTTCCCCTCCCCTTTTCAGAGTTACACACCGGAACCCAGAGGGTGGCCATTCCTCCAGGCGGTTTCTACAACCATCCCGATCTTCCTTCACCGGTAGTAAAGAAAATATAAAAAAACAAAGAAAAAAAGATTATATATATATATTATATATATATTGGTTGATTTTGGAAAGCTTTAATTTGATATTTAGCATTTAGCAAAAAAATAAAGAGCAGGAGAAAACCTACGTTCATTCATTGAAGGATTTATTTTCAACGTTTCGAGCTAACAGGTTCATCCTCAGGAAATATTCTCTAATGAGAAATACAAACAATGTATTTCTAAAATTTTAAGGAAACTTACATGAAAAATGCATAATAAACATATATTAAATGTCATTATTTAAATCAAGACAAATAAGGGGAGATATACTAAATCAAACACATAATACAGATGAATTAAGAATTTGAGTAACCACAGTAATCTTGATACCAACTAACTTTTATGGAATTACATCGGAGCATATACTAAGTGACTTTAAGCATGCAGATTACGTTACAGAATGATTTGATTTTTTTTTAAACAAAAAGAATCAAATAAGGAAATTTATTTATATTCGTATATTCGAATGTTTTATCAAAGTTCGTTTTAAAATAGACTTTCCATTTTAATCTTTACCCTGAGGAAATATCTAATCACCGCTAAATCCAGTAAGCCCAAATAGAACAGATTTAGATCGGATAAAACAGTCCTGCGGGTTGTTTTTTCCATCTAAAAGTTTGTTCTTGCCTTTGGGCCTAAAAAATAAGTATAAATCTGTAAAAGACAAATACCAAGAGTAAATAATTAGGACATATGTACTGAAAACTGTTTTTTTTTACATCATATGCCGTTGCCGGAGCCGGATAGGCCGTAGGCCACAGAATGAACGTTTGCCTACGAAGCGTAAGCTCTTAGAGTAAGGAAGAATAATGTAAGTTCGGCTTGTAGGTATAGAGTAATTACATTACTATAGCATTTTATCGAATGCTATCTAAGGGCAAAATGATGCTTTAAACTTAAAGTTTTTAACCGGTTTTAAGGCTGATTCACATGTAGTTTTAAACTTTGGCCACAAGGGAGCGCACAGTGCTGCTGTTGTATTGGCCAAAGAGAGACCTTGTGCATTTATTTATCAGGTTGAGTCATTAGTAATTTCCGTTTGTGTGAAACATATTTATTCATGAATAGTTGAACAATTAAATAATTTCAATTAATATTATATTCGCCATTTTTGTCATTCACCTCTGCCATTTAGCAGGTAGCTTGTTGATTCTTATATCCTGAAGTTCAGTCTGTTTGGAGTTCAAGAAGTTGTCCAAGAACATTATTACCATGTCTTCTTTAGAAATATTTTTACTATTTAGAGCATTTTGTAGTGAACCAAAAATATGGAAATGCCTTTATGCAAGGTTTGGTGACTATGGTGGATGGGGTAGAACAAACCAGCCTAAATTCAATATTTTTTTCTGTGAGATTCTCGCTGTATGTGGTCTTGCGTTGTCATGAAGAACCACAAAATGGCTCCTGTTGACGAGTTCAGAGCGTTTTCTTAACAGATTTTCATTCACAATTTGCAGCTGTTGACAGTATAAGTTTGCATTCCACCAATTCTCGTAAAACATCTTCATCGCAGTCTGAAGATCCTCCTGGTCTTGATTTATCAATCAATGATTCATTCCCAGAACGAAACTTTGAAAACAAATTTTAGTCCTGGCGATCAGTAATGACACCTTGACCATACACGCTAAATTTTTGTTTTGCTATTTCTGAAGCGCTTTTGGTATTCTTAAAACTCCCACATCATCACGTGTCGAATATACGCTTATAGAACCTCCATTTTAAGACATATATTTTAGTTTAAATTATGATGCACACTTGTTTACTGCTAATGTAAGAATGCGCTGTGGACGCTCTTTCTAAACAGGCAATTTACGGTTAAGGTTAAAACATATATATATATATATATATATATATATATATATATATATATATATATATATATATATATATATATATATATATATATATATATATATATATATCATTTCACGGTGAATGTAAGGACACATAGGAGGCTGAGGTACATGTGATTTATTTATGGAACAACGTTTCGGGCGTATCACCCATCTTCAGGTTCTAAAACATAAATTAATCTAATACAGTTAAAGAATATTAAAAATATTAAAAATAATTAGGTTAAGACTATGTAGGTAAATCAAAAATTAGAAAATAACTCAGGAATTTAAAAATCAAGAGAATCAAATTATCAATCTAATATAACATTATTGAAACGAAAAAAAACACACAAAAAAAATAAAAGCAAATAATTACAGTATAATATTGCTTACCGATAACTCAGGAATTTAAAATGCAAGAGAATCAAATTATTAATCTAATGTAATCACTCTTATCATCCCAACATTAAATATACCATTGAATTAGAGACTAACTATCAACTTCCTTTTCTAGACGTCATTATAGAAAAAAACGACAAACTAACTACCTCAATATACAGAAAGCCTACCTTTAGTGGCCTAGAAATCATTTTTTTCAGCCATTGTGACTTGTCACACAAACTCAGTGCAATTAAATCTCTAATATATAGAGGTTACCATCTCTCCTCCAATTATTCCCTAATACACAATGAATTTCAGACTCTAAAGTCTTATTTTAAAAATAATTGTTACCCCCCACCTTTGGTTGACAAACTAAATAATTTTCTTACCAAAATTTACTCTCCATCCTTTCTCTCATATAATGTTCCCAAAAATGAAAATTTTTTCGTAGTACCAGAAATGGGACCTTACAATCTATTACTCACTAGAAAATGCAACAAATTACTCAAAAAATATTTCTTTCATACCAACTTTAAAATCACTTTTGTCCACCCACTTTCCATAGGAAGTTTCTTCTCGTCAAAAGACAAACTTCCTCTAGAAATGAGCAGCCGTGTTGTTTATGCTTTTACTTGTCCTTGTTGTTTGCAAGGAACCTATATTGGTACTACGGTTCGCTCATTGAAAGAGAGGTTTTGTTCTCACATCGGAATAAGCCATCGCACTGGAAGAATATTGTCTAAGAAGGAAGCTTCTGTAATAAGAAATCATAGTATACAATGCAAGACAGAATGTTCCATAGATGACTTCAAAATAATTGGTCATAATAACAATGAATATAGTCTAAGAATTTTGGAATCCCTACTAATACGTACAAAATCTCCTACACTCAACATTAATAATACTGCTGTTCCACTTCTTATTTCTTAATTTTAATTACCTCATTCAACAACCAACCAACCTTCTCTTATTTAACAACTAACCAATTAAATTCCTATCCTTCTTTAAGTCACATCCTTTATAATTTCTTCACTTTCTGATTTCTCCTGAACTTCATCGGTAAGCAATATTATACTGTAATTTTTTACTTTTGTGTTTTTGCTTCTTTTTTTCGTGTCAATAGTGATTACATTAGATTGATAATTTGATTCTCTTGACTTTTAAATTCCTGAGTTATTTTCTAATTTTTGATTTACCTACACAGTCTTAACCTAATTATTTTTAATATTCTTTAACTGTATTAGATTAATTTATGTTTTAGAACCTGAAGATGGGTGATACGCCCGAAACGTTGTTCCATAAATAAATCACATGTACCTCAGCCTCCTATGTGTCCTTACATTCACCGTGAAATTGAAGATTAGACTGGTCAGCAGCAACTCATATGACTATATATATATATATATATATATATATATATATATATATATATATATATATATATATATATATATATATATATATATATATAACACTACTGCCAAACCCATAGGTGTTATTTCTTTGGTGAGAACCAATAGTTCTCTTAATAATGAAAATTACACGAAAGTTAGTGTGACAATAATGATTTTTGAGTAACTGGATAAATTTTAAATGACAGGATTTGTTCAGACAACCCATTTTTGCTCAACTTAAGTAGCGTAAATGTTTTGATATAGAAAAATCAGGAAGTTTAGAGATGTAGAGAGTGTCTAAAAAGATTTTATACTTTATGAAAGTAAAAGGATGGAAAAAAATTATTACGGAAGTAAGATTTTAGGAATTGAAATTCCAAGTAAATGGAGAAAAGATAGAAGAAAGATGGTATTCTCTGCATAAAATAGAATAAAACTAAAAATCAACATCTGTACAGCTGAAAAGGTTCATTCTAAGGCCTGAAAACGTGAGCTTATTATAGACAGAGGTGGTTATGACACCATTTGTTTGCAAATTAGCAAGTCTAAGAAGTGCGGAGTTCCATCATTATCTTATCTTATCCGATCGATTATATTTGGATGCACCGAATTAAAAGACGTAAAATAACATTAAGCCTCAGTTTCATTTGGGGATCAGTGATCGAAAAATCAAAGAAACACCTATTGAAGATAGGTCGATGCTCCGGAGGAGATTGATTGAAGAAAATATCTTCAAGATAGGTCATGAAAGAAACGGTGGATAAGAGATCATGTCAGCCTCATGTCATAGTCTCATGTCAGCCTCTTATCTTAGATACAGATTACCTATGTATCTTAGCCACAGGTTACCTATGTAAGCCTCACGTCATATCTTCATGTCAGGCTCGTATCTTAAGTCACATGTCACCAGCCTGATTTATCATCATGTGAGCCTCGTTTCGTAACCTCATGTCAGCATCATGTCGTATACTTATGTCACCACGTGCTTTATATTTATGTCAGCCTCATGTCGTACCATCCTAATCGCCTCATATCTTAGTTTCATGTCACCCACGTGTTTTATTCTCATGCCAGCGTCATGCCGTATCCTCATGTCAACCTCATATTTTAGCCTCATGTTACAATCATATTTTATCCTAATGTTAGCCTCATGTCATACCCTCATGTTAGCTTCGTATCTTAGCATCATATCAGCTGCGTGTTTTATCCTCATGTCGTATATTTACTTCAGACTCTTCTCTTGGTCTCATGTCTGCCTAGAGGTGTATCCTTACGTGGGCCTCATCTCTTATGTTCGTCGCCTCTTGTCTTAGACTCATGTCGGCCTTGTCTCGTAGCCTCATGGCAGCCCCTTGTCTTAGCCTAATGTCAGCCTCCTGTCGTATGCTCATGTCACCTTGTATCGTATCGTCTGTCGACGTGGTCTCGTATTCGCATGTAAACCTCATGTTACTTCCGTATTTTATCCTTGCGTCAAGCTTCGTGTCTGGTGAAGAAGAAGTGAAGTGGTAATGACAGACTTGAACTTGTCCACTGCCTCAATTACCAAATCATGATTCGCTAACAACTGACCTCTGGTAGATGGTTGTAAAAGCTATTTTTCCTAGTGGAAGAAAACACCTATGGAGGTGTTAGCCAGAGGATGAGCAATAAAGATCCCATAATTAGTGATGTTCCGACCCGATGTTTTGTAGTGTTCCGACCCTATATGTTTGCAGGATAAAGACCTCCTCAACGACACCCGAATCCTCTATGACGTCATAAATACCCAATTAACCTGGGCCAGATTTATTGAATGGGAATTAATACTTGTGGTTAACATCGTATTTTTTTATTTTTTTATAATAAACGGAAAAATATATATATTACAGGTGGATTAATTATGTGAATACATATAAATCCATTGATAAATAACACGTATCGATTGGAAGAGTTGGGGTAGAAAAGTTAACCGAAGTGGCCTCCTTTGCCTCCACGGAATCCACCTCCGCCGAATCCTTTGCCTCCTCCAAATCCACCTCCGCCGAATCCTTTGCCTCCTCCAAATCCACCTCCGCCGAATCCTTTGCCTCCTCCAAATCCTTTACTTCCTCCAAATCCACCTCCGCCGAATCCTTTGCCTCCTCCAAATCCACCACCGCCGAATCCTTTGCTTCCTCCAAATCCAGCCCTTCCGAATCCTTTGCTTCCTCCAAATCCACCACCGCCGAATCCTTTGCTTCCTCCAAATCCACCACCACCGAATCCTTTGCTTCCTCCAAATCCACCACCGCCGAATCCTTTGCTTCCTCCAAATCCACCACCGCCGAATCCTTTGCTTCCTCCAAATCCACCACCGCCGAATCCTTTTCCTCCTCCAAATCCACCACCGCCGAATCCTTTGCTTACTCCAAATCCACCTCCACCAAATCCTTTGCTTCCTCCAAATCCACCACCGCTGAATCCTTTTCCTCCTCCGAATCCACCCTTTCCACCTCCAAATCCACCTCCGCCGAATCCTTTTCCTCCTCCGAATCCACCCCTTCCTCCTCCAAATCCTCCTCCACCGTGGCCATGATGTCCTCCTCCAGCTGCACAGCAGACAACCAGAAGCGTTGATATAATCAGGAGACGCTGAAAAGACGGATTGCCAAAGGTTTATATCAAAACTTAATCAAATTTGGGGTTAATTAAGATAATTGTCACCTTAAATGATAAACATTAAGTAGCAGAGAGACAATTAACGTGAAAAGTGCAAAAATCAGTCATTAACACAAATGAATTTGAACAGCGGAATCTACAAATCGCAGTGATTACTTGTTTGTCTATAATACAATACAACCCAAATGGCTCACAATATTGCCATATATTTTAAAAATGTAATACCCATACAAGGCTAATCTTGAGTAATAACTTATATTCAAAGTATAAAAACGCTGGAAGCTACACATCATTTACTACTCTCATAACTATTCGCTCCGAAATAAATAATAATATTAAGACGATTCAAATGATTTGAAGGCAAAAAAAAATGTGGAATCTAAAACGAAATCAAATTCCTTACCATCTTTTTCGTTTAAGAATAAACCTTGTGAGCTGAAAGAGATCAGGTCATAAAATGATACCTTGTTCCACTCCGCATCATTTATATACGGATTTCCTGAAGGTCAAACAGGTGTGTTTCCTGTTTACCTGGGCTAACAGTCACCGGTAGCGGGTAGAAATCGCTTGTATAGCATCTTTCATTACATCCTATGGTTTAGTTAGCATATATATATATATATATATATATATATATATATATATATATATATATATATATATATATATATATATATATATATATATGCGCAGTAGATTTTCTTTCTAACATATTTTATTAAAGGCAACTGCAAGTTTAGCGTTAATTATTTTCGATTCGAGTGTCTCGATTTGTCTTATATTCCGCTTTTGGTCGTGAGTTATCCCGTGAAAAAATTTCGCTAAATTCATTATAAAAGTAGTAAGGAACGAGGGCAGGAAACTAGGTCACCGAACAAAACAAAATATTCATTGGCCTGAAGCGTTTCGATACACACCTGTATCATTATCAAAGATTGATATTTGTAATTTAAGGAATTGAAGACAGAGCTTTAGATACATCGTTGTTTAGATGTTAATAAATATACGAACATACCTATAATAAGGAATGAAAATTCCTACACATAAAAAGGTAAATTCAAATGAAGTTTCTCTATAATCTATAATGGACACAAGAGGATTAAGAAGGGCAGGGATTATTATTATTATTGATATTATTATTATTATTATTATTATTATTATTATTATTATTATTATTATATTACTTTGCCATCAAACAGACAAGAGAAAAGCATCTGCATCTGCATCTGCATCCGCAATGCTCCGACTGGAACGGTAGCTGATGAGATGGAGCCAAGTATCAGCACGACTCTTCCATATAACAAAATATAATGTCAATTACACAAAATCAATCGTTAGCTGCAGGAATTCTAATGTAAATTAATCAATTAATTTTCAGCTTGTGATTTTTTAACCCAAGTTGGAAACATGTATATGATGCACCCAAGCACCAGGTAGTCGGGAAGCAAGACCACTCAATACGGTGAGGTAGTACGACCAATTCTTATTTCAAATTGAAAGTTAGTGTAGACACTCGAAAATGAAATAATTAACACTTAACTCACAGTCGTATTTAATGAAAATGTTATGAAGAAAATCTACTGCCCAACTATTCATATATTCATCTGCACGACTGGGCAACCAAAAATGACAAATCGAACCTGAGATGTTGCCAAAACATCAAAATTCTCCAACTAAATCAATGAAGTTTCGCTTATCGAACTACAATCATAAATTATTTGAAAACACCTTGCTAAAGTGCCTAGTTGATTGGCGAAAATGAGAGGTTGTGCCATATCAGCTCCCCTCTGAATGATGAAAAGAAGAGGATCTGCACTCTTGGCTGCCCTCCTGAATGTTGAAAATGAAAAGATTTACCTTATCAGCTGCCCTCTGAGTGACAGAAAATAGAGGACGTGCCCTTCTGGCTGTCCTCTTGAATGATGAAAATGAAAGGATGTGCCCCAACAGAAGCCCTCCGGAGAGATGAAAACGAGAGGATGTGCCCTATTAACTGCCCTCTTGAGTGTTTAAAATGAGAAGATGCGCGTGGCCTATTCTCTGTCCTCTTGAGAGAGGACAACGAGGGGATGTGCCCTATGAACTGCCCTCTTGAGTGATCAAAATGAAAAGATACGCGTGGCCTATTGTCTGTCCTCTTGAGAGAGGACAACGAGAGGATGTGCACTATGAACTTCCATCTTAAGTGATCAAAATGAGAAGATGCGCGTGGCCTATTGTCAGTCCTCTTGAGAGAAGACAACGAGAGGATGTGCCCAATGAACTGCCCTCTTGAGTGATAAAAATGAAAAAATGCGCGTGGCCTATTGTATGTCCTCTTGAGAGAGGACAACGATAGGATGTGCCCTATGAACTGCCCTCTTGAGTGATCAAAATGAGAAGATGCGCGTGGCCTATTGTAGGTCCATTTGAGAGAGAACAACGAGAGGATGTGCCCTATGAACTGCTCTCTTGAGTGATAAAAATGAAAAGATGCGCATGGCCTATTGTCTGTCCTCCTGAGAGAGGAAAACAAAAAGAAGTGCCCTATGAACTTTCCTCTTGAGTGATCAAAATGAGAGGATGCGCGTGGCCTGTTGTCTATCCTCTTGAGAGAGGACAACGAGAAGATGTGCCCTATGAACTTCCCTCTTGAGTGATCAAAATGAGAAGATGCGCGTGGCCTATTGTCTGTCCTCCCGAAAGAGGACAACGAGAGGATGTGCCCTATGAACTGCCCTCTTGAGTGATCAAAATGAGAAGATGCGCGTGGCCTATTGTCTGTCCTCTTGAGAGAGGACAACGAGAGGATGTGCCCTATGAACTGCCCTCTTAAGTGATCAAAAGGAAAAGAGGCGCGTGGCCTATTGTCTGTCCTCTTGAGAGAGGACACTGAGAGGATGTGTCCTATGAACTGCCCTCTTGAGTGATCAAAATAAGAAGATGCGCGTGGCCTGTTGTCTGTCCTCTTGAGAGAGGACAACGAGAGGATGTGCACTATGAACTTCCATCTTAAGTGATCAAAATGAGAAGATGCGCGTGGCCTATTGTCAGTACTCTTGAGAGAAGACAACGAGAGGATGTGCCCAATGAACTGCCCTCTTGAGTGATAAAAATAAAAAGATGCGCGTGGCCTATTGTATGTCCTCTTGAGAGAGGACAACGATAGGATGTGCCCTATGAACTGCCCTCTTGAGTGATCAAAATGAGAAGATGCGCGTGGCCTATTGTATGTCCATTTGAGAGAGAACAACGAGAGGATGTGCCCTAAGAACTGCTCTCTTAAGTGATCAAAATGAAAAGAGGCACGTGGCCTATTGTCTGTCCTCTTGAGAGAGGACAACGAAAGGATGTGCCCTATGAACTGCCCTCTTGAGTGATCAAAATGAGAGGATGCGCGTGGCCTGTTGTCTATCCTCTTGAGAGAGGACAACGAGAAGATGTGCCCTATGAACTTCCCTCTTAAGTGATCAAAATGAAAAGATGCGCGTGGCCTATTGTCTGTCCTCCCGAAAGAGGACAACGAGAGGATGTACCCTATGAACTGCCCTCTTGAGTGATCAAAATGAGAAGATGCGAGTAGCCTATTGTCTGTCCTCTTGAGAGAGGACAACGAGAGGATGTGCCCTATGAACTGCCCTCTTAAGTGATCAAAAGGAAAAGAGGCGCGTGGCCTATTGTCTGTCCTCTTGAGAGAGGACACTGAGAGGATGTGTCCTATGAACTACCCTCTTGAGTGATCAAAATAAGAAGATGCGCGTGGCCTGTTGTCTGTCCTCTTGAGAGAGGACAACGAGAAGATGTGCCCTATGAACTTCCCTCTTGAGTGATCAAAATGAAAAGATGCGCGTGGCCTATTGTCTGTGCTCCTGAGAGAGGACAACGAGAGGATGTGCCCTATGAACTGCCCTCTTGAGGTAATCAAAATAAAAAGATGCGCGTGGCCTATTGTCTGTCCTCTTGAGAGAGGACAACGAGAGGATGTGCCCTATGAACTTTCCTCTTGAGTGATCAAAATGAGAAGATGCGCGTGGCCTATTGTCTATCCTCTTGAGAGAGGACAACGAGAGGATGTGCCCTATGAACTGCGCTATTGAATGATAAAAATGAGAAGATGCGCGTAGCCTATTGTTTGTCCTCTTAAGAGAGGACAACTAGAGGTTGTGCCCTATGAACTGCCCCCTTGAGTGATCAAAATGAGAAGATGTGCGTAGCCTATTGTCTGTCCTCTTGAGAGAGGACAACGAGAGGATGTGCCCTATGAACTGCCCTCTTGAGTAATCAAAATAAGAAGATGTGCGTAGCCTATTGTCTGTCCTCTTGAGAGAGGACAGTGAGAGGATGTGCTCTATGAACTGCCCTTTTGAGTGATCAAAATGAGAAGATGTGCGTAGCCTGTTGTCCGTCCTCTTGAGAGAAGACAACGAGAGGATGTGCCCTATGAACTGCCCTCTTGAGTGATCAAAATGAGAAGATGCGCGTAGCCTGTTGTCTGTCCTCCTGAGAGAGGACAACAAAAAGATGTGCCCTATGAACTTTCCTCTTGAGTGATCAAAATGAGAGGATGCGCGTGGCCTGTTGTCTATCCTCTTAAGAGAGGACAACGAGAAGATGTGCCCTATGAACTTCCCTATTGAGTGATCAAAATGAGAAGATGCGCGTGGCCTATTGTCTGTCCTCCCGAAAGAGGACAACGAGAGGATGTGCCCTATGAACTGCCCTCTTGAGTGATCAAAATGAGAAGATGCGCGTGGCCTATTGTCTGTCCTCTTGAGAGAGGACAACGAGAAGATGTGCCCTATGAACTGCCCTCTTAAGTGATCAAAAGGAAAAGAGGCGCGTGGCCTATTGTCTGTCCTCTTGAGAGAGGACACTGAGAGGATGTGTCCTATGAACTGCCCTCTTGAGTGATCAAAATAAGAAGATGCGCGTGGCCTGTTGTCTGTCCTCTTGAGAGAGGACAACAAGAAGATGTGCCCTATGAACTTCCCTCTTGAGTGATCAAAATGAGAAGTTGTGCGTGGCCTATTGTCTGTCCTCCTGAGAGAGGACAACGAGAGAATGTGCCCTATGAACTGCCCTCTTGAGTAATCAAAATGAAAAGATGCGCGTGGCCTATTGTCTGTCCTCTTGAGAGAGGACAACGAGAGGATGTGCCCTATGAACTTTCCTCTTGAGTGATCAAAATGAGAAGATGCGCGTAGCCTATTGTCTATCCTCTTGAGAGAGGACAACGAGAGGATGTGCCCTATGAAGTGCGCTATTGAGTGATAAAAATGAGAAGATGCGCGTAGCCTATTGTTTGTCCTCTTAAGAGAGGATAACTAGAGGTTGTGCCCTATGAACTGCCCCCTTGAGTGATCAAAATGAGAAGATGTGCGTAGCCTATTGTCTGTCCTCTTGAGAGAGGACAACGAGAGGATGTGCCCTATGAACTGCCCTCTTGAGTAATCAAAATGAGAAGATGTGCGTAGCCTTTTGTCTGTCCTCTTGAGAGAGGACAGCGAGAGGATGTGCTCTATGAACTGCCCTTTTGAGTGATCAAAATGAGAAGATGTGCGTAGCCTATTGTCTGTCCTCTTGAGAGAGGACAACGAAAGGGATGTGCCCTATGAACTGCCCTCTTCAGTGATCAAAATAAGAAGATGCGCGTAGCCTGTTGTCTGTCCTCTTGAGAGAGGACAACGAGAGGATGTGCCCTATGAACTTATGAACTGCGCTCTTGAGTGATAAAAATGAAAAGATGCGCGCGGCCTATTGTCTGTCCTCCTGAGAGAGGACAACAAAAAGATGTGCCCTATAAACTTTCCTCTTGAGTGATCAAAATGAGAAGATGCGCGTGGCCTATTGTCTGTCCTCTTTAGAGAGGACAACGAGAGGATGTGCCCTATGAACTGCCCTCTTGAGTGATCAAAATAAAAAGATGCGCGTGGCCTATTGTCTGTCCTCTTGAGAGAGGACAACGAGAGGATGTGCCCTATGAACTGCGCTCTTAAGTGATAAAAATGAGAAGATGCGCGTGGCCTATTGTATGTCTTCCTGAGAGAGGACAACGAGAGGATGTGCCCTATGAACTGCGCTCTTGAGTGATAAAAATGAAAAGATGCGCGTGGCCTATTGTATGTCCTCCTGAGAGAGGACAACAAAAAGATGTGCCCTATGAACTTTCCTCTTGAGTGATCAAAAGGAGAAGATGCGCGTGGCCTATTGTCTGTCCTCCTGAGAGAGGACAACGAGAGGATGTGCCCTATGAACTGCCCTCGTGAGTGATAAAAATGAAAAGATGCGCGTGGCCTATTGTCTGTCCTCTTGAGAGAGGACAACGAGAGGATGTGCCCTATGAACTGCCCTCTTGAGTAATCAAAATAAGAAGATGTGCGTAGCCTATTGTCTGTCCTCTTGAGAGAGGACAGTGAGAGGATGTTCTCTATGAACTGCCCTTTTGAGTGATCAAAATGAGAAGATGTGCGTAGCCTGTTGTCCGTCCTCTTGAGAGAAGACAACGAGAGGATGTGCCCTATGAACTGCCCTCTTGAGTGATCAAAATGAGAAGATGCGCGTAGCCTGTTGTCTGTCCTCCTGAGAGAGGACAACAAAAAGATGTGCCCTATGAACTTTCCTCTTGAGTGATCAAAATGAGAGGATGCGCGTGGCCTGTTGTCTATCCTCTTAAGAGAGGACAACGAGAAGATGTGCCCTATGAACTTCCCTATTGAGTGATCAAAATGAGAAGATGCGCGTGGCCTATTGTCTGTCCTCCCGAAAGAGGACAACGAGAGGATGTGCCCTATGAACTGCCCTCTTGAGTGATCAAAATGAGAAGATGCGCGTGGCCTATTGTCTGTCCTCTTGAGAGAGGACAACGAGAGGATGTGCCCTATGAACTGCCCTCTTAAGTGATCAAAAGGAAAAGAGGCGCGTGGCCTATTGTCTGTCCTCTTGAGAGAGGACACTGAGAGGATGTGTCCTATGAACTGCCCTCTTGAGTGATCAAAATAAGAAGATGCGCGTGGCCTGTTGTCTGTCCTCTTGAGAGAGGACAACAAGAAGATGTGCCCTATGAACTGCGCTATTGAGTGATAAAAATGAGAAGATGCGCGTAGCCTATTGTTTGTCCTCTTAAGAGAGGATAACTAGAGGTTGTGCCCTATGAACTGCCCCCTTAAGTGATCAAAATGAGAAGATGTGCGTAGCCTATTGTCTGTCCTCTTGAGAGAGGACAACGAGAGGATGTGCCCTATGAACTGCCCTCTTGAGTAATCAAAATGAGAAGATGTGCGTAGCCTTTTGTCTGTCCTCTTGAGAGAGGACAGCGAGAGGATGTGCTCTATGAACTGCCCTTTTGAGTGATCAAAATGAGAAGATGTGCGTAGCCTATTGTCTGTCCTCTTGAGAGAGGACAACGAGAGGATGTGCCCTATGAACTGCCCTCTTGAGTGATCAAAATAAGAAGATGCGCGTAGCCTGTTGTCTGTCCTCTTGAGAGAGGACAACGAGAGGATGTGCCCTATGAACTTATGAACTGCGCTCTTGAGTGATAAAAATGAAAAGATGCGCGCGGCCTATTGTCTGTCCTCCTGAGAGAGGACAACAAAAAGATGTGCCCTATAAACTTTCCTCTTGAGTGATCAAAATGAGAAGATGCGCGTGGCCTATTGTCTGTCCTCTTTAGAAAGGACAACGAGAGGATGTGCCCTATGAACTGCCCTCTTGAGTGATCAAAATAAAAAGATGCGCGTGGCCTATTGTCTGTCCTCTTGAGAGAGGACAACGAGAGGATGTGCCCTATGAACTGCGCTCTTAAGTGATAAAAATGAGAAGATGCGCGTGGCCTATTGTATGTCTTCCTGAGAGAGGACAACGAGAGGATGTGCCCTATGAACTGCGCTCTTGAGTGATAAAAATGAAAAGATGCGCGTGGCCTATTGTATGTCCTCCTGAGAGAGGACAACAAAAAGATGTGCCCTATGAACTTTCCTCTTGAGTGATCAAAAGGAGAAGATGCGCGTGGCCTATTGTCTGTCCTCCTGAGAGAGGACAACGAGAGGATGTGCCCTATGAACTGCCCTCGTGAGTGATAAAAATGAAAAGATGCGCGTGGCCTATTGTCTGTCCTCTTGAGAGAGGACAACGAGAGGATGTGCCCTATGAACTTCCCTCTTGAGTGATCTAAATGAGAAGATGCGCGTGGCCTATTGTCTATCCTCTTGAGAGAGGACAACGAGATGATGTGCCCTATGAACTGCGCTCTTGAGTGATAAAAATGAGAAGATGCACGTAGCCTTTTGTTTGTCCTCTTGAGAGAGGACAACTAGAGGATGTGCTCTATGAACTGCCCTCTTAAGTGATCAAAATGAGAAGATGCGCGTGGCCTATTGTCTGTCCTCTTGAGAGAGGACACTGAGAGGATGTGTCCTATGAACTACCCTCTTGAGTGATCAAAATAAGAAGATGCGCGTGGCCTGTTGTCTGTCCTCTTGAGAGAGGACAACGAGAAGATGTGCCCTATGAACTTCCCTCTTGAGTGATCAAAATGAAAGGATGCGCGTGGCCTATTGTCTGTGCTCCTGAGAGAGGACAACGAGAGGATGTGCCCTATGAACTGCCCTCTTGAGGTAATCAAAATGAAATGATGCGCGTGGCCTATTGTCTGTCCTCTTGAGAGAGGACAACGAGAGGATGTGCCCTATGAACTTTCCTCTTGAGTGATCAAAATGAGAAGATGCGCGTGGCCTATTGTCTATCCTCTTGAGAGAGGACAACGAGAGGATGTGCCCTATGAACTGCGCTATTGAATGATAAAAATGAGAAGATGCGCGTAGCCTATTGTTTGTCCTCTTAAGAGAGGACAACTAGAGGTTGTGCCCTATGAACTGCCCCCTTGAGTGATCAAAATGAGAAGATGTGCGTAGCCTATTGTCTGTCCTCTTGAGAGAGGACAACAAGAGGATGTGCCCTATGAACTGCCCTCTTGAGTAATCAAAATAAGAAGATGTGCGTAGCCTATTTTCTGTCCTCTTGAGAGAGGACAGTGAGAGGATGTGCTCTATGAACTGCCTTTTTGAGTGATCAAAATGAGAAGATGTGCGTAGCCTGTTGTCCGTCCTCTTGAGAGAAGACAACGAGAGGATGTGCCCTATGAACTGCCCTCTTGAGTGATCAAAATGAGAAGATGCGCGTAGCCTGTTGTCTGTCCTCCTGAGAGAGGACAACAAAAAGATGTGCCCTATGAACTTTCCTCTTGAGTGATCAAAATGAGAGGATGCGCGTGGCCTGTTGTCTATCCTCTTAAGAGAGGACAACGAGAAGATGTGCCCTATGAACTTCCCTATTGAGTGATCAAAATGAAAAGATGCGCGTGGCCTATTGTCTGTCCTCCCGAAAGAGGACAACGAGAGGATGTGCCCTATGAACTGCCCTCTTGAGTGATCAAAATGAGAAGATGCGCGTGGCCTATTGTCTGTCCTCTTGAGAGAGGACAACGAGAGGATGTGCCCTATGAACTGCCCTCTTAAGTGATCAAAAGGAAAAGAGGCGCGTGGCCTATTGTCTGTCCTCTTGAGAGAGGACACTGAGAGGATGTGTCCTATGAACTGCCCTCTTGAGTGATCAAAATAAGAAGATGCGCGTGGCCTGTTGTCTGTCCTCTTGAGAGAGGACAACAAGAAGATGTGCCCTATGAACTTCCCTCTTGAGTGATCAAAATGAGAAGTTGTGCGTGGCCTATTGTCTGTCCTCCTGAGAGAGGACAACGAGAGGATGTGCCCTATGAACTGCCCTCTTGAGTAATCAAAATGAAAAGATGCGCGTGGCCTATTGTCTGTCCTCTTTAGAGAGGACAACGAGAGGATGTGCCCTATGAACTGCCCTCTTGAGTGATCAAAATAAAAAGATGCGCGTGGCCTATTGTCTGTCCTCTTGAGAGAGGACAACAAGAGGATGTGCCCTATGAACTGCGCTCTTAAGTGATAAAAATGAGAAGATGCGCGTGGCCTATTGTATGTCTTCCTGAGAGAGGACAACGAGAGGATGTGCCCTATGAACTGCGCTCTTGAGTGATAAAAATGAAAAGATGCGCGTGGCCTATTGTATGTCCTCCTGAGAGAGGACAACAAAAAGATGTGCCCTATGAACTTTCCTCTTGAGTGATCAAAAGGAGAAGATGCGCGTGGCCTATTGTCTGTCCTCCTGAGAGAGGACAACGAGAGGATGTGCCCTATGAACTGCCCTCGTGAGTGATAAAAATGAAAAGATGCGCGTGGCCTATTGTCTGTCCTCTTGAGAGAGGACAACGAGAGGATGTGCCCTATGAACTTCCCTCTTGAGTGATCTAAATGAGAAGATGCGCGTGGCCTATTGTCTATCCTCTTGAGAGAGGACAACGAGATGATGTGCCCTATGAACTGCGCTCTTGAGTGATAAAAATGAGAAGATGCACGTAGCCTTTTGTTTGTCCTCTTGAGAGAGGACAACTAGAGGATGTGCTCTATGAACTGCCCTCTTAAGTGATCAAAATGAGAAGATGCGCGTGGCCTATTGTCTGTCCTCTTGAGAGAGGACACTGAGAGGATGTGTCCTATGAACTACCCTCTTGAGTGATCAAAATAAGAAGATGCGCGTGGCCTGTTGTCTGTCCTCTTGAGAGAGGACAACGAGAAGATGTGCCCTATGAACTTCCCTCTTGAGTGATCAAAATGAAAAGATGCGCGTGGCCTATTGTCTGTGCTCCTGAGAGAGGACAACGAGAGGATGTGCCCTATGAACTGCCCTCTTGAGGTAATCAAAATGAAAAGATGCGCGTGGCCTATTGTCTGTCCTCTTGAGAGAGGACAACGAGAGGATGTGCCCTATGAACTTTCCTCTTGAGTGATCAAAATGAGAAGATGCGCGTGGCCTATTGTCTATCCTCTTGAGAGAGGACAACGAGAGGATGTGCCCTATGAACTGCGCTATTGAATGATAAAAATGAGAAGATGCGCGTAGCCTATTGTTTGTCCTCTTAAGAGAGGACAACTAGAGGTTGTGCCCTATGAACTGCCCCCTTGAGTGATCAAAATGAGAAGATGTGCGTAGCCTATTGTCTGTCCTCTTGAGAGAGGACAACGAGAGGATGTGCCCTATGAACTGCCCTCTTGAGTAATCAAAATAAGAAGATGTGCGTAGCCTATTGTCTGTCCTCTTGAGAGAGGACAGTGAGAGGATGTGCTCTATGAACTGCCTTTTTGAGTGATCAAAATGAGAAGATGTGCGTAGCCTGTTGTCCGTCCTCTTGAGAGAAGACAACGAGAGGATGTGCCCTATGAACTGCCCTCTTGAGTGATCAAAATGAGAAGATGCGCGTAGCCTGTTGTCTGTCCTCCTGAGAGAGGACAACAAAAAGATGTGCCCTATGAACTTTCCTCTTGAGTGATCAAAATGAGAGGATGCGCGTGGCCTGTTGTCCATCCTCTTAAGAGAGGACAACGAGAAGATGTGCCCTATGAACTTCCCTATTGAGTGATCAAAATGAGAAGATGCGCGTGGCCTATTGTCTGTCCTCCCGAAAGAGGACAACGAGAGGATGTGCCCTATGAACTGCCCTCTTGAGTGATCAAAATGAGAAGATGCGCGTGGCCTATTGTCTGTCCTCTTGAGAGAGGACAACGAGAAGATGTGCCCTATGAACTGCCCTCTTAAGTGATCAAAAGGAAAAGAGGCGCGTGGCCTATTGTCTGTCCTCTTGAGAGAGGACACTGAGAGGATGTGTCCTATGAACTGCCCTCTTGAGTGATAAAAATGAAAAGATGCGCGTGGCCTATTGTATGTCCTCCTGAGAGAGGACAACAAAAAGATGTGCCCTATGAACTTTCCTCTTGAGTGATCAAAAGGAGAAGATGCGCGTGGCCTATTGACTGTCCTCCTGAGAGAGGACAACGAGAGGATGTGCCCTATGAACTGCCCTCGTGAGTGATAAAAATGAAAAGATGCGCGTGGCCTATTGTCTGTCCTCTTGAGAGAGGACAACGAGAGGATGTGCCCTATGAACTTCCCTCTTGAGTGATCTAAATGAGAAGATGCGCGTGGCCTATTGTCTATCCTCTTGAGAGAGGACAACGAGATGATGTGCCCTATGAACTGCGCTCTTGAGTGATAAAAATGAGAAGATGCACGTAGCCTTTTGTTTGTCCTCTTGAGAGAGGACAACTAGAGGATGTGCTCTATGAACTGCCCTCTTAAGTGATCAAAATGAGAAGATGCGCGTGGCCTATTGTCTGTCCTCTTGAGAGAGGACACTGAGAGGATGTGTCCTATGAACTACCCTCTTGAGTGATCAAAATAAGAAGATGCGCGTGGCCTGTTGTCTGTCCTCTTGAGAGAGGACAACGAGAAGATGTGCCCTATGAACTTCCCTCTTGAGTGATCAAAATGAAAAGATGCGCGTGGCCTATTGTCTGTGCTCCTGAGAGAGGACAACGAGAGGATGTGCCCTATGAACTGCCCTCTTGAGGTAATCAAAATGAAAAGATGCGCGTGGCCTATTGTCTGTCCTCTTGAGAGAGGACAACGAGAGGATGTGCCCTATGAACTTTCCTCTTGAGTGATCAAAATGAGAAGATGCGCGTGGCCTATTGTCTATCCTCTTGAGAGAGGACAACGAGAGGATGTGCCCTATGAACTGCGCTATTGAATGATAAAAATGAGAAGATGCGCGTAGCCTATTGTTTGTCCTCTTAAGAGAGGACAACTAGAGGTTGTGCCCTATGAACTGCCCCCTTGAGTGATCAAAATGAGAAGATGTGCGTAGCCTATTGTCTGTCCTCTTGAGAGAGGACAACGAGAGGATGTGCCCTATGAACTGCCCTCTTGAGTAATCAAAATAAGAAGATGTGCGTAGCCTATTGTCTGTCCTCTTGAGAGAGGACAGTGAGAGGATGTGCTCTATGAACTGCCTTTTTGAGTGATCAAAATGAGAAGATGTGCGTAGCCTGTTGTCCGTCCTCTTGAGAGAAGACAACGAGAGGATGTGCCCTATGAACTGCCCTCTTGAGTGATCAAAATGAGAAGATGCGCGTAGCCTGTTGTCTGTCCTCCTGAGAGAGGACAACAAAAAGATGTGCCCTATGAACTTTCCTCTTGAGTGATCAAAATGAGAGGATGCGCGTGGCCTGTTGTCCATCCTCTTAAGAGAGGACAACGAGAAGATGTGCCCTATGAACTTCCCTATTGAGTGATCAAAATGAGAAGATGCGCGTGGCCTATTGTCTGTCCTCCCGAAAGAGGACAACGAGAGGATGTGCCCTATGAACTGCCCTCTTGAGTGATCAAAATGAGAAGATGCGCGTGGCCTATTGTCTGTCCTCTTGAGAGAGGACAACGAGAGGATGTGCCCTATGAACTGCCCTCTTAAGTGTTTAAAAGGAAAAGAGGCGCGTGGCCTATTGTCTGTCCTCTTGAGAGAGGACACTGAGAGGATGTGTCCTATGAACTGCCCTCTTGAGTGATCAAAATAAGAAGATGCGCGTGGCCTGTTGTCTGTCCTCTTGAGAGAGGACAACAAGAAGATGTGCCCTATGAACTTCCCTCTTGAGTGATCAAAATGAGAAGTTGTGCGTGGCCTATTGTCTGTCCTCCTGAGAGAGGACAACGAGAGGATGTGCCCTATGAACTGCCCTCTTGAGTAATCAAAATGAAAAGATGCGCGTGGCCTATTGTCTGTCCTCTTGAGAGAGGACAACGAGAGGATGTGCCCTATGAACTTTCCTCTTGAGTGATCAAAATGAGAAGATGCGCGTGGCCTATTGTCTATCCTCTTGAGAGAGGACAACGAGAGGATGTGCCCTATGAACTGCGCTATTGAGTGATAAAAATGAGAAGATGCGCGTAGCCTATTGTTTGTCCTCTTAAGAGAGGATAACTAGAGGTTGTGCCCTATGAACTGCCCCCTTGAGTGATCAAAATGAGAAGATGTGCGTAGCCTATTGTCTGTCCTCTTGAGAGAGGACAACGAGAGGATGTGCCCTATGAACTGCCCTCTTGAGTAATCAAAATGAGAAGATGTGCGTAGCCTATTGTCTGTCCTCTTGAGAGAGGACAGCGAGAGGATGTGCTCTATGAACTGCCCTTTTGAGTGATCAAAATGAGAAGATGTGCGTAGCCTATTGTCTGTCCTCTTGAGAGAGGACAACGAGAGGATGTGCCCTATGAACTGCCCTCTTGAGTGATCAAAATGAGAAGATGCGTGTAGCCTGTTGTCTGTCCTCTTGAGAGAGGACAACGAGAGGATGTGCCCTATGAACTTATGAACTGCGCTCTTGAGTGATAAAAATGAAAAGATGCGCGCGGCCTATTGTCTGTCCTCCTGAGAGAGGACAACAAAAAGATGTGCCCTATGAACTTTCCTCTTGAGTGATCAAAATGAGAAGATGCGCGTGGCCTATTGTCTGTCCTCTTTAGAGAGGACAACGAGAGGATGTGCCCTATGAACTGCCCTCTTGAGTGATCAAAATGAAAAGATGCGCGTGGCCTATTGTCTGTCCTCTTGAGAGAGGACAACGAGAGGATGTGCCCTATGAACTGCGCTCTTAAGTGATAAAAATGAGAAGATGCGCGTGGCCTATTGTATGTCTTCCTGAGAGAGGACAACGAGAGGATGTGCCCTATGAACTGCGCTCTTGAGTGATAAAAAATGAAAAGATGCGCGTGGCCTATTGTATGTCCTCCTGAGAGAGGACAACAAAAAGATGTGCCCTATGAACTTTCCTCTTGAGTGATCAAAATGAGAAGATGCGCGTGGCCTATTGTCTGTCCTCCTGAGAGAGGACAACGAGAGGATGTGCCCTATGAACTGCCCTCGTGAGTGATAAAAATGAAAAGATGCGCGTGGCCTATTGTCTGTCCTCTTGAGAGAGGACAACGAGAGGATGTGCCCTATGAACTTCCCTCTTGAGTGATCTAAATGAGAAGATGCGCGTGGCCTATTGTCTATCCTCTTGAGAGAGGACAACGAGAGGATGTGCCCTATGAACTGCGCTCTTGAGTGATAAAAATGAGAAGATGCACGCAGCCTTTTGTTTGTCCTCTTGAGAGAGGACAACTAGAGGATGTGCTCTATGAACTGCCCTCTTGAGTGATCAAAATGAGAAGATGCGCGTGGCCTATTGTCAGTCCTCTTGAGAGAGGACAACGAGAGGATGTGCCCTATGAACTGCCTTCTTGAGTGATCAAAATGAGAAGATGCGCGTGGCCTATTGTATGTCCTCTTGAGAGAGGACAACGAGAGGATGTGCCCTATGAACTGCCCTCTTGAGTGATCAAAATGAGAAGATGCGCGTAGCCTGTTGTCTGTCCTCCTGAGAGAGGACAACAAAAAGATGTGCCCTATGAACTTTCCTCTTGAGTGATCAAAATGAGAGGATGCGCGTGGCCTGTTGTCCATCCTCTTAAGAGAGGACAACGAGAAGATGTGCCCTATGAACTTCCCTATTGAGTGATCAAAATGAGAAGATGCGCGTGGCCTATTGTCTGTCCTCCCGAAAGAGGACAACGAGAGGATGTGCCCTATGAACTGCCCTCTTGAGTGATCAAAATGAGAAGATGCGCGTGGCCTATTGTCTGTCCTCTTGAGAGAGGACAACGAGAGGATGTGCCCTATGAACTGCCCTCTTAAGTGATCAAAAGGAAAAGAGGCGCGTGGCCTATTGTCTGTCCTCTTGAGAGAGGACACTGAGAGGATGTGTCCTATGAACTGCCCTCTTGAGTGATCAAAATAAGAAGATGCGCGTGGCCTGTTGTCTGTCCTCTTGAGAGAGGACAACAAGAAGATGTGCCCTATGAACTTCCCTCTTGAGTGATCAAAATGAGAAGTTGTGCGTGGCCTATTGTCTGTCCTCCTGAGAGAGGACAACGAGAGGATGTGCCCTATGAACTGCCCTCTTGAGTAATCAAAATGAAAAGATGCGCGTGGCCTATTGTCTGTCCTCTTGAGAGAGGACAACGAGAGGATGTGCCCTATGAACTTTCCTCTTGAGTGATCAAAATGAGAAGATGCGCGTGGCCTATTGTCTATCCTCTTGAGAGAGGACAACGAGAGGATGTGCCCTATGAACTGCGCTATTGAGTGATAAAAATGAGAAGATGCGCGTAGCCTATTGTTTGTCCTCTTAAGAGAGGATAACTAGAGGTTGTGCCCTATGAACTGCCCCCTTGAGTGATCAAAATGAGAAGATGTGCGTAGCCTATTGTCTGTCCTGTTGAGAGAGGACAACGAGAGGATGTGCCCTATGAACTGCCCTCTTGAGTAATCAAAATGAGAAGATGTGCGTAGCCTATTGTCTGTCCTCTTGAGAGAGGACAGCGAGAGGATGTGCTCTATGAACTGCCCTTTTGAGTGATCAAAATGAGAAGATGTGCGTAGCCTATTGTCTGTCCTCTTGAGAGAGGACAACGAGAGGATGTGCCCTATGAACTGCCCTCTTGAGTGATCAAAATGAGAAGATGCGTGTAGCCTGTTGTCTGTCCTCTTGAGAGAGGACAACGAGAGGATGTGCCCTATGAACTTATGAACTGCGCTCTTGAGTGATAAAAATGAAAAGATGCGCGCGGCCTATTGTCTGTCCTCCTGAGAGAGGACAACAAAAAGATGTGCCCTATGAACTTTCCTCTTGAGTGATCAAAATGAGAAGATGCGCGTGGCCTATTGTCTGTCCTCTTTAGAGAGGACAACGAGAGGATGTGCCCTATGAACTGCCCTCTTGAGTGATCAAAATGAAAAGATGCGCGTGGCCTATTGTCTGTCCTCTTGAGAGAGGACAACGAGAGGATGTGCCCTATGAACTGCGCTCTTAAGTGATAAAAATGAGAAGATGCGCGTGGCCTATTGTATGTCTTCCTGAGAGAGGACAACGAGAGGATGTGCCCTATGAACTGCGCTCTTGAGTGATAAAAAATGAAAAGATGCGCGTGGCCTATTGTATGTCCTCCTGAGAGAGGACAACAAAAAGATGTGCCCTATGAACTTTCCTCTTGAGTGATCAAAATGAGAAGATGCGCGTGGCCTATTGTCTGTCCTCCTGAGAGAGGACAACGAGAGGATGTGCCCTATGAACTGCCCTCGTGAGTGATAAAAATGAAAAGATGCGCGTGGCCTATTGTCTGTCCTCTTGAGAGAGGACAACGAGAGGATGTGCCCTATGAACTTCCCTCTTGAGTGATCTAAATGAGAAGATGCGCGTGGCCTATTGTCTATCCTCTTGAGAGAGGACAACGAGAGGATGTGCCCTATGAACTGCGCTCTTGAGTGATAAAAATGAGAAGATGCACGCAGCCTTTTGTTTGTCCTCTTGAGAGAGGACAACTAGAGGATGTGCTCTATGAACTGCCCTCTTGAGTGATCAAAATGAGAAGATGCGCGTGGCCTATTGTCAGTCCTCTTGAGAGAGGACAACGAGAGGATGTGCCCTATGAACTGCCTTCTTGAGTGATCAAAATGAGAAGATGCGCGTGGCCTATTGTATGTCCTCTTGAGAGAGGACAACGAGAGGATGTGCCCTATGAACTGCCCTCTTGAGTGATCAAAATGAAAAGAGGCGCGTGGCCTATTGTCTGTCCTCTTGAGAGAGGACAACGAGAGGATGTGCCCTATGAACTGCCCTCTTGAGTTATCAAAATGAGAAGATGCGCGTGGCCTATTGTCTGTCCTCCTGAGAGAGGACAACGAGAGGATATGCCCTATGAACTGCCCTCTTGAGTGATCAAAATGAGAAGATGCGCGTGGCCTATTGTCTGTCCTCTTGAGAGACGACAACGAGAGGATGTGCCCTATGAACTTCCCTTTTAAGTGATCAAAATGAGAAGATGCGCGTGGCCTATTGTCTGTCCTCTTGAGAGAGGACACTGAGAGGATGTGCCCTATGAACTGCCCTCTTGAGTGATCAAAATGAGAAGATGCGCGTGGCCTGTTGTCTGTCCTCTTGAGAGAGGACAACGAGAAGATGTGCCCTATGAACTTCTCTCTTGAGTGTTTAAAATGAGAAGATGCGCGTGGCCTATTGTCTGTCCTCCTGAGAGAGGACAACGAGAGGATGTGCCCTATGAACTGCCCTCTTGAGTGATCAAAATGAAAAGATGCGCGTGGCCTATTGTCTGTCCTCTTGAGAGAGGACAACGAGAGGATGTGCCCTATGAACCTTCCTCTTGAGTGATAAAAATGAGAAGATGCGCGTAGCCTATTGTCTGTCCTCTTGAGTGAGGACAACTAGAGGATGTGCCCTATGAACTGCCCCCTTGAGTGATCAAAATGAGAAGATGCGCGTGGCCTATTGTCTATCCTCTTGAGAGAGGACAACGAGATGATGTGCCCTATGAACTGCGCTCTTGAGTGATAAAAATGAGAAGATGCACGTAGCCTTTTGTTTGTCCTCTTGAGAGAGGACAACTAGAGGATGTGCTCTATGAACTGCCCTCTTAAGTGATCAAAATGAGAAGATGCGCGTGGCCTATTGTCTGTCCTCTTGAGAGAGGACACTGAGAGGATGTGTCCTATGAACTACCCTCTTGAGTGATCAAAATAAGAAGATGCGCGTGGCCTGTTGTCTGTCCTCTTGAGAGAGGACAACGAGAAGATGTGCCCTATGAACTTCCCTCTTGAGTGATCAAAATGAAAAGATGCGCGTGGCCTATTGTCTGTGCTCCTGAGAGAGGACAACGAGAGGATGTGCCCTATGAACTGCCCTCTTGAGGTAATCAAAATGAAAAGATGCGCGTGGCCTATTGTCTGTCCTCTTGAGAGAGGACAACGAGAGGATGTGCCCTATGAACTTTCCTCTTGAGTGATCAAAATGAGAAGATGCGCGTGGCCTATTGTCTATCCTCTTGAGAGAGGACAACGAGAGGATGTGCCCTATGAACTGCGCTATTGAATGATAAAAATGAGAAGATGCGCGTAGCCTATTGTTTGTCCTCTTAAGAGAGGACAACTAGAGGTTGTGCCCTATGAACTGCCCCCTTGAGTGATCAAAATGAGAAGATGTGCGTAGCCTATTGTCTGTCCTCTTGAGAGAGGACAACGAGAGGATGTGCCCTATGAACTGCCCTCTTGAGTAATCAAAATAAGAAGATGTGCGTAGCCTATTGTCTGTCCTCTTGAGAGAGGACAGTGAGAGGATGTGCTCTATGAACTGCCTTTTTGAGTGATCAAAATGAGAAGATGTGCGTAGCCTGTTGTCCGTCCTCTTGAGAGAAGACAACGAGAGGATGTGCCCTATGAACTGCCCTCTTGAGTGATCAAAATGAGAAGATGCGCGTAGCCTGTTGTCTGTCCTCCTGAGAGAGGACAACAAAAAGATGTGCCCTATGAACTTTCCTCTTGAGTGATCAAAATGAGAGGATGCGCGTGGCCTGTTGTCCATCCTCTTAAGAGAGGACAACGAGAAGATGTGCCCTATGAACTTCCCTATTGAGTGATCAAAATGAGAAGATGCGCGTGGCCTATTGTCTGTCCTCCCGAAAGAGGACAACGAGAGGATGTGCCCTATGAACTGCCCTCTTGAGTGATCAAAATGAGAAGATGCGCGTGGCCTATTGTCTGTCCTCTTGAGAGAGGACAACGAGAGGATGTGCCCTATGAACTGCCCTCTTAAGTGATCAAAAGGAAAAGAGGCGCGTGGCCTATTGTCTGTCCTCTTGAGAGAGGACACTGAGAGGATGTGTCCTATGAACTGCCCTCTTGAGTGATCAAAATAAGAAGATGCGCGTGGCCTGTTGTCTGTCCTCTTGAGAGAGGACAACAAGAAGATGTGCCCTATGAACTTCCCTCTTGAGTGATCAAAATGAGAAGTTGTGCGTGGCCTATTGTCTGTCCTCCTGAGAGAGGACAACGAGAGGATGTGCCCTATGAACTGCCCTCTTGAGTAATCAAAATGAAAAGATGCGCGTGGCCTATTGTCTGTCCTCTTGAGAGAGGACAACGAGAGGATGTGCCCTATGAACTTTCCTCTTGAGTGATCAAAATGAGAAGATGCGCGTGGCCTATTGTCTATCCTCTTGAGAGAGGACAACGAGAGGATGTGCCCTATGAACTGCGCTATTGAGTGATAAAAATGAGAAGATGCGCGTAGCCTATTGTTTGTCCTCTTAAGAGAGGATAACTAGAGGTTGTGCCCTATGAACTGCCCCCTTGAGTGATCAAAATGAGAAGATGTGCGTAGCCTATTGTCTGTCCTCTTGAGAGAGGACAACGAGAGGATGTGCCCTATGAACTGCCCTCTTGAGTAATCAAAATGAGAAGATGTGCGTAGCCTATTGTCTGTCCTCTTGAGAGAGGACAGCGAGAGGATGTGCTCTATGAACTGCCCTTTTGAGTGATCAAAATGAGAAGATGTGCGTAGCCTATTGTCTGTCCTCTTGAGAGAGGACAACGAGAGGATGTGCCCTATGAACTGCCCTCTTGAGTGATCAAAATGAGAAGATGCGTGTAGCCTGTTGTCTGTCCTCTTGAGAGAGGACAACGAGAGGATGTGCCCTATGAACTTATGAACTGCGCTCTTGAGTGATAAAAATGAAAAGATGCGCGCGGCCTATTGTCTGTCCTCCTGAGAGAGGACAACAAAAAGATGTGCCCTATGAACTTTCCTCTTGAGTGATCAAAATGAGAAGATGCGCGTGGCCTATTGTCTGTCCTCTTTAGAGAGGACAACGAGAGGATGTGCCCTATGAACTGCCCTCTTGAGTGATCAAAATGAAAAGATGCGCGTGGCCTATTGTCTGTCCTCTTGAGAGAGGACAACGAGAGGATGTGCCCTATGAACTGCGCTCTTAAGTGATAAAAATGAGAAGATGCGCGTGGCCTATTGTATGTCTTCCTGAGAGAGGACAACGAGAGGATGTGCCCTATGAACTGCGCTCTTGAGTGATAAAAAATGAAAAGATGCGCGTGGCCTATTGTATGTCCTCCTGAGAGAGGACAACAAAAAGATGTGCCCTATGAACTTTCCTCTTGAGTGATCAAAATGAGAAGATGCGCGTGGCCTATTGTCTGTCCTCCTGAGAGAGGACAACGAGAGGATGTGCCCTATGAACTGCCCTCGTGAGTGATAAAAATGAAAAGATGCGCGTGGCCTATTGTCTGTCCTCTTGAGAGAGGACAACGAGAGGATGTGCCCTATGAACTTCCCTCTTGAGTGATCTAAATGAGAAGATGCGCGTGGCCTATTGTCTATCCTCTTGAGAGAGGACAACGAGAGGATGTGCCCTATGAACTGCGCTCTTGAGTGATAAAAATGAGAAGATGCACGCAGCCTTTTGTTTGTCCTCTTGAGAGAGGACAACTAGAGGATGTGCTCTATGAACTGCCCTCTTGAGTGATCAAAATGAGAAGATGCGCGTGGCCTATTGTCAGTCCTCTTGAGAGAGGACAACGAGAGGATGTGCCCTATGAACTGCCTTCTTGAGTGATCAAAATGAGAAGATGCGCGTGGCCTATTGTATGTCCTCTTGAGAGAGGACAACGAGAGGATGTGCCCTATGAACTGCCCTCTTGAGTGATCAAAATGAGAAGATGCGCGTAGCCTGTTGTCTGTCCTCCTGAGAGAGGACAACAAAAAGATGTGCCCTATGAACTTTCCTCTTGAGTGATCAAAATGAGAGGATGCGCGTGGCCTGTTGTCCATCCTCTTAAGAGAGGACAACGAGAAGATGTGCCCTATGAACTTCCCTATTGAGTGATCAAAATGAGAAGATGCGCGTGGCCTATTGTCTGTCCTCCCGAAAGAGGACAACGAGAGGATGTGCCCTATGAACTGCCCTCTTGAGTGATCAAAATGAGAAGATGCGCGTGGCCTATTGTCTGTCCTCTTGAGAGAGGACAACGAGAGGATGTGCCCTATGAACTGCCCTCTTAAGTGATCAAAAGGAAAAGAGGCGCGTGGCCTATTGTCTGTCCTCTTGAGAGAGGACACTGAGAGGATGTGTCCTATGAACTGCCCTCTTGAGTGATCAAAATAAGAAGATGCGCGTGGCCTGTTGTCTGTCCTCTTGAGAGAGGACAACAAGAAGATGTGCCCTATGAACTTCCCTCTTGAGTGATCAAAATGAGAAGTTGTGCGTGGCCTATTGTCTGTCCTCCTGAGAGAGGACAACGAGAGGATGTGCCCTATGAACTGCCCTCTTGAGTAATCAAAATGAAAAGATGCGCGTGGCCTATTGTCTGTCCTCTTGAGAGAGGACAACGAGAGGATGTGCCCTATGAACTTTCCTCTTGAGTGATCAAAATGAGAAGATGCGCGTGGCCTATTGTCTATCCTCTTGAGAGAGGACAACGAGAGGATGTGCCCTATGAACTGCGCTATTGAGTGATAAAAATGAGAAGATGCGCGTAGCCTATTGTTTGTCCTCTTAAGAGAGGATAACTAGAGGTTGTGCCCTATGAACTGCCCCCTTGAGTGATCAAAATGAGAAGATGTGCGTAGCCTATTGTCTGTCCTGTTGAGAGAGGACAACGAGAGGATGTGCCCTATGAACTGCCCTCTTGAGTAATCAAAATGAGAAGATGTGCGTAGCCTATTGTCTGTCCTCTTGAGAGAGGACAGCGAGAGGATGTGCTCTATGAACTGCCCTTTTGAGTGATCAAAATGAGAAGATGTGCGTAGCCTATTGTCTGTCCTCTTGAGAGAGGACAACGAGAGGATGTGCCCTATGAACTGCCCTCTTGAGTGATCAAAATGAGAAGATGCGTGTAGCCTGTTGTCTGTCCTCTTGAGAGAGGACAACGAGAGGATGTGCCCTATGAACTTATGAACTGCGCTCTTGAGTGATAAAAATGAAAAGATGCGCGCGGCCTATTGTCTGTCCTCCTGAGAGAGGACAACAAAAAGATGTGCCCTATGAACTTTCCTCTTGAGTGATCAAAATGAGAAGATGCGCGTGGCCTATTGTCTGTCCTCTTTAGAGAGGACAACGAGAGGATGTGCCCTATGAACTGCCCTCTTGAGTGATCAAAATGAAAAGATGCGCGTGGCCTATTGTCTGTCCTCTTGAGAGAGGACAACGAGAGGATGTGCCCTATGAACTGCGCTCTTAAGTGATAAAAATGAGAAGATGCGCGTGGCCTATTGTATGTCTTCCTGAGAGAGGACAACGAGAGGATGTGCCCTATGAACTGCGCTCTTGAGTGATAAAAAATGAAAAGATGCGCGTGGCCTATTGTATGTCCTCCTGAGAGAGGACAACAAAAAGATGTGCCCTATGAACTTTCCTCTTGAGTGATCAAAATGAGAAGATGCGCGTGGCCTATTGTCTGTCCTCCTGAGAGAGGACAACGAGAGGATGTGCCCTATGAACTGCGCTCTTAAGTGATAAAAATGAAAAGATGCGCGTGGCCTATTGTCTGTCCTCTTGAGAGAGGACAACGAGAGGATGTGCCCTATGAACTTCCCTCTTGAGTGATCTAAATGAGAAGATGCGCGTGGCCTATTGTCTATCCTCTTGAGAGAGGACAACGAGAGGATGTGCCCTATGAACTGCGCTCTTGAGTGATAAAAATGAGAAGATGCACGCAGCCTTTTGTTTGTCCTCTTGAGAGAGGACAACTAGAGGATGTGCTCTATGAACTGCCCTCTTGAGTGATCAAAATGAGAAGATGCGCGTGGCCTATTGTCAGTCCTCTTGAGAGAGGACAACGAGAGGATGTGCCCTATGAACTGCCTTCTTGAGTGATCAAAATGAGAAGATGCGCGTGGCCTATTGTATGTCCTCTTGAGAGAGGACAACGAGAGGATGTGCCCTATGAACTGCCCTCTTGAGTGATCAAAATGAAAAGAGGCGCGTGGCCTATTGTCTGTCCTCTTGAGAGAGGACAACGAGAGGATGTGCCCTATGAACTGCCCTCTTGAGTTATCAAAATGAGAAGATGCGCGTGGCCTATTGTCTGTCCTCCTGAGAGAGGACAACGAGAGGATATGCCCTATGAACTGCCCTCTTGAGTGATCAAAATGAGAAGATGCGCGTGGCCTATTGTCTGTCCTCTTGAGAGACGACAACGAGAGGATGTGCCCTATGAACTTCCCTTTTAAGTGATCAAAATGAGAAGATGCGCGTGGCCTATTGTCTGTCCTCTTGAGAGAGGACACTGAGAGGATGTGCCCTATGAACTGCCCTCTTGAGTGATCAAAATGAGAAGATGCGCGTGGCCTGTTGTCTGTCCTCTTGAGAGAGGACAACGAGAAGATGTGCCCTATGAACTTCTCTCTTGAGTGTTTAAAATGAGAAGATGCGCGTGGCCTATTGTCTGTCCTCCTGAGAGAGGACAACGAGAGGATGTGCCCTATGAACTGCCCTCTTGAGTGATCAAAATGAAAAGATGCGCGTGGCCTATTGTCTGTCCTCTTGAGAGAGGACAACGAGAGGATGTGCCCTATGAACCTTCCTCTTGAGTGATAAAAATGAGAAGATGCGCGTAGCCTATTGTCTGTCCTCTTGAGTGAGGACAACTAGAGGATGTGCCCTATGAACTGCCCCCTTGAGTGATCAAAATGAGAAGATGTGCGTAGCCTATTGTCTGTCCTCTTGTGAGAGGACAACGAGAGGATGTGCCCTATGAACTGCCCTCTTGAGTAATCAAAATGAGAAGATGTGCGTAGCCTATTTTCTGTCTTCTTGAGAGAGGACAACGAGAGGATGTTCCCTATCGGCTGCCCTTTTGAGTCATAAAATGTCTTAATGAGTGATTTGGTAGTGGATGGCATGCAGTGCTGTGCACTATTGGTTCCCTCAATGGTCTCAATTTGAGTCTCTCTTGATGCCCTTCCAAAGGTACACAGTGTCATTCTAAAATGTCCTCTATGCTGCCGCTACATGACATCTATCCAACAATTCAAGTATACATTTTCTCATTTGAATGTCTTTTCTAGTTTACAATTTGAATATGTATAAGAATTTAGTATATTCATTGACAGCCTACCTACTACTGACTGATGATACCATGAAAATATAATTAAACATTTATTCAATTCAATGTTCTGTTAATTTACTTTTAAACAACAACAACTAACTTTGATTTTCGTTGCTCCATTGGTTGCAAAGTTTCTGAGATTAAATTACGAGAATAGTAAAAAGGAGTGTTAGAGAGCTGGCCCAAAACGGTCACGTGCAGAACAGCACAACCGCTCTATAACAGCCAGCCAATGATTGTTGACATGGTCAGTTATGGTTGATTCACTAAATCACCGAATGACCGGCAGGGAAAGTTGCTGCCCACATATTCTTTTTGTCTCTGTGTTATCCCGAAAAGGAATTCTGACAGGTTTGTATTTATATAAAATACTAGTTTTTAAATTTATTCGTGAGCGATGTATTTAATTATAGTAACCTTTCATAGGTTGTCTCCAGTAGTTAGCTAGCTAGCTTAGGCCTAGTCCAGCTGAATGTAGCTAGCTAACGTTAACTAGCAAACATCAGCTCTGGTTTAGTTACTTTATTAGCTTTAATATATGTATCACCTCTTTTGCTTAATTTCTTTATGGCTCATTTTTCATTTAGTAGTTAGTAAATCTAGTTTAACTAATCGTGATTTGGAAAAATTGTGTTATCTAGCTGGCATGCCACAAGGATATCAGATTGTAGTTTTGAGCGTCATTTAGACACACATAGTCTATATTAATATGTATTTATAAACAATGATACCTCTATTATAATAGTCCATGGTAGCCTAGCTTATGTACTATGTAGCTTATTGTAGTAATAGTCTATAATATTCATCTAGTTATTTTTCCATTTTTGAGGATTTATGTCGGCTAGTTGATATGTTATGTGAACTCAAACTCAAGAGTTTGAGTAGGTGTAAATGACAATTGCTGAGAAAAGAGAAAAAACAGAGAGAAAAAAAAATTTAAATATTTAATAGTTTGATTTGTATTGACCAATATTTTTTGCTTCCAGAATGTCAAAGAAAGAGAGAAAACTTAAGTTGATAAGAAAGCAGCTGGAAAATGCTGCAAGAGGCTGCCGCTCTTTGGAAAGTTGGGTACAAAGCAGTAAAGGACGATTTGAAGACAAAGGTAGGTATTTAGGCCTTTCTGCTATCTATAAGCTTGTCTTGCATAGCCATACATGGATTAGGTATCACAGAACCTGTTGCATTAAGAATGCTCATCTTAAAGAGAAACATGTCATATATTTACATTAACCAACACTAGACCTCGTTTTCTTCCTATCTGAATTTCTGGTTATGGCATAATTGTAACATTATTAAACATGACTGTTACTGTATATATTGCACTCAAATTCAAATCAATATTATAATAGAAATATTGCCATCTTTTCCACCTTAGATGGAAAATGTGCATAGCGTGAGGGAAATATCAGAGACAATACAGATTATGCTTTGGAAAGAAATGATGATGAGAAAGAGGAGGAAAGAGAGGATATAGAGGGTGCTATGGAAAGAGGTGATGATGATGAAGTTGACGAAAGAGAGAATACATAGGACGATATGGAAAAAGGCGATGGAAAAGTTGAGGAAAGAGAGGATACAGAGGATGCTATGGAAAGAGCTGATGGATAAGTTGAGGAACGAGAGGATACAGATGGTGCTATAGAAAGAGGTGATAATGAAGAAGTTAAGGAAAGAGAGGATGCTATGTAGAGAGGTGATAATGAAGAAGGTACGGAACACAGGAGGAACACAAAGGATGTTATGCAGAGAAATGATAATGATGGTCATGTAGATGCCAGTGAAAGTGAAAAAGAAAAGGATAATAGAGAGAGAAATTATTCAAATGACACAAAAAATAAGTAATACATATGCTCTCTTAGCGTCATTCAAGTTTCCCACTGATCCAGCTCTTCTTCACAAGCATAACTTAGACAGCATAGACCACCACTTTGAGAGGTTTGTTGATTTTTTTACTCTGTTGGACATTGTCAACCAGTTGTTAGTTACCGAAAGGCAGAGGGGCGTTCATTCCACAAGACCTGGTATAAAGATAATGAATGTCTCGAGTATTCTGTGTAAAGTGATTCAATGTTTTGTTTTTGTTGCCGACTGTTCTTGAAAGAGAGAAAAATATGAGAATATAGTAGTGTGGAGAACAGTGGGATGGAAAAAGAACACAGAAAAAATCAAGGCGCACAAACAAACAGAAGCACATATGGTGAGCATGGTAAGATGGAACAACTTCAAAAAGAGGCCATTGGAAGAGGCACTCACGAGAGCAGACATAGAAGAGCGACAACGCAACAGAGAGATCATGGCTAGACTGGTATACATCACATTGTATCTTGCACGGCAAGATGGACCATTCAAAGGTTATGATGAAACTCATACATCTTTGAACAAATGAAATTTTCTTGAACTTGTACATCTACTTTCAAAATATGATCCACCATCAGAATGCACCTTAATAAGATCAACCACATCCAGTGACAATAAAAAAGAGCGCAGACATCGCTGTTGTCTTAGAAGATACAAAAATACATCATCAGACCCCTTGCCATCTATGTCAGAAGAGCAATCCTTAAAGAAATGGATGAATCCAAAATATCATCCATACTCTTGGATGAAACAAATGATGTTTCTTATGTTGAACAAGTGTCATTTGTTGTTCGCTTCGTTAATCAGAAAGAAATCAAGGATAAATTTTTGAAAGTTTAGGATGTGAGTGGAAAAACAGCAAAGGAATTGGAAAATGTTGTTATGGAAATCCTTGAGGAGAATGGATTAAAAGTGGAAGACATCAGAGGCCAAGGCTATGATGGAGCTTCCAACATCAGTGAAAGTTACAATGGTCTGCAGTCAAGAATAGAGACCCACAATGAAAAAGCTCTCAATGTGCACTGCCATGCTCATTGTCTAAACCTGGTGTTGGTGGAGAGAGTGCCAAATCAAGCCAATATTTTGTGTGGTTTTTCAAGTTAGTGGAAAATCTCTACACATTCATTGCTCGATCTCCAAAATAGCAAGCTGCATTTTGGAAAATACAGCAAACCATGTAACTTGATCAAAGACTATCTGACACGCTGGGGGCATTTAGAGAAGACGCACTCAGATCCATGAAGAAGGTCCTTCCTGTTGTGGTGGAGCTGCTTCAGCACATGGCTAATAGTGATCCACCAGAATCTGCAGCAGTTGATGCCCAGATGCTTTTACGCAGTATAGATTTTGAATTTATTTTGTGAATGGAGATCGCCACACCTTTCTTAATTGAGACTGCCATCACATCTACTTTGCTCCAGAGAAAATATCTTGACTTAACAATATACACCATTGTGGACGAAGTCATTCAAAGAGTGAAAATAATGAGGAAGGGTGAAGTGTTCAAACTTCTTTTTTATAAAGCGAAGGCGCAAGCAGAGGCAGCAGGCATTGATGTGTAAGAAGAAATACCTGGACAAGTTCGACGGCAAAAGGTAGCTCAGGGGTACAGATATAGTTCTCAGTCTGCGACAGAAGACTACCAAGCCAAAGACCTGGAGGAGCACTATCGGGGGGAGGTATTTTTACCTTCCTCGACATGCTTTCCCATGAGCTACACCGAAGGTTTAAGAGCACGAATGACACACCTACTGGGGCAATTCTATCAGGTCTTCACTATCTTACCATCTCAGGTCACTGGAAGGGCATGCCAAATCACAGAGCCGCAGCATCCCTCAGTGATGTGTGCCGATTTTATGATGTAGAGAAAGAGAATGTTCCCACCGAACTCAAGGTATTCCATGCATAATATACTCTCCCCTCCCACAGTATGACAGCAGCGCTTTAATGCCTTAAAAAGAATGATTGGAATTAGATTTTCCAAATCTATCCATGCTCTTGAAAACGTACGCCACAATACCAGTGACCACTGCTTCAGTAGAGTGATAGTTTCCAAAACTCAAGCTGATCAAAACCAAGCTGAGAAATCGATGTGGAGAAAAAGGCTCTCTGATATTCTGCTGCTCTCAATTGACCATGATGAGGTCATTGACATATATAAACAGATGGCCAAAAGAAGATTCCTGCTATACTCACCCACTGTTCACGGGTGAGTATGTCTTGCTGCTTTTACCATGTTAATCTTCCTGTTTACTCTAACATTAGTTTATATTTGAATTGTGTAAATGATTTTATGTTCCGCATGTCCATATTGTGGTTACTGTATGTTCTTAAATTGTGTCTATCTGATCCTCTGTTTAAGCTAGTATTGGATGGCACCATTGAATACATGCATGGTAATTCGTAAGTGTCTAGGTGAGTTGGCCATTGGGAAACAACTTGTGATTAGCCTAGTACAATTACAAAGTTCCACTACTTCCTGAAATTAGGAAAACTTCTTTATTTCCTGTCCTACACTATTTGATTTTGATGAACAGATTATGTGCCTGATCATTCTTGTTGTGTCTGCAGTAGTCAAGCACACCTGGCATTAATTAATCACTTCATCCAATAGTGTAGGACATGAAGTGAGGAAGCTGTCTAAATTTCAGGAAGTACTGGAATTGTGCAGGTAACCATTTGAGCCTTTAGTTCAATAAGGTTTATTGTGCGTTTTTTCTTCCAAAATGCAAAAAATGTGATTTTTTTCCTTCCAGATGGCAAGCAGAGTGAGGACACCGTGCGGCGGAATCTAGGCCTTAGGATTTGCAGAGGTAGCTCTGTCGTTCTTCTCTACACTCGGGATAATTGTAGCAAAGGCTCAGATTAACCCTGAGTACATTTAGCATAGGAATTTAGTATATGGCTTTGTATAGGCATATAGACCATAGTATAGGTTTAGTATGGTGTTGGATTGTGTATTTGTGCATTGACTGAGCTTAAGTAAACAGTAATTATTGTCATATAGTAAATTAAGTATAAATATGAGTAGTATAAATAAATAAACAAAATGTGCGTTTAATGGACAAGTGAATTCTTTTTTAAATGAGCATTCTTGATATTTTGTCTTAGTTTTTTTCTGATTTTCTTTAGAGTAAAATATTGTATTCTTTGTTTTGTAAAAAGACAAAAAAACAAAAAAAAACAAGGATGATGACTTCCGGTATCTCACTATATGACAGACTTGTGCGCCAATGTAGCCTCATGTTGTGCAGTAGGTGCCCCCTTTTCATTTTCGCCCCCGCCCTTCAAAAATCCTGTGCCTGCCACTGGTTTCAAACCCATATTTTGTGGTGTTCTGACCCTATATTTAGGGGTGTTCCGATCCCATATGTTTGCAGGATAAAGACCTCCTCAACGACACCCGAATCCTCTATGACGTCATAAATACCCAATTAACCTGGGCCAGATTTATTGAATGGGAATTAATACTTGTGGTTAACATCGTATTTTTTTATTTTTTTTATAATAAACGGAAAAATATATATATTACAGGTGGATTAATTATGTGAATACATATAAATCCATTGATAAATAACACGTATCGATTGGAAGAGTTGGGGTAGAAAAGTTAACCGAAGTGGCCTCCTTTGCCTCCACGGAATCCACCTCCGCCGAATCCTTTGCCTCCTCCAAATCCACCTCCGCCGAATCCTTTGCCTCCTCCAAATCCTTTACTTCCTCCAAATCCACCTCCGCCGAATCCTTTGCCTCCTCCAAATCCACCTCCGCCGAATCCTTTGCCTCCTCCAAATCCACCACCGCCGAATCCTTTGCTTCCTCCAAATCCACCACCGCCGAATCCTTTGCTTCCTCCAAATCCACCACCGCCGAATCCTTTGCTTCCTCCAAATCCACCACCGCCGAATCCTTTGCTTCCTCCAAATCCACCACCGCCGAATCCTTTGCTTCCTCCAAATCCACCACCGCCGAATCCTTTGCTTCCTCCAAATCCACCACCGCCGAATCCTTTTCCTCCTCCAAATCCACCACCGCCGAATCCTTTGCTTACTCCAAATCCACCTCCACCAAATCCTTTGCTTCCTCCAAATCCACCACCGCTGAATCCTTTTCCTCCTCCGAATCCACCCTTTCCACCTCCAAATCCACCTCCGCCGAATCCTTTTCCTCCTCCGAATCCACCCCTTCCTCCTCCAAATCCTCCTCCACCGTGGCCATGATGTCCTCCTCCAGCTGCACAGCAGACAACCAGAAGCGTTGATATAATCAGGAGACGCTGAAAAGACAGATTGCCAAACGTTTATATCAAAACTTACTCAAATTTGGGGTTAATTAAGATAATTGTCACCTTAAATGATAAACATTAAGTAGCAGAGAGACAATTAACGTGAAAAGTGCAAAAATCAGTCATTAACACAAATGAATTTGAACAGCGGAATCTACAAATCGCAGTGATTACTTGTTTGTCTATAATACAATACAACCCAAATGGCTCACAATATTGCCATATATTTTAAAAATGTAATACCCATACAAGGCTAATCTTGAGTAATAACTTATATTCAAAGTATAAAAACGCTGGAAGCTACACATCATTTACTACTCTCATAACTATTCGCTCCGAAATAAATAATAATATTAAGACGATTCAAATGATTTGAGGGCAAAAAAAATGTTGAATCTAAAACGAAATAAAATTCCTTACCATCTTTTTCGTTTAAGAATAAACCTTGCGAGCTGAAAGAGATCAGGTCATAAAATGATACCTTGTGCCACTCCGCATCATTTATATACGGATTTCCTGAAGGTCAAACGGGTGTTCGTTTCCTGTTTACCTGGGCTACCAGTCACTGGTAGACGGGTATAATCTTGATTTTAAACAGAAACAAAATGAATTTGGCAGGTACATTTTCTTTTTCGGGATATTATATATATAATATATATATATATATATATATATATATATATATATATATATATATATATATATATATATATATATATATATATATATACATATATATATACTAACTAATATGAAATAACGAAAGATGATTTTCGTTTTTTAAAAAGACCAAACAAGGATCAAACAACAATTAAGAAAGAAGGAAAAGAGGAATATCAACGGAATAAAATAATATAAACTTTTACCCGTTAAAGAAAGTGAAAAATAGGTTGGGGTTCGAACTTATGCCATCGACCGCTCTTCGTAGTGGTCTAAACAGCAAAGAGCATTTTAGTCCGTTTGCTATTCCTCTCTTCCTCCTATCTTAATCTTTGATACTTCTTTGAGCTTTTTAAAAGACGAAATCGCTTGTGTAGCATCTTTCCTTATATCCTCTGGTTTAGTTAGCATATATATATATATATATATATATATATATATATATATATATATATATATATATATATATATATATATATATATATATATATATATATATATATATATATATATATATATATATATATATATATATATATATATATATATATATATATATATATATATATATATATATATATATATATATATACAAGAGAAAGAAATTTTGACGCGAATGAGCAATGAGACAAGAAACAGGAGTTTTTTTAAAAGTAAGAGAAGGGGACATTAGAAGAACACTAGAATCAAAAGAATCAAAGAGAGCAGAGGGCGGCACAATGGAGGCAATCCCTTACTGAGAAGACAGAAAGAACGCAAGGGGAAAAAAGTTTTAAATTCCTGGCCGGGACTCGAACCCGGTTTTGCTGATTGTCGGTCAGATGCTCCGTTAAGCTACCATTACTTCGCCCAAAGCGTTACCCCATCAAACCCAGTATCTTTCTAAGCTATGAACCTCCTGTTTCTTGTCTCATTTTTTCATTCGCGTCCAATTCTTCTTTCTCTTGTACTATATGTATTTATAGTCAGCTATACAAGGTTTCTGCATCTTTCTTTCGCCCTTCAAAATTGTTTTGAAAGGCAGAAAATAAATATGGCGAAAGCCCTGTGGTGGTTGTTATCACCCGCAGAACTTGTATTTGCTCTTTCTTTTATATATATATATATATATATATATATATATATATATATATATATATATATATATATATATATCATGAACTGTTGGAGTTTTAATAGGAAGGTGAAAACCAAGCACGCTATTGAGATAAATGCAGTAGATTTTCTTCCTAACATATTTTATTAAAGGTGACTGCGAGTTTAGCGTTAATTATTTTCTTTTCGAGTGTCTCGATTTGTCTTATATTCCACCTTTGGTCGTGAGTCATCCCGTGGATAAGTTTGCTAAATTCATTATAAAAGTAGTAACGAACGAGGGTAGGAAACTAAAGTAGTTCACTGATCAAAACAAAATATTCATTGGCCTGAAGCGTTTCGATACACACCTGTATCATTATCAAAGGTTGATATTTGTAATTTAAGGAATTGAAGATAGAGCTTTATATACATCGTTGTTTAGATGTTAATAAATATACGAACATACTTATAATAAGAAATTCTTAAACACAAAAAGGTCCATTGAAATGAAGTTTTTGAGATTGTTTAAATACAGAAAAGTACATTGAAATCAAGTTTCTTTATAAGACTGCTTAAAAAGATTAATCTATAATGGACACAAGATTAAGATGGTCAGGGATTATTATTATTATTATTAGCTTGATGGTGAAGTATAATGATACAAGCTCTTTGTTCCTATGTCGATCTGAACTCGCAAGCGTTCCAGAATCTTTTTTGAGAGCCTAACTTTGGTCATCCCAATATATGAGTAGAGGCAGAGCTCCGAGGCTCCAGCGTTACACTTGTTTACATATATCAGATGGGTCCGTTATTTGGGCTCTTCAAAGGTAGGTCTCAGGTTTCTTTCCTTTTCAAGGGTGAGATTTAGGGCGCTTTTCATTGCTTTTTAATTTATGATTTTAGTTCGATAAGCGAAACTTATTAAGATTTTGTTGGAGGAGTTTGAGGTTTTGGCGCTATCTCAGGTTCGATTTCTCATTTTCAGTTGCCCCGTCGTGTTCCAATAACCAGAATTATAAATATATATAACAAATTGCAAAGCTTGCAAGAGACATTACGAAAACAAAGGGTCGAATGCTAAACATAAAGCAACCTGAGATACACCCCCTCCCCAGAAAAAGGGTCCTATGCTGAAAGTAAAAATAATATAACCAAAAAGTAAAACATACTATAGGCAATTTGGCGCATATCACCATCATCATCATCATTATAATCATTTATCCTACTCACCTCTCTCGTCATCCATATCATTAGCACTACTCATCCCTCACTTACACAATATGTATTTTATACATCTCTCCTACACATTCACCTCTTCTTCTATCCCGATCTCGATCTCTTAACTTTCTTATATCAACCTCAAGACCAAAATCGAAATATAAGATAAATCGAGAGACTCGAAAAAGAAAATAATTAACACTAAACTCGCAATCGTATTTAATAAAAATGTGAGGAAGAAAATCTACTCCCCAACTATTCATATATATATATATATATATATATATATATATGCAAAGTAAATCGGACACTCCGCAAATAAAGCCGCAGAAACTGAAGGCAACATTTATGTACGATAAAAGTTAAGAAATAACTAACTTGTAGGGCCCATAAAAGAACAACATGGATAAAAACATAAACGCATACATAAATTTCTTGTATATGCGAATACATACCATTATGTGTATGTAGTCGTCATACACCTAAGCAGTGATAATTTTTCTACTTCCATATATATATATATATATATATGCGATCCTTTTACATTCAATTTTTTCACACTTACACGCACTAGTATTATGCATATATATATATATATATATATATATATATATATATATATATATATATATATATATATATATTCAATTTATGCATACATGGTTCCCTATGCACACGTGACAGCTAAGTCTCATCGAGTTGGAATACAAGCGATTAGCCATCGCCCTAGGCCGTATATGCAGGAAAAACCCCACATCCTTTAGAAGAACAAGGTTGCTTTCAAATCCGCAAAAAACCCAAACGTTTACTCATAAAAAACCCAGTTGATTTTGCCCTAAAATGACAGGGTTTCTTTTTCTTTGATAAACATATTATTTTTTCCTTTGAAAATCACTCGCAAAGAACCATGCAAAACGTTTCCCCCTCGATCTAGACAACTGTTTTCCTTTATAATGTAACTTTTTTTCCATTTCTCCTTAAAAAAATATTAATATTTATCAGAATTCTCCTCAAGAGCGAAGTTCAAAGTTCGCTCAATAAAGTACGTCTACGAGTACCTTCGAAAAATCTTCTCCGTCTTCTGCGTTCACATGTGATCATTTTCGATCTCTGTTGTATGTATTTATATTTGCACGCATGTATATATTAAACGCAACATTGTCACTCTCCAGTCTAAAAGGGATAAAAAAAAGGTCTTCTTTCAAGGAACCTTGATAGTCTTATCGGCCTTTGGCATATAGAAGTCTCTTATCGGGCCTATTTTAAGTCAGGCGTATTGAGATGAAATGACGAAAGTGATTATTGAGTCGGGAAAACATTTTGTTATTTCCTAATTCTTTTAAGGTGATTGTGCCTCTCTCAGCAGTCCTGTTTATGTTAATTTAAGTTAGTAGTAATTGCGACATGTATTGGTCACCATCGATGACGAAATTCTGTATTGTTTTTGTTTCTTGTTTTTTTATGGGGCAAGTTCTTTTAAGTTCTCCATAAGTTATGGCTAGGTTTGTGTTAAGTTTTATTTAAATTCCAGTTAAATGCTATTTACGTTCTAGTTAAGATCCAGATTTGTTTTAATTCTATTCTGGCTGTTTCAGTTAAGTTTGAATTCAATTTTGGCTAAATTCAAGGAAAGGTTCATATAAATTCTAATTATTTTCTAGTTAAGTTCGAAGTAAATTCTTAATACGTTCTAGTCAATTTATAGTTGTTTTATTTCAATTCCAGTTCTGTTTTCTTTAAGTTCGAGCGAAGCTGTTGCTCTAAACTTAATACAATTCTTAGGTTTTTGTTAATTTTTCAATTTCATTCTTAATATTTTCTGGTCGGTTTATTTGGATTTCAGTTAAATTCTATTTAAGTTTTAATTAATTTTTAAGCAAATTATTAGTTACTTCTAACTAAGTTCTACTCGAGTTCTACATCATGCCAATCAGATTACATCGCGCCATGTCCTCGCCCGGGGAGGTTCAACACCCTTTCTCCCTTACAGAGGAGAGGGAAAGGGCAGAGAGAAGAAGAGAGAATAAAGTCCGCCTGTGGGTAGCCAAGGGGGCATTAAAATTACCCAGAAACATTTGTAGGAGAAGAATAACTCGAACTATGGATTTAAAGATATTATTATGCAACCTCATCACTTTCTCTAGATATCTCTTCTAGGATGCCTACGGTATTTTTCACATTTTAGTTGTAAGTAGCTAATAATAATATCATCATTGGGTATAATATCAATAATAATACCAATGATAATAGTCATTATAAAAACCAAAACCAACGTGGAATCCAATAAAGAAAATGGTGAATTTGGGGGAAATGTTAAAGAAGCGCCACATTTGAGAAGACAATTTGGCGCGCTAACGAGCGGTAGAGTGGGCAACCCTCCTCGCTCTAGAACGGTGGTTCCTAGTACACGATATAAGATCACTAGTAGTGGAAATTTAAAACGTGGACCTCCTTTGAGCCTCCATCTTAAAATGTCCTCATGATTTCATTCGAATCACCTCTATATTAACCGCTATTATTTTATTTGTTCTATAATGCATTTCTATACGTAACAAACTACCTTAAAATTGTAAAGTAGGTATAGTAAGGTTAGTATAGCAATGAGTAACCACCTTCACACTACGGCAGACATTGGAAACAATCACTCGCTTGGCGCTTCTGGGAATTTATTTAACTTTTCCAAAACAATCAATTAGAGATTGTTGTCTTCCCTAAAGCCCTATATTAACTAGTAAAGACTAGGCCTCGTTACAGGGGAGGTCGATACCAAGTACGTTCATAAAATTTTCTTCATTGGGAGAACGTGTAATTTTCTTAAAATTCCTTCGTTGGTTTTTCACACTTTCTCTTCAACTAATGAAGTTTTTTTAATACTTCTTCCAAAATGCTTTTTATTTAATTTTCTAATTGGATTTTTATACAAAATGTCGTGATCGAATTTAGTTTACGATCCGAATTCAAACATTTTGTTGCCAATTTAGTTAAAAGTCGTCCTTTAATTAAAAGAAAGATTGCCCTAGGTTCTAAACATTGCTTTTGAAGAAGTTCCATTTCCGAACTTGAATTGCGAATCGAGTTGTTTTAATAAAAAAAAATTCTCTTTTCTGTTAAAGATTTAAACGAATAAATAAATCAGATTTACATTTCATTCAACATGGACGAAGTGAATAAGTCTTTACCCGAAAAATAATTGTCGTCTCAAATTGACTTCGCATTAGAAATCAAATTTAAATTAAACGATCATTCGAGGAATCATAAATTCTATTCACCTAACTCTACACAATTCTGTCGGCGGCTCAAGATCAGATCTCGAGGAACTTTTGCGTAACCTTGCTCCGAATCTGTAAAATCTACTCCCAAGCACTGCTCAGATTCTCATCTGTTCCCTATTGTATTTCCTCCTCTTGCTACGTCAACTTCTTCAGAAGAACCCATTTTCAGGCGATTTTTTAATGCAACTATTTTTAAAGTCTTGATGTACTTCATTTGAAACTCTCATGGACTCCGTATGGCTTATAAATACTCTTTGTTTAAACAAAAGTTCAGGAGTAAATGATCAGGACAAAGTCTCTCTTTAACTTTTAATTCCGAGAAAACGGTTTCTTGTATCCAAGCATCAGCAAATTTTGCGATTCTGCTAAAAGTTACTAAACCAGGAGGTTGGTGTAATCAATACTCCTTGTTTACGTTAAATGAGCAGAATTCTTTTGCATTCAAAGATCGGGTCGAAATCTATCCCTAGCTTATAACTTTGCGAGACCGGTTTTAATATCGTAGCCTCAACAAGTTTTGAGATTCTGTTAAAAGTTCCTAAACTAACTTATTGGGGCTTCCAAATCGAAACGGCCCAAGTAAAAAGTCTTGTGGCACGTCATCTAAAATTTCCATCAAACCAATTCGATTAATAATAGTGACTAAATCAGCACTATTTATTTGCATATAGGGATCAGGACGAAGTCTCCTCTTACCTTCCACCTCGAGGAACCGGTTTCTAGGATCGTAGCATGAAAATGTTTTAAGACTTTGCTAATAGTTCGTAAAACATTTGATTGGGGTTTATAAATCGTAACCGACCAAGTAAAAAGCCATATGGCATCTTATCTAAAACTCTCCCAGAACTCATTCGCTTTATAAATACTCCTTGATGCACTAAATTAACATTATTCATTCGTATCCAGGGATCGAAACAAAATCTTTTCTTAACTCTCACTTTAGAGAAACTGGTTTTTAGTAGAGTAGAATTTTCAAATTTTGAGATTCTGCTTAATGTTTCTAAATAGTAACAAACCATTTAAAAAGCTATCAAGTACATTATCTAAAACTCCTCTAGAACTAGTTCGTAATTTATACTCCTTGTTTAAAATAAATCGGTAGTATTTATTGATTTGCATTCAAGAATCGAGACGTAGTTTCTCTTTAACTTTCAACTCCAAGAAACTGATTTTTAGTATCATGGCCATCAGCTAATTTTAAGATTCTGATAAAAGTTCATAAACCAATTGCTTGGAGTTTCCAAATCTGAACATACCAAGTACAAAGCCTTGTGGCAGCTCATCTAAAACTCCCCTATAACCAGTTCGCTAAATTTATACTCGTTATTTACAATAAATCAATTGTATTCATTTGTTTCCAGAGATCGAGACGAAGTCTTTCCTTAACTTCTAGCCTCGAGAAACCAGTATACTATCTTATGATCTGCAAGCTTTGAGTGTCTTTTAATAGTTTCTAAACTAAATTATTGGGGTTTATAAATAGTAACAACACACGTAGAAAGCCTTGAGACACCTCATTTAAAACCCTATATCCCATTCGATTAATTATTACTCTTTGATTACGTTAAATGAGGGATGTTCATTTGCATCCACGGATAGAGACGAAGTTTCTCCTTAACTTCTATCCTCAAAAAAATGGTTTCCAGTATGTATCAGAATAAGGTTAAAGGGCGACCACATGCTCTTTTATACCCATGTGATCATGAGATCACCGCATGGAGTTTTAAAAGCACGGCTGATCCAGGGTGAGGGTGCAGCCTATGCAGTTATCACATCCCGCTGTATTTGCTTAGGGACCGATTTCATCGTCTCCCATGGCCGCCTTTCAGCCAAAATTCCTGCCTTCAGTCATAAGATCGAAGTTCGGCGAACATTCCACGCCAAAGTTATCACAATCATCCCTTCCCCCTTCCCCGAAGGAGTCACCGACCTTTCTCTAAAATCGCACGTGTGTGTAGAAGCGGCCGCCAAAGCCACCAAAAGCCAACTCACTAGGCGTCTATATGATCCTTCGACTCAGTTTAGTAAAGAGCACTAATAGACTTCCCACCTACTACCGCGAACGAGCTGAAGGACGCTCGCCTCTAACCGCGTTCGGAGACATCGGTGACTTTGATTCGAGAACGAAGGCTAAATCTATATCCGTGAACTCTGCAATAGTCAATCGGCGAGTATCTGACGCGGATTCCCATCTCCAAAGGCCATCTACAAGTGCTCCTTCATCTAAAGCGAGAGGTAACCCGACTTTCCCCTTCGCAGTCATCGTATCCCAACTGGCCCTTTCTTGCAACGAGCACGTAAGCAATTGTAACCGTTGCCGCCTGCAGATTGATCTAGAATCTGGCTTACCCAATCGATCCATTCTTTGTGTGTGCGCTCCTGTTTAAAACCCACCATTTAAATCACTGAACTGAATCCGACCTCCTTAATCCCTCAATTAACCCACCTGCATCTCATGTAGACATTCAACTCCGTCTGTACGACCATTCCCTTTAAACCCTATATTTATCTATATTTAAAGATTATTTTGTTGCTGGTAAAGATATATTTTCGTCATTGTCTTTTCTTTGCAATCCCAACGCGTACCAGCTACCTGTTAATCTTTGGCCAACTTGCATTCTGAAATATTTGTTTTAAAAAGGACCCCGCAAAGTTAATAATAAACCATCCCCACTGGACTCATAACAATTTCCCCATTCAATAACGGTCTTCAACAAACTTCAGCCCAAAGCCGCAAAAGTACCTACGTGTATATATATATATATATATATATATATATATATATATATATATATATATATAGAGAGAGAGAGAGAGAGAGAGAGAGAGAGAGAGAGAGATAGAGAGAGAGAGAGAGAGAGAGAGAGAGAGAGAGAGAGTCTGGCCATTCCACGACATAGTATCATGCCATCAGTATATTTTGAGTGGAATGTAAATAGAAATGGCAGAATTTGAAATCTTTGAGAAACTCCATCTATAAGGTGTTGGATTTCCATATCTAAGTACAGGGCTCAAACCAAGAGAGAGAGCACCCCCTCCCCCCATTCTTCGTACTTAGGGAGCTAGCCGCGTAGTGGGGGAGGGGGGAGCCTTGAATATAACGCGTGACCGCAGGCAGTTTCATTCATACGAGTCATTGCACAGATTTTCCATCGCAATATCGCTCTCTCTCTCTCTCTCTTCCTCTCCCCTTTTCTTTGCACACACCTCATATCACTCTTCTCTCCCTAAACTTGCCAAAGTGGTCTCAATATCCATTCAACCCTGACGCGAAATTGGTGTCGCTCCATTGTTCCACGATGATTTAATTAATAAATACTCTTTATTTCTTGGGATAGTTTGACCAGTATTTTTCTGCCTCCAGCGAAAGACATATCCTTCCCTTACATCCGCCTTCGGAAAATTGGTTTAGGGTTTCGTAACCTCATCAAGATTCAAGTTACTGATAAAAATTCCCAAACTAAATGACTAGCGTCTATTGTAAATATTTAGGGCCCAATTTAAGAGCCTTGAGGCACCTTACCTAATCCAATGAGAAAGTGTTTGCTAAATATATACTCGTTGTTTACAGTCCATGACTAGTATTTAATTGCACTCAATATATATGGACATGTTCTTGAAACTCATTTGAACCTATTTTTATTTTACAAAACTAGACATATGCAAATAAGGCAAAATTGTACAAGATAATTGACGGGGAAGTAATAGTTGCAGATATTCTTGAAATTCTGAGGCCTCTTTGGTAACGGAAATTCGCTTGATTTATTAAACCCTATGTGCAGGTTATTTAACACTAAGCGCAAGCTGTAGTTTCTATGGCGACGGAAATTCGGTTAATATTTTTAATGCTAAGCATAAGGTGTTGTCTCAATGGTTAAGGAAATAAGGAAGTTCGATTGATTTAACCATCCGGTAGACTGTTGTCTCTAATTTCTATGATTACGGAAATTCAGGTGATTTATTTTGAAGCTCTGCGTAATCTACGTACTTCGTATATAGTCTTTCTACCACTGTAGATTAATTATGTTATTATCGGTCAAAATTTTGCATACAAGCCTTTCTCTAGTAACATATTCTTCTCATTCACGTATCGATAATTAGAATAATTGCGCGATAATTAATATAAAATAATCGCTTTGTGAAAATAAATAATCACTTCTTTCTCCTTCAGCGTTTTCCAAGGTGACTAACTAATTACTTTCCCCAATTTGTTTTTCTATGGTAAGCTGAAGAGAGAGAGAGAGAAAGAGCGAGAGAGGAAAAAAAATAACCCTTAAATTATCAGAAATCATTTTGGAAAGAGGAAATGGATTCGAACAAAACAAAGGTCAACTGCTGATCGTTGAGGCGTTGGAGCGGGTCTGGTCGGTAAGGAAAAAAAAATTGTGACAGAAGACCAGAATAAGAAAGATGCAGAAGGTTTAACTAATGTAGAGAAGGTAGGAAGAACAATAGTATACGAAGTAATTGAATTGGTGCAGGATTTATGAGGTAACGATGTCCAAGATATAAGAATGATGTGTTAGAAATGTAGGAAAACGTAGAAGAAAATTAGAGAGAAAGGAAGTGAGGAGAGAGAAACAGGAAGAAGGAGAGATAGGAAGATATAGGGAGAGGGAGGTAGAGCGTGATATGGAGAGGGAGGAGGGAGAAATAGGGCTGGGTGGATGGAGGAGAGAGAGAGAGTAGTAGGAATGGAGGGAAGAGGAGGATGGATAGAAGGACAGAGGGAAGGGAGGGGGGGGGGGTAAGAAAGAGAGAGTGAGGGAGAAAAAGATTGAGAGAGAAAGAAACATAAAGAAGGAGAGAGGGAGAGAGGAAAATAGGAAGGATGATTGATGGCAGAGGCAGTGGAAGTTTGTGTGTTAATGGAATGGGACGAATAACTGACTCTCAAACATATGCTCACATCAATAAAAAGAGAGAGAGAAGTGAATCACTTTAGCAAGTGTGGGTCACGTAAAAGGTAAGTTTTGTACAATTCTTGTGGAATGCCCTAAAGGCATCGTCTATTTCCAAGTCTAATCTTGACTTTACTCGACAACTGACCTTGAAACGACTTTGGAAATGAGCTAGGAGGAAATTTCCTGGCCCTGGAAAGGCCAAGTTACTCTCACCTTTTGCTCCCATTAGCGATAATTACATATCTGTATGGATAAAATGTCATGCATTTGCAGAGCTGGGCTTCATATGTACAAGATGCATAATAATAATAATAATTATAATAATAATAAAACATTTTGTCTATCGTTATTACCAAGCGTGTTATATTGGTGTTCTTTAATAATTTGTCTTAGTTATTACCATGCTTGTCATACTGTGTGTGCTTTCATTTTGTCTCTAGTTATTACTAATCCCCCTACACCCGTGTCCCTTTGTATTTTGTTTGCCTGATGTTATTAGCATGTTTATTACACGGTAACCCTTTACAATTTCTCTCTCGTAACTACCATGAGTGTCATAACTGTGCCTCTTAGTAAAATGCTTATCGATGATATCATGAATGTTATACCATTGTACCTATTTTGTCTCATTATTACCATGAGTGTTGTACCGGTATTCCTTTATCTAATTTCTGTCGCTTTCTCGTTATTACCATGCTTGTAACACCACTTTCACTTTACATTCGGTCTCTCGTTATTACCACGCATGTTACACCCCTTTCGTTTTACATTCAGTCTATCCTTATTGCCATTCTTGCTACAGCACTTTCCCTATACATTCGTTCTCTCGTTGTTATCATTATTTTGCTCGATTTTCCTTTGCATTCGATATATCGTTATTATCATATTCTTTACACCACTTTCATTTTACATTTGGTATCTCATCAGTGACATGTTTGTTACACCGAATTTTCGTTACATTCTGCATCTGTTTATTAGCATGAGTGTTACACCACTTTCCGTTTAGATTCAGTCTCTCATTATTACCATGCTTGTTACACCACATTTCCTTTAAATTTAATCTCTCGTTATTAGCATGGGTCTTACACCGCATTCGTTTTACACATCTTTCCTTTTACATGCAGTCTCTCTTTATTATCAATCTAGTTACAACTTTTTCTCTTTGCTTTTGATCTCGTATTATTACAATGCTTTTTACACCTTTTTCACTTTAACTTCGGTTACTCGTTATTATTATGCTTGTTACACCACTTTCCTTTTTACACAGAGTCGCTGTTTATTAACATACGTTTTACACCAGTTTCGCTATTAACGCTTGTTACACCACGTTTTCTTCACATTCAGTGTCTCGTTATTATCATGTATTTTAGGCAACTTTCCCAATACATTCGGTCACTCTTTATTATTATTATTGTTACACCACTTTCGTTTTACTTTCAGTATCTTGTTATCGCCATGCTTGTTAAACCACTTTCCCTTTACAATCGGTCTCTCGTTATTAGCATGAATTTTACAACACTTTCGTTTTAGATTTAGTCTCACGTAATTACCATGCTTGTGTAACCAATTTTCCTTTACATTCGGTCTCTCGTTCTTACCAAACTTGTTAGACCACTTTCCCTTTATATTCGTTCCCTCTTTATTATCTCTCATTTAATCACATTTCCTTCACCTTTGGTCTCTTGACATTATCATGGTTGTTACACAAATTTCCATATTCATTCGGTCTCTTGTTATTATCATTCTAGTTAAACCATATTTCCTTTACATTCGGACTCTTGTTATTACCATGATTGTTACACAACTTTTCACTACATTCGGTATCTCGATATCATCCTGCTCGTTACATCACTTAAGTTTTAACTTCAGTCTCCCTGAAATACCATGATCGTTAAACCACTTTCCCTTCACATTTGTTCGCTCGGTATTTTAAGGCAAACTCGTTTTACATTTGGTGTCTCGTTGTTACCATTATTGTTAAACCACTTTCGCTTTACATTGCCTCTCGTCTTATCATGCTATTTACACCACTTTCCCTTTACATTCATTCTTTCTTTTTTATTATGCTTGTTAAACCACTTTCGTTTATATTCGTTTTTCATCATTTCCTTTTGCATTCAGTCAATCGTTATTGCCATACTTGTTATACCACTTATCCTTTACATTTGCTCTCGGGTTATAGTCATGCTTTTAACAAGACTTTCCATCTAAATTCTGCCTCTCATTATTACCATGCTTGTTACACCCCTTTTGTTTTACATTCAGTTACTCGTCGTTAGCATGTTTGTTATATATCTTTTTCTTTACCTTTATCTTTATGAAAAAAATAACCTTTTTTTTCCACCACTTTAGTTTTACAGAGGTTCTTGTTATTACATCACTTTCTTTGTACATTCACTCTTTCGTTACCATACTTTTTACACCAGTTTTCCCCTTTACATTCGGTCACTCATTATTATCATGCTTGTTATACCACTTTCCTTTTACATTCCGTGTCTCATTATTTACATGATTGTTACACCACTTTGATTTTACATTAGGTCTTTCTTTATTATCATGCTTGTTACACCACTTCCCTTTACATTCAATCTTTATTTATTACCATACCATTTACACCAATTTCCCTTTAAATTTAGTCCCTCGTTTTTACCATTTTTGTTCATTACTTTCCCTTTACATTCGATCTCTCGTTATTACCATGTTTGTTACACAACTTTTCTTTTACATTTGGTATCTATATTATCATGCTTGTTACACCACTTTAGTTTTAAATTCAGTATGTTATTTTTACTATGTTTGTTACATGTCTTTCGCTTTTCATTTGGTTGCTCGTTATTACCATGCCTGTTACACCACTTCCGTTTTAAATTCGGTCTTCCATTATTACCATGCTTATTAAACCATTTTACCCTTGCATTCAGTCTCTCTTTATTATCATACTTTTTAGACTACATTCGTCTAACATTTAGTCTCTCGTTCTTACATTGCTTGTTACACGACTTTCACTTTGCATTTGTTCTCTCGTTTTATTATGCTTTTGCATATGTATCCCTTTCCCTTTCTTTGCACATTATTACCATGTTTGTTGCGCCATTGTCCCATTATATTTTCTCTCCCAGCCTTAGCTTGTTTGTTACATCCGAGTCCGTTGAGAGTGTCTCTCTTTTTGATCATGCTTTTTATACGGGTCTCTCTTTACATTTTATCACTATTTTTTAGACATGCATTTTAAACCAGTTTCCCTGCACATTATATCCCATTATTACCATTCATTTTGCACCTGTTTTCCTTTTTATTTTGTATATCATATTACAATGAATCTCCCACCTCTGTTATTTTTGTATTTGACCTCCCGTTATTAGCATGCTTGTTATATTCTGCTAGTTTACATTTTGTCTACCCTAATTTCCAGGGGTGATCAAGAAGTAATGACAATCGGACTCGTGGCAGAGAGACCATAAGTGATGGGAGGGAGGGAAGCGCGGGGCATCAAGTGTTGCCTATTGTGACGTGCTTGAACTTGTTGCCTCTTTGCTGGGTTACATTTTCTCGTTGCTATGTGCGATTGCGTCATTGTTGGTTTCACGCTCTAACCGGAAACATGGATTCCTCTAAAGAAGGTTCACTCGGTGTAAACTCGGGGAAAAAAGCAACGAAAATAAAAGGGGAATTATTGCAAAATTTCCCGAGTTTACTCCATCACTGGAAACTGTTTCTCACTGGATTCGGGTTTTTTCAGCCGGAAAACCCCAGCTAGAAGATGATCATCGGCCTGGAGGCCCTCGAACATCCGTGACCGAAGCAACAATGGTCCGTGCCCGGGCCATCATTGGCGAGGTTCCAACTGTTACTCTTCGATTCTCATTTTTAGAACTTGGTGTCAGTTATGGGAGTGCACATGGCATTGTTCATAAACACTTAGGACTAAGGAAGAAGTTTGCTCGATGGATACCCCATTTGCTATCAGAAGAGCGAACGGGTGCGGATTTGTCGTCTCTGGCTGACTGAATTCGAACTAAATGGTCCGAAATGGTTCTCAAATGTTGCTACGGGAGATACAAATGGTCAGAAACGGTTCTCAGATGATGCAACTCGAGATGAGTGTTGTATTTCTTTCTTCATCACCAGAGATAAGCAGTCCAACATGGTATGTTTAAGTTATGGTGAGCCTCGACCTCAGATTTTCAAGGAAGGGTTTTCGCAGCAGAAAGCGCCTTTTGACTATCTTTTTCAATTCTCAAGAACCAATGTATGTGCATGGGGTACCTCAACAGTCTATTATCACAGCCAAATACTACACTTACCAAGTCCTTCCTTAAGTCCTGGTACATCAGGCCAAGTTCGCACCAACCCGCCGCTGATCGCGCCTTTTGCTGCACCACGACATCGCTGCACCCCCATTAAACGCGCACCTGACTGTGCAATTCACAAGCAGCGAGGAATCACACTTCTTGCCCATCCACCCTACTCAGTGATCTTGCTCTCTGTGATTTATGGTTGTTTACAAAGATCAAGGGTGTGATTGCAGGGAAGCAATTTTATCGTATCCAAGACCTAGCACGAACAGTCAATTCAGTGCTACGAAGTATACCAGCTTCTGAGTACTGTGACTTCTTCATAAAGTGGCGAAGGAGGATAGAACGCTGCATAGAGGCAGTAAGAGAGTAGTTTAAATGAATGTAGACTGCTGTTAGGATATACCTCTGTTCTACAAAAAAATATACGGTCTCCCTGTCATTACTTTCTGATCACCCCTCGTACTATTCTTGTTATATTGCTTTTCTCCCTTTAATGCTCTGCTATTTTAAACCCTTTTCTTTTTATTTTAGTCTGCCGATATTACCATGCCTGTAAAAATCTGTTTATTTATATTTAGTTTCCCTTATTACCATGATAGTTTTACCGGTGTCCCTTTATATCTTTCTCCTGTTATTACTGTTTGTTATACCGGTGTCCCTTTAAACTGTTGTTGCACCTAATTTTACCTGCCACCAATTCCTCCTCTCTTTCTTCCACTAAAAATTAAGAAAAACTAATTCTTTCGGTTTTGTTTTTCTTTTTTTAGGCTATTTTCAGCTATTTGGGAGCTTTGAGACATGCATTTAAATGTATTCTCAATTCTCTTTTAGCGAGTGGTCATGCCACCAAATAAAGTTAAATTAATGTTCACACTTAACAAACTCAACACACCAAGCAGGCGATCGGGGATTAGTGGCACATCTAGCGACCGCTGGCAAGCACATGATGGTGACACCTGGCAACCTCACGCCACTCGAACCTATTTGCCGGCACTGATAAGAGGTGCGGAATATATCGTGTTTTCATCGCCTCGCCACTCACTAAACACTCGTTCGCTCCACGCCAAGTGTCAGCCTCACCGTCAACCCCCAAGCTCTCCATTGACGCGAGCTGTAGCCACTTGACATGTGTAATCAAGAAGAATTACTACTTAACCTTGTAAATAAAATGTTATATAATTGGTGTGCGTTTGTTTAAACAAACGTTCCAACATCATGTAATAAGAAAACATTATGTTTCGACAAGATTGAAATTCTGTATTGATACTCAGGAAAGAAATATCAAAGTTGACACATTTTTGCTTTCTGAAGGGCACTGCGAGATTTTGTGTAATTTTTTTGTTCATTTTGAAATTTTATTAGCAAATTATCATAATTTTCAGAACTTATATATGTCTCCTAAAATTTCCTTCGCCAATTCTATGACTCACTTTCGCGGTATAGATGTTTTGCCGGGATCCCTTTACAACTTGATTCCAGGGCAATTTGGACTGGGTTCAAGTCTGACAGGAATAAGAAGAAAATGAAGGAATGAAAAGAATTATTGTGACTGGCAACCCTATGAATACCTTTTTCGTCATTCCTGTCATCCTATTTCTTTCTTCTTTTCTTCTTCTAAACCTATTAAAATTAATACGATGAGATCTCCATTTGATTACGTACATTATATATACAACTAAATTTGGTTTGCTTTGTTGCATGATTGATTGTCTGCAATTTAATGCAAAAAAATAATGCTACAAACGTAGAAATAGAATTGATAAGGAAATAATTTTCGTTATCATCAGACATGAGGCCATTGAATTAGCGACCATTTTATGGTGTCCTAAAAATTTCTGGTGGTGGTACCTCAACTTAGTGGCACACTTTACTTGGTGCCTCAGCTATGGGTGCCTCTTCGAAAATAATGCCTCACTCGAGGTGGTACTTCACTTGCACCGGTGTGTTACTTGCTTCATAGCCTTACTTGCTTGGAGCGTCACTTGCGGTAGCGCCTCATCCTCTGTTCATTTACACTAGTAGTGCCTCACCTTTGTTCTGTACGTCACCTGACCACCTACACAAATCTATGGTTTTGTGGTAACTATGGCAATCGTTCATACTCCACAAGCTGCATTTGGCTTTCCGGACGGACGCTCCTCATTTAACCCAACCAAATGACTCTTTCAAATAAAAAGTTCTCCAGAGGACTGTTTTAATGGCTTCTTTTACCTTTCCCTTTGGTATTGCAATACACGAAAAGTGTATTGTCACGTTCTTGGTGTGCATGAAGAGCCTCCACTGTCATTCCCTATTAGGTCTGAGTTGCTGACCATCACGATAGTAATTGTAATAAAGTGCTTCGTCGATTGCATTTTGAATTAAGTCTTACTCTACTGTTCTTTAATAAACAAATTCCAAAGGTCATTACCGTAATATTTTACTTTGCCAAAAGAACGATAGGGGAAGGAACTTAAAACGTAATAATCCAACAGGATTGGACTCATAAACGCTGGGAGACCATTAATACCTAGAATTTGATTCATAAGCCAAAGAAGAGTCCAAAAATAATCAGAAGTAGATTTACAAGGCACCTTGGGGACCAAAATTAGCAAGAATTGCCAACGAATAAATAAATATCCAGGACTAGATTCATAGCAATCTGAGACTCAATTAATAACCCAGGTACTTATAAACTTATAAAAGATAATAACTAGCCAGAATTTGACTTGTAGCCACTGCTAAGTTCATAAATAGCAAGGGTTGCCAACGAATACTCTATAAATCGCCAGAAATGGATTCATAAGCAATCTCGATTCCATTAATAACCAAATTAGACTCATAAGACTAATAAGAGACCAAATATATACAAGGATTTAACATATAAGCCACCTGTGAATTAATAATTAACCTAGATTAGAATTAGAAGGTACCTGTGAGGTAATCATTTGCGAATTAGCTAGGATTGGACACATATCCACCTGAAAGTGCATAAATAGCCATAATTAAATTCATCAACATATATTCCATAAATAACCAGGATTGAAATAACAAGCAAGCTAAAAGTCCGTCAATAGCTAATATTGAATTTACAAGCCAGCTGAGAGCGCATAAATAGCCAGTTTTGTATTCCAAAGACATCAGAGAGTCCTTAGCTATACTTACAACTCTAATAGTATCATCTGCCATGCCAAGGAAGATCAAATTGCACATAAATAATTATGACCTTTCAATATAGAGTAAAATTGATGTGAATAAATCATAGCCAGTGAGAAGCTTTTATCGAGATTTTGACACACTTCTCTGCCAATGTCAAAGGGCTGCCTGAGGTAGGGATCTTGCCTTCCTGGTCTTGAAGGTCCATAAATGCAGTCAAATATGACCCTGCAGAGCCGAAAATGTGATGATAGAAGATATTTCAGATATTAGATTAGATGGTGGATGATATTAAAGATCTGTAATTTTGGTGACAGAAGATCTTGAAGAGCCAGATAGGTTAGGCTATAAAAACATTCATAGCCGTAAAAAATGAAAAATGTTTTCGATCTATATAAGAGATGGTAGAAAAACTTCCTGAAAGGTTAATACAATTGTATAAGATCTTTCAGAGCTGAAATATGATAGTAGGAGGATTTTCATATTGGAATATGATGCGGTAGAAGAATACAAACGTATATTTGGTGTGAAGTAAGATCTTTCGAGCCGCGAATGTAATGGTATATCTTTTAGATCCGAAAATGTGATGGTAGAAGAACATTCAAAGTTGTTAATATACTGGTAAAAGATCTTTAAGATCCGTAAATGCGGTGGAAAAAGATATTTCAAATCGGAAATGTGATGGTAGATCTTTTCACATCTTTATTTGTTGTGTTAGAAGCTCCCTCAGATCTGTATATATGCTGGTAGAAGATCTTACAGAGCCGAAAATGTAATGGTTTAAATCTTTTCAGATTTGTAAAAGATCTTGCAGAGGTTCAAATTTAGTGGTAGCAATCTTTCAAAAGCATAAATGTGATGGTAGAAGATCTTTGAAATGTAATGGCATAAGATCTTTCAGAGCCGTAAATGTAATGATATAATATATTTGTAACTTTGTGATTTTAGAAGATAGTTGAGGTCCGAAAATTTGATGGTAAAAGAAATTTTAAATCCAAAAATGAGATGGTAAAACCATTCAGAGCAGCTCTGTAGTGATGTAAGAGCTTACATATGTGAAAATATGGCAGTAGAAAAATATAAAGACATAAATGTGATGTTTAGAGATCTTTAAGAACAGTAAATGTTGTGGGTGAAGATCATTCAGAGCCTTGAGTGTAAAGATAGAATATCTTTCAGATCCGAAAATGTGGTATAAGAACATTTACAGGAGCAAATATGGTGGCAGGTATTTTTTTCAAGGGTGTTTATCTGTTATGGTAGAAGAATTTTAGATTAAAAAATATGGTGATAGAAGAACTTTGAAATCCGTAAATGGTATGTTAGAAGATACATGAGATCCATCAATGTGGTTGACGAAGATATTTCAGAGACGTAAGATTGTAGAAAATCTTTCAAATCAGTAAATGTAGTGGTAGAGATATTGTCAGATCTTTAAATCAGTAAATGTAGTGGTAGAAGAGCTGTCAGAACTTTAAAAGTGTTTGGTAGGTTTCAGATCCGTAAATGTAATCATAGAATATCTTTCAGATCAGAAATGTGATGATAGAAGAAGATCTTTCAGATCCGAAAATGTGGTGGCAGAAGTTCCTTTAGAGTTAGAAATGAGATGGTTAGATATATTTACTCTGTAAATGTGATGCTAGAAGATATTCCCAATTTTTTAATTCAGTGATAAGTGATCTTTCAAAACCGTAAATGTGATGGTAAATATATGTACTTTCAGAGCCGTAAATCTGATGGAAGAAGATCTCTTAAATCCGTAAAATTGCTTGTAAAAGATTAAACAGATATATAAATGTGATGGTAGAAGATCTCTTAAATCCTTAAATTTGCTAGGGAAAGATTAAACAGACATATAAATGTGATGGTAGAATATCTATCACAGCCGTAAATTTGCTGGTAAAAGATTAAACAGACATATAAATGTGATGGTAGAAGATCTCTTAAATCTGTAAATTTGCTGGTAAAAGATTAAACAGGCATATAAATGTGATGGTGGAAGATCTCTTAAATCCGGAAATTTTGCTGGTAAAAGATTAAACAGAGATATAAATGTGATGGTAGAATATCTGTCACAGCCGCAAATTCGGTCGTAGAATATAATTCAAATACTTTATTGGGTGGTAAATAACTTTTAGATCCCTAAATTTGGTGAAAGAAGATCTTTTATACCCGTATATGTGATTGTAGATCTTTCAGATTTATAAATAGTGATGGTAGAAAAACTTTAAAATACTTAAATGTGGTAATAAAACTCTTAGGTCCTTAAATGCCATAGTTAAAAATCATTCAGATCTGTTAATGTGGTAGAAGTTTTTTTAGATTATTAGATGTAGCGGTAGAAGATATTTAAGATCCGACCACGTGTTGGTAGATAATATTTTCCCCAGCCGTAAATGTGATGGTAGCAGATCTTCAGACTAGAGCCCTAAAAGAGTTGCTCGATCTCTAAAACTCCGCACCTGTGATGACAGTACGTCTTGTAGAGCCCTAAATGTGATAGAAAAAGATATTTCAGGAAGAAAATGGGGTGGTTAAAGAAAATTCACAGACGTCAATGTAGTTTTGAGAGACCTCTCAGAGCCTTAAATGCGATGGTAGATCTTTCTGAGCTTAAATGTGATAGTATAGGATCTTTCAAAACCATAAACATTATGATGGTAGATGTTTCTGATCTGTAATTTTAGTGCTGAAGATCTTTATATGTGATGGTAGATCATAAAAAGTTGTTCATCTTATATTAGAAAATCCGTAAAAAATGATAGTAGAATATATTTCCGTTCCAGCAAGAAGCTGGTATAATAATTATCAGATCCACAATTGTTCAGTTAGAACTTCTTTCTGGGACGTAACTGTGATGATATAACATCTTTCAAAGTCATAAATGTGAATAAAGATCTTTTAGATCAGTACATGTGACGGTAGATATTCCAGATCCGTAATTGTGTTGGTATAAAAACTTTCAGATACGTAAATTTGACGGTATAGGAGCTTTAAAGGACGTAAATGTGTATCGTGCGGAAGAGTGCCATCGAGCGGTTTAAAAGCTTGGCTTGAATCCGTAATATTTTTGAGACTCAGTCGATATGCTGCTCGCCACTTTTCTTCCACCCCTCTATCTAAAAATGTATTAGAAAGTCTGTTAAATCCGTAAATGTGATAGGAAAAGATGTCAGATCAGTAAATGTGATGGTAGGAGAACTTTTCGATCTTCAAGTGTAGATGTAGAAGGCTTTTAGAATTTTAAAATGTGGTGGTAAAATATCTTTCAGAGCCGATAATGTGATGGTACAAGATTTTTGCGAGTCATAAATATGATAGTATAAGATCTTCTAGATACGTAAATGTTGTGGTAGAAGAACTTTCACATCTGTAAATGTGGTTGCATAAAATATTTCAGATCCGTAAATTTGATGGTAGAATAGCTTTTAAAGCCGTAATGGTGGTGGTAGAACGGTAAATATGGTGGTTAAAGATTTTGTAGAGCGTAGATCTGATGGTATAAATCATTTTAAATCAGTATATACGAGGGTTGAAAATCTTATGGATCCTTAAACATGATAGTTGCCGACCTTTCAGGTCCGTATATTGAGTGGTAAAAGATGGTTCTGATCGGTAAATGGGGTAGTAGAAGATTTTTCAGAGCAGTAAATTTTATGGGAAAGGATCTTAAACAGGGTAACTCTAATAGTAGAAAATCTCTCAGAGTAGTAACTGCGATGAGAAGAGATTTTTCAAATCCGGAATTATGATGATATAAGACTTTCATATCGGTAAATGTGCTGGTCGCTCTTTCAGATCCGTAAATGTGATGGTATAACATCCTTCAGATAGGTGAATGTGGCAATAGAATTTCATTCAGATCTCGAAATGTGGTGTTAAAACACCTTTAAGATCGTTAAATAGAAAACTGTAAATTTTGGCGAGAGGAGATCTTTCCGATCTGTACATGTTTTGATAGACTTTAAGTCCTGAAGGTTGTTAATATTGCGCTACTCTGCATGGAGGATATACAAAGTTAACCTGTTTCCTTGTGAATGGGTTAGTCGGGCGAAATATTTACACTATATTAAGAAAGAGTAACCACTGCATTTTCCTTTGGACCCTGGAAATCAAAGCATTCAGCAACTACCACTTGGTAATTAAAGAAATGTTCTGATACCACAATTGCACATAAAACTGGGAGTGATGAAGAGCTATGTGAATTCCATCGACACAACAGAAATAGCTTCCTAGGGCTCCAATACAAACTTTCGTACCTTAAGTGAGGCTATGTAAGATAAACGAAAGTGTCTTAATCAGTCTTCAGATTCATGAACTTCCTCAAGAAGTACACTGCGAACAATAGTGTGCAGAAAGGATGCAGAGGTGGTAGCGGCCCCAGGCATCCATATTTGGGGACATCCAATGTTATAAAAATATTTTCGACCTATAAATTTTCTCCTTCATTTTTCCGTATGCCTTTTCTGCGTAAAGACCTGCGATGAGTGATTCGCAATTATGTTGTTGAAAGATAAAGCGAGTGATCAACACGCTTGCGTTTTTTCAGTTTCATTTACCCTCTGAGATTAGGGCGGATCATACTCTAGAATTTTATGAAACTGGTGATGAGGGGTATTCAAATGATCAATATTGGTGAAAAGAACATACTTTTGGCAGAAAAGTTAAATTCTGATTTATCTAACCTATATCAATTTGAGGTTGAAATATTGTTAGTTCTGGGTCATTTACTATACTTTACTATTATTTTAGTTACCCATAAAATATCAAATTTACCGTTTTTTATCAGCAATACATTTATGTAGTCTGAAAGATATTTGTCTAAAAAAATGTAAAAATGTATTAGAGAGACATGAGAAGTAGGAAACCGGTTGAAAATTACCCTTAATTTAGTTTGGTCTAATTCTAAAATTGCAATTAGCCAGTACTCATTACTCAGTGGAAAGCAATATTCCAGTAGGGTTGCCAGTTCTGGTAACTATTGTAACTGGTAACTGTTTATAGGGCATTTATATTTTATTTGAATGCTAGTAAAGGCTGTTGATCATTTTAGAATAACATATAATTATTTGGTAGAGATTATTTCTTAATCTAAGTGCCACCTTTTCATTTGTAGATATACCTGCGATTAGTGTGACAATGGCGAGAATCAAGACAAAGTCCAAATCAAGTTTTCATCTGACTAATTTTGTTGGGACTGGACAAGAGCTGATGGTGTCTGAGTTACTAACAGTAAGAGATATTTTGAGGTACGGTATCTACCTGAGGAAGCAAAGTGAAGATGACCAGAGAAATTATGAAGTGGACCAGGTGGTAAAAACATGTATCAAGGCTTGTTAATCAGTGAACCAAAACTAATGCTCTCTTCAAACCACCTGTTGTAAATCAAAAGGTAACAATAATATCAAAGCTTAAGGAGGTGTGAAAGGAGGCAGTAAAAGTTTCCTTTGGTAAAGGAAAAGTTGATGTAAAAGAGAGGTTCATTGCAAAACTAGATAGGTTATTTGATATATTGACATGCAAATGTCAAATTTCCAGTTGTGGGGAAGTAGATTGTGATGGCTGTGAGACTGAAGCCCACCTTAACTGTTGTTGTAGTAAAAATAAAAAAATACCTACTAGGGAATTGGTCTTTATTAAAGGACAAAAGGAGAAGGTTGGAAGTAAAAATACCTTTTAAATTGGTGGTCCTGATATTTCAGAGCATAATAGACAATTAAGAGCTTTAGAAAGAAAAGAAAAAGTAAGGAGAAAAGCGCTGTTTTAGCAGGAAAAGCAGCAAGAAAAGAAATCAAGCATTTTTTGGCAGAAGGTGAAGATCTGGAGGCAGAAAATTCTGATGATGACAACAGGTTAGGTGATGAAGTAACTTTTAAAGCTGTCCAAGAGCCGGAATCTTCCACCAAGAATTATGATAAAATTCTAAATATTGCTCTTGCTAGTATAAGGTTTGGTGTCGGATTAAGACCAACTGCAGCTATAGCAACAGAAGCTTTAATAGATGCTGGATTCATTACTGAGGAAGATACAAGTAAAGTAATTGATAAGAATAAAGTTAAGAGACCACAGAAAAGGCTAATGACAGTTATTGAACATGAGTTTGAGGAAAACTTAAGGAAGGATAGGGAAATTTCTTGTGTTCTCTTTGATGGACGAATTGATGTGACAAATTTTATGATGGAGGTAGATGAAAGTGAAAAATTGTTTCCAGCAAAAACAAAAGAGGAGCATTACACTGTCATCAGTGAGCCTGGGAGCAATTGCCTCTTACACTTTGTCCCAGAAAAGGCTACAAAAGAAGAATCACATGCAAAGAAGATCGCTAAGGCTATGTTTGGATGGCTGAGGGAAAGGGGTTTAGATAAAAGCTTAATGGCCATTGGAGGAGACTCCTCGAATGTAAACACAAATGCAAATGCTGGAGTAATGCGAAAAATAGAGCTCTCCATTTGGGCAGAAAGCTGTTTGGTTGGTCTGTAAGCTGCAAACTGGGGAACTTCCTCTCTGTTATCTACTTATCAACCTGGATGGCCCAACACTATCTAACAATAGATATTCCGGACCAATAGGAAAGCTCCTTGACTCTGTTACAGACTTGGATATTAACCCAAATTTCACTCAAATATCTTTAGGTTCTTCTCTTACTAAGATACCTGATGAAGTGGTGCAAGATCTTTCCACTGGTCAACACTACGGCTATAGAATTTTATCGGCAATCAGAGATGGAGTGCTTCCTACAGGATTTCTTTCTCTATTGGAAATAGTATCAGTAAGCCACAGTCGCTGGCTGACCACAGCTAACAGACTTCTTCGGTTGTGGGTGTCAAAGCATGAGCTCAAAGGAAAAGCCTTTAAGAATCTACGACTGATTGTTGAGTTCATCATTGGTGTATATTAACCATGCTGGTTTAACGCTAAGATTAAGCACTCTTGGACCAAGGGACCTAGGCACATTATTTATTAACTTAACTGCCTTAAGTCTCAGAGGAAGGAGGTGTTAGATATTGTTTTGCCAACTGTTAAGAGATCAGCTTGGTATGCATAAAGTGAAGCCATCCTTCAAACCCTCCTATGCTCTGAAGATCAGGCGGAGAGAACTGAAGGGGTGAAAAGAATCCAGACCATCAACGGAGAAGGGGACCCAGATACTCAACTAGTAGACTCCTTTGTAAGGCTTAGAAGGACACCAGACATCAATTGAAAACTACTAGGATTGGAGATCTGATCAATTGGTCAGAGGATGTCTCTGAGCCACCTCTCACTTGCTCTTTAAGTACTTCTGAATTGAAAAACTTCATTGAATCTCCTATTAAAGTACCTGACTGGCCTTGTCACACACAGAACATTGAGAGGGTTTTAAGAATGGTGACTGGGACTCTTTCCAAGTATATCTCACATGAAAAGAGGGATGGAGGAATCACGGCACAAGAGACAAGTCGGCGTCTGATGTCCAGGAATGAGTCAAAGCAAGATTTGTGTGCTCTGGTGAAGTTTACCTTTTGAATATGACCCAAAGTGACCTATGCTGCTATATGTGGAGCTTTGCATACACTTTTATTAATCAATAAACATGTAAATTTAAGGTTACTTTGTGTTTGTGTGTACTTGGAGTAAATAAAAATAGGTTACATGAACTCATGATGGAAGGGAAAATTTTTCTTTTATTTAAATGTAAATTGATGTAGGTAGAAACAATTGTATAACAAAATAATAAAGTTCTTTTTTCAAAATTTACACTGGAAAATCTATCATTTAAACACCCCTCATTAAATGATTTAATGAAAATACGAGTATATGGTTGCCTCAAAGTATGACCCGACCTACTAAAAGATTCTTGAATAAGGTTACGACTCATGCTCCCTACTGCACCTACTTGGGGTTGGGAATAGGGTATGTATATTATATAAACGAGAGACGAAAAGGTGTGTTCCTCAATCTTGACCCCCCTCCCCCTCTAATGGAGTTGTATGGAGCTATTTTGGTTAGTTACACATTTTCAAAAGAGAGAGTCAGGGGACACTATAAAAAGCAGATACCCATATTTTTTTGGTCGTGAATTCTCTTTCACGCAGCGCTCCGCTCTTTTGAGCAATCCCATCTCACCTTTTCTAAATAACTTCTCTCATCTAAAGTAAAATATTTCTACCATGTTTGTGAATGAATGGTAATTTAATTTATACGCCTTAGGGGAATTGAGGTAAGTGCTTAGCTTCATTATTTTTTAGAGGTGTAACCCGTACTGGCAAATAATTTACGTTGCAGGAAACTTTAGGTTCCCTTGCACGTGTAGTTAAATCAGTCAAATCTCTTTCACACTGCATCATGCAGCCTCTTTTCACATTCATTCTTCTTATCACAAGTTAACAACGTATTTTCAAATAGTCAAGTGATTTTTCATTTCTTTCTACAGCTAAGTACCAATTCACGAGAGAATTTGGGACACAACTCGTTTCAAAGCCTCTCTGAAAAGGCATTTAAATTTTCTAAAACTATCAATCTCAGCCTGTTGCCCCTGAATTACTATTTCCTCTTACATCGCGAAGGTCGATACTAACAAATTGGACAACTTGACCTTTACTGATTGATTTTTGGATAATCTGTCTCTCCAGTGATTCACTCGTTCGTTACTTCTTTTTCACTCGTCCGACGCAGTCATCCTAAAACTTGTTTCTCTTTCAATTTCTCTCCTTTCAAACGTCTAAAGGAATAATGTTGTGCGTTTGTTTCAACTCGAAATATTTATAGGGCCATACGGCAATTTCAGGTAAAAAAGCATGTTAAATTTTAAAGAAGCCTATAAAAATAAGAAAAAGTTGATTTCAATTGTTTGTTTGTTTTGTTTTCAAAGGAGCAGTTGTTGTTACTGTCAAAGTTTAGCAAGGAAGAAAGTTTCTCAACTTGGAGAAAGCTAAAGCTGCGAATATCTTCTCATAGAGGTATGTGAGCGAATACTTGAACCTTGTCGAGGTGATATGATTTCTGGCAAAACAGGATCTGGCCTTTCTTGGGCATCGAAGAGAAAGAATATCTAGTTTATCCGAGCCAGAGGAGATAATCAGTGAAAATATAGCAAACTATTTAACAGCAATCAGTCTTTTGGCCAAATACGATGTAATCTTAACAGAAAATTTTTAGAAGGAGAAAAAGAAACCAAAAAGTGTCATCTAGATGTCCAGCAGAGTCAAAACGAAATAATCGATCTTCTTGGTGAAACTGTCAAGAAAAGAATAATTTGTGAAATCAAAACCTCAAAATATTTTGGCATAATGCTAGATTCAACCTCAGATATTGCCCAAGAAGATCAGGTTTCCGAAATTCTTCGTTACTTTCATATTGATGAAATGAGAAAAGCAGAAATAGAAAAGGTATTTATGTTTTTTTTTAAATCAACAAAGAAGATGCATTCAGCTTAGTAACTAAAATTCATGGAAAGTTGGAAGAAGAAAAAAATTTCCATCAGACTGGTGGTCAAACAGTTGTGGCTCGAGCGAGCGGAGGTATTCAACAAAAAATTCTTCAAGTTAACCCAAAAGGTGGGTTTCCAAATTGCACGAACCACAGACTGTGTCCATGCAAATGAGGTGAAACCAGTGTTGTTAAATCTTTGGAGAGTTATGAAAAAGTGTTTACTTTTGTTCATCTACTTATAATTGAGAAGTGTTAGAAGCATTTATCTCTCGTATTGTGAAAAGACAATGTGATACAAGATGGAGTTCCCGCTATGATGTTGTGCAAGTAATTCACAAAGAGCGCGAAGACGCTGTTGCAAGTCTTGAACACCTGCTTGAAAGAAAGTAATCTAGAGAAACCAAATCTGATACAGGATCGCTTCTGAACTCTCTTCAACAATTCTCAGCTTATATCTTTATTAAATCTTTGGTACCCAGTTTTTCGTAATAACGAAGTATTTATTTGTTCGAATTAAGATATTTATCCACTGAATAATAGCAACATCTGCCTGCGCATACTGTAGTAAAATAAATTGGATCTGCGCAGATGTAAACAAACGGCGGCCATTTTCGTGAAACAGCAACAATTTTACCCTCCTAAATAATTAGGCAAGTGCCGAATGAAATTGTTATTATGGGTCAAAAACGTGATTTAACATTAAATGAGAAGACCACCAATGTCTCAGAGCTTGGAAAAAGAAAAACGACACTGGAAATATCAAAGATCCTAGGAAGAGATCATCGAACTGTGAAGAAATTTGTGGTCTTCTGCTGTCCGTTCGAGCGCTGACAAGGGTACTTCGAGGGTTATTTCCAGGCGCACCATCTCACGTATAACGAGGGAAGTAGTGAAGAACCCGAGTCTGACTAGTCGAGAAGTGTTTAAATGTTGTGGTAGGGAAGATATTTCGAAATCTACCAGGTGTCGCCTCCTGAAGCAGGTAGGCAAGAACGTAAAACTTGTTACAAGGCCCCCTCTGAAGGCTGTTCATAAGCAAAATAGAGTCAAATGGGCAAAGTCCTCTTTACTGACGAATGCCGTGCTACCCTAGATATACCAGATGGGTGGAGTAAAGGATGGGTTGCAAATAGCGGAAATCGTACTCATCGTTTGAGACGCCAACAAGTGGGAGGCGGAGTCATGTTTTGGGCTGGCATCTTTGGAGAGAAGTTGGTTTGTTCTTGGAAAGTTCCAGACGAAATTAAGATGACATCTAATGCCTATGTTGCCCTTGTGGAGGAAAATTTTAAACCACGGTTGAGGAAGCAGAAGGTTTCATTGAAGAAAACGCTGATATTCATACAAGATAATGCTCCTTCCCATGCAGCTAAGAAATCTCTGGAATACCTACAGCAATTTGGCTTCTCTGGACACCGTCTGATGAAGTAGCCAACGTGTTTACCCGACTTAAACCAGATTGAAAATCTATCGAGTGTTCTGAAGATGAAGATATATCAAGATGGACGGCAGTTTTCAACGAAAGATGCGCTCCGGGAAGATATTGTAGATGCTGCTGACAGTATTACCCCAGATAAGATAGTTACCTTGATAAACGCGTCAAGGACATTCTTTTATGTGAAGGATCATACATCCATCATTAAAAACTTTATGACGTCATATTTCTTTTTTATTATTTCAATTCACACTTATTATTATGCTCATTATAAAGTCGTTATGATTATATTTGTTGTTGAAAATTAATTGTCGCATTAAATAAATGTTTTTTGTTTGCATAATTAGCATTTTTATTAGACCTACCTAATAATTTAGGACGATAAAAATGATGCCTATTAACAAAAATAGCCGTTGTTTCTTTACGTATGGACGGATCAGATTCATTTTGGTGCAGTACCTGCAGATGGGTGTTATCATCATTCAGGGGAAAGATATCTGGATTCAACCGAATAAATACTCTGTTATTACTTAAAAACAAAGCTGCTTAATAATCTGACGCGCAGATGGGTTTTATCATTATTCAGGGAAAAAATATCTTGATTTGACCGAATAAATACTCTGCTATTACGAAAAAACAAAGCTGCCTAATAATCTGACGCGCAGATGGGTGTTATCATCATTCAGGGAAAAAATATCTTGATTCGACCGAATAAATACTCTGTTATTACGAAAAAACAAAGCTGCCTATAATCTGACGCGCAGTTTAAATAATATTTAGAAAATACCTTTTTTTTCTTTTGAATTATAATTTGGCCTTGAATTTAGAAGTAAAATTTAGAGAGGTCATTATTCCGAGGTAAGTCGTGACGTGACGAGCGAAGCTTCACACTCTCTCTTTCTCTCTCTCTCACTCTCTTCCTTTCTCTCTCTCTACCTCTCTCTTTCTTTCTCTTTCTCTCACTCTCTTTCTCTCTCTCTTTCTTTCTCTTTCTTTTTCTCTCTCTCTCCCTCTCTTGTTGAAAGCATGAATCGCCCTTTGACCTGTTCTTTACATAGTCAGATAATTATGAGACGTATTTATTAAATCATTTCCCAATACGAGTGAGTCCGTAGCTGAGGTTGTGTCGGAACTTTCTTCCAACACCTTGGGGGGGTAGTATGTTGGGGGGAGGGAGAGAAACACAGGTGTTCGAGGAAAGGTCATCAAGGCAAAAAACGCCTTCTTTTTTACTTGTTCAGAAATGAGAAACTCTCCCTCTATGTATGTATGCATGTATGTACTATTGTCACGGTTTGAAACTTGATTTCATCTGGAAACAGGACACAATCCCATCTGGCACCCCATCCCTCCTACACACAATGCCACTCTCGTTGTGAATGCAGTGCCATCATCATGGCACTAAGTGACACGTAAAGTATGGAAGTACCGGGCATTACCCAGAAAATTCCCTCCGGTCAGATTTAAATGTTTGGGAGAGTTGAGAGATGGATTTCTCCACACACAAACTCCCATCCTCTTTCCAATGGTTCTAAGTTCGAGTACTTCCATTGCTCTTAAGTAAATGTCTGCGTGTGTGTATATGTGTGTGTGACTTAGATCCCCCCATCCTCTTCACCTCCCTCCTTGTCATTCAATTTGAAACATATTTCAATATTTTATTTATTAAATGGGTTAGATGTGGCAACGTTGTAAGAGCTCCAGTGTTGCCACGTCTAATTACATTGCGTTATGAGGGGTGTCCGCTTTCAAATGGGGTTACCACTACTAGTATAAATAAAGAAATAGACTGACAGATATATAAAGAGGGAGAGTTTAGGGTTGTTTATGTTGTCAAGTTTTGAGAAACCTGAGGGAAGAGAAATGGTATGTTGTAGAACCACAACTCTGAGCCAGGAAAATTAATGGGCGGGAGGGTAAAGGCAACAGCCAACAACGAAACGAGAGAAAAAAAAGAATATGGATGAGTACTCGCATAAGGCTGAAAATATGGAGATGTGAGGGATTTATAAATGTATTTGTGTGGGGTGGGGGGTGGGGTGGGGTAAGTAAATTCCGCAACTGAGTGAGGAAAGCGTCGCGTGGGATCTGAACCAAATCTGATGACCCATCCAACGACTAAACTTACTTAATGTGGCTTAACTTCGTTGGCGGAGGAAGGCTGCATGGATCATCTCAGTTTAATGGGGAGATCTGTAAAAGAAGTGAAGATGTGTGGGGAGTGTAAAAGTGTGAAAGATATATAGCCACAAATCTACCGGCAAGGGCGTAGCAGCGGGGAGGGCATGCAATTTTCTAGATGTAGCTGCAACAGGGTTACCAATGATACTCCTGCAACCTCTCAGGGGTTACGGTTAGTAATAATAATCCCATGATCACCATTTTATTGTTGTTCATAAGAATTCAGTAATACCTATGATCCTTATATATATTTTTTCAGATACAGGGTGAGGCAAAACTACCTAAAAAGAAATAATTCATACCAAATTCTGAAACATTGCAGGTATACTTTTGAAGCACCCTGTACAACTTACAAGTGCGATGACACTTTATGGCCCCACCAGGGGGGGAGGGGCATGCATGTTGAATATAGTCATTTGCAACCATTCTGTGCCCTCCATGCCCCAATAATTGCAAGAGGCTCTGCAGCTATATACATATCTTCCACACATTTTCGCTTCCACTAACGTCACCACTTTCTTTATAACTATCGCCTTACAAAGTTTTTGAGGCAAATGCCCACGTTGGTTTCCACTTCTCATTATCACTAGTAGCAAATATTTATAATAATAATAATGATAATAATAATAATGTTGTTTGTGTATAGAATTAAGTCGAATTAATGAATGAAATTTATTTAGTCATCATTTAGGAGAAAGGGGGTGGGGGTGGGGATGCGGCTAGATAATGAAAACTACACAAAGATAAGAATAACAATCACTGTCAAGCACATATACATTGAACACCAGGAGGTAGTCCTCGTTCGGGAGGAAGAGACAGAAAGAACGGTAGAAAAATATTTTGCATCCAACCATTGAACTGGGATCTGTGGCCTAATGGAGAGCCACCCAATTAAATTTATCAAAATTATTCTAAACGGTTACATGCTTAGGAAGCTGGTACTTGCATTACATCACGAAACAATGGTTTTATTGATATGTATTTATGATGGGTTTTTTTCTGTATACTTTGACGATGACTTCAAGTATCATCTTACCTTTTGTATATCAACAGTATTTTTAGAGATGGTTAGATTTTTACAATTGATCCTTACGTATATATACAAATTTCCCCTATGGCGATATGTCTAGTTTTCTGACTAGAGGCCATATATAGCCTCTCATCGTGGCAATATCTCATCTTCTTCGGTATCTTCTCTCCGTTGTGCGATGTCCTGAATGAATCTTCTGCCATGCTCCTCACTGGCACACCCGTGTTTTCACGAAAGAAAACTAGATGTGAATATCAAATAAGTACCATCCAGGACATAGGACAGCCCGATTTCTTGAAGCTCTCTCACTAAGCTTTGCTACCAGTTGTTTCTAGTTTGGATCATTGGGATTTCCTAAGAATCCATGAATTACACCACGAAATAAACACTATACTTAGCTTTTGACCTTGGTCATCACTATCAAGTTTCTCAGACTTCAACTTTGCGTTTACTTGTGGTCCAATAATAAATCATGAGAAAGCATTTTCCTCGAAAGTTTAAGGCCTTCACAAACTGTTTTAACAATCCAAATTTAATATGAAGTGGGGGTAATATAACCTTGGCAGACTCCTTAAAAGGCTGCCTGATAACATTTAACTTCTGTGGCTGTAATTCATGTCGGTGTGGTCACTGAAATTTCCACTAATTATGATTATCAGTTCTGCTAGCTCATAAACAAATGAAACACGAATATTTTGTGTATCCACCTAGCAAGCCAATCAAAAAGGTAAGCATCTTGAAGTCCCCACATACATTCTACTTTAACCCTACGTTAGTACCATGGGATATTTGGAGGCCTCGACTTTTTTAAAATTCCCGCCTTTTGTAGATCTCCCAACTAATATCCGTTTTCTCCTCGATTCGATTCGATTCGATGATGAAAGTGAAGTGGTAGGTTTCATACGTTACCCTGGTGTTGAGGCCATATCTAGCATTTCTCTCATTATAGTTTTTGTTTTTTATGTCTCTTCTGTCGAGATTTTTGATGACCTTTCATGACGGTCAAGTTCTTCCATAGGTTTATGTATTTGACTATCTCTTATGCTGGTTCCTCCGTCGTGGTTTTCAAGCCTTTTAAGTCATATTTTGCCAGCTGGTTGTCTCTCCGTTTTATGTTTGTTTATAATTTTAGCGTTGGGCATTTTGCTTCTTTTATTTAAGCTTTTTATCTTTATTATTTTTTTTATTTTTATTTAAATTTTAACTTAGGCACTTCACCTCTTTCCTATCTATTGTTGTTAATTCATTTTTTTTATTCTTGTTTTTGTTACTATTTAACTTGGGAACTTCGCCTGTTTTTATTAATGTTTATTTACTTTTTGTCGTGGTTTGAGGGAGTGGGTGACGCCAGTCCCACTTCCTGGACATATATTTTATTACCGCACCGAGGTGAAGCGGAGGTGAAGTGGAGGTGAAGCGGAGGTGAAGCGTATCCAATGCACCATAATTGCCAAAGGATCGTCCAAATTAGTTAAACACGCATGTACAAAAATATTATTTTATGTACATGAATTTGAAATAAGCAACAACGTATATAAATATAAATAAAATTAATCTTGCACTGAATAAATAAGTCTACAAAAATGTCGTGGGGATTACTTGCAAATTACTCACTAGGGTGCTCGCGTTTTAATGACACCCGACAGCATGAATGGAATAGTATTATTGAATTAAACACTGAATTAAGTAAGCATTTCTAATACTCGAGGTTATAAGCTCGGGATGGAAATTCAAGTTCACAAATAAACTGGTGAAGTTAGGGGAGGGGATAATTCAATTAAAGATACCTTTGAGTTTGTAAGTATTTTTGAAGGGGGGCGGTGAAGATCTTCTTCTGGTGACGATGATCGTACCTAGTCCGGCCGGCCGAGGTTACCGAATGAGAGGGAAATCTTAGACTGGTGATATGCTGATCCTTTGCCGAATCACGAAGGTGAGCCACACGGTGACTCAAATCGGACTTCTTCCTTGAAGTACCTGTCCGATTATTCGGCTCCTGGAGTGGGTAGCCAAAACCGATTACCAAGGGTAATCCGCACAGGCAGGTCCTGTGTAACCTCAGAATCTGAAGGAGGGGGGGCTGCAAGAAGTTTAGCACCTACAAGTACCGTGACGGCAACAACCAATTCCTCGAGAAGTTCCTTCCTTGCAGCGGGCAAAAGGTTTCTTATGTGGATCGAGTTTCACACAAACTCGACGTAGGTCCAAGAGCTTCTGCCTGATTCCAGGGAGAAGTCTTCCTTTTATTTCTTTCACGAGCAGAATTGAGAGAGAGAGAATCGAATTCTCGTAAAATCGGTATCGTTGCGCGAAAGACCTTTTTTCATCTTTGGGGCGACGGTATTTCTTTCACGCCTTCGAGCCATCTCGGAGTTTACGGTGGTGTGAAAAAAGGCGACGAAGAATTCGAGGCGAGAGGTGCATTTTAAGGATACGAGAAGGCGCGCAGCTTTGTGTCGGAGTGTTTCTGCGTACACCTATGTACGCGGTATTTAGACTTCTACATTTTGTTGTTTGTTTTTCTTTATCTATTTCAGTTTCTGTATCTTATTAACTTGGGCATTTTGCCTCTTTTACTTCATTCTTATTATTTTTTGCTGATTTATTAATTTAATTTTGGTTTTACATTATTAGGTATAAATCAGTCTTATTACTTCTCTTGCAGAGTTTCTTATGCTGGGGAATAGTGATGTTCTTGCAACTGTGTGTTGTCTGTGTTGAGGTATGGTGACATTATTTTCGATATTCGGGAGTATTTCTTCCTCCACCTTATCCCATGTCTTTCTCCCTAGCCTCTGGATCTCCATATTAATTGGCTTGAGTCCCATTCTTTCATATAGGACTGCCTGCTTAATATGGTCGATCTTTCTTGCTCCAGCTATAAGCAGTATGGATTCTGTATTCTCTGCATCGCCCTGTGAGAGATGAAGCTGGCCATCTGCGTGATCACCACTGGGTACACCAGGACGGAGCGTACCAAGGTAGCATGGAGGTTTTTTTTGTTTTGTACGTTGAGGCTCCATAACCTGTAAAGTTTCTTTAGATTGTTGTTTAGGTGTGTCTTGTATCTAGACTTAAGGAGTTGTAAGCCCAGGACTTTCCCTCGTTACAATATTGGTAGTATTCATCGCCGACGATGACGTCATCTACTTTCCGGAGGTTTATTGGAATAATTTGGAATTTCTGGCGGTTTGTCGAAATTTTCCACATCTTTTCGAATCTGTTAATATTCTCGATCTCGGCAGCTGTCTCCCTTGTTTGAATTCCAGCGTTCCTGAGGGGACTTGAGACGATTTGTCTGATGTCGTCTGCGAATTACAGATACATCGTATCGTCCCGCACTGGGAAGGGAGGTCTATCGTGTACAGGAGGGGCAGCAACGGACTCAGACAGCTGTCCTGTGCAACACTCGGCTTGACTTCAAATTCGGGTGTTGTGTAGCCCTCTATCGAAATTTATGCTGTCCTTTCCATGATATAGTCACAGAGGATCCTTTCTAAGATTAGAAAGGGTCCCAGATTTCATACCCTTTTATGTTTATATTTTTCTAAGCCCTACTTGTATTCTGCTATCTAGAAACAGTTATCTAATAATATAGAATGCATATAAAAACAGTTTATTTAACTAGAGCGATCGAATGTACCTTATTTTATAAATGTATAAAATACAGTTAAATCGCAGAAATAATTATTAAATTCAGTATTATACGAGGGGCAGGCAATAAGTTTTGCAATTTGGATATAAGAGAACGAGATATGAGGAAAATTGTTTTATTATTTTTCAATATAACTACCCTTGACTTCAATGCACTTGCGCCACTTGTCCCTGAGAGTTCGAATTCCCGACAATCAGAAATCTCCCGACTGCTGTTCAATCCACTCCTGGACGTCGAGCTTGAGATCTTCATCGTCCACAAACCGGTGTCCACGCAGTGCAGCCTTGAGCTGGCGGAATAAAAAGTAGTCGCTAGGGGACAGATCTGGAATGTAGGGGCAGCTTGTGCAATTCTGGCCTTGTGGACAGGGGCATTGTCGTGGAGGAGCAGGACACCGCATGTCAACTTGACGCGCCGCTTCTGACGGATGCACTTCTTCAACCCAGCCAGTTCCTCGGCGTAATATTTGCCTGTGATGTTCCTTCCATGAGGCGCATAGTCCACCATCAACACTCCCTAATAATCCCAGAAGATGTTTGCCATGATCTTCCCGGCTGAGGGTTTGGTCCGGAACTTGATGGGGGTTGGAGAGCCGCTGTGCTTCCAGGCCATGCTTTCAAACTTGGTCTCATGATTCCAGTGATGGACCCACGTTTCATTACCTGTCACTATGCGTGACTCGAATCCCGCTGGGTCTTGGTTGTACAGGAGCAGCAGCTTCTCCGAACTTTGACGAGATTGAAGTCGATCATGGGGCGTCAGGTTTCTTGGTCATGGCCAAATTGTCGTGGATCATGTTGATAACACTTCCATGCGATATTTCAAGTTCTCGCTCGATTTCTCGAACTTCACCCGTAGATTTTCGAGGATCATCCTCTCCACACGGGATACATTGTCCTCGTTGGTCACGTCTGACGGGCTTCCTGGACGGGGGTCATCTTCAAGCGACTCACAACCATGGCGGAACTCCCTATTCCAGCGGAAATGGTTGCATAGGAAGGGGCGGTGTCGGTGTACACTGCAACCATGCGTTCATGGATCTCTTTTGCATTCTTGCCTTTCTTGGTCAAAAATTTGATCACTGCGCGGTGCTCAACCTTCTCCATTGTTGAAAAATTTGTGACTGACGATCTGCGATCAGTTATTGCTTCTTAAATAGACGAGGTAGGAGCGTGCGGCTGCAGGTCCTGACTTGTCATGAGTTGTCCTAACCCCCCCACAAACAGCCACGTCCCTTCCTCTGTTTTGCCCTACCGATTAGCAAAACCTATTGACTGCCCCTCGTATGTAGCTGTATTTTTTATTCCTAGACAAAAATAGCTGGAATATGCTTCCGAATGGCAAACAGTAATGGCAACTTTTCTTCTTGAATAATAATAATAACTTTTTCTGACTGGTCCCTTTTCCACTTGATTCTTGAATCTCGAAAGAGAAAGATAGAGTAAGAGGAGGAGAAGTTTGAAAGGTGAAGGGTAATAGTGAGAAAAGGAAGGAAGTGGTATTCGGATATGTATGTGTATAGGTGCCCGGTGAACGGGCCATCTCCATTTCTTATTCTGTTTATTTTTTCTTATTTGTTAATGTTTTCCCATTGCGGATCTTTTAATTATTTTGTATTTGTTATTGTCATTATAATTTGTCCTATTTTAGGATCTTTCTTTTTTTTTCTTTTTAAAATTTTTTATTGCTTCGCAATTTTTTCTTTCTTTTGGGTTCTACTTTGGTACAGGTTCCGTTATTCTGGTGCTGCTGAGGTATCTTTTGTATACACCTCCCTCTGCCTCTGGGTCTAGAGCCGATACAGTCTCCATACGGAGAATAGCCTCTATTCTTGCCCAGATGTCTCCACCTTTTTTCTAGAGGTATGTGTTTAGTGGTTCAAGGCTTGTTTCTTCGTGGAGGCTTCTCGAGGTCCGATGCTCATACCACTTAGCGTTAGTAATAAACCGCAGGCCTAGATTTTGCACTCTCTGGAGTCTTGTCATATTTTTCCTTGACACCGCGTTGAGCGGAATAGCAGAATTTGTTCTCCGAACCACAATTTGGTTTGTTCTCCGAACCACAATTTGGTTAATATCGTGCGCATAATGGATGTTGAGATTTCTCGCATCACTTAGTTTGGGGACGTCTCTCGTAAAGATGGTGTAGAGAGTGGAGCTGATGAATCCTCCCTGAAGGACGCCGGACACGAGCTCGAAGGCTTCCGCTGTATACTTCTCGAAGGCAATGACAGCTTGCCTGTTGGTCAAGTAGCTACAGAGGATCTTTTCGAGGGGTGAGTCTTAGTCGCGAGATTTTATACTTCAGGCCATCGATCCAAACTTTGTTGAAGGCCTTCTTTACGTCTCTGCAAACGACATTGATTCAGTACCCCTTAGCCCGACCTGCCATTGCGTGTTGAAGTATCTGGGCTATGGCTGTTTCCGTGCTTTGGTGTCTTCTCAATTCGTGTTGTTTCTCGTTCAACAAAGAGTGCTCTGACAGGTGTTTTGATAATCTACTGTTGAAAATTTTCTCAAAAACCTTCTCAACGGTCTTCGGCACTGAGATAGCTCTGAAATTCATGACCTGGTTCGCTGGCTTCCCAGGCTTCAGGGATGAAAATCTCTTCCGGGGTTTTCAGGCCATCTGGGAAATATCCCATTGCTAGGGACGAATTGAGTAGGCTCAACAGCCTAGTCCGAAATCTTTCGGGTGCCTCCTTCAGGTGCCTGATGGTGAGTTGGCTGAGGCCTGGGGCTTTAGGTTTAAATGAAGCGATTGCTTCCAACAATTCTGCACTGGTGATGAGGTTTCCCTTTTGAGAGTTGCCATATAGACGATGGAGGTACGAGGTTCCTAAGGGTTGAACCTTCCCTTCTTCATCTCCATGTACTCGAGAACTTGATCCTCGAAGCCTAGGTCAAAGTTTTACTCCTTTTTATCGGAGATTTTGAAAACGTTTTTCCAGACTCCACTGAACAGCTTCTCCTTCTCTCTGGGAGTGGTTGCTGTGGGACCTTCGTGCGAAATTGCAGTTAGGCCATGGGAACGGGAGTTCCCCTTTAGTCTGTTGACGGTTCTACTTCTCCCTCAGTTCATGCGCCAACTTGGTATTCAACTGTCCAAAAAAGGTGTTGACCGAGTCGGAAATCCATGGGCCTGGTGTATCCCATCTCGAGAATGCGGCTGTAGACATCAGCAAAGCGCTGTTGGAGCACCACTCTATCTTGTGTAGGGGATGTTGGCAGTGTGATTATGTGAGAGGTTGTCGGGATAGCTATCGCCTCTGCGTTTGAAATGCAGGCATTAATAGCTGTAAGCTCATCACCAAGGTTTACCTAGGATGCTTTCTCTTCCGTTGAGATCGTGTTCCTTCTGCTATGGTAGTCGTTGTGTTTCCTCTTCTTGTTTTCCAGGTTCTTCTTTGTTTCTCTTTTTCTGTATGGACGAAGCAGGCAGCTGTGTTTGGTTTGCTGCAAGCTCAGTTCCATTTGCTGTAGGTGAATCCTCGTGGGTTTTCCATTCTTTTGTTGGCTTCACTAGTTCTGATTGTGCTCCCTTGGTGCATGTTGCCGAGAGAACTTTGTCTGACTGTGGGTTGTCCGGGAAGGTGATAGATTCCAGGTCATTTGAGCCAGCATCTTGTTCATATCGGTATTAAATGAACCCGGGCAGGCTAGGTTCACCACATGCGCATGAAGAATGCATGCTAACATTTTAGGAAGGGCCGGATTGGTGAACTGTAGGATTATTTGGGGTTGTGCCGGCGTTGTGTTTGTTTGTGGTGGGTTCTTAGCGGCTGTTGCGTAAGAGATTTTCGGCCTGCTAACCGCTACTTTCTTCTTTCTTAGGTGTTCCTTCTTGGCTAGGCACTACATGCTCAAAGTACAGTGGGGACCAGCGCAGTTAATGCATTTTTTCGTGTCGTTAACGCAGTGCCTCCAATCGTGGCCGGTTTGTTCGCACTCGGAGCAGATCTTAGCGTCCTCCTTGTCTGGGCAGGCACTAGTAGGGTATTCTTCTTCTAGTAGCAGCAGAAGCAAGTTAGCAGCTCGAAGAATCTCTCCCTTTGTATCTACCTTGTGGAGATTTTCATGGAGAATAGCTTCAGTCCTACTTCCTTCAACTTGGCCACCATCTCTATTTCTCTGAACACGATTATAAACACGGGTGTGAGGTTCCGAAATTTAACCACTTCGGTCACCTCTGCCCATCCTTGATTTCTCTCTATTTCTTGTTTATGTCTTTGGCTGATCTTTCGCCTACCTATGGGTCGAATCGCCTGCATATGATAGCCTTCCTTGCCGAGTAGCTCTCTCCTTTCCCACAGGCAAGATAGAAACAGGAGGAATCTCCAATCAGTTTATCTCATCCTGTTTGGTGCCTCTCAGGATCGTTAGAAACGAGAGGTATCTCCAAACAGACCGACGACCTTTTGATCAGGCCCCGAGGGGTATGGATGACTGAGTCCTCGGTGTCCCGGGGCAACTTCCTCCTCCCCAAACCAGGTGAAAACAGGAGAGATCTCCAATCAGCCCACCCGAGCCTGTTGGCACCCCAGTCAGGAGCAGAATAAACAGGAGTATCTTCAATCAGTCCACCGCTCCGTAGCAGGGTTGGTGACGGAGGCACCCCCAAAACCTTCCCGGACTAGTTTAGCAGATATGGGCAAAACGTAGAGTTGAGCCACGGTGATTCTTCTCTAGGCAGTCTTGCTTCATCTGAGGGGATGAAGGACCGTTTAGAAGGTTCATGATGGCGTGGAAGTGCTGTCTACCGTGTTAGTGCACTTTTTTGCTGGGGCTTGAAAAGTCCTCTTTTCACGGTTTTGGAGTCCTCTTGCACTTGACTTTGCCTCCTAGGCCGGGTTGAAGTAGTTTTTAAAGCGCACTCTCCTACTCTTTGACTCATATGGATCCTGGACATTGGACATTGGACATAAAGAGTGAGGAATATAGTAGAAGAGGGTTTTAGTAGGAGAAATAGTGGGGAAAATAGGGAAATTAATAGGAAAGCGAAAGTGAAAGAAGTATGAAAGAGAGATCCCTTGTGAAAGGGCATCTCTGGCTTTCTTCGCGTTTTGGTTGTATTTTTTGTGACAGTATATATATATATATATATATATATATATATATATATATATATATATATATATATATATATATATATATATATATATATATATATATATATATATATATATATATATATATATATATATATATATATATATATATATATATATATATATATATATATATATATATATATATATATATATATATATATATATATATATATATATATATATATATATATATATATATATATATATATATATATATATATATATATATATATATATATATATATATATATATATATATATATATATATATATATATATATATATATATATATATATATATATATATATATATATATATATATATATATATATATAAATATATACTATCTGGTAATGCGCGAGGCATTCAAGCCTTTGTAGTAGTAGGTATTTTTTACTCTCTACGTGGCTTGTTGAAGATTTTCATCTTCTTGTCCGGGTATTTTACACCCAGACTTTGGTGTTTATTTTGTGTTTTTTTTTATTGTTTGTGTAGTTTAGTTTTGGTGATTTTTCGCACAACAAAAAATTGGGGAGAAGTTTTTAGTAAAAACTAATATTAACAATTGCTAATATAGTGATTAATTTCGCTTGGCTTTTATTCGTGGTTTGTGTTGTGAATTGGGGTTTTATTTTTAAGTGAACCTTGGGTCGACGTCAATGTCAATCGGAAGTCTGCTGCTTTTAAAGGATATTGCTCGTCCAATGTTGTCAAAGTTTTTAAAGTCTATGTGCCCGAGCACAAACTCGGGAGGGAGGTGCCGGAGCACCTTGTCCCAGATTTTGGTTGCTCTGTGGTGAAGCTCCACGTTTATGGGGGTCATCCCTAGTTCACCATGGGGCTCACTCTGCCTTATCTTTTCTCTCCTTCAGGCTCCTGTAATGATGGAGACTGCGTTATTTTGGACCATTTGTAGTTTAAGGACTTGGGTCTTGGAAACTGCGTTTATAGGAACCAGGGGATACAGGAGTTTTGAACGAATGCATGCGTTATATATTTTTAGTTTGTTGAAGGTGCTCAGGTTTAAGAATTTGAAAAATTCACCTAAGTCCCTTCGTGCATTCTGTGTAGTTTTTACTACATGATCCCTATACCCACCAGTCGTAATACGCAGTCCCACAACCATACCCTCCGTGCGGTATGGGATGCGTGCACCCCCCACACGAATGTCTGCTAGTGTCCGTCGGAATAATGGAACTTTTGGGCATTGGTGGATATCTTCCATCTTCTCTCGAAAGAGTTGATGTTTTCTATTTCCACCGCCGTTCTCTGTGCCATGAAATTCGCATTCCGATAATGCGCCGTACATATCAATGTTATGTCATCCGCAAATTGGACGTACAAGGAACCTTCAGTCAGAGGTTGGGGAAGGTTGATGGTGTAAATGTTATAGAGCAGGGGACTTATGCACCCGCCTTGAGGCACCCCCGCCTCGAGCTCAAACTCAGGGCCATTATAACCTTTAATACTCAGAAACGCCCTCCTCTCCATTACGTAGTCACAAAGGATCCTTTCAAGTATGGGATTGAGGCCCAGTTGTATGAATTTTATATTGTAGGCCTCTCCTCCATACTTTGTCAAAGGCCTTTTTGACATCGCGTAGCACCAGATTTGCGTGGCGTTTTTCTGATTTTACTTTTGCCAACTTCTCGGTAATCACGGCTATCGCCGTGTCTGTTACTCGCTTCACTCGGAAGCCATGTTGCTGGAAATTGTGAGAATTGTTATTCTCGAGGAACGTATTAACCCTGTTGGCTAATATCTTCTCCAAAACTTTCCCTGAAAATTCTAAGAGAGATATAGGCCTAAAGTTTGCTGGACTGTCCGGTGGTTTACCGGCTTTAGGAATGAATATGATTTTCGCTACTTTCCAGTGTTCAGGGAAGTAACCCACATTCAAGCACGCGTTCATGGTATTCATGAGCCCCAATAAGATGTTGGGCGGGGCTCGAATAAAATTCTCCTTTATCAGTCCTGAACGCCCCGGTGCACGCTGTCGAAAGGACTTTAAGGTTTTTGAGAGTTCCTCGGCAGTAATTCTTCCGCTGAGTCCTTCCATTTCCCTCTCCTATGATACGCAATGGTGAGGATGGGTTCTGTGTATTTGAGCATTCAGGTCGTTAATGATTCCGTCTTCGAAGTCTAAATCGAAGTCATCATTCTCTTCCGGGGATATCTTAAATATAGATGCCTAAAAGAGTCTGAATTCCTATTCGATTCTTTCCACGTCCGAAATTTCAGTGTCATCACGTCTGAGTTTAATAGTCTTTTGCGGTTGTCCGCCTTTTAGTCGTTTAACAGTCTGCCAGAATGTACGTGAGTCGGTTTCTATGTTCAGTCTGTTAATTAAATTATCCAAAGTACATTCTGCTGTTCCCTTTTAAGAGTCATTAGTTCGTCACGAATGTGTCGTGTTTGTCTATGTGTGTTGATGTTGGGGCCAGTGAGGTTCACTTCATTAATCCGTTCCCTATATTGCCTCGCGAGGGATTTCATTCTAGGGGTCCATGAGGGGGCAAAAAGAGTTTTATATTTAACACGGGGAACGGCTCCCTTGTCGGCTTTTAATAAATGTTCATTAATTTTATCTAACTTCTCGTCAATTTCATCTAGGGTGGCATTAATTAAGGGTTCAGGGTTATAACTTTCGAAGAGTTGTTTATACTTATCCTAGTTAGCTCGAGCGTAGCTCTTTCGCTCTATGATAGGGATTTGGAGGAGGTTGACACTTTAATAAGGATAGCCTGGTGGTCGCTGGAAATAGGGGGACCCGGCTCAATGAAGTAATTGTATGGGAACATATTGATGGTCAGTACAATATCTGGTTTGGTGGCTGATCTGTGTGTAATAAATGTGGGTAAGTCTGGTCCAATTCTAGGACATAATATGTCTATCAATAAGTGTCTCGAGATTCCTGCCTGCCAGGTTGGTCGACATATATCCGGAGGCAGCACTTCTGGCATTGAGGTCACCGGCAAAGAGAACGGTTCTGCCGTGACCACATAACTGCAGGAAGTTGGGAAGGGGAAAATACCCTCTCCTTGGGGGTTGGTACCCTGTTGCCAGGACCAGGGGTCCCACTGCCGTACGGACCTCCACAGCGAGGTAAGATTCGTCGAGTCCACTTATTGATTTAAAGTCAAGACCTCTTTTCACAGCTATAGCACAGCCGTCAAAACGTTCTCCACTGTGATCTTTGGTTAAGACTTTGTCGGCGAATATTTTTAGTGTATTTGTGTCATTTATTCCATGTTCGGAAATAAATATAACGTCTGGGTCGCATTGTCTTAATAAATTTCTGTATACTGTCTGTTTATTTGTCCATCCGTCAGAGTTAAAATGTAATATTTTTAAGGTCTCCATTGTCTAGTTCACTTAGGGGTTCTTGAGTGTGATTGTGTTGTTTTAGGACTTATTCTCTTACGAGCTTAGGTCCTTGTGGAGTGTTAGGTGGCGTGATAGTTTTACCTGTCCGTTTTTTTCTGGTATTCGCCGTCAGTAAGGGTGACAATGGTATCCGGTGTCAGTTTGACCAAGCCTTGGGTAGAGCCTCCTTGACTTGCTTTTCACTGAAGTCTTCCGAGGTAAATTCCCATTTGTATCTCCCGGCTATTACACCTTACGATACATCAAGGGCATCCATATCCTTAGGAAAAGGGGACCTTTCGGCAGCGAATACCTTCAAGTTAATTTTTCTTGAATGGTATGCATGCCTAGATTCCCTCTTGCAAGAAGAGGACGATCTCGGGCGTCTCTGAGGCTGTGAGGTTTTCCGTGAGCAGGGGGAACGTGCCCCCCCTCTCGGCTCTCGCAGTCTCAGTCTCCTTAGACTCATTGTAAACCTGTGTGAGTGTATGTGCGTTTGTGTTTTTGTTCTGATGAGTTTGCGCTGTTTGTTTCTCCGTGCGTGCTTTTGCAGCCTGGATCCTGGGGTCCCTGGAGGGGGCTGGGGTTGTGGCATTGCTGGGAGTTGGGAGCTTTTGGCAGCTAGTCTCGCACTGGGGTTTGAGACTAACCTTCAGGATCTCTCCTGACCGCGGATTTGGGGGAAACCATATTTTCTCCATTCCATTATGAACTAGCATCTTATTAAGCTCATCTGCAAAGCACCCCGGGGAGGAGAGATTCGCAATATGAGCATAATATATGCAACACATAATTTTTGTTGAGTTTTCATTCTCGACGTGGAGAAATGTAGGGTTTCCTTTTGACTCCACTACCGCAGCTTTAGCAACTTTGGCATAGGTAGTGTTAGCCTTAGTTTTATCTTCCAATTTCTTTTGGTTCGATTTTTTCTTCAAAATCTGTTTGTTGATCGGGCAAGCCATGGAGAGCGTCTTATGTTCTCTAACGCAATTCGGACATTTCATGGAGGTGCTCTTGCAGCTCCTCCAAGAATGGGTGTCCGACGCGCAGATAGAACACAAGATGACATTCCCTCTGGGGCAGCTGGCCGTGGTGTGCTCCTCATACTTGTAGCATTTGAAGCACATTTGGAGATCGATAAACTCCTCACGCTCGATCTGCTCGGGGCAGATACGAACGTTAAAGAGGAGCATACCTCCCTCCGTGGCCTTTACCGCCATCACCGAATCCGTAAACACGATTTTGAAGACGTGCGTATAGTCCTCAAATTTAAGGACTTCCGCTACCTTAGCGCAAGAGTGGTTTTTCTCGATCTCAGAATGAATTTCTTCGATGTTCTGCCCTCCGACCCAAGGATCGAGGTGGCAAAGGACGATGCTGCGGTGCGTCTTAATTTGTGGGGGCGTGTCTAGTTTGAGGTTTATCTTTTTCAAGCATTCTGCCGCTTTTTGGGAGGTGAGGACTTCACAGTCACTCTCCTTTTGGCAGATGGCCGAGTATCCGTTGTAAGTGTCGATCAATCTTACTAGGGTCACCCATAGTTCATCGTGTATTATAGCGAAGACCTGCCCCCGATCTGGCTTAGGGCCATCATAGAGGGTCCTTAGTGGTATCTGCCGGGTCTCCCTCATTTATTTCTCCATTTCCTCATTTAAGGAGTGGAAAATAAATTTTTCTGCAAGACTCGGTGTTTTTGACGGTGTTCGTGTGTGCGTGTGATAGATTTTTCACCAGTAAGAGCAGAAATAGCAGAAACAAAAGAAATACAACCCAAGAAAATTGGCACTTTACCTTTCGTGCAGGCGCTATTGGAGGGCCTGCAGGTTCTTGGTCCACCTCAAAGGGAGTTCGATAAAGAGATCGGAGAGGGAGGAGGGAAGCACGATCACCCTCGCTACCGTCGCAAGAAGCGCGTAGAAAAAAATCACCGTTTATTGCACAAACATGTAAATAACACTTTTCACGTATGCTGCGAAAAACTCGAACGTGAGGAATTACTAACGCGCGAATCACGTTCACTTGAATCTCGTGCGAAAACAAGCAAAAATTCTTGCTGTATCGATTTCAACTTAGAGAGAGGTACAACTGACTCAAGCAAGCAAAGAAGTCATATGGATCCTTTTCCACAAAAGTAAACCTATATACTTGTAAATAGCCATTGCATCTACCTATAATACTACAAAAATTCAACCAATCAGAATTGAGATACATTTATTCGTCATACTTATGTTCATTTTTGGAATAACAGCCTTAGCGTTAAAAAATTGACAAATCAGCTTTTAGACATAAGCACTGCAATAATTGTCCAATCAGGGCCATGATAGATTTAAAAGGTTAATAACGCTCAAACCGTTTGCACATAAAAACGACTGACACATCCACGGAGTCAATGGTGGAGGCCGACTGCGCAACGGTACCCAAAACTTCCTACAAAACGTTACCAGCACCAAGGTAGACACAAGAGCTATATGACCTAACGGACGAATATAAAAAACTTTTCGAAGAAATTTCACTGACTAGTACAGACAGAGTTATAAACAGAGGATTACGAACACTAAGGACAGAAATGAAGACATTCATAACAGAGCAGCAATCAGCATTCGGGAATGACCTCGTCGACAACTAGATGAAAAAACGGATCCCCGAACTTTTTGGAACACTCTATCCAAATTGAAGGGTAAGCCACCTGACAAAAACATTCTCCTCAAAAAAGATGACGGGACAAAAATGGACGCGACAGAAACGAAAGAAGAGTTCAGAGACTACTGGAAAAATGTATTTTCCATTACACCAGAAGAAAACGAACTCTTTGACCTCGACTTTAAAGAACATATCCACGACCAAATAAGACAAGAACTAGACAGGACATACCCCTTCAATAACACGACTGCTGACAGAGGGATGATAGGTTATGGACGAAAAATAACGACAGAAGAAGTACTTACGACGCTACGTACCTTCAAACAAAGAGCACCAGGCAAAACAAGATTGACTAAACAAACTGGTTGAATGTCCCCATAACATCTTAGAGGGGCGGGTCAATCTAATGAACGTGTGCATAAATGTCGGATTTCCCGGACGAATGGAAGATCGCCAAAATGATCTTCTTCCCAAAGCCGGGAAACCGCCCGACAGACCAGCAAATTTCAGACCCATTTCCCTCCTCGAAGTGTCTGGCAAGGTATTCGAGAAGGTCCTTGGTAATAGAATCCAAGATTTTATGGAGGAAAACAACCTCTATAACCAACATCCGCATGGATTCAGAAGAGGGAGAGGGACTGATATGGGGCTAGCAATCAGCACAGAAAAACTGGTGAAGATTGCTAGCCAAAAAAAAGTACGCTGACCTGGTGCTCAGAGATGTGAAGAAGGCATTTGACAAAGTATGGAGGACTGGGCTTCAGTACAAAATACTAAGACTCGGAATAAACTCAAGACTAGAAAAAATTCTATGTGACTACGTGACAGACGGAATAGCATATTTACAAATATACGACCATACGGGACCAGACTTCAAAGTAACTGCAGCTGTACCGCAAGGAGGGTGCCTAAGCTCCCTCCTATACAATATATGTAACCTCGATCTACCCAATCCGGTCAGGAAAGACACGCTGTATGTCCAGTTTGCTGAGGACATCTCTCAGATTATGACTGCCCCCTTCAAAAATCCCGAACTCATGGCACAGATCACAGCCAGAGAAATCGACCATATCAGCAGGTTCGAAAGAAGATGGAAGATCGCCTCTAACACCCCGAATTTTAAGGTGATTCCATTCTTCCGTAGGAAACGGGACCATATTGAGACCGATAACGCCCGAATTCCTTACTGCAACGACGGGACAGTACTTGAACTAAAGATACGTAGTAATGGATACGGTAGCCACGTTGCTCAGACAGCAGCGCGAGCGAAGGTCCAGCTCACCAAGCTATTCAGGTTCCAAAACCTGAACATAACCAATGAAAAGAAGATATACAACGCGCTCATAAGACCAAAGCTACTGTATCCACTTATACCTATCAACACTAGTTCCCAAAAGAAATTGCGACTCCTCCGAAGGGTGCAAAACAAAGGAGTACTCTTAATAACGAACAGTAAGAGGAGAGAGAGAAGGAGGGCGAGGGACCTACATCACATGATCCAGATGACTCAAATTAATTTGAAACTGGAAAGAGTAGCCCGAAAAATCTGGAAGAAAGCCCCACGACACATGGTGGACGAAATCAGACAGAGACACATTGACATCCCATTGGAGGACACTAGACTTCATCAGTAGTAAAGCACAGAACAAAAGACAAAAAAAACTAAAGTACACATAAGACTACGTTTTTATAACAACGACAAACAAACAATAAACTACTCACAGAATATACAATAAGAAGAACACTAAAAATACATAAACGAACAACGAGAGAAATACAAAAGATACAGAAAACACCTACAAAGGCTTGAACGCCACAAAAAATCACCAAAATCTACATGAAACAAAATGAAAACACAAGCAATAACATTACAAACCAGGAACAACACAAACATACATGCCATACCATCACAAACCAAGAACAATCCAAACAAAAAAGAAGAAAAGGAGTACGCAAAAGAACATGAATATAAGACCAAAAACAATGAGAATAACACAAATTTCCGATAAACGCCTGTGATTCCCTATCACAGGTAAATCTATCCCTATCTATCCATCTCCTACTATATATATATATATATATATATATATATATATATATATATATATATATATATATATATATACATACATGAGTGTAATTGCAATCTTATATGTGTATATATTTTCCTTTCACAACTTAATAAATCTAATGTCCAATGTTCACGCCATCAAGACAGTTGAAGAATTCTTGGAGTAAACAACGCTAATCTACACATGTCTTACCCGATAAAGGAGGCAAATAAAAGGGGAAGGCTGTCTAAAAAACGTGAACATTCTCATCACCTTCCTAATGGGATTTTCTAGAAGACATTTAGAAGCTGCTCCTAGGCGACTTTATGTGAACCTACCCCCCTCCCGTACCCCACTCCATTGACGGAGTTACGAAGCAGGAATGAACGGAACTGTCACTCATTTAGTCTCGATCCAACTATGTCGTTCTCTTTGATAGTCCTAATTGGAAGTGTTGAGCAAAGCAGGTTCGAGGATTAGCCCACTGTAAAATTCAGCGTCAGAGGCAGCCCGGTTAAGAAGCGATGCCGAAAGTGTTGGGGAAGAGTTCGCTCTAGTTCCTAAGGGTAGTTTCCGGTCAGAACCACAGGGGAAATACAACCGTCCCAGTGTAAGTTGGAAGCAGGATCGATAACCAAACCCCAATGGGTGGTGGTAGTTGATTTAATCACCACCCATCATTAAGTCCGTTACATTTCACCCATCTGAAGGGCCTCCCCGGGTTCACCCATCATCATTCATAACCCTATTTAGCAGTTCACGTTAATGGAAGCTGAGTTACGAAGTAGATGGAGTCACCACAAACGAATACAGAACAACATCGCAAAAAGAAAGGAAGTACGAACTATTTACTCTCGAATCAAGTCACCACATCCAAAAGATTAGAGAGCAGAAGAAGATTACAGCCCAGAGGGGCCCCTCTCTCGAAGAGATGGTCCAAAGTAACACACGTAGCATACCTCTGCGAGCAAATGACGGACAGCCCAAGCCCAGCAGAGAAAAAGTATTCGAGGTTGTGTATGGCAAATTTGGCATTCCCATGGTGAGACTACTGGAGGTGGCCTCGGGGTATGTCGCAATCTGTGAAAAAGTAAAGGACATCGAGGATATCACCAAGGAAAGGGCAGTAGAGGCCCTTATGGGAATTGAACTGCAGCCTGCCATATCACCACATATTCTGTCCCACAGGAGCGTGGTATGCCGGCCACTCAACCCATGGATCGGGCAACACTAGAAAGAGAAGATCAAGGAGAAAATCCAGCTTCGACAAACCTGGGCCAAGGTAGCCGAAGCGATAAAATTTAAGAACAGTAGGGACAACAGCGACTACACTCAAGTGTTTAAGGTAGTCTTTGCTGAAACCACTATGACCCAAAAGTAAAAAGAACATGGTCTACTCATGTTCAATGCTAAAGTTAGTGAGGACCAGATCGAGAAAGGATAGTTCATTCCAGTTCAGTTCTGTTTTAGGTGCTATAAAATGGAGGAACACGCGACTAAGGACTGCAAGGAGCCACTGGAAACATGCTCCAAATGCAGCGAAAACGGACACAATAGGAGAACATGCACGAATAATTACGAAAACTGTGTTAACTGTTGGCAGGGACACATATCAATGGTGATGGCCTGCCCTGTTAAAAAAGAGGTTATAAAAAGGAAACATGAATCAAACAAGCAAGAGGAAACGCGTAAAGCAAACACAGCCTACGCTCAAGCAAAAAATGTGCCCTCTCAGAAGTAGACAAAAAAACATACCTTCTGCAGAATGAGAATTCAACGAGAGATTATGACGTGCATTCTTCGCACGTATGTCATGAATCTCACGCGCCCTGGCATGTTCGCTAAAGAGCTAAACCAAATCCTCACCCAAAAGGATATGGACCAAATGTGGTTCCCGGACAACCGCCCCTGTGGGGATGTCCTGCAATTGCAGATGGTCCTAAATCAACATACAAATGGACAAGACAACCCCAAACTTGGAAACAAGAAAGAGAAGAAACAAGCAGTCGAAGTGTAAAATCCTCCCCCTAAACAGAGGCAAGAAAATAGCAAAGAGACGGAAAATGCTGGGTGTGATACTAATCGTTCCTCGGAGTCTTCAGGTCATCAAACACCGAAGCCTCACAAAAAAGAAGGCCAAGAGGAAGAAATATAAAAACAAAAGATATCTTGCGGATAATATCAATCTTAAAATTTACGCATGCGTCCAGTTTTCCGTTCCGAAGAGATGAAACCCAGAAAAATATTCCACGGAATTAAAGCAAAAGTGTTTAAATGGGAATATGACTTTGATGTCGACGCTGAAACGGTAGAAGATGCTCTGCTCTGCTAGAATTTGACCCTACATCATAACACCTGCGAGCAGATTTCTAACGCCACGTTCAGGAAGAAGAGAAACGGGAGGAAGAAGATTGTAACCCAGAAACACTTAAGAGACAACATGGAAAGAGTAAGCAATAGAATGAGGATTCTGACACTCAACATAGTCGGATGAGAGGGGAAAGCAACGGCATATGGAAACATATTCCGGGTGCTTGACCCTGACATCATTTTTATAACGGAGCATGGCATTGACACTACATCTGGTCAAATTAAAATAGCAGGCTACATAGTGGTTATGAATGGGAACATCTCGTTCAAACATCTACCAGAACTGGATGAATCCTTTGTGGCGGTTGAACTCCACACATTGGTAGGAGACCTCGTGATAGCTGCAGCCTATCAACCCCTTCGTCGAGCCTATCTCCCATTAAATAACTTCTACACACTGTTTGGGCACCGCGGAATGTCAATCTTGGGGGGAGACTTCAATGCCAGATGCCGTGCGGCATGCTATGATAGTATAGTACCAACGAAAGCGGCCGAAACTTGGAACTGATTATGGGAAGAAAAAACATCCTAAGAATAGGGTTGGATTTTCCGACCTATATCAATTCCACATCAGCAACCAAACCTGACATAATCTTAACATGTGAAGGCTTCCTCTTTAACTACCATAAAGCCAGGCCCAACAGTCCCAAGTGATCACATAGTGATCCTCACGATAGTATCTCTCGCTTCAATCCAGCTTCCAGTCTCACTCCGAAAAAAACTACGTCTTGGCCAACTGGGAATGTTAAGAGAGACGACTCAGTCAATACGCCCCAGCTGACCTAAGCAACGCAGCCTTAGAAGAGATAGACGAAGAACTGGAGAGGATAACTACGTCCATATTAGAAGCGGACCGCGAGTGCATACCCAAGACTGGATATAAAACACCTCCTCAGGCCAGATGGACAGAGGAGATAAGAGAGATCGCTCATGTTCACAGGGAACTGTACGAAGAGATAAGAAAGGAAGGACCTAACCGGGAAAGAAGCTCGCTCCTTCGGCGTCTAAGCACCAAGCTAAAAGAGGCTATCAACCTCCAACAAGAGGAAATATGGAACAGCCTGATAGCCAAAATCGATAGCAAGCTCAACCCGGCTAAATTATAGGGGCAAGTCAAGAACCTAAAATGACTAACCGGAAGAACTAAGGTTCAAATAAAAGAGAACGGATATTATATAGAGGATCCAGCGGTTCTAGAAGACAAATTCCGGAATTTTGGAAAAACTTCTTCAGGATCACCTTAGAAGACAATGACAAGTTCGACCAGGAATTCGAAGGCCAACTGATCGAAAATCTGAATCAGATTATGCACCGCACGCACCCACAACATCAAGTACATCAAGGCATGGAGATGATGGACCATGGCCGTCATGGCCACTGTAAGAACATTTGAACAAAGGGCACCAGGCTGGATTGGCATCACCAGAAACAACTTGGTAAATGCCCCACAGCAGATAATTCAGGAAAATACAAACGTTTACAACGCTTCCGAGAATACGGGTTACTTCCCTGAGGGTTTCAAGATTGCTAAAATAATCTTCATGCCTAAGGGAGGTAAACCCCCTGATCGACTGGACAATTACAGGCTAATCTCCCTGCTGGAATTCGTTGGGAAAGTCTATGAGAAATTTCTGGATGACAGGCTTCAAGAACAACTAGCCGAGCTTGGAGCTCATAATCCTCAGCAGCACGGGTTCCACACGAGGCACGGAACGAAAACCGCCCTCGTCCTCCTAATGGAAAAACTCGCATGCAGCAAAGCGAGAGAAAATATGTAGACGTGTTGCTGCGGGGTGTAATAAAGGCCTTCGATAATGTCTGGCTGAGAGGGATACGATTCAAGATCCTCAACCTCCAGCTAAACCCAAACCTGGAAAGGGTCCTTTGTAACTATGTCACGGATAGGAGAGCCCAAATCGCGATCTAGGGCTGCATAAGACCCGAATTCGAACTTGAGGCGGGAGTTCCACAAGGCAGCTGTCTGAGTCCTTGTTGTGCTTCGTGTACATAATTGATCCCCCGGCTCCAGTGAGGAAGATTCGATGTATCTGCAATACGCGGGTGACATCACACAAATCGTTCCAAGTACATTCAGGAACGCTGGAATTCAAGCAAGGGCGACAGCTGCTGAGATTTATAACATCAATCGTTATCAAAAAAAGTAGAAAATAAAGACCAACCTCCAGAAGTTCACTATAATTCGGATGACTCGCGAAAATTAGACGACGTCCTCGCTGACAATGAAATTTATCCGTAAAAGGCCTATGTAAACAACAGAGTCTCCGTAGCCAAAAGAGAGTTGAAGAAACTGTACCGCTTCCGAAGCCTCAATGTGCCAAATAAGAAAAACTCTACATGGCCCTGGTACGCTCCATCCTAGTGTACCCGACTGTGCAGATCTGTCGTGCAGAGAAAGAGCACCAAATATACAAAATAATAACTTTACAGGAGAAGCGTTTAAAGTTTTCCTTTATTGCAATGCCCCCCAAAATAGTATATTTTCCAGATTCTGTTAAACGTTTAATGTATTTACTCCATTATGGGCATCATCTTTCATATCTCTACTTTCTTTTGTGCATTAATTTTATATTTTTGGCACAGTTGTACAAAAACTGTTTGGCTTTGGTTTGTGGATTGCTATTCACCACAAATGCAGAGGAAAGAAACCGAATATAAGTATATTCGGTGTTTTTATTCTTGAATGACCATTAATATTAAACAATGAGACACCGATTATATCTATATTCAGTGTTTTCACTTTGAATTATTGACAACATTAAGCAATCAGACTTCATTATAATTATGGCAACCACATTACATTATACATTCATCACTGGTTTTGTTTATTATTAGAATTTTTAACAAGTCATTGAGAAGGTATAAACAATCCTATAAATCTATGTAATTTTTATTGATATTTTGACCATCAAAATACAAACCAAACAGAATCTTTAAAAAATGCAATGAATTTATCTTTCTATTTGTATGTTAATATTAGTTTTAAATATCCTTAATTTAATAAAGAAAATAGTGAACATAAAGTCATATTTTAACGATCTGAGTAAAAGTATAAAACTTCACAAAAACTGTAGTTATATCCCTTTTTAAGGAAAAGTGATTAGATACACAAAAAGAAAATTCATTTTAAACTTAACGAGAAAATTCATAAGACCTTGATGTTTCATCTACTCTAGAATTTAAGAGATCGGAGATATTATCACTAGTAGGGAGGTTATTCCAAAATGCTCGACGGGAAATAAGCATTCTCATAACAAGACCTGAGTGAATTTTATCCAATTTTTCTTTTTGAATTCCACTTGGCTATGATGAATATTTCGTCGAATAACTGGGTGGAATAATTTCTTTCATAAATTTGACTTTAGTTCCAGAGTCTTGAAATGTTTTTTCATAGATCAGTTTGTGCAGACATTTCTCAAATCGGACTTCACATAAATCTTGTAAAGGAGGAATATTATTCTCAGAAGATGCTCTTCGGGTTGTTCTTAAACTTGACAAGTTTTCGTAGGCCTTAAAATCATAAAGTTGCATTTATAAGACCCTTGTTCTCTTCGTTGAAAGTTCCAATGAATCGAAGAGGTCTCTCATATCCTACAGATTCTTCCTTTTCTGGATTACTTGTTCAATTTTTCCATGAACGCCATCTGCGGCAAAGAATGTGTGACCGGTGACAAGATATTTCAACGTGATTTCCGAGAGTCCAAGATCTTCATTGACAAGTAAAGCGAATGCCGAATATAATGTCCAGTTTTTATTCTGAGCAACGCAATTTATCTGTCCAAAATATAAACTTCTTTGTATCTCTATTTTCCTTAATTACTTTGATATAGGATGATGCAACATCAGGAGCATTCCTACCTCGAAGACTTTCATTCTAAACTACACAATAGTGATGTTGATTTTACTTTAAAGAAGCAAATTTTTTATTAAACACAACCATTTTCGAGCAGAAAAAACTTTCTTTAACATTAGGCATCCTTGGCAGAAGCAAAACCTTTTGCATATCGACGGCAAATATTACGAGTCCATCCATTTTTTCGTATATCTCACTATCTTTATTGTATTCTTTTCTTGCTTCATTTTGCATTTCATTGTGCAATTGAGCCTTTTCATCATTTTCTTCATTGATATTCAATCCATAAAATAAGCATGTTGAACATTTGTCAACACAAGGTTCAGAAAAACTTATGTTTATTTTCTTTAGTATACTCCGATAGGATTCATATGAACAACGGACTGATGCGAGTTTTTCTTGAAATAGTTTGTACATTGAAGCAACGGAGAGAACTGTTGTAAGGTATCTTACATGTGGAGCATGGTCTCTTCTGAAATGAGAAATAACTGGATTAAAAGATTCGATGTGATTCATTATTACTTCTCTATTAACTCGATTGGTAGGTTCACGTTTTCCTTTCTTATCTGGCACTGCAATATTAGTTGTGGATAAAGAAGCTGTATCAATGGAGTAAAATAATGATTTTATAACCTGATCTTGACTGCACCCTAAAGTGCTGAGAAAAAATTTCTGACAGACTTTGATTGCTTGTCCTTGGGCATCGCTCAGTGTATGCACATACGATGACTTCTTCCTTGATAAATCTTCCTGAATATGCCTTCTTTCTACTTCTTTCCTTGTTACTTTGCTTGACAACCATGCTCGCCTCATATCGTAGCAGTTTTTCCAAAATTCTGAGTGAATGTCGTTTCGCATTTCATCTGAAAACTTGGCCTGGCATTTGTAAGGGCATTTATCTATATCACATCCATTGAATATTGGATGTTTTTTTTTATCTTGAATGATATTTTCTTGTTGTGTCATTGATTTCCTCCTTTTTACACTTCAGAAGCAACGGAGACGTGATAGGAAGCCATTTCATCGTCATACACTGCTTCATGAGCATCGGAAACTCCAAGAGATTGAACTTCGATAGCAGCTGCTATATTATTCTCTTGAATGCATGAAATGTCTTGCTCTTCTGTCCTCAAAACACCTCTGAAAGGAGAAAAATAAACAAATATTTATGCATTGCATTTAAGTAGCACATACAATAATTTCGGGAATTACTGTATTATCATAATGATAATCATCACCATCATCATCTTCCCTTACCTCCCTCACCCCCACCTTAATTTATGCTTGTTCCCTTGTATACACAGCATAACGGTGCAAGTATTTTTGTGTTAACAAATGGACACACATATAACTTACAGGCATACAAATATTTGAGACTTGCTCCTGAATATAAATATATATAAACAACGATATATTAAAGATAAACGATATTGAAAGTTAAATGTCGGTGACTCAGCAAGAGATGCAGGCAACCGCGCAGTGCCGTGAACATGGCAAATACACACAATGCATAAAAGAGAACATAAAAAGAAGAGAAGAAGAATAAATAATCAACAAAATTAACCAAATAATAATAAGAAAAGGAAAATAAATTAACATAAATGAAAAAAGGCCAAGTGCCCAAACTAAGATTTAAATTAAAAATAATAAATGAATAACTAAACACAATAATAACAAGGTAACTATGAATTAAATAAAAAGAAACAACGAAGTAATAAATAACAAAGTACAAATAAAAGAGGCAAAATGCCCATATGAAACACTAGATAAGTAGCAAAATAAAAACCTATTGAAAAGCTTGAAAACCACGACGGAGGAACTTATTAATGGAATAAAATAAATATATATATATATATATAACAATGGAAGAACCTGACCGTCATCGACGGTCAACAACATTATTGACGGAGGAAAAATTACTTTAGACAAACAAGAAGAAAGTATGCTAGTGATGCCCTCAACACCAAGGCAAACTAGTAATCATTTTCACAACTCTGAAAACCTACCACACATTTCATCATTTTCATTAACTTTGAACTTTGACCACCTCATCAAGCAACTCGTATCCCGAAATAGAAGAGAAAGCCCTAAGAACGAGATCTCAGAGGGCCTCCAGGAGTAATATTGAAGACTCCCAGCCGACTCAGCAAACAATTACCAAAGAAGAACAAGGGCATGAAAATAATCCACGAAAAAACGAATTAAAATCCATTCCCTGCTCCTCAAAAGATCCCTAACAGGGACCCCAGACTGGAGAAGCGGTAGATTAATCCTCATCATGCAAAAAGACATCTTAAGAATCTTGAAGATTTAGTTTCGTTTCTTGGTAGAGAACTGAAGGTCAATTGTTGTTCGGACGAATGCCTTCTGGATCACTTGGCCGATCTCTCCTACAATTCTAAAGTGAGGTGGCTTCCACACGCTACAATTAACTTTGAGAAAGAGGTATTCTATGTTAGCTTACTCCCTTGAGGGTATTACTGAAGGCTGGCCAAGTGAGACGTGAGGTTATCGGGATAAGAGAGGAGGAATTTTTAATTAATGTTAAAACTAAAACTAAAAGGTTTTTAGAGAAGAAAACTTTCAACGACAGATCTGTGAAGAAATTGGTAAAGAAAGTGGAAGTAAAAATCTGAGGTAAATATATAGGCGAAGAACCTTTTCAGGTATTGGGGCTGTAAGGACACGCAACGATCTAAATTTAAAGTGCGACATACTGCCCCATGTTACACATGACGCCCCGGGCAGGGTAAACAATGGAGCCGGAAGGGTATGTCATTCCTCTGGGTTTCAGGTGCAGCAGGGGCTTAGACCTGCCAAACCATCCGCCACTTTACGGGCAAGAAAGGAAGGAGTGTCCTCGACACCCACCCCGGCACTCTTCGCCACGTTTGCCTTTGGCATGACCCCGGGATCGGGGCGTGTCGGCTGGTATCGATACTGTGTAAAGGAATTAGTGCCGTTAATTTTAACGTTAACCCTACAATTTTTACTTGTTCTAGGGGAATGCAATGATAAATCGGTTTCAAATATAGCAAAGTATGTGCATCGTAGCGGACCTCCCAACCCACTCTCCTGCTTCTTCCAAGAATTGCGATTGGTATACGAGGAGCGGTCAATAAGTTTTGCAATTCGGATATAAGGAAACGAGATATAAGGAAAAGTGTTTTATTATTTTTCAATATAACTACCCTCGACTTCAATGCACTTGCGCCACTTGTCCCTGAGGGTTCGAATTCCCGACAACCAGAAATCTCTCGACTGCTGTTCAATCCACTCCTGGGCGGCGAGCTGGACATCTTCATCGTGCCCAAACCGGCGTCCGCGCAGTACAGCCTTGAGCTGGCGGAATAAAAAGTAGTCGCTAGGGGCCAGATCTGGACTGTAGGGGGGAAGGTTGAGCTCCTTGAATCCTCACTCGCGCACGGCAGCTTGTGCAACTCTGGCCTTATGGACAGGGGCATTGTCGTGGAGGAGCAGGACACCGCGTGTCAACTTGCCGAGCCGCTTCTGAGGGATGCACTTCTTCAACCCAGCCAGTTCCTCGGCGTAATATTGGCCTGTAATAGTCATTCCACGAAACGCATAGTCCACCATCAACACTCTCTCAGAATCCCAGAAGATGGTGGCCATGATCTTCCCGCCTGAGGGTTGGGTCCGGAACTTGATGGGGGTCGGAGAGTCCCTGTGCTTCCAGGCCATGATTTCGAGCTTGGTCTTGGGATCCCAGTGATGGACACACGTTTCATCACCTGTCACTATGCGTGACTCGAATCCCGCTGGGTCTTGGTTGTACAGGAGCAACAGCTCCTCCGAACTTTGACTACGTTGAATTCGATCATAGGGCGTAAGGTTTCGTGAGGTTTCTAGGGACCAAACGGGCAGAGACCTTGGTCATGGCCAAATTGTCGTGGATGATGTTGATAACACTTCCATGTGATATTCCAAGTTCTCGCTCGATTTATTCAAAAATTTGATTACTGCGCGGTGCTCAACCTTCTCCATTGTTGAAAAATTTGTGACTGACGATCTACGATCAGCTACTGCTTTTTAAATAGACGAGGCAGGAGTGTGCGGCTGCAGGTCCTGATTTGTCATAACTTGTCCTAACACCCCAACCAAAGGCCATCCCCCTTCCTCTGTTTTGCCCTACCGATTCGCAAAACTTATTGACCGCCCCTCGTATGTTTGAAAAAGGTCCCTGGCTTTAGACTGTCCAGGCTGTAGACCGTTTTTCTGTGGCGGTCTGCACTCTCAGGCACCTCCTAGTCTGTGGGAGCTTCTTGCAAGGCAACTGCCCTGGCCCTAGGATAAGCTGGATTGCTACCGCTTATCCCATGTTCTACAAGCTGCCTCTTACACTCCTCCCGATTCTGATGTGATAGAGTTTTGGGAAGGATGGGGTTGGCCCTCCCACACTATTTAACTTTTAATTTGGCATAGATCTTTGAGCGGTGCGTGCGTCCCCACCATCACCTGAGAACGTTTCTCACGTTTTACTGCTGATTTTTGGAATTTTCTTTCCTCTATTTGTTGTTAGTTTTCTTGTCATATTACATAATTTAGTTTTATTTTAACCTATCCTTGAGATAGGCTTTTCTGTGTATTTTCGGTGGTCGTCCTCTCATAGGCGAAATCACTAAAATTAAACACACTAAAACAAATAAACTAGACAGGTCTGATCCTTACGAGCGTAGGAAACTATTGAGGTTGTTGTTGTTTAGCAGCAGCCAGGTTAGGTTGTTCATCCCAGAAAACGCTTCCAAGTCTATATTTTTAATATTATTCGAAAACAAGTACAACTTTTGGAGTTTAGAAGTTCCTGAAATCATTGAAAGCTTGAATGGAATTCGTTCCTTTATTTACAAGATATAATACTGGGGAGTTTAACTTTCCATTTACAAGATATAACAAGATTGAAAGCCCCCTCTATATCTAACTCTAGGAATGCCCCCTTAAGATATACTCACATTCAGATCCCCAGATAATACCCAATAAATACCACGCTAAGCATAGGCCTTACATGTCAACGTAGGAGAGATCCCTTTCATATGACCCTAGGCGAGATCCCTTTCATGTGACTCTAGGAGCGATCCGTTAAGTTATGATCCTAGGGGAGGCCTATCGATGCCAAACAAGCAAAGACCACAAATCGCCTTTCCCAATAGGTTGTACTCCAAGTTGGTGGCTCCTGGGGTTTGTTGTTGTGAAGGGATAAAATGATTGGGGATAGACCCAATTCCTATTAATTGGGAAGCTCTAATTGGTTCGAACGGTTTGAGTGAAGTCCTGTCGTGATGGTGGTGTGCGGGCAGGAAAATGAAGTCATTAATAAATTGAGATTTTCCTGTCTTCTGTGAACATTCTTTGTACATGTACACATCCTTATGTGTCATATGGTTGCATGCGTTTGTGTGTACAACAAGAATAGTGAATCAATTCCGTACACAAATTACAAATATTCATTGCACACAATTGTAAAGGGTTGGATTGCTTTATCCAAACAATATCGACGGGTGGATATCTTCCTGTATGTGGATACGTGTGTATTTGAGGATACATACAGGGTGTTGTGGGTAATTTGTCGCCTAACTTCAATATAACAGAAAATGAGAAGGAGAGTTTATTTATAGAGATATACTTACCAAAGTTAAATGTTACAGACTTTCAGGATTGCTGTACTCTTCATTTTATTCAATAAAATGAACGTCGGCCTGTGTCTTCCTGCTTGTGTACCGTGGTGCAGAGCGCGCTGCCCCACGTACGGCCTCCTACGGCGACCTCGTAGATCGAGAGCAACACCAACTCTTCCAGGCAATTGATGTTTCCTTCCGGGAAGATAAACGAAGCATAACGTGTCTCTCGCTACTGACCACGTCAAACACCATGGTGTGGATCAGGAACCTGCTCTTCATGGCCTTCGGTATATCTTTGGGGGGCAGAGCAAAGCCAGCGGTTGCTTTGAGATTTTACCACCAGGTCCCGGCAAAGATTCTTCTCGTCTGAGAAGAACCAAAGCATAGCAGGCTTGAACGGATGCTTTGGTTTGTTCACAAACCTCGCAGCGCTTTCTTCTCGCTTGTCCTTCATCTTCTGAGACATAAACTAGTTCTTTCTTATCTTGTTTGAGTAGTAGCGGATCTCCTCATGTACTAATTGCTTGCTGAGATAATCTGACACTCCTTTGTCCCTGGCTATGGACATCCTTGACATGTGAGATCGTTGTCATTGATTGCCCTGATCTCTACAACAAATTCGGAGATTCTTTTAGTATTAGAATGTGTAGAGTGAAGTTTACGAAATGCAGTATCCTCGTCATCGCAGCCTGACCCATCCAACGTTTCCCTGTTCCTCTACACCGTCCTCAGATTGATACCCAAGGACTCGGAAATCGTCATTTTGGATCCTTCGGCGAAAATACTAAGGAACAGAGCTTCAATTCATTTTTGGGGGAATCTGGAAACATTCATGGTATTGCTTCCTTTCCCGACGACGCACAATTGAATCTACTATGATAGGAACAAGAGAGAACCGACGACAGACAACACGCATGTGCGGAATTCAGTGTTGCCAACGGCGAAAAAATTATAAAACGCACCCTGTATATATATGCAGATGTGTGTAAATTCCTATTTACCTCTTACCTACGCGTGCATGTATCTATTTATTCTATTTAATCGTTTAATCAACCTTATTAGAAAGACATCCGATAGAAGGAAGCCGAAGAAGATTTGTTGGATATTAAGGAATGGACGATGTAATAAATTCTCACATTATCCTCTGCCTTGATGTAGCACGCCCTGACTAATCATATGGGTCTTTGTACCGGTCTTCGCATCCAAGCCTTTGTAATCCGAGTTTTTGTACCTCTTAAGCTTTATTCCTGCTGAGGTTATTACCACCCCATTCAGTTTGGGTACCCCATGCGTGTTTGTACAATTTTAGTCTTTGTACCTTCTGAGTTTTTATACCGGATTCTTCGTATACATCTCGTTGTTTGTCTGAGTTTATGTATCCCTGTGAGTCTATGTTCTTCCTATTTTGGAAGCCGATGTCTTTGATCTCTTGAGTTTTTGTATTGGAGTCTTTACATTCGGGTCTCTGCACGATTGATTTTTGTGATAGATGAATTCCTTTTCCTTCTCCTGAGAATTTGCCCATAGATTTTTTGTATCGGACTCTTTGTATACAACGTTTTGTAGTCTATGCACCCTCTAATCTTTGTATATTCTGAGTCTTTGTCCCTTCTAAGTCTTTGTTCCTAATCCTTTTCAGGCAAGTCTTTCTACAAGGAATCTTTGATTCTTCTGAGTCCTTATCTCCTGGGTCTTTGTTCCTTTGAGTATTTGTCTCTTTTCAGTCTTTGTATCATCTGTCTTTGTAACAGTTTTTACATCGGTCTTTGTGTTATTTTTTGATCTGATGAGTCTTTATATTCTCTCGGTTTCTCATCCAAATCAAGTACAAAAAGTGTTTGTATCATTTGAGTATTTGTACTCTATGACCTTTTGTACTTTCTTGTTGTTTTTTTTAAGTGTAGGTGGGTCAAACTCCAGCCCACCAGTCTACTCAGCATTACCATTGCAATTCGGCCCGTAAATCCCAAGCAAACAAATCAATTCTGCTCCACAGATAGCCGTGCAAAGATGAACCGAAGTCGAAGTTCCGCACCTCCTCTCCATTGAACTTCTTCCGCGATCTTATCCTCTCTTCTAGTATGTTTGCAAAAATGCATTGTCCTCTTTCGAACACCTCTTTTTCAAAAATGAAGTAAGTAAATGAAGTCTCGCATTCGCTACCACCTCTCCGACCACCACCTCAGTGACATTCTCTCTTGTCTGCCTCATGCATCAAGCCAGATATTAAATCGGTTTTCATGCCAAACATTACCATCCGTCGCACTGAAGGGCAATTACTTCAGCCAAATTCTTGTATATCGTCACTTTGGGCTTCTTGTTTGCCCCTCGGGTCCGCGGGATGCTCCCAGAAATTCCATCTAGCCCTTCCTATCCAACGTTTACTGGGCTTTTCTCTTGGTTTTTGTACCCCGTATCTCTTTATCCAAGTCGTTGTACCCCTAAGTCCTTGTCTTTGTATACTATTACTCTTCTACCCACAAGGGAGAGTTCAGTGACATCAGGAGGTTTATGTACTCTCCCAGCTCCAAGGCCTGTAGAAGGGTCTGAAGCTATATATCTTCCACAGATGTTTACTTTATCTTTCACCACTTTACAGATCTCTACTCACAAACCTTTAGTATGATACGTCCTCGTTGCTATTGCGCTTTAAATTCTAGAAAGAGGTGGGGAGGGAACACCCCCGACCTTCTCATCCACAGATTTGTAATCTTTGGATCTTTGCGTCAGAGTATTTTACTTTAATTTTGTTGTTATCAGAGTCTTTGTACCCGAGTATTTGCCTCTCAATAACACCCGATTGTTTTTTCCTCCTATTTTAATGCATCTGACCCTGGTAATCAAGGTTATATGCCACTCTCCCTATTTATTCCTGCCCCCACCTCTCTCTTTGGGTCTTCTTGCAACTCACAGATGCCCTAGGTGTCTGCGATTTCTGCGAACTCGAGAAGCGCCTGGGCGAGAGCATCGCTCAACTGAGAGAGGAGAACTCCCTCCTTAAAAGGGAAATTCAACTCTTAAAAACAGAGAGATGCAGATGCTCAGGCGAGAAGGCTCCCGAAGTCCAACAGCCGATTTCTTCTGCTGAAGGGCTTCCTCAACGAGCCAAAAAGAAGAAAAGAAAGAAAAAAGAAGAGAAAGTAGAAATATAAGAAAAGAAAGTAGAAAGAGAACTACAGAACTACAGAACTACAGAATCTAGGACCAGCAAAGACCCTAAGGTCCGCTCGAGGCTAGTCCGCTACACTAAATCAAAAACTACGATACACCCTTATCTACGAGTGTATCTCTAACATGCTATTTTTTTTTATTTTTTTTTTTTTAATACTATCTACTGTACACACTTATCTACATGTGTACATTATCGTGCAATTTTAACTAATCAAACTAGGGGTCGGGGGAGATAGAAAGTTTTTCTTCTCATCTTCCGCAGCCACTCGACTGCTAGTGGTGAAAAGCTAATTTAGGGATAGACTACTTATAGGATAGGCGGAAAAGAAATGGGACATCTAAGCTACACATGCAGAGAATCGCCGGCATCATTTTTAGTCATCATAATTTCATATCCTTAAACCTCCGCTCCAAACTCTCTCTCTGCAAGGACGTTTAAATTCACAGTGCTCAACTACGTTATATTTAAACTATTCAAATGCACGTCGAGACGATTTTTGAACATATTAACCGAAGTGCTATCTACTACGTGGGTGGGCAGCCGATTCCAATTTTGAGTAACTTTAAATGTAAAATAGTTTTGGGCTATACTAGTGTTAAAACGCTTGTTCACTAATTTTAACCCGTGCTGACGAGTATTTCCCCTATGATCCAGTTCGAACAGATTGCGAAAGTCCACGTTTGAGAAACCCTTTAGTATTTTAAATACTTCTATTAGCTGGCCACGTAATCTTCTGCTTTCTAGCGATGGCAAATCTAAAGCCCTGAGCCTTTCCTCGTATGATCTATTCCTCAGCTCTGGAATTAATTTCGTAGCCCTACGCTGCACTCTTTCTAATTGCGCAATATCTTTCATTAAATATGGAGCCCAAAATTGAACAGCGTATTCGAGAAGTGGCCGCACAAGGGATTTATATAAAGGTAAAATTACATCCTTAGATTTGAAGATGAAATTGCGCGCGATATAACCCAAAACGCGATTTGCTTTTTTACACGCATCCGCGCATTGCTTCGAGAATTTAAAATCGTCTGAGACTAATACTCCCAAGTCTTTTTCTAATTTAACCGCGTCGAGGACTTGGCCTTTCATGGTATAATCTACTCTTAAATTATGGCAACCCAAGTGCATTACCTTGCATTTGCTTAAATTAAATTCCATTTGCCACTTGTCCGCCCAATTGGCAATCGAGTTTAGGTCCCCCTGCAATTTATCGACATCCGATCTTACATAGGCACGATTACCCAGCTTCGTGTCGTCCGCAAATTTCGAAATCCGACTAAGTATGCCTTTATCTAAATCGTTAATATAAATTAAAAACAATAAAGGGCCTAAAACAGAGCCCTGAGGTACCCCACTACTAACGCTGGCCCAATCTGAACATTCCCCATTTATTACCACCCGCTGCGAGCGATCTTTCAGCCAATTTCTAATCCAGTTTAAAATCTTACCAGTCACCCCAATCGCTTTAACTTTCATTAATAACCTTTGGTGGGGGACGGTGTCGAACGCCTTTTTAAAGTCTAAATATATTACGTCTACAGCTTTGCTTTCATCGTACACGCAAATCATTTTGTGGAAGAATTCGAGCAAGTTAGTCAAGCACGATCTCGCACGCCTAAATCCATGCTGGGTATCGTTAATCAGCTTATTTGCCTCGAGGTGGCTCACTATTCTATCTTTAATTACAGATTCTAAAAGCTTCCCAACTACCGAAGTTAGACTAATAGGCCGAAAATTCGTTGCTTCAAATCTATTCCCCTTCTTAAATATAGGTGTAACGTTTGCTCGCTTGAAATCCAACGGAACTACGCCATCCTCTAATGAGCGATTGAAAATTTCACGCAATGGCTTAACGAGTTCATTTTGAAGCTCCTTTAAATGAATTGGATATACCCCATCGGGGCCCGGAGATTTCGACTTTTTCATTAGCTTAATAAATTTAAGAATTTCCTCGTCCTTTATACTTACATCGGATATGCATTTATCAGCACTACGAACTTCCCCAATTAACGATTCCAATTCGGAAGAATCTTCCACAGTAAACACGCTCGTAAAATGCTCATTTAAAATTTTAGACATTTCTGTCGGAAGTTCAGTCAAACGACCATCCTTATCTTTGATCGGCCCTATCGATCCTTTTACGGGTTTCCTATTATTTACGTACCCATAAAACCGTTTCGGTTCATTCTTTGAATCCTTAGCGAGGTTTATTTCATACTTCCTCTTCGCATCTCTGACCGCACGTTTAACTTCCCTACGAGAATCTATGTAATTTTGCCGACTTATAACTGACCCATTGTTTTTATGAATTTTAAATTTTCTATTTCGGTCCCGGATTAAGCGTAGTATTAACGGACTAAGCCACGGAGCTCTCACCGACTTCCCGCTCTTACGCACATACTTAACCAAATCAGAATTCACACGAAGCAGCGTACATCGAAGTTCTGCGTACATCTCTCCTACTGACCTGTTCTCGAATCGTATTCCCCAGTCTATATCCTTAATCCTTTCGCGAAAAATATCGAAATCACAGCTACCAAAACGAGGGATGAGCTGCGAGCTCATTCTAACTTCTATGCAGGTGTTTAGATCGAATCTAATCGCATTATGGTCGCTGGAAGCTAAATGTTCACCCACACGTACGTTTTCTAACAATGACTCATCGGTTGCCATGATTAAATCAAGAATATTGCTATCACGAGTAGGCTCTTCCACTTTTTGTACGAGAAAATTCTCCAACATAAAGTTTAATAGCCTCTCACCCGGTTTATCAGAAGTAAGGTTGCTAAAGTTAACATTAGGTAAATTAAAATCGCCGCAGACTAATGTGGTCCCTTTTCTAATCCAAGACGTAAGCGTATCGAAGAGTGCAGCATCTTCTCTTTCCAATTGGCAAGGCGGACGATATAGCACGACTAAGTTAATTTTATTTATAGCATCTAAACTTAGCTGGACTAATAAAGCATCACTTCGCATATCATCCTTAGACGAGTCCATCGTTATGGCGTTTAGATCCTCTTTTATATACATTAATACGCCCCCTCCTCTACCGGTTTGTCTATTTCTGTAATGAATTTTGTACCCCGCTATATCGAACTCGCAAACACTGATCCCCGTATGAGTGTCTAACCATGTTTCACTTAGGAATACGAGGTCGAAATTACCCTCTAGAATAACGGCTTTTATTTCGGCAATTTTATTTTTTAAGCTACGAACATTCGCATATATGCATCTCAGTTTGCGCTTTACGTTAACTCTTCTATAACACTCAGATCCGTTCCGTTTCCCTGCACCCCGTCGATAGTGTCCTCTTCACGCGTGGGCCGGCCCGGCGCATCGGCATCACGTGGCCGCGCAACTCTCCTACCTAAAATGCTACGTACGGACTCGTCTAAGATCCTACCCAGCCGACTATTACCCACATCGCTTAGGTGAATTCCGTCCTTTTGGAAAAGTGACGGATGGTCCTGGAATGAATCCCATAAGTTAAAAAAGCTAACACCAGTTTCTCGACACAACCGCTTAAGACATTCGTTAGTATAGATCGCTCTAGATTGGAGGCGCAACGTGGATTTAAGTCGGGGGAGAACACCAATAATTCCCACGTTGGTTGCTTTGGATTTCGCCGTATCTATCATGGTTCTGGCACGATAAACTATATCTTCCGGGGTGCTGTCATACCTATGGACGTCGTTGCCCCCTACCATCGTGATGATCGTTCGTTCACCACGCGTATCTTCCAATTTCTCGATCTCGGCGGCCACGTTGTTAATGCGGCCACCGGGATAGCAAAAGCGCTTACGCTTAGAAGGGTTACGCGCAGCAAACTCCTGATCCTGCCTTCTAATTAAGGAGTCCCCCATTAAAACGGTTTCCGAAGAGAAAGTAGAAAGAGAAGAAGAGAAAGTAGAAAGAGAAGAAGAGAAAGTAGAAAGAGAAGAAAAGAAAGTGGAAACAGAGGAAGAGAAAGTAGAAGCAGAAGAAGAGAAACGGGAAACAAAAGAAGAGATAACAAAGGAAGTCAAGAAGAAGAATAAGAGAAAGAATAAGAAGAAGAAGAAGAACTAAAATTTAGAGATACAAGAGGAAAGCGGCAAGTCGCCTCCGAAAGAAAAGACTAAGTCGTCCGCAGACAAATGTGCAAGAGTTACCTTAATTGGTGATTCTTAAGCACAGGGTCTGAAGCCCCTGCTAGCGGCCCGCCTTCGCACAAGCGTTAAGGTGAGCTGCCTCCCACGCTGTGGGAATAAGCAGGTAAGAGCTGAGGCCGAGAAGTCTCAGATTTCAGAGACTTCAGTCGTTGCCCTTATGGTAAGTGGCAACGACCTCTACCTCAGAGGAGGTAGGGTAGGCCCTACAGGTAATATTATGAGGACAGTTATGGGCGCTGTCGACGACTGTGGATTGAAAACCCGCAGACGCGTCGTGGTGGGGATGCTCCTGAGGTGGGGTCCAAGCCGGACTGCCCACTTGAGGAACATGTCGCTAAACAGGCGCCTTGAAGACCTCTGTACGGCGGAGGGTGTCTTTTTTGTGGACCCGTACGCCGTATTCTATGGTAGAAAAGACCTCTACCAAAGGGATGGGGTGCACCTCTCCTTTAATGGGCAAGGCGTTCCTAGCCAACCTCATCCAGGATGTCGTGGAGCGCACCCAAAGGAGTGTCCGGCCCATTGGGAAGGCGGACGTGCGCCAGTACCCCCGAGTCACTCCCCAAACAACCTTCTCGGAGGTTGTCAAAAATGGTGCCACCGCGACAAACAAGAAGCAGGGAAACGGAAGAGTATAGGGAGTCCTAAATCAGGGGACTCCCTGAAAGTTCTTCTGTTTAATGCGAGGTCAATCAGGAACAAGTTTCCTGAGCTCCGTGGCCTCGTAGCGACGGAAGAACCCGAAATGGTAGCCATAACAGATTCGTGGATAAAAACCTCAAACCGAGACTTTGAAGGCGAATTCACGGTTCCTGGCTACCAACTCTTCCACAAAGATAGGCCAGACAGAGAGGGTGGCGGTGTAATGTTGTACGTCAAGGATACAATCAAATCTACGAACTCCAACGTTATATCCGACCACGAGTTCCTAGGCGTTGACCTACAGATCGGACCTGTCAGATACAGGACCCTAGTGCTTTACAGACCCCCTTTCCAACCCGTTGAAAAGGACAGGGAACTGTACCAGCTGCTGGGTGAGCTGGTTCAGGGCAGAGTGTGCATCGTTATGGGTGATTTCAACAGCCATGTTGACTGGGAAACCAGAGCAGCCTGTGGCGAGAGCGCGCTACTCTTGGAGTTCGCCAACAAGGAGTTCCTGACTCAATGGGTCAGAGAACCGACGAGAGGAGACAATATCCTCGACTTGGTCTTCACCTCTGAGGATGATATCGTTGAGGATATCTCTGTAGGCGAAGAGCTCGGTGGCAGTGATCACCAGCTAGTTAGATTTAGCGTCAAGATCCCGAAGGTAAGGTCTGTTGCCAGTCAATCAAAGAAACTTGACTTAAGAAGAGCAGACTTTGCAAGCCTTCGAGCTGGACTGACTGACGTGAGGCTAGAAGTGTGCGATGCTGTTGAAGACTCGTGGATTAGTTTCAAAACCACATTCATGAGTCTTCAATCGCGTTTCATCCCTCTGAAATGCCCCCGTCTGTCTTCTGCTCAACCTAAGTGGTTTAATCGAGAAATTGGCCAACTGCTTAGGAAGAAGAGAACTGTGTACCGGCAATCGAAGATCTCAAGTGACTTTGACGAATACCGGAGGCTAGCCAGGAGAGTGAAGTCCAGCATAAGGGCGGCTAAGCGGTCTGAGGAACTCCGAGTGGCGAGACTATGTAAAGAGAATCCCAAGGAGTTCTTTGGATATGTAAACAGCCGTAAACCAATCCGTCGAACGATTGGCCCTTTGAGGAACGAGGAGGGGACATTAAAGCATCCAATGCAGAAAATGCTAACCTCCTCAACGACTACTTCTCTTCAGTGTTTACTGAAGAATGTGGTCCCATCCCCCAGCCGACGGATTTCTACTCGGGGGAAAAGTTGAAGGCAATGGACTTCCCTGAAGTTGAAATCAAAAAGAAGATCAGTGACCTAATGACGAATAAGTCACCTGGCCCGGATGGGTTTCTACCTAAAGTGTTGAAAGAAGTGCGCGATCAAGTGTCACGACACCTCAGCGCAATCTTCAACATGTCAATCCGGACCGAATGCGTTCCTAGAGACTAGCGTGAAGCGGAGGTGACTCCAATCTTCAAGAAAGGAGATCGTAAAAAACCGTCGAACTACCGACCTATCCGTCTGACTTCGATAGTCGGTAAACTCATAGAAAGCATCATGGGGGAGAAAATAACGTCGTATTTAGAGTCAAACCTGCTACTGAGGAGTTCCCAGCACGGCTTCCGAAGGCAACGGTCATGCCTGACGAACCTTGTAGAATTCTTCCACTTCGTTTTCAGTGAGAACGATCGGGACAAGGCGGTGGATGTTGTCTACCTAGACTTTCAGAAAGCCTTTGATAAGGTACCACACCGCCGCCTTCTCCGGAAAGTGCGAGCGCTTGGCATAGACGGAAAGGTAGCCGGCTGGATCGAGAACTGGCTAAGTGGCAGACGGCAACGGGTGGTGGTGAATGGACAGTCTTCTAAGTGGGTGCCCGTTACTAGCGAGGTGCCTCAAGGTTCTGTCCTGGGACCACTACTATTCATCATCTACGTCAACGACATGGACGGTGACATGGTTACCAAGGTTTCCAAATTGGCCGACGATACCAAGCTTGTTATGAACGTTGCAAAGGATGCAAATACTGCCCACCTACAGGAAGATCTTGGGAAGATTGGGGAGTGGTCGGACACGTGGCAAATGCCTTTTAACTTGGGGATATGCAAAGTAATGCATATCGGCCACAGAAACCCCCAATCTCAGTATATCCTTAAGGGCACTGCTATTGAATCCAACGACGCTGAGAAGGACTTGGGTGTAACAATCACTAGTGACCTCAAGTTCTCGAAACAGTGCATTGAGGCGGAGAAAAAGGCCCAAAGGATGCTAGGCTATATTAAGCGCCAGTTTGGTTATCGGAACCAGGAGATTGTACTGTGCCTATACAACTCACTTGTCCGACCGCACCTGGAGTATGCCGTACAATTTTGGAGTCTTTCATTGCGAAAGGACATCGCGAGATTGAAACGCGTACAAACCAGGGCAACCAAGCTGATTCCCTCTATCCGACATAAAAGTTATGAGGATAGACTAAGGGAATTAGATCTGTTCTTGCTGGAAACCCGTAGACTGCGTGGTCAGCTCATCGAAGTTTTCAAAATACTTCGAGGGTTCGACAATGTTGACTACCGGGATATTTTTACACTGAGTGAGAACAGAAGGCGCAATCACGGCTTCAAACTTGAACTGAAGCGTTACAACCGCAATCTGTGTGGAAATTTTTTTACTTACAGTATCTGCGGTATGTGGAACGCACTTCCAGTGGAAGTTGTCAACAGTGAATCTGTTGACCAGCTCAAGTCAAGACTAGACAAGGTCTTGAAAAGTGGCCGTTTAGGGACGCAAAACAATTGAGCAGCCATGTGCCTGCTCGATTGCTAGTCCAAAGGTACCCTCCTTGAATGGACCGTAAGGTCTCCTAGCGTACCTTCTTTCCTTGTTGTTACTCCTTGTTGTTACTCTTTCCATCTCTCCAACTAATAAAATGATGCCAACGATTGTTCAAAGTAAAGCATATGTACGAATGCGTTTTCCTAATTCTTTTTTCTTGTCTCTACATTCCTTTGAATACTCGGGACGAGGCCCTGCGGGAGAAGATTTGTCCTATTCTCCCTTTTGCGTGATTAATCATTTGTGTTGAGATAGAATAGAACTCTGCATGGTTCATAGGTACATATGTAAGTGTGTATCGTAGTTTTAGAAATAGTAAAAATGTCTTCATTTTTTAAATCTATGCTGTTTTTTGTTTAAAGACGTTTGCCTAACTGCTGTTCTATTGGATAAGATAATACAGAAGTGGATTTCCCAAAATGAAAAAATCTCTCAGGACGCACATTCAAGCTCCTCTATTTTGAGAAAATGGGAGAGGGAAGGAGGCATTTTCGAAGATATTTTGCTTACTAAAGTTTTTTTTTGTTCTTTCAAGTTAATTCAAGGATAATATTTAACTACCATAAAGGTTTCCAAAGCTTCAAACACGGTAGGTTTTCTTTTCATTTTTTTAGTGTCTTTTAGCCCGTGTAGCTCAGAGATGAATAATCTAAGAAACATACTTTTTACCCAGTACTCTCTATAAAATTCTAAAGAATAAAACTTTAAAAAAACAGCAACTGTAAACTTCTAAGTTTCCAGACTGTAGGGAAGTTAACTTTAATTGTCTTGGTTGACATTAAGAATTTATTTTCATTTTTCGCCCACATTTGCAAAGAAAGTTTGGAGTTTAGAGTGAAATGGACGGGATTTCTGAAATCTACTAAAAATATAAAAGATAAGCCTTTTGTGGGCTTCTGGGGCAATTTATGGCAGCACAGGAAGCATCTGAATATGCATTTTGGTACCGATGAGAGTTCGATGTCTCTGGTGGGGTGTCTCAAGGTTGAGGGGCATTTTTAGTTTGAGTTTAGTATAGTAGCTGCAAAACTAAAGTTTTGCATGGTTTTATTTGGGCCCCAGACAAATGCCTGTGCCCAATTTCATCAAAATCTGTGATGGTGATCATCTAGTCAGTTGGCATGTAATGTATCACCTGTTAACATTAAAATTAGCATCATCTTCCGGGCCATGTAGTTACTCATATAGTTCGTTCGCTGTAGGTTTTAACGTTTGCTTATCGGGCTGGTCTTGAGTGAATCCAAGGGTCTTTTCTGGTCTTAGTTCTGCAGAGCTTCTTTTCCTTCTTTTATTTTTTCCTCTTTCCTTCTTTTTTCTCACTCCTTTTCTTCTTTTATTCCCCTAATTCTGCTTTTTTGCTCATCTTATGATTATTAGTAGTAGTAGTAGTAGTAGTATTCAATGATAATATGTCCACTAACTAAGCAATGAAACTGATGGCAACACAGAAAATTCTGTCTGTCTCGTTAATTGGTTCTTGATTGATTCCTGATTAGACGCCCCTCCCCCTCTTCCTGTCGGGAAGAACGCTGGGCAACCCTCTTGAAGGGAAGAGGTTCCTGTTTATTCCTTCATTGACCGCAGCACAGTGGTAAAGTAGCGACGCCTGGCTTCTGTGTTCTATGGAAGATTCGAGGTTGACGATTTATGGGATCTAAGTGACTTGGAAGATTCTGAAGGAGTAATTAGAGAGGTGTGTTGGGAGAATGGTGTTGGACTTATTTAGGTTGGAAATGGATGATTAAAGGAAATAGAAAATGGTTGGTTTGAGGGGGAGATGTATACATAGGATTAATCCATGATAACTATCTCTCTAACGACAAATCCTAAGTTTAAATTACTTAGATAGAATCTGAATCCCGATTATTTCTCCTAACAGGCCAATACGTGAAATTTCCTGGCATTCCCTCGATGGTATATGATTATTTTTAAATGTATAACGGCAAATGCTCCACATGGAATTTTAGCCATTTATTCTCAGTTTATAAATTCCATGATTCTGAAAAGTTCCCGTTCCCAGATGTTCCTCGTCTGTTCATTACTCGCCTTTCTACTGAAACTGGTCTTGGGCGTCCAGGAGCCGCAACTATGTGGCCTTACTGGGTGCCAGGCACTGGACCTGTCTCGCCAACACACAAACCAGAGGATGGCCAAGATGATGCGGATGGTGAAGCCCGAAGCACTCGAGAAGGTATTTGAGAATATGGACAAGATGGATTCACTTGTGCGGCGCGTCGATGACCTCACCAAGGAGATCTTGAGTCTGTACATGCCAGGTAGGTCTTTGGAAAATAGATAGGCTACTGGAAGTCTGCTCATGCCAGGTATGTATTTGTAAAATCTGTAAGCTACTAGGAGTCAGAAAGTTATATGCGCAAAAGCTAAGTTACTAGACAGGAGGCATGTCCTTGAGGATCATTTGGTTTCGGTAATGTACTGTAGGCATTTCCTTTATGACTATGCAGGTTCCTGCTTAGGAGGCGGTTCCATCTGTACATGCTAAGTATGTCCTTTGTTAATTGGTGTTTACTGGTGGAAAGGACGTCCATCGACACTAAGAACGTTTATGAGGAGTTGGTAGGTCCTTAGACAATAGATTGGTTCCGATTATATTAATCAACTCCCTCTGTATTAATTAGATTCCTGAACAGTATGTAGGAAGCTTCATGGTCGATAGCTGGAGAGTAAATTGCTCTTTGTGTAGTTTGTAGATTTATGGACAGTAGTCTGCTCTCTAGGTAATTGCATGAACTTATAGTATTTTATTACTAAACAGATACATGTGTATGCTTTTTTCTCACGTTGGTGTAGTTTAATCATCCATTCCCACTCTAAGATAGTTTTGTTCCCCACCAACCAATCGAGAATATAATTATGCAAGCATTTTCTGGCCTGCAAATATCAACCTTTCCTTTAGATATTTTCATTATATGGAGCGTGAGCGCTATCATCAAATATGATAGACTTAAAGGAAAATAAATCTGAACCCTTAAGATTCAAAAGAAGAATTCAAAATAATTTCTAAGGTTCTTTTATACGTCTTCATTTCACACTCGGATAATGGATAAACTTATAAGAATATGGGTCTCATATGAGTTCAATAAAGCATAATAGAGTGGCTCGTTAATGATGAAAAATCATCAGCTTCTATGAATGAACCATCTCTTGCCTAAGAAGTACGTGGGTTAACACTGAGCCAAGATGGACAAAAAAAAACCGTAACCTGAGCTCAAGGAAGAGACATATTCAGACAAGAGCCGGATGTCTTTTGCAAGTCTCCCTTCATACATTCTTGTAATATGTAACATTTTAATTCCACACTAGCAATGTCACACTAGGGTCTTTGACTGCGTTCAATGAGGCAGGATAGAGCGCCTAAGAAAGGATGTAAATATAAGGCTACTTATGGATTAGAATCATCAATCCTCATAAGAGAAATGTGTAAAAGACCTTTAGTTATTGATTTGGGGATATTTAGTAGCTCCCTTGTCATGTACAGTGCTTCTAAAAGTGAGTAGCGCTAGTTTAGTTTCAGTTTCATTGAACTTAATTGCTTGTGTGCGTGTAAATAATTGTTTGAGACTGCTGACAGGGTGTTCCCAAACACACATACTGGTTATATCTCAGATCAAGCGTTCGTTGCAGTTTGGCCAGTTAACGAGGGCGTGAGTCGGTGGTCCCGGTGCGCGGAGGGACCCTGCACTTGTTCCTTGGAGACCCGCGCCGTCTCCTGTTGGCGGATGGACCTCATGACCCACGTTCCACGGAAGCAGCAGATTCCACGAGATGCAAATACGCTGTGAGACCCCACTCATTTCCTAAGCTCCATCACTGGAACCCTGGCGGACAAATGGGATTTCTAGAACTAGATGAGATGGAGAGAATGGATGGAAAGGATGGATGGGAGGTCACCCTTATCGTAGGTACAGCGAGAAAACCATAGACTTATCCGTGAATTGGACTCTCCCAAAAGAAGTCTCCACCCTTATCGAAGGGAATCGACCCTTTTTCGACTTTCAGTGACACCCATTATTGGGGTCATGTCTTTGTAATTTTGGTGTCATATTTGGAGCAGAGGAAATATTTTTCCTGGCTTTATTCTAGGGGTTGAATGCGGTTGGCAGGCAAAGGGGAGAAACAAAGACAACAGAGGGAGGAAGTAAACTCCAAATCAGACTCCTGATACAAGATCCCCCTTAAATCAACATACGTTGGCTTTAATCTCAAACTTTTGTTGACCTGTTTACTAGATTTGTAGACATATAGAAGCCATTAAGATAGCTGTCACGAAAGAGTACAAAAGTGACTACCACAAAGGAATACGAAGATGGTTGTCACTAAAGCATACAACGATGGTTGTTGCGAGATAATACAAAGAAGGTGGCAACGAAACGTGAATAAAGTGGTTATTAAATACAAAACGTAAATCCATTTATACATCAGCCTCTTTTTGGTGGTGGCGATAGGTCATTCACCTGCTCAACCACTCTTACCTACCATTAAACCCCCCCTCTCTCTTTTCAGGGACCTCAGCATGAATCACCTGAAATACCTGCACAAAAACTCATTCATGAAACTCACTGAACTCGTCGAATTGTGAGTATGAGGCTCAGTATGACGAGAGATGCATTGCACGCATGTGAGAAAGAATGACCCATGATGAAGACAAACGGCGATGCCCTTGCTGGTCGTCGCTACGAAGTGGTCGTGGCTGAGTAAATAGTGAGGATGAAAATAACCCGATTATTATGGCTCATTATTTATTTAAAAAATAAAAACTAAGGAAGGAATTCTTAAAAGAATGTTTTTGAAAAGAGGCTAATACAGGGAGCAATAATGTGTAGGAGTAAAGTGAAAAGCAGAAAGCAGAGTCTATTTGAGTCGTAAACAAGACGAGACTAGTTAGGAAGATAAAGTTCTAAAACAGGGGCGTAGTTCTTCCTTACCTGCTCTAGTACTGTGGGAGAGTTCTAACCAAGGTGTGAAGAGACCCGCTAAAAAAATAACAACATTGTCTCTGGTTCGTCAGTGGCACTCGAAGGTACTGGGTCCCTGCATTACCCCACACCATACTTGATTACACTCCGCAGCAATGCACTTCACTACACAACATCATACTCCATTGCACCTCACTACACTGCATTCTTTTTCACAACTACATGGCACTATACTCAACTATACAACACTACATTCCATTACACATCACTGCGCTGCATACTATTACACTTCACTACACTACCCTATAACCAATACGGTCCATTACGAAGTTAAAGAAACAAATCACCCTTACTCTACGCACTCTCAACCTAAAGAATACAAAAGAACTACATACCACCAAAATACAAAAGTTTAAGATAGCATAAAACTAGTTACTATGTAGCACTAGTGATTTAAAAATAGTGATGATGCAAGTGCTGGGATGTGCTTTCCGGGAATCACGTCACTTGTGCAGTATTTTTCTTGCAGGGATTTGAATGACAATGAGTTGGAACTTCTGCCAAACAGTATCTTCTACGACCTAGAAAATCTCCGACATATGTAAGGGCTTTAAGATCAAGTAAGGATAATCTCTCCCCCCACAAATGACTGCATATCTTAATTGATTAATTGGAAAATGCCCATGTTTAGGGTTTGCTTATCTTGGTCAATTTCAAGACTACTTATCTTTACTATCGGTTGTTGGGAGCGGTATCTTTACTTGATCCGAGATTCAATTTCATTTAGTTAAATTTGATTCGAACTCTATTCAAATTATTGCCGATATTTAATCCAACATTTGATTATAAATAACTGGTAGTTGGATTTGGCAATATTTTATTTAGAATTCGAAATAATTATACGACAGTTAGAGGGAGTGGAAGTTTGGTTGTACAGATTGGTGTATGACTGAGTAAATCCAAATTCGTCACGGCTACATTACGTAACCAAATCTAAACCTAACCTAACCAAAACCTGACCTAACTTAACCCAAAGCTAACCTAATCTCAACCTAGACCCATTCCAAACAAGACCAAAATTAATCCAAACCTAATTAAATTTAAACTAGCCCTACCCTAACCAATCCAATGTGCAAACAATCTACAATTAGAAACATAAACATGTTAGGGCTCCGAGTTCTGTAAATAATCGTGACTTTGATTTAGCTAAATACTTCTAATGATGCCACACACCTTTCAGCACATTCTTTAACTCTTACGTTTGCACATTTTCAGCAAACTATACAAGAACCATCTCGTTTACCTCTACAACGATCTCTTCCAAGACTCTCGCTCTCTCAAAACCATGTGAGTATATTCACTCACGTTCTACCAAAACGTGTAAGTATAGGATTCATACTGAGTGAGTCTAAAGGCTGATGCTACGTTTGCCAATGAATATAGTGTGTAGGAAGAGGTGAGATCGGCTCCAAAGTAAATGAGGGGCGGCTAACCCTTAAGGGATAATGATTGCGTATCATTTATGACTTGTAAGATTTATGCGACAAATCCCTCTGTGCCCACTTTATTACCAACCCTTTTATACCTCTTTTTTTCATTTTCCTTCCCCTTTCTACATTTTCTTTCCACTTCATCTATTTTATTCCTCTTGTTTCTTATTTTCCTTCTTCTTTTATTTCTCCTATTCTTTCTGAGTAAATATATCCGAGACGCAAAATAATTTAAAAATCAGGTATGTTGGTTCAATCTAGGTTATTTTAAACGTCTCTCTAAATCAGGCTGTTATTCAAAATGAATATAAACTCTTATATTTTGCGTCAATTTCAAAAATGGAATAAAAGAGACAACAAATTATAGACCTATTAGTTTGACGTCGGCTAAAGGTTAAACTCTTAAAATCACTCATAAAGAGTAACATAGTTTACTTAGAATAATGATATATTAAATATGAGTAATAAACAATACGTTTTAGGTCCTGTACTTTCTTAACTAAATTTATTATTATATGACCGCTATTTATGATCATTTTAAAGTTCTAGTCGTGAGTAAATGGACTTTTAAAGGCCTTTTATTCAGTTTTTTTTCTATACAACTTCTGGAGAAACTTAGAAACTTAGATGCTACAAGATTAGAGTCAAACTTTGGAAAGAGTAGTTATAAAAAAATGAGTCATCCAAATATGTGCATGTCACTATCAACATCCCGCAGAATTTGGTCTCTGGTTCTAGTAGTTCTTTTAATTATCATAAAAGATCTCAACTGTAATTTTCTAAGTACGGTAACTATATTATCGCATATGGTATCAAGGTAGGAGATAAAGCACACCACAGAATCGACAGCGAACAAATTTAGCACGAGTTAAATGGTGTATTTAATTGGTCTAATACATGCCAGCTTCCATTAAACGTACACAAATGTAAAGTGATGGAAATTGGTTTATGCAACAGACAGTTCGAATATACTTTAGAAGATTAGGTATTAGGCTGGGTAACAGAGGAGCGCGATCGTGGGCTATTAGTTTCTAGTGACCTAAAATGCTCAAAACATTGCGACCAAGTTGTCAAACAGGCAAAACAAACTTCTCTGCTGATTACTTGCGTGAAATTTTGTTTATAAGGTGACCGACTTTAGTCGCCTTTTTGTACGCAAAGATATCGAAGCAGAGGAAAGCATTCAATGTCTTGCAACAAAACTTATTCTAGAACTTCGTAACTTAGTGTACCAGTAAAAACCTAAGGCGTTTAAACCACTTTCTCTAGAGAATTAATATCTGCATTCCGGTCCATACTTGCTACGGGTTGACCAAGCCTACATATTTATTCTGCAACAGTGTTTGCTGGCTTACAGGAAACTTTCGCCCACTTGCGCCGAGCTCTCTCTCTTCCGTCGAGAAGCGCAGCTAGCAAGAGTCTTTCTCTGCCAAGCTAACTAGACTAATTACCAAATAAAGGAGGCTAGTTGATTGGTATGCTTATTATACGAGCGAGTGTGCAGCATTTTATGGTGCAAGCTGGACTCATTTAAAATTAAATTTAAATTTAGATACAATCGAAGGACTTTTGTTAATTTCAAAGTAGATATAGAAAACGACTCATCCCTTCTCTTTTTTTATCGAAGAGATATATCCCATAATCGGATTGAGGAATTGCCTCCGTTGATATTCCGGGGTTTAAGAAATTTGTATGCGCTAATTCTGAAGAACAATCGTATATCAGAGCTGCCACCCAACGTTTTTGATCATCTCATTCAACTGGAGGAGTTGGACGTATCTCGGAATATTATCGAGGTAATACTGCAACAGCACATTTTTCTACCAAACAAACTGTAGTAAGATGTCGGATAGTGTGAAAGAAAAGAATAAGGAGGTATAACAGTCAATTGAGGTACATATGTATCCTATTCCCACTCAGCACAGGATTTGAGTATATTGTATTCACAAGTTTGTCTTAACTGGTTCTAATTAATCCTAACTTTGTCCTAGCCAGGTTCTTCCTAGTATGCTATTCAAAAATTTGGAAAATTTGCGAATCCTGAACCTTGCTGAGAACAGAATCAGTGAGCTACCATTTGGCCTTTTTGACCACCTCCTTTCTCTTCGAAATCTTCACTTGTTCACCAACAAAGTGAGTAACGTTAGCCTAATTGTTGAGGAGTAAACACCACTTCGTATTTTAATATTACAACTATATCATATACAATTTTCAACGCGATTAAAACATTATAAATCTCTTCAGTGAGTGATTTGAGAAGTATCTTCACTTGTTATTCACTTAACTTCGCAGCTTTTCACCTTAGATTAAATATAAAAGTGCAACGTCATGTCACAAATATGACTTGATTATTAACTGCTCTCGTTTGTGCTCTGCTTTGATCACTCCAAATTTTCTATATTAACGACTCTAATAATCGGAAAATTATCATTGAAAGCGAGAAATTCCAATGGAATCATCACTTAACAATTTGCTTCTACGTTTTAATAATTTCCCTCTGTTCCTTAATTCTTAAATTTCTATGCACTTAAATACGAAAGCTATTGTGACCAGTGCCCCCATTCGTCTCAGATCAAAACCCTGCCAATAGGAGTCTTCAGGAACTTACTAAATCTCAATGTCTTAGAGATGACATCGAACGAGCTGAAGAAGATATCCCGGCAGGATTTGGTGAACTTGTCAGAACTAAAGGTTCTTTACCTTGGGGGGAACCAAATTACGAAAATACACAATGGTACCTTTGCAGGTTGGTCAAATCTTTTACTGTAGTGATAAAATACATATTACTTAAATTATTAATTTAACGATAGTTATCTTACTATATCTGTAACCTCCGTCTCAAAATTAAGGACCATTAAACCGTTTATAGATTCATCTACCACACCCGCTCTCGCCTACTGAACAGCGTTGGTCACTAAGAGTGGTTCATACGCCATTTACCGCAAACAAAGTATCACTTTGGTACCACGATGTACCCCAAGGCTATAAAATTCCTTCCCACTCTTACTACTTCACCTCAATTCTATGTTTTTGTGTTCCATTCAACTTTTCAATGATTTCAGGAACTTCCAAACTCCAAAAGTTGTACTTGTTTTCGAATAATATTGAAAATATAGACTTGGCAGCGTTTTCTGGGATGAACAACCTCACCTGGCTGCTGCTCAACAACAACAACCTCAATAGTCTTCCTGTGCATATCTTCAAGAGAACGCCCAACCTCCTACGCTTGTAAGGATCAGACCTGTCTAGTTTATTTGTTTTAGTATGTTTAATTTTAGTGATTTCGCCTATGAGAGGACGACCACCGAAAATACACAGAAAAGCCTATCTCAAGGATAGGTTAAAATAAAACCAAATTATGTAATATGACAAGAAAACTAACAACAAATAGAGGAAAGTAAATTCCAAAAATCAGCAGTAAAACGTGGGAAACGTTCTCAGGTGATGGTGGGGACGCAGCCGCCGCTCAAAGATCTATGCCAATTTTAAAGTTAAATAGTGTGGGGGAGCCAACCCCATCCTTTCCAAAACTCTATCACATCAGAATCGGGAGGAGTGTAAGAGGCAGCTTGTAGAACATGGGATAAGCGGTAGCAATCCAGCTTATCCTAGGGCCAGGGCAGTTGCCTTGCAAGAAGCTTCCACAGACTAGGAGGTACCTGAGAGCGCAGACCGCCACAGAAAAACGGTCTACAACCTGGACCGTCTAAAGCCAGGGACCTTTTTCGAATATATACCAATCGAAATTCTTGGAAGAAGCAGGAGAGTGGGTTGGAATGTCCGCTACGATTCAAGTACAAATTGTAGGGTTAAGGTTAACGGCACTAATTCCTTTACTCAGTAGCGATACCAGCCGACACGCACCGATCCTGGGGGAAGTGCCAAAGGCAAACGTAGCAGAGAGTGCCGAGGTGGGTGTCAAGGACACTCCTTCCTTCCATGCCCGTAAAGTGGCAGATGGTTTGGCAGGTCTAAGCCTCTGCTACACCTGAAACCAAGATGAATGACATGATCTTCCGCCTCCATTGTTTTCCCTACCCGGGGCGTCATGTGTAACATGGGGCAGTATGTTACACTTTACATTTAGATCGTTGCGTGTCCTTACAGCCCAAATACCCGAAAAGGTTCTTCGCCTATATATTTTCCACACATTTTTACTTTCACTTTCTTTACCAATTTCTTCGGCTGAAGTGGAAAGCCACCACAACGTGGGTCCTGGTTTCCTGATAAGTCAGAGTAGTCGTCTTGGGTGGCCAACTCTAAACGCCCGCCCCGAGATCCCTATCCGGAGCGGTTGCAAAGACTGCCATTTAGATTACCTTGGTAAAAACCACGACCTCTCTTCTTCTCAGTGGTCAGATCTTCTTCACCATGGTGTACCATCAAGACGTAGAAATAAAATGTAGTTAATGAAGTTATATATTAGACCATTATACGAGAAAAGAGTGGGGTAGCTGGCAGGCATATTAAATAAAACACACCCCTAATTAGGAGCCAAGTGGAATGGGATACAAATACCCTCCCTCTTTCCTAGTTATGAAGGGACGATAACCGGCTAGCAACTACCTTGAAAAATAATCGTTCCAAAAAAATATTTTCGAGCGAGTTTGTAAAGAATATTGCGAAAAAAAGAGTAGAAGTGAAATTTGCAGATTCAATACAGTCCAGGTAGATTCAATGTAGTTTAAGACAGCCGATATCTCTGGAGACGTGAAAGCGTGGCCTCTTGCAGGTGTCTGGTTTAATAGTCTACAATGACTTCCGCCTTTAAGGCGTATACTTGTGACTGAGACAGATGCAAGTGCTTAAACAGACGATTCTCTCTCTCTCTTTTTTTCTCTCTCTCTCTCTCTCTTTTTTTTCTCTCTCTCCCTCTTTCTCTCTTTCCAATGCGGAAAGACAGTTAAACAGGTAGAAAAATTAAAAGCTGTGTTGTTCAATGCCAGGTCTATCAGAAATAAAATGGTAGAATTTAAAGCGTTAGCAGCACTGGATAAATACGATGTAATAGGTATTACAGAAAGCTGGATACATTGTCACACGGAAGGTGGAGGCGTAATTTTGTATGTGCGTGATGACTTCTATCCAACAGAATGTAATTTATCCTCTGACTTCGAAGTTATAGGAGTCAAGCTAAATCTCGAAAAAAGTTTATTTATATATTTAGTATACAGAATTCCTCATCAAGCTGTAGATTATGATCAAAGATTATACGAATGTTTATCAAATGAGATAAAGAACAAAATATCTTTAATTATCGGCGACTTTAACTGTGGACGAATAGACTGGTCTACTAAAATTTCAGACGCGGAAGGAGCAAGACTGATAAATTTTATAGATGATAACTTACTAACGCAATGGGTGAAAGAAGCCACAAGAGGCCCTAATATTTTAGATTTAGTATTATCAAGCGAGGATGAATTGATTTCAAATTTAAACGTCGGAGAAAAGTTTGGTAACAGCGATCAAAATATAGTATATTTTAACATAAACGTGCCATCCATAAGAAGAACAACAAGCACTTTAAGTTTGATTTTATGAAAGCAGATTTCGAAAGTCTGAGGGAAAGTCTTACAAACTATATTATAAAACATGAAGACATTAATAAAGTGTGGCATGATTTTAAAAACAATTTACTAAACAAAAAGGGACAATTCATACCATCTAAAGTTAGTACTGACAAAAAAATAATAAACCCAAATGGTTGTCCTCTCAGCTTAAAAAGCCATTAGAGAAAGAGATAAAGCGTATAAGATAATGAAATTCAATATGAATATTGATAATAAAAAACATTATGTTGAACTAAGAAGAAAAGTAAAAAGTGAAACCAAAAGAGCAAAACGGAACGAAGAAATAAGAGTAGCTTTAAAATGTAAACAAAATCCGAAGGTGTTTTTTGCTTTAGTAAATAGTACAAAAACCAATAAAAAATAGCATTGGTCCAATAAAAGACAAAAATGATATATTACAATATAACGATTTTGACATAGCAAATACTTTAAATGAATACTTTGCATCCGTTTTTGTAAATGAGAATACGAGTAATAAACCCACGCCAACTATTAATAATACCGGTATTAGACCACTCAAATCTATTAGATGTGCTGAAATTACTACAAAAAAAATATTGAGAAAATGAACAAATTTAAATCTCCTGGACCAGATAATATACTTCCACGAGTCTTGAAAGAAGTTAAAGAACAAGTGTCTGGACAATTGACACAGATTTTTAATAGATCATTAGAGAGTGGAATTGTTCCTACGGATTGGAAGCTAGCAAATGTGACACCGATATTTAAAAAAGGTCACAAAGAACTAGCTAGAAATTATCGCCCAATAAGTTTGACTTCAATAGTTGGAAAACTCCTTGAAACCCGTATTGCAGCTGAAATAGTCGAACACTTAGAAAAGAATAAATTATTAAAGAAGTCACAGCACGGATTTAGAAGAAAAAGGTCTTGCCTTACAAATTTATTAGACTTCTTTCACTTTGTAAATGAAGAATATGATAATACCAGATCAGCAGACATTTTGTATTTGGATTTCCAAAAAGCTTTCAATAAAGTACCCCATAATAAATTGTTGACTAAAGTAAGAGCCCTAGGAATAGAAGGAGATGTAGCCAAATGGATCGAGAATTGGCTCACTGATCGCAAGCAGAGAGTAGTTATTAACGGCCAACAGTCAGAATGGACAATGGTAAATAGTGGAGTACCACAAGGTTCGTCTTAGGTTCCCTTGCTATTCATTATATATGTCAATGATTTAGACGATGAGCTCTTGTCAAAAATTTCAAAATTCGCAGACGATTGCAAGCTAGGAAAAGCAATAGTAACTGAGGATGATGTTATTAATTTTCAAAACGATATTGATAAAATAGAGAAATGGTCGAAAAAATGGGAACTTCCCCTAAATCTAGAAAAATGTAAAGTAATGTATGTAGGCTATAAGAATCCCAAAGCGAATTACAATTTTTTTTATCAAAATATTAGCATAACCAATGGTGAAAGAGACCTAGGAGTTCACATATCTAATGATCTAAAATTTTCTCAACAATGTGTCGAAGTAGAAAAGAAAGCAATGAAGCTTCTCGGATATATTAAACCTCAATTTAGCTTTAAAAATAAAGCTACAATTCTAAATATATTTAATGCATTAGTAAGACCACAGTTTGAATACTGTGCTCAGGTCTGGTCACCATACCTACAAAAAGATATTGATAGATTGGATAGGGTGCAAGCTAGAGCCACTAAATTGCTACAAGAACTCCGAAATTATAAATATGAGAAAAAACTAGATATGCTAAACTTATTTACCCTAGAGAAAAGACGTCTGAGAGGTCAACTGATAGAAGTATTTAAAATAATGAAAGGAGTCAATAATGTTAACTCTTCAACTTGGTTTCAACTTTGCACAAATAATACACGAAATAACAGTTTAAAAATCGTCCTAAAGCGTTTCAGAACGAATATATGCGGAAACTTTTTTTCCTATAAAATTGTCAATTATTGGAATCAGTTGCCTGAAGAAGTAGTGGCCAGCAATTCATGAGAAACTTTTAAAAATAAGCTTGACAAAATAATTTCATCGATTAAATAACTAGTGACAAAACATTATATGTTGCTAAAATTAGGATAAGAACAGCATGCCGTAAGCATAGATGTGTAAAAGACACTGTATAATATGCAAATAATTTTCTCATAGGTTATTATTAGTTTAAGATTTTGGTGTAAAATATTGCCCTCAAAGGCAGTTCTCAGACGAAATATAAAATTAGAAATTGATGTAAAAATTAAGTATGTACATATTAAGTAGTTTCTGCTTTCCTATACAAATTCCAGGATGTGTCTTTTGTTCAAACACTTCCAGGTACATATTTTCCTTTTATCGAACCCGTCATTGAGTGGGAGAGGTGGGTGGGGAGAGACTTCATCTTTGCTATCCTATTCCTTATCATTAGGATTGTAGATATTTAATTTAGATAATGACATGAGTACTTCCAATGAAATGGATCGAATGGTCTTTTGAAGTACATTGCTTCCTTGTAACTCCTTGTAACTCTCTCGTACACAGTAACAGTGACTTGCAAAGATAAGGAGAATGCCCCTCGCTCTCAAGGGGGTAGAAGATCACCGTCCTAAGATTCACTTCAACATTGGACGAGTTTTCGATGCAAAGAAGTTGATCCTTTCTACCCAGAAAGAGCAGCTGTTGTTTAGTGAAGGGGAAAACTAATAGAGGCGGCAAAGTAATGAGAAACTTATCTCATTAAACCGCGAAACAACATCAGGTTTGACAAGCAAGAGAAAAAGTACTTTATAATCATCGATAGTAACAGGGTTCTTCCAGAAAGTCCATCTGAAGTCATTCTTTCAACTGGATCACAATATAACTCTAATGTCTTAGGCTTAGCCCCCGCTCCATAGACAATTATAATCGCAAGCGCTTTCATCTTTAATTAATATATAAAAACAAACATACTTGGAATCATATTCTTTTCCCCTGCGCAAAATCCTAATCCTTACTCTCACATAATGGATGTCATGACGTTTTCAGACAGATTGACAGCAACCAGTTTATGCGTCTGGATTATGGCCTTCTGGATGACCTGACCACAGTGGAGCAGGTCAAACTCTCGATGAATCCCTGGCACTGCGACTGCAACATACTCTACCTCACTTCGTAAGGATATCTTGGGGCTATTGGAAATGGGGAGGGGGGGTCTCTCAGAAGAGCAACGAAACACGGTCGGGACTTGTGCTGCGGAAAATCCATAAACACCTAAATATTGAAAAGGTGAATTCCCAAATCAGGTTATTTTAGGTTAAGCGTTGGGTTAGGTTAGGTTAGTTTTAGTTAAGGGTTGTAGTTAGGTTTAAAGGATGTGGAGTTTTAGGCTTATGGTCTAGATCTGTTGGTGTCATTTTGCAGACCAAATTCCCGTGACAAGGACCAATTAACAGCTTATGTATGAAATCAGGTAGGAAAGCGCTCTTGGGTCACGTCCAGAAACACCTTAGAGTGAAGAATGGACCAGCATGGGGGAAGAGGCACTAGGGGCACGGGGGAAGAGCTAAAATGAGTGAAAATGTGTGAGCAACACAGACCTAAAACAGAGCCTACTTGGAGCACTTGGGGACGGGAGGGCACGTAACTCTTCATAATCATCTTAACTTTAATAAGGACAAATTGCCCTGGTTTATTATTATATACTATAAACGAAAACCAATGAGGTCACCTCCACTTGATAGTTTGTTTATGAAGGCACTAAACAATGTGGTGAAGTTCGGAGAAGTGAAAATGTGTGGGAGGTATATAGACAGAATACCCCAAAGAGGAGACTGCTTATGGCACTTAGGAAAGAATGAGACGCACAACTCTCCAGAACCAGCCCAATCACCACACTTACACACACCCACACACACACACACACACATTCACTACGGCCAAGTCAAGTGAAAGTTCACTGGTTCTGATGACGGCGAAACTAAACCACATCGTGTGTGTACATATTTGGCCGGATGCAGTAGCGATTCGGGCGGCCTTCACGGCTGCTTCCATGCGCTGTAGGTAGCCAAGGTTTGCATCCCACGTTCGGATGTATGTGGTAACCCCTCCCTCCCGTTAGAAGGCGTGACATCCGCATCCCTTTGTTTACAGGTGGCTCCACCGCAACCTGGACAAGATTTGGGACCGGCAGCCCAAGTGCCGTGGCCCCGGGGACCTTGGGGGTAAGCCCGTGTTCGACATGACCTTCAACCGTGTCTGTGACGGCCAGTGGGCCTCCATGACCAATATCAAAGGACGGGTCTAGGGAGGCGTCTTCGTCTCCTCTTGACGCCACCTATTCCAGGATGTTTTTTCATCTCGGTCTCCATTTGACGCCGCTTATTCTAGGATCCTTTGTCCTCTTCATCTCCACTTGATGCCGCCTATTCCAGGATCCTTTCTCCTATTCTTCTCCTACTTGACCCTCCCAATTCCATGATCCTTTGCACTCTTCGTCTTCTACTCGAACCTCCCAATTCCTTGATCCTTTGTCCTTTTCGTCTCCACTCGACGCCGCCTATTCCAGGATCATTTATCCTCTTCGCCTTAATTTGAAGGCCTAGATAGCAGGAACTTTTTTCCTCTTTGTCTCCTACTCGATGCCCACAATTCCAGTGTCCTCTGTCCTCTTCGTCTCCTACTCGCCCCTCCCAATTCTATCATCCTTTGTCCTCTTCGTCTGCACTCGACGCGGCTTATTCCAGGATAATTTGTCCTCTTCGTCTCAACTCGACCTTCCAGATAGCAGAAACCTTTGTCCTCTTCATTTCCTATTCGACCTACCCAATTTCAGGATCCTTTGTCTTCTTCATCTCCACTTCATACCCCCTATTCTAAGAACCATCATCGTCCCATTGCCAATCTTATGGCTTCTACATATTTAATAAAAATCGGGTTTAATTGGCAATAAAAAAGGGTATTTCTATTTAGAGCACAAAAAGGAGAAATGGTGACATTTGGCAACTATGTAAAGAACAATTTTAACTTTATAAAAACAATTTATATGATGGATTTGTTTTGGTTCTTTAAGATTATGATATCTGCGATTAAAATCAAAACAATTTACTATAATTAAAAAAATCTATTTTTCTTACGTTAAAACTTTAAATTGCGCCCACCTTTATCGAAGAAATTTGTTAAAGGAAATTTATAAAATCTTATTAAGTTGCTTATCGTTATTAATACACCAATTGTAAGATTCAATAAATATGTGAAACATTGTAAATTAATTAAATTAACTAAATTCAGCAAATGCATTATTATTTGAATTCATATTAAATGTATTAAGCGGTCTAATTTGAACTCAGTTTGTCCATTGAGATCCCTGAATAGTAACTCACCCTTTCATACAAATATTAAAGAAAAATGCCTTATTAATTACTTAATTTTACTTGTATACTATTGAATTGTAATTGTAACACATTATAATCATGTAAAGCTTTGTATAATAAGTTAATATAACTAGAAGGTCATGTCAAATATATAAAAATGAATTCCCCTTGGGAATGTTAAAATACCGAATGTGTGTGGGCCCTTAATCTAAATTAGGAGTTGGAAGGTGCCTCGATATGAATACTCAAATCAAGAAGAGCCATCTGAAGACCTTCCAAGTTCCCACCGATTGAATTTTATTGAATCCAGCTCCAAGATTCCTTTATCTTTGAGGAAATCTCTGATCACCTTTACCTAGCAAACAATCAAGCAAAAAGAGAGCTTTCTACGCCTTTGGTATCACTGCCTCGTGAATACCAGGCACTCTCAGTAGAAGAAAAACATTAGTCACTAATCCGACTCAAGAAACCCATTTGGCTGCCCCAAGAGTGGTACCAAAACTCTGTGACAAATCACTCTTGCTAATCATGCCAATCCAAAAGGGCTTATACAGCATACACCCATTAATATATATGAATAATGACAATCAAGTTATTTCGGCCGCAGCAATTTGAGGTGGCCGAGTTGGTTATTTTTTTTACGGAGCCACTCGGGCCTACTTGTTCTTTTATCAGATAATCTATTTATATTGATTAGAACAAAATATAAGGGACTATGGTATTACATTTTTGACATATTCATATACATACAAATTTTATAATTAAGCAAATTTGATAGCATTGTGTTTCTTTTAATTTTAATATATTCAAAAGGCTTACTTGAGTTAACGAGAAAATAATAAACACCTTACAAAATGACATCAAATTGGTAAAATATGAATGAGGCTGTTCAGTCTTATACGTTAACAAAATGGTATATTATGATGTTGACGGTAATTACACCACTAGTCAAATATAAAATTATATGAAGGAGATATACTGTATAAAGTATCATGGCATGAGCTTTTCTCAATTTTTTTAAAAGGTCAAGCAGTAAATATTTGTTTTCGTAATTGCTTTTGTAGTCTTTACATTTTACTAACCTTAGTTGCAACACTTGTACAAATCGCACCATAATAGAGAACAAAAACACGAAAATCGGTCATTTGACCACATTGTCGATTCAGACATTTCCAAAGGAGAAATATGGCGTAGGGAATAAGCGGTTTTTAGGCCACCATTGTCCATTCGAACTCTTTCAAATAAAAGGTTTTACAAGTTGACGTACACCATTATAGTACATCATGATTTACACCAAAGTGGTCATTTTAAGGATTCTTTGAGTGATTTATTTCACATTACAATGCTCGTACGGACGAGACACGCTCGATGAAAAGAACAGGGATTCAACCTTTAAATTACTAATTAGTGATGTTTGAACCCTCTAACACTCACATCCACGTAAGCAGAGCTTACATACAAGGTAATGTAATCAATTAGAAATCATAGTATAAAGGATCTTTCTCATAAAGGATTTCATGTTATTGTAGTTACTGTTTTTAATTTCTGTTAATTCCGCTTTGATCTCAATTAAAGGGATCCTTTAACTACTCGGCTATGCCGAAGACCCCCAAATCTTCCGAATATACAAGATTTTAAGGCACGCTCCCGTGTTATATATTGTTATTTATGACCAATGATGTGTAAGATAACCATTATTAAGGATCATTGACCTTTTCGCAAAATATTCAGAGGGAGAAATTCAGGTTAGCTTCCCCCACCCAATTTTTCTCCTAGATCCGCCACTGAGTGGAAATTGTCTACCGCTGGAAATCGCAACATCCGAAGGTTTTTCATGATTCTGCCAATAAAGAATCCTGTATCTACTACTGAAGATTTATTTTACCCATTAAAGAAACCCCGATCATCTTTACCCAGCCTTCAATCAAGAAAGAAGAAAACTTACCGTATCGGAAGTCTCGTTTCAAAAGTAAAAGGAAGAGGCAATAGCGATCACGGGTGTTTACACCGTAACGTTGAACCCCCATACTCTCCAAAGGTTGGTATTTCATTAAACATTAATAATCTTTGTATTTAAATAGTATTTACTTTATGAGTTATGGAGATATTTGAAGCGGATAAACAAAAAAATTGTGAGACAAAAAGAGTTTTCCAATGCCTCTTTCCATTTCTTTTCTATTTTGCATGAGTGTATACAGCAGTGGCGGGGAAACTTTTTCGAGCCGTGGGCGGAAATTTCTACTGAAATATGTCGGTGGGCGATAAAGAAAATTTGAATCTTGTATCTTTGTAAATGTTGTTTAAATTTATTACATGGTACGATAGACTCTTGCATTAATATTTACACAAAATTAATACGCAACATTTTTATTGACTGTTAGCACGGAAATTGGACATACAAATATCATTTAAATTTCAGTATTGAAAATTTGTGCATACAAATAACAAATAAATCACTCAGGGGGCGATGAAAACTGGTCTCGCGGGCGAGGGTTTCCCCACCCCTGTTTTACAGTATATTTTCTTCTTTCAAAGAGTGTCAATGGCTGGCGAAAGGGTGTTATTTTCTTCTTTCTATCCTTGAATGGGATTAATTTGTCAATGATTAGGATTTACCACTTACTTCCCCAAATTTTCTCATTGTTGTTTTTAGGAATACTAGGGATGTGAAAATGGAGGATAGGCTAAAAAGGGTTGCGTGATCGGGATGTTACATGAGACTCCTGTAAAAACGTAAAGAAAACGAAGTCTCAATTATCATAGAAAATTATTTTTATGAGGATAACAAATCTATTTTGTACACATATTCAATTTCTTCAATCCATTTGAATGATATTGGAATGAATTGTTTGTAACTCAGTTTTTCGAATGTGGTTGCTTTCAAAATCACTTTTCAGCTAATATTATACAGATTAAAGAATTCAAGGCAATTGAAGGCGCTTTTTTATAAATATTTGTATTTCGAAATCTATATGTATGTTACTATAAATAAAACTAGATTTGCTGCCATCTTATCATTGAGATCTTATTTTCACCCCCCAAAATAATGTTCTGGTTAGATGTATGGGAGTTGGGGTCGGTTACCATTGTTACTTTTTGTTAATGCTAGGTTAGTTTATTTATTTATTTTTTTGTAAATCCTGTAAGGTTTGGTATGCTGTTTTTCAGGCGGAAAGGAACCAAACAACAAGAATATTCTAGCGACACGCCATTTCATCCATAGCCTTTAGTTAAAAAATGGCTGATCTTTGTGAATGTTTTAAAAGAACTGTGCTTACGTTCTCACATGAATATTATAGCTGCTTCTAAGATCCAATTTATTTTTATCAAATACACGGCCTAAACCGAAAAGAACAGGTATGCGACCAGTGCGTTAAAGGCTAAATTAGATTGAAAGACAGACAATTTATATAGGCCAATAGATAGGATTGAAAATCAATTTTCTGACAAAAATGGTGGGGTAGTTTTGAATAAGGTTCACCCATACGTTACTAATACTCTTCGATTTTCGTACACCAATTTTAGAATCCTTGGATTTTCTCTGGCAAACTTATGGAAAATTCTGTGATTGAAATACTTGCCTTCTGATCTTTTGGAATGGTACTGTATGTATATAAGCAAACTTTCCAGATTTTATTCTCATCTTTAATTTACTATGCTTGAGTCGGTATGTTACCTTCAAGATTCCTTTCTCTAAATTGGGTTTTATTCAAACTATAAACATCAACCTCGATAACATATTAAACCCAAAACCATATATTTCTGTTATCCTTTTCTATTCATTTATAAATAGCACCATACTTTGAATATCGATTGTGATCATTTTGTATAAGACTGGCATAAACGTTTTAGTCTACTAAATCATGTTATACTTCTTCGCATCCTTATAATAGTATCCTAGGAGTAATATTTTGATGGCGGAGAGGGTGCATCATCCCTGATTCAGTCCCGGAAAGTCAATATTTCAACCAGAATCTGCAGAGCAAGAATCCTTCACCGTCGCCCTTTTTAAATGAAAGGAAACGGACTTTATGGCATACCGAAGAAAAGTTTGTTTGGTTTTCTTTATCATAATGATTCGGATACTAAGGTTTCTATCACAAAGCCTACAAACCAAATAATGCTAAGTAATGCATGATAAATTATAGATATAAAATAAGCATGACTATAAGTTGTACATGTACATTATACATATACATTGTACATGTTAGAATAGATTGTATTGGTATACCACTTGTACTAGTTTGCTTATGTCAATTATGACAAACCATTTTTTTTTAGTTGAAGTAGAGTATAAAGTTTAGTATTTTGGTACTGAGGATGTGGTAAGGTACTGTGTAGAAAGCTTTGGCTCTGTCTATTGGTGCTATTTCTGTCCTGATGTTAGAATAGATTGTGTGTGAGCTGACGATTATGTGAGCTGGTTGAAGCCTCTTTGAATGAGATGGGTGATGTTAAGGGAGTACAGCGCTGTAGAGTGCAAGTAGCCAATCTATGCTGAGACTCATCTAGTCAAATGTGTGGGTTGATTTTGTTTAGTACCGGACGTTCAATGATATTGAGGGAGGTATAGACTATGGAGAGGGTGTGGAATGATACGTGTTGAGTGAGCGGTTTAGTTGGATTGAGGATGGGCATTATATGCATAGATTTCCAGAGATTTTGAAAAAAAAGTTATGCCAGATAGAGTGGTTGAAAATTGTGTGAGACCGTCAATTTCTTTTGTCGCTTAGAGTTTCAGGTGAGTATGTTGTAATGGCTGAAGGCTGGTGAAGATTTTGCCTGTTGTATAGCCTGGTATACCATGTTTTAGCGAATTGTGTGAGCATACCTTAGTCTATTGAAAGTAAGTGTAGGTGTTGTATTAAAACTTTGTATAAAAGGAAGTGTTCTGGTAGTAAGTTTGTCGGTGTGCTGTCCGAAGGTGTTTGTTTGTTTAGTGAAGTTGACCCTGTTTGCGTTTAAATAAGTGGCTTCTTTTTGCGTCTCATCTCTTTTTGTTAGAGTAAACAAGTCTTGTAATGGCGTTAATAAAATTCTTGCTGTTTGTTTTGTGGTTTAAAGTGTTTGGGAAAGGCTGTCAGTGTCGTTTATGTTGTTGATGGATTCGAGCTTTAATATTTCGTGTCATGTTTCTAATGTTATGTGCGTTGTTTGTCTTCGTGGTTGTTTTCGCAGGTTGTCCCTCAGTTGTGTTCGTAAGTTGTTGCTATCTCTTGATCTTAAGTTGTCGCTAACCTGTTTTCATAGGTTATTCCTGAGTTTTGTTCATAGGTTGTCTCTGAGTTTTGATAGCTGCCTGCTCTATGCAAAGGAGTTTTAGGCAGAGTGTATTAAGTTTCCCCACGGGATCTGTTTATTGCTTGCTGTTGAGAATATATTGGCAACGTATATTTAGGCTTTGATGTAGTATGTGTATGGTTTGGCGACAGAGTAGCCTTAGATATTTTTCTCAGTAATTGACAAAGAAGTCTCAGTTATCTTTGATGTAGTTGGTTAAGTTATGAGTGTACTTTCCAGGTTGTTTTGTTGAACAGAGTGTTGTTTGGCCAGGTGTCTTGGGAGGTCATAGTTGTTGAATTGTTTGCGTGAGTGGATGGAAGTTTTTTAAAGAAGTATAGGTGGTTTAAGTGTTATGGCATGTGGATAAGGCGTTGGATTTCTCTGTGTAGATACCGGGTTCGAATCCAAGCAAGAGTGTACCCCTCTAATTTCGCCGATCTAAGGAAGCTCCCGCTTATTAAGCGGTGCGTCAAGACTGTGCATCTTTATTCTCTTCAGGTGATTCGCTAAACTCCTAAAGACATAGCAATCTGATGTGGCTAAGTCGCGTTTGTATTAAACATGACTCATTATTTCCCAATCGAAATTGTTAAGGTACTGTATGAAATCTCTATCGAAATGAAGTCGCACTTTGCCTTGTTGAAAAAACACTCTATTGATTAATGGTTTACCTTTTCCATTTAAGTGCTGCATCAAACACCAATGCATTTCCATTCCCATCTTCCTTTTCAAACACAGAACATTATTCTTTCTTTTAGAAACTAGCTGAAAGGGGTTTCTATGTCCGCACTCCCTCCCTAGACGAGGAACGGGTGTATCTCATTTGGCCCAGGAAGATTTCACATTTTGATGGCAAAATTCAAACACTAACACTCTTTATGCACGCTGCCCAATCAAGGTCCACGGTGCCTTGAGCCTGCCAAGAAGTGTCATTCTGATCTTAATGTGGATTTCATTATCAGTTCTGGAGACCTCGCAACTAACGGATTATTGCGCCTCTGACGTTGGTTTCGATCCAGGCAAAATTTAGCCTTACCTTCTCTTTATGCACTCCCACTCAACGATGACGGCCCCTCTATCATTGCTTCGAAGCTTGTCAAGTAATGTCATTCTGATCTTAGTGTGAATTTCATTAAAGGTTTGAAAGATCTCTCAACCAATGGGTTATTGCGTCTCTTACTTAGGGATAAATTCTCATTCGTCTATGTGGGGATGTAGGGGGAGGAGCTTGGTGGTATTTCTGAAGGAAATGTCCTATGTGACTGTAGTAGTATACGGCCGATTACGTATGTACCTTTGCACCGTACATGAGTAACTCTGTTCCACTTTTTTTTAAGAGAGCTTTAACTTATTTTGATTCTTTAACCAGGGAGGATTCGTAATATTATATATATATATATATATATATATATATATATATATATATATATATATATATATATATATATATATATATATATTGTCATTTGCAGCGTTCGATGAAGTATTAAATCTTTAAATACTTTAAATATACTAATGCTATAATAAGAGGATCTAATAAAAATTAATACTACCAATGAGTAATACGCGATGGTTGACGCAAAATTCACTTTTGCACGGAATGGTAACTAATGAACATGAATGAGTTTTGGATTCCTTTCACCTTTAACTAAGAGGGATTCTGAAGTTGGGTGACCCTGAACGGGAGCCTACTCGATGAGATGATTAGAGGCGCGTTGGACTGGAGCTTTTCTTGCAGCGGTGATGATGGCTGAGAAAAACGGCTGATTCTTCTCAATGGGTGAGAGAGAGGCGTGCTGAAGCTATTCGGGAAGAACAGCTGATGCTTGCCCCAGGGGTGGGGGTGACGTGAGGCGAGATCATGGATGAACAGAAGTTATTCCGATAATGAGACTTGACATACCCCTCAATGGTGAAGGGTATGTATGTTTTTATTCAGAAAACTGAGATTGGGGATTTCTCTAGACGAGAATGGTATGAGAGTGGGTCTCGATACCACTGGTCTACTCTTCTAAGTGACCAAAGGAACGGCCTCAGGAGGGAAAGTCCTGTTCGGTTCCAACTGTTTTCTTGATTCACTGTTTGACTCAGTGACTCGACTTCTTCTCTCGATTGCTACGCGGATTTTCCTTTTATTTTTCAAGATCGATTATCCCATGGGGAGAGGAGAGAAAAGTCGAGGGCCTACAGTTAGGCCTCTCTCCTAGGGCATAAATTTTTAACATTGTGCCACTTCGGCCCTTCTGGTTTACGTACGAAATAAGTGAAATTTCGTCTATTTGGCGAAAATCGACATAAACAATCGGAGGGGCCAGTGAGCCTGTTTATAGATTTTCATTCTAAAGGTTCTCACACCGTCTTCTGTTTATATTAACGGACTAAGAATTCTGCTGACTGAAATCCTTCTTTGCATCGATGCTCGAAGGGCCTTTGGGGCAGCGGGGAAAAGGAGAGGGGGGATGGGGGAGAGTAAAGTCTTGGCCCATGTGGCGCGTAACAGTTGACGCTGTATAAACAAACTAGCGTCTCTTTGTCCTCAGGATTTTTTATTCCCCCACAGTGACATATGTGATTAGAAGGCAACGGTCATGACTGACGAACCTTGTGGAATCCTTCCACTTCGTGTTCAGTGAGTACGATCGGGACAAGGTGGTGGATGTGGTTTACTTAGACTTTCAGAAAGCCTTTAATAAGGTACCACTCTGCCGCCTTCTCCGGGAAGTGCGAGCGCTGGGCATAAACGGAAAAGTAGCCGGCTGGATCGAGAACTGGCTAAGTGGCAGACGGCAACGGGTGGTGGTGAATGGACAGGCTTCTGAGTGGGTGCCCGTTACTAGCGGAGTGCCTCAAGTTTCTATCCTGGGACTACTACTATTCATCATCTACGTCAACAAAATGGACGGTGACATGATTGCCAATATTTCCAAATTTGCCTACGATACCAAGCTTGGTATGAACGTTGCAAAGGATGGAAATACTGCCCGCCTGCAGTAAGATCTTGGGAAGATTGGGGAGTGGTCGGAAACGCCGCAAATGCCTTTTAACGTGAACAAATGCAAAGTAATGCATATCGGCCACAGAAACCCTCAATCTTATTATATCCTTAAGGGCACTGCTCTTGAATCGTGTGACACTGAGAAGGACTTGGGTGTTACTATCACTAGCGACCTCAAGCTCTCGAAACAGTGCATCGAGGCAGAGAAGAAAGGCCAAAGGATGTTAGGCTACATAAAGCGCTAGTTTGGATACCGTAACAAGGAGATAGTACTTTGTCTGTACAACTCCCTCGTTCAACCGCACCTGGTGTATGCCGTACAATTTTGGAGTCCTTCGTTTCGAACGGACTTCGCAAGGTTAGAACGCGTACAAGCTAGGGCAACCAAACTGATTTCCTCTATCCGACATAAAAGTTATGAGGATAGACTAAGGCAATTAAATCTGTTCTCGCTGAAAACCCGTAGACTGCGTGGTCAGCTCATCGAAGTTTTCAAAATACTTCGAGTGTTTGACAATGTTGACTACCGGGATATTTTCACACTGAGTGAGAACAGAACGCGCAATCATGGCTTTTTTTTTAACTGAAGCGTTACAACCGCAATCTGTGTGAAAAAATTTTCACTTACAGTATCTGCGGTAGTTGGAACGCACTTCCAGTGGAAGTTGTCAAAAGTGAATCTGTTGACCAGTTCAAGCCAAGACTAGACAGGGTCTTGAAAAGTGGCCGTTTAGGGACGCAAAACAACTGAGCAGCCATGTGCCCGCTCTATTGCTAGTCCAAAGGTACCCTCCTTGAATGGACCGTAAGGTCTCCTACGGTACTTTTTTTCCTTGTTACTCCTTGTTACCTCCGTCTGTCGTTTTTCTGTCTATATCTATCTTGCCTAATGCGCGTGGTTGATGAGGAATGGCTTAGGCTCCATTTGGTGGTCGCTTACCTCGTTTATGTTCAGTTTTAAGCTGGTGAGTGTGTGTCTTGGTGTTGTGTTTTGGTGCTTGTAGGGAAGGTAAGAGTATGTTAGGGAGATGTCATGGCTATTGCTAGGAAGATGGTGTATTGATGGGCTATGAAGTGTTTATGTTTGTGGAGTGGGTAGATTGCTAGGTGAAGAGATGTTTAGGTTAGTGTGATTGGCCGTATGGATTGTGTATGTAGCGCAAGTGAATGTAGTATCGCGGGAGTGATGCCAGCACCAGAAACCAGCATGGTGTGTCCTTAAATGTTTAAAAATGCCTCCAAAGGAAGGACGCTGCATCTAAATTGCATCCGCCTGAAATTCGAAGTAAATCCTTTCAGTGGCAGACGTCAAAGAGTCCTTTTGAATGAGGAAGTCTCAGGGTCTTTTATTCAGATTTTTGTTATATGTAGTTGGCATGATTATAGATTTTTTATCAAATAAACCGGCGGATGACATCATTTTCTCTCTCAAGGTGTCATAGATAAATATAAATTGATAAGAGGACTTAGAAAGGTGGTGCAATGAGTCAATGACTGGCAGACAGACGTTAATGAAGATAAATGAATGATAATACATATTAGTACTAAGAACAAGCCTTTTCGGAGAATGGCTTTGAACTCGGTGTGCGTAGCATTTCTCACACTAAGGTAGATTAGATACCCTCGGTAATATGTATGAGTAACTGCATCTGATAAAAGAGTATCTAATATTAGCTAATGTGTACGTTTCATTTAGCTCCTCCCATAAGCAATGCGGCATTTATTCATGTTTATCATTATTCGACAGGAGGTTTGTTTTTATATTAGCCAAGTCTACGAAACGCGCATGTCTTCCATTTTGAATCGTCATCAAAAGGATATAGGCAAGGTTTCACGATTGGGCCAATGGATTCCTCACGAGCAGTCAAAGGTAGTCTTGCAACAAAGAATTTATATTTGTTCATCTCTCTTTCTTGACTAAAAAGTGAGCCATTATATAATATAATTGTTCCGGAAACGAAAAATAGGTTATGTACAGTAATATTAAAGGTTCTAAACAATGGATTAGTCCTTGGGAAAACTCAATACCCTATCTGAAACGGAGCCTCATCTACAAAAGATTCTTTGTGTTTAGTGGAATATGAATGGCATAATCTACTTTGAACTTTATAACCCAAACTAAACTATTGCAATAGAGGTTTTATGCGTTCAATTAGACCGTTTCGATGCAGCACGTAAATAAAAGAGGCCAGCGTTAATCGATAGAAGGAGAGTGTTCTTTGATCGAGGCAAAGCGCGACCTCATATCGCAAGAGATTCCATACAGAAGCTTAACCATTTCTATTATGAAATATTGAATCATCTTCCATACGAACTTAGCTCTATCAGATTACTATGATTTTAGGAGTTTAGCAAATCTCCTGAAGAGAATGAAGATGTCAACATAGCCTTATTAAAATTTAATAATTCAAATCCAAGCGATTTTACGGGCAAGATACTGAAAAGTTAGTAGAAAGATGGAGACTACTGGTAGACACTGGTAGAAATTATATTATTTGTTAAATTAATAAATTTATACTTATTTAAATATAACTAACTTTGAAGGGTTGTTTGATTTTAATTCATAAAATGATGATAAACGAAAAGAAATATCGCACTACCTATGGGAGAAAGTGTAGTGTAATGCACACTACCAGAGTTCACAATTAACATCAGCTGCTATGTGAGTAGTATTAATTGCACATTAGGTCAGGTAACCTAAAGTAAAGCGAGCAATGCTACTAGGGTGACCAGTGAATTTACCACGAGGAAATAATTCTTGGCCACATATACTAGAGTTAATGTACCATTAAGATTACACTAAAACTATTGCCTTAGTTTTAGTTGATTGTTTGTCTTCATGCGGGGGACTTGTTCAATTTAGGTCACCTGGACTTTGCGAAGATGTAGAATAGAAAGTTGGGCCAATAACAAGTTGAGGGTACCCAATTTGCACTCACTCAAGATACTCGTACGTAGATTAAAAGGTGAAGTGATTCAAGTTTTTAATATATTAAACGGGTTTGACTTTGTTAAATATGATTTATTTTTGGAGCTTAAAAAAATAAGTTGGAGAAGAAACTATAGATTCAAATACAAGAAGTGTTGTGAAACTGACATAGCTAAAGTCTCTTTTCTTTTACAATACAATTATTATTCATTGGAATTATTTGGCTTAAACAATGATACCGTCAACATGTTCAAAAATCGTTTTGATAAGTATTTCCGCGAGATAAGTTAGAATTTCCAGGGTTAGCGGGATTCAACCAATATAAGAATTATATTTATATATATATATATATATATATATATATATATATATATATATATATATATATATATATATATATATATATATATATATATATAATATTGGTGAAAAAGTGGTTGGCAACACTGCTGACAGCTCATTGCTTACAATTTTAAGGTCATATAAATTTCTTTCACTTTCAATTTCACTCATATATTCAAGTGGTCGTATATCGGGTTTTTTCAAGTATTAAATCTAATGTTAAAATCAGTTATACCACATCCTATCCCATATCCTTTTACTAACTTTTTAGTTTTATTACTAATACACCCTTCACTGTAACATTTCCTTGAAAATACTAAAGTAATTTAAACTACTGAGGCACCAAAGTTCTTCAAATAAAACAGCTTTTGATTTAAGAAAAATAAAAGGTAAGTCCAAATTTTTTTTTCTCTAACTCAATCAAATAAAACCAATACCAAATGGTATTTGTTGGCTTTTAAAACCCTATCTTATAAATTAATTCACAATCTTCATAATAAATCATAAGAAGAAAGATTCAGATAAAATGTTTTCATTTGTTAGATAGACGTAGGTTAAATGTTTTAAACTAAGGTGTTTAAAACATTTAAGCTATTTAATAGCGTTGACTCGAATTCATTTGCTACCCCCAATGCTAGACTGACTAGTGGGTGCGCTTTTAAATTTAGGTTCCTGTAGATTCTAATCAACCATATATGTCACTTTTTAAAATTTACATAAAATAGTAAATTTTAGAATGATCTCTCAGGTAAAATTTTGTAGAATACAAAATTGTTTAAAAATAAGTTTAGTGCTCTCTGAAGAACCCTTCAAAGAGCGATAAACCTATTTTAAAACAATTTTTTATTCTACTTTTTATTAATGGGTTAGTTCTATTGTGAGGTAGCGTAATAAAAGGAAAGCTTTTCGTGATCTTCTTTTAATAACGGTTCAACAAAAGGATTTATTTTATTTAAGGGAAGTAATTTGTCGCTATCTTTATTTGTCATTATCATAGATATGTTAAAAACAAATGGTTCAACAACCCTAAAGTATGGGGGACATAAAAAGGATAAAAAAGAAGCTAATTTTCAGAGATTCGCTGAATAAATAGCTAGATGAAATAAGTGTATGGATGTTGTAATTGGATTTTGGTTATAATCCGCAAAACCAAAATCTAGAAACTCCCAAATCCTTGAACACCTAAATTCCAAAGCAGCAAAGGTCAGAAATACACATAATCCCCAACCTAGTATACCAGCTTCAGGATTTTGTCCAGCCCCAGGTAAGAATGTACTACAACATTTCCTCTTTCAACATATTTTTTCCCCACGTTTTATGTCTTTCGGTTTCCTCTGAGAGCGATGGTAACGGAGAGTAGTTAATCTCTGTACTTTTCTAAGTTAAATAATGATCTTACATCTGGATTAGTGTATGTATGGGCGTAAGTTCATAATTTCTTCCAACTTAAATTTCATTTTAGATCAACTAACCTCAAGGTGATCTGGAATAATCGCTAATTACCAGGTTTTAATTATTTCTTTGTCGCTCTTCCTCTATTTATGTCATTAAAAGTTAGTTCCTTTTTCTGTTTATAAATATTCAAAAGGGCCAGGAGAAAATTCTGCTTAAACACTTTTGTTTTTAATTTAAAATGTTTTTAATTTGGTAATGGTGTTACCACTTTCTTAGTAAGTCCCTACTGATCAACGTGAGATCCAAACCACAGGTATCTTCTGTATATGACAGCTGCCATAAAATCAGCCTGAATCGAGACTACATCCGTTGGTTAACCACACCGTATGCGGCTTAACTTGACTATAATTGGAAGCACTGTTTCTGCTCGGTCGTAGCCTTTTTATGTTTATATAGAGCCTTCTTTCCCATCTCGTTTTAAACCACTTCTTTCATACAGTTTCCTTGAACTTGTCACAAAATAGAGGAGTAGTTTGTTATCTTACCTACCCAGCTGCAAATTCTGTTTTTTTCTTTTGTACCCACCAAAATTTATGTGATACCAAAATCTCCAATATTATTTGGAAACTATGGTTAAATTTTGAGTGGCAAATAAATTCAGGCGTTCCTTTAAAATTATACTTATAATATTTCCACCCTTAAATAATGCAATAAACCAAGGAATTGTTATTTTTCTTTTTTGAAACTATTACCTATGCATGGCGACTTTTGAGACACATCAAATGAGTCGAAGAGAATGAAAATAATAGTCTTCAAACAATAGATAAGTTACAATATATGCAAAGGAAGTCTTACCCTGACGCGGGGTATCCTCGGTTAGAGAGACAAACCACGATAGGCGCCCTTTATAACAAAGGCTTATAATAATTCGTTCCTGTTTAAGAGAGAGAGAGAGAGAGAGAGAGAGAGAGAGAGAGAGAGAGAGCGAGAGAGAGAAAGAAAGAGAGAGAGAGATAGAGTGTGCAACAAGGAGTAACAAGGAAAAGAGGTACCCTAGTAAACCTCACGATCCATTCAAAGAGGTTCCCCTTATGTGAACACTTGAGCAGACGCAGTCCTCTAAAAGGTCCAATTGACGCTCTAGAAGAGCACTCTCACCACGCTTCAAGTCTCCAAACGGCTATTTTTCAAGACTTTGTCTAGTCTCGACTTAAATTGTTCAACAGTCGCTGTTGACAACTTCCACTGGAACTGCGTTTCAATGGTCGCAGATGTGAAATATTTCCCACACAGTTCACGCTAGTAACGCTTCAGTTCAAGTTTGTAGCCGTGATTTCTTGTTCTGCTCTGGCTAAGCTGGAAAATATCCCTGTAGTCTACAATGTCAAAGCCTCGAATTATTTTGAACACTTCGATAAGCTGACCACACAGCTTCCGGGTCTGCAGCGAGAACAATTCTAACTCCCGTAATCTATCTTCATAACTCTTGTGCCTGTCTGATAGAGGGAATCAGTTTGGTTGCTCTGGTTTGCACACGTTCTAATCTTGCGCTATCCTTTCGAAGCGAAGGACTCTAAAATTGTACGGCATACTCCAGGTGCGGTCGGACAAAGGAGTTATACAAACACAGTACAATCTTCTTGTTCCGATATCCAAACTGTCGCTTTATATAACCTAGCATCCTTTGAGCTTTCTTATCCGCATCAATACACTGCCTCGAGAACTTGAGATCACTAGTTATAGTTACACCCAAGTCCTTCTCAGTGCCGGTGTATTCAAGAGCAGTGCCCTTAAGGATATACTGAGATTGGGGGTTTTGGTGGCCGATATGCATCACTTTGCATTTGTTCACGTTAAAAGGCATTTGCTAGGTGTCTGACCACTCCCCAATCTTCCGAAGATCATCTTGAAGGCGGGCAGTATTTCATTCCTTTTGACGTTCATACCAAGCTTGGTATCATCGGCAAATTTAAAAATCTTGGCAACTATGTCACCGTCCATGTCGTTGACGTAGATGATGAACAGTAGTGGTCCTAGGGCAGAACCTTGAGAAACACCGCTAGTTACGGGCCCACACTCAGAAGCCAGGCCATTTACGACCACCCTTTGACGTCTGCCATTTAGCCAGTTTTCTATCCAACTTGCTACATTTACATCTATGCCCAGCGCACGCACTTTCCGGAGGAGGCGGCGGTGTGGTACCTTATCGAAGGCTTTTTGAAAGTCTAAGTAGATAACATCTACTGCCTTATTCCGGTCGTGCTCACTGAAAACGAAGCGGAAGAATTCCACAAGATTCGTTAGGCCTGACCGTTGCCTTTTGAACCCGTGCTGGGAACTCCTCATTCGCACGTTGGACTCTAAATATTACGTCATTTTGTCCACTAAGATGCTTTCCATGAGTTTACCGGTTATTGAGATTAAGCTAATAGGTCGGTAGTTCGACGCCTGGCTAGGGTCTCCTTTCTTAAGGATAGGAGTCACCTCCGCCTGGCGCCAGTTTCTAGGAACGCATCCGTTCCGGATTGACACATTGGAGATTGTGCTCAGATGTCTTGACACTTCATCGCGCACTTCTTTCAACACATTAGGTAGAAACCCGTCCGGGCCAGGGAACTTTTTAGTCTTTAGATCAGTGATCTTTTTTTCTATTTCTCCTTTGGCGAAGCTCATTTCCTCCAGCTTTTCCCCCAAGTAAAAATCCGTGGGCTGTGGGATGGGACCACACTCTTTAATAAATACTGAAGAGAAGTAGTCGTTGAGGAGGTTATTATTTTCTGCATCTGAGTGCTTTAATGCGAATCATGCGAAGGATTGAGAGAGAGAGAGAGAGTAACAAGAAGTAACAAAGAAAAGAGGTACCCAAGTAGACCTTACGATCCGTTCAAAGAGGTTACCTTTAAGCGAACACTTGAGCAGGCGCAGGCCGCTAAAGGGTCAGATTGACGCTCTAGGAGAGCACTCGCGCCACTCTTCAAGTCTCCAAACGACTATTTTTCATGACTTTGTCTAGTCTCGACTTGAATTGTTCAACAGAGTCGCTGTTGACAACTTCCATTGGAACTGCGTTCCAATGGCCGCAGATGCTATATGGAAAGATTTCCCACAAAACCACGCTGGTAAGGCTTCAGTTCATGTCTGTAGCCGTGATTTCTTGTTCTGCTCTGGTTAAGCTGGAAAAGATTCCTGTAGTCTATAATGTCAAAGCCTCGAAATATTTTGAACACTTCGATAAGCTGACCACGCAGTCTCTGGGTCTCCAGCGAGAGAGAGAGAGAGAGAGAGAGAGAGAGAGAGAGAGAGAGAGAGAGAGAGAGAGAGAGAGAGAATGTGTATGTGTATGTGTGTGAGCACTTTGACGGCTGGTTGTCAAGTGATGTTGCTCCTTCCAGTGAGTAGCTCGTGAGAGGGTACTGCTCAGTCTGAATCGGCACTAGGCTCAGTTAATTAACTCGCAACAACCCATAATTATGTTGACAAGATTTATTTTAGACTAAATCCTAAATATATGAGGGGATTCGGTTCCATTCTTTAGATGATGTTTAAAATGCAGTTTTGCGAGGTTTTAATTCAAAGAATATAGAATCGTCAGGAAAGAATTAGAATCTAGTAAACGCAGGATAGATGGAAAATATGTAATAAATATAATATTTAGTTGTGGGGATTTGTTTAATAAACCCTTCCTTTATTGTTTTCTAGGAATATTTAGCTCAACCTTGTATAGGCTGGCAGCGGTATATTCCAATGCTAAATTTTATATTGCCCAGCATTGGTTAATGATCTTAGCTCGACAGATATAAAACAATACAATAGCGGACGGCACAGCAAAGTGCTAGACGCCTGGTCCTCTTACTCATAATGGAAGGCAATATTTAGTACGAAGAGCGGCACTTGAAAAAAATGTCCGTGGGCCTCACTAGCTTAAACCGGGTTCAATTTCAGGCTAGAGTGGACACTAAAATTTTCGGTGCTCGTAGGGAGCCAGCCGTCTGTCGACGGTGCGTTGTGTAACATATTCATGCAAACAACTTTATCCATATGTATCCTCACACAACCAGTTAAAACATCGCTTATTTCTTCCATCTCTCCTCACTTCACACACACACAACCCATCCAATTCCAAACTCTCTTAATACGGAACTGGTAACTCTCCCTTAATCCCTCATGGGTGGCAAAATTTAATACTAGTGTTTTTCTCGCCCCCCCCCCCCCTCTCAACGAGGCCGGGACCATGCTGTTCTTAGGCTTTCCAGCGATTGTCATTACTATTATTATGTGAATTTCATTATCCGGTTTAGGGCGTTGTCCACAATTAGAAGAGGCTGGTAACACAATTGAGTTTAATTATAATAATAGCACTAAAATAATGCCAATAACAAAAATAATATAATGAAATATAGGGTTATTAAAAAAGAATGAACCGATTTCAGTACGTAATATTTTATTAAGAAAGAGCAATTGAAAACTCCAGCAAAGTCACAAGTATTCTTCTCACAATCAACTTTTATTTCCTATCTTATAAGTGTTTAATGTGGCCACCACCTGCAGCACGGGCAACATCAATGCTATAAGAGAATTCCTCCCAGACGCGTATTAGCATATCACGATCCACTGAATTGATCGCTGTGGTTATTCGATGTTTAAGGTCATCGAAGTTAGTGGGTAGCGGTGGATCATAAACGCGATATTTTACATATCCCCACAAGAAAAAATCACACACGGTGAGGTCTGTGGATCTCGCAGGCCAAGCACAAAGAGCAAGGTCTTGGGTCTCCTTCTGACCAATCCATCGCTGGGGCACGTTTTCATTTAAAAAAGTTCGAACGATCAGGTTCCAATGGGGCCGTGCTCCATCTTGTTGAAAAATGAAGTCATGCGAATCTGCTTGCAGTGAAGTGAAGAACCAGTTTTGGAGCATATGGAGAGAGGTTTGTCCTGTAACGCTGTCTCCTTCAAAGAAAAAGGGACCATAAACTTTGTCCTGAGACACAGCACATAAGACTTTCACCTTAGGGGAATTTCTTTCATGCTCAACTGTTTCATGTAGATGATCTGTTCCCCAAATACGCATATTTTGACGATTGACTGCCCCGCAAGGGAAAAGTCGCTTCATCACTAAAAAATAAACATGAAAGGAAGGTTTCGTCTTCCATCATCTCCAGCATTGAATCGCAAAATTCCATCTGCTTCCTTTTGTCGTCTTTGGTAAGTGCCTGAACGAAGCTTAGCCTATATGGTTTCAGATGTAGACGTATTCTTAGCACATTCCAGGTAGTGGGGTGAGGGATCTCAAGCTCACGGCTAAGTCAATTTGTGGACGTCCGCGGGCTTCCTTCAAACCCGGCACGGATTCTCGCCACTTGTTCCGCCGAAACTCGTGATCGCTCTTGACTTTTTCCTTTACACAGACACCCGTTCTCTTGAAACTCTCAAAACCAACGTCGAATATTCTTAGGAGAAGGCAGATTAATTACACTAGTCAATAATAATTTTGCTACTTGGATATTTACTTGTGATTTATACTAAATCGCGTATGCTGATTCCGAATATGTAATCAGATTGTTCGAGCACGTAAGGTTCCTGAGTTACACACATACTCTTTAGTTATACATATAGGCAGTGTGGCTTCGGCTACCGTAGTGAGAGGATGTGTTTTGTGTGTTTGGTTCCTGCGTTACACTCCTGCTTTATCACGTTGTCAAATTTAGCCATTATAGTAGTAGTGTTGAAATGGAATTTACATACAGTGATTAATTGCATTTTTATTTCAGATTCATCTCTCAATTACTTTGTAAATGGAATAAGATTGTACAAAAGTATATAACAGGATATATACAAACTAAATGGAAAACATCAATCGGTGAGGATCTATAAATATCGCTAGACAACTTTTGTTATATCTGTGGAAGATATACTCCAAGCAACCAGCGGAAAAATTTTGCTAAAAGAGTGAAAACTGCATACAATATTACTTTGGTTGTAGAGTTGGTGACCAAGACAAACCCTGGGCACCTTACAAATTTTGTACTGTGTGTTCTGCGGGACTCACACAGTGGTTAAATGGCAAAAGGAAGGGTATGCTATTTGTTGTACCAATGGAGTGGCGTGAGCCAACAAATCGTGTATTTGATTGCTATTTTTGTATGACAAATATTGCGGTATTCTCAAATAAGAACAAGTCAAAAATTGTAAATCCAGATTGTAAGTCAGCTATAAAACCAGTCCCCTATAATATGGATATGCCAATCCCAGTTCATCCATCAGCTAGTGCAGTCGAAGAAGATGATTCATCTTCTGAAAGCTGAAAGGAGGATAATAATGACAATGAAATGTATGAGGATGATTCTAAGGAAAAGAAGATCCAGTTAATAAATTAAGAAAGATCGAATGATTTGGTGAGGGATTTGTCATTGTCAAAGGAGAACGCAGAACTGTTTGGCTCCAGACTACAGCAATAGAATCTTTTAGAGGACGGTGTAAAAATATCTACTTTCCCTAAACGACATGAGGCCTTAGCTGCCTTCTATAAAGAAGAAGATGGCGTTTGTTTCTGTACTGATGTTACTGGCCTCATGAATCAGCTAGGAAACGAGCATTTACCTGAAAAATGGAGACTATTCATCAATGCAAGCACTGCTAGCCTCAAAGCTGTGTTGCTACACAATGGTAACAAAATACCTTCAATTTCTGTCACACTTATTGTTGAGATGATAGATAGAGACATATGACTCATGAAATGACATATGAAATTTATTTTGGATGGTGTTCATTACTCGCATCATAAGTGGAATATATGTGGTGATCTAAAGGTAATTTCCTTACTTCTTGAACTGCAGCTAGGATATACAAAGATATGTGCTTATTATGCCTATGGAACAGCCGTGATGACACGAATCATTATATTGTCAAAAATTGGCCCAAAAAGAAGAACACATAGTTGGCCGATACAATGTGAAGCACATGTCTTTGGTACATCCACAGAAGATCTAGCTTCCACCACTTCATATCAAACTTGGACTTATCACGAATTTTGTTAAAGCAATAGCGCATGATTCTGATGGATTCCAGTATCTCAAAGAGAAATTTGGTGCAAAGAAAACCGATGCTTAACTTAAAGCTGGCATTTTGTAGGGCCGGAGATCAGAAAATTGATACGTTGCAGTAAGTTCAGAAATAAACTAACTCCACTTGAGTTGGCAGCATGGGATTCATTTGAACATGTAATGCAGAACTTCCTTGGTAATCATAGGGCTGAAAACTATGAAGAACTAGTGGACAATATGCTAAAGGCCTTATGGGGGAGGGCTTTCTTTATTATAATCTCATTTATTTATTAATATTTTTGTTCATTTTGATTTTCCCGATGCAGATTGTCTTCCTCAAATCCATTTTCAAGAACTTCTTGACTGAAATTCCTTATTTCTTTCAGTTAGCCCTTCAAACATTTGTCTTCCCTTTATCTTGACTTCCGTATTCTTCTTGGCTGGATTGGTCCTTAATCGTCGTTTTCTTTCTTGATGCATCTTCTTTGCTTACATTTATTTTCTTCCATTTATCTGGGTTGATGATTTCTTCTTGATTCTTGTTGAGTTGGTCCTTCACGCGTTTTCTTCCATTTTCTTTCTTGAGAGATCTTCATAAAAGTTTTTGGACTGTTGAGTTTCGAACGCGGTACCTCTTAATTTAAACGCCAACACTCTAGCCTCACGACTAGAGTATCGGCCATTTATATTATCGAGTTGGAAGGAATTTTCTCTCATACATTTTCGTACCCCTACACAGGTCCCTTTCTAGAAAGCGGAGTGAATTTTAGGATTTGGGAGAGACTAGCCTTGGATTTCTTAATCGAGGAGTAGTAGCTCTCTCTCCTACGGCCTCCGAGTCTGCGGGATGAGTGGAGCTAATTTAGAGGGATTGAGGAGAGAACGAAGTCTTGTCTCTAATCACTGAGTAATGGCTTCTACTTTCCCAGGTCTCCGAAGTTCCCAGCAGCACTTTTTCTTAAATCTCTAGTAGAAGGGCAGGTGCATTTGTAACGAAGATCAGAAGATTGTTCAGCCGTTGAGGGTCACCACTTATGGGGAGGGGGGGGGGGAGCATATCCTTCTTATCCCCATTTATTTATTTATCAATATTATTCTTGCTTTTCACTTGGTTTCCTCGATGCATTTTCTTCTTCTTGACTGAAATTCCCTATTTATTTTAAGTTTGCACTTCAAACATTTGTCTTTTATTTATCTTGAGTTGATGATTTCTTGGTCCTTCTTGTTTAGTTAGTTCTTCAAGCCGTTTTCTTTCCGTTTTCCTTGACTTCCGTTTTCTTTCTTGAGAGATCTTTATAAGAGTTTTGGGACTGTTGAGTTTCGAACGCGGTACGTCTTGATTTAACGCTAATACTCTAGCCTCACGACTGGCCTTAGTCCGTCTTGGTTGGTAATTTTATCGGCCATTTATATTAGCGAGTTGGAAGGAATTTTCTCTCGTACATTTTCGCACCCCTACAGCCTATCAAAGAATGCGGTATCGGATGTCTCTTAAGATGCATTTCTTGCATTCCCCCTCTAGATTTCTTTCCATCTAATATGTGTAATATTAGTCGCGAACATGGGAAAAGGTTCCACCGAGATATCGCAATGATGAAAAGCAGTTATCAAGGCCACTTCAACGAAAACATGATGGATGACTACTGCTGGTTCATACAACGGGAGGATCTTATATCCACGTACAAGCGCAGGAGCAAGAGTCTCAAACATTTTTGAAGAAATTTATAGTTAGGTGAGTACTACCTCTTTTATATGTAATACATATCTTGTCTAAACTGCAAAAGGATGTACATAATGCCAAATAGGGTGCCCTGATTCCGAACCTATGCCCAGAAACGTCTCATTCTTCTCAAACTCGTAATAAATATATCATTAATTGATCTGAGGTGACAAAGTGACCCATATAGCCTAGTTGCATAACCTAGGAACCTTATGTGATAGGACAAATCTGAGCACATATTTAGAATCAGCGCACCAAAATTTGTTAGTTACAACAACATTTACTCAAGTAGCAGAGACGAAGTTAAAATTTGTTGGCTAGTGTTATGAATCGCCTTCGAAAAGCACGCTGCACCGTGAGAACCGATATTTTTTCGCGAACTCGAGTACGCAGAACGCCTTTTGCTCAGAACTCGCCATTCCGAGGATGAACAAACAACTCAACGTTGCCGGAGGAACAACGCGATGCGACTACAGCGCCCCTGTGTGAGCTATTCAAACTTAGATAAGAGTAACTCTTATTTCAACTAGTCACTGACTTATTCAATGACGATGCTTGAAAAATGATGCAATGCGTCATGAAATTGGTTCATTCTTTTTGAATAACCCTGTAATATGAATAATAATAATAATATTTTGATAATTTAAAATAAGTAAAACCTATTTTTGTCTCAGGTTTGTAACTACCAAATCCCTATTCCTCATCAGTGGGATTCTTCCGGGTATGTATTCACTAGCAAAACACACAAGCGCTCACACACACACACACACACACACACACACATATATATATATATATATATATATATATATATATTAATAATAATAATAAAAAACACTGTTTTGTAGCATAAAATTTATTAAAGCGGGACTAGTTTCGATATGTAGTTTCCCATATCATCTTCAGTCGTTAACTAAGAGAAATCGATAAAGAAAACTGAAATACTTGAATAGATAATAACATACAACTGACATTAATCCGGAGACGATAGCTTTATGTGATTTACAATATCCTTTAAAATGATTTTTGACACATAGGGACTACATTTATGCTGCCCTTCTGGCAGATTAAATTTGGAATTTCTTTGATTAATGTGGATTCAATAATTTTTCTTAAAATAGTTACAATGGTATATATCAAACCTCAATTTAAAGGATATTGTAAATCACCTAAGGCTATCGTCTCCAGATTAATGTCAGTTGTCTGTTATTCTCTATTCAAGTATTTCAGTTGTCTTTGTCGATTTCTCTTAGTTAACGACTGAACATGATATGGGAAACTACATATCGAAACTAGTCCCGCTTTAATAAATTTTATGCTCCAAAACAGTGGTTTTTATTGTACATTTAATTTACTCGTTATTGAGTGAAACAGTATATATATATATATATATATATATATATATATATATATATATATATATATATATATATATATATATATATATATATATATATATATGACCCCGCAAGCTCATTAAGAGTGGTGTCGCAATTATGGTAACAAGCAATTGGACTCAGCCAAAATATGGCTCACCGCCCAAATTACTTTTATAGGTTTTTAAATGCTAATTTTTTCGAGGACATTTAGGACTTAAATGGGTGTTCAGATGACCGGGGTTCTGGTTCGAGAGGGTCGGGGGTTATGGTTCGGCTCAGTGGGTATAGAGATTTTTTATTATTTATTAAAAAAGCGAAAACCAATGACGAATTTGCAAGTGTTTGAAAAACATAAAGCAAAGGGAAAGTGTCGTGAAAGATCGCCCAAGTAGGGAAAGAGAGAATAGGTCGGGCGTGGTAGAGTGGTGTCTCTCCGTGTCAAGGAAGGGTCTGGGGCCTAGGAGGCGCGCTGTTCTTCCAGGTTTCGGTTGTTTATAGAAGGGGCATTACCTTCCCCCTCCGACTGTTACAGGTGAGCAACAGAAGAAGTGCAGGAATGCTATAAGGAAATATTTATGCAATTCACTAAAAGTATTGTAAAAGTAATCCGATCGAGCCTGGCTATTAGTTTCCTGGATTGGAATGGGGCTATCAGTTTCCTCGAGTAGAGTGTAGCTATTAGGTTTTTTGATTCGAGTGTATCTATTACTTACCTTGATTAGAATATGCTATTATTCCCATTGATTGAAAGGTGGCTTTTGTTTCATCGAATGGAGGTGGCTATTATTGCTTCGAGAGATGCCCACCTATTAGTTTTCTCGATTAAACTACGTACCACTACGTAATACGATGGAGCCTGGCTATTAGTTTCATGGATTGGAATGAAGCTATCAGTTTCCTCGAGTAGAGTGTAGCTATTAGGTTTTCCGATTCAAGTGTATCTATTAATTTGCTTAATTAGAATATGCTATTATTCCCATTGATTGGAAGGTCGCTTTTGTTTCATCGAATGGAGGTGGCTATTATTGCATCGATTGATGCCCACCTATTAGTTTTTTCGATTAAACTACGTAACAATGTGTTTGCAAAACCTATGTTTATTAGGATTTCTCTATTGTTTATTAATCAATTTTCTGCCCTAATTCCAAAATGCTATTTTTTCTTTCTGTTTCACCAACCTTTACAGATATACGATGATTTTTATATTAGTCAAAATCGCACTTTAGGATGGTTTTTCTATTGAACTACAATTTAATGCATCTTTTCTGTTTCAAATTTTTGCTAGGATATAATTTTAGCTTTCTTGAGTATGGCTAATAGAAAATGCAAATATTCTCCCGATACCTATATTTTGCTGCGTATTTGGATATTTTATTGGGACAAAGCATATAACATAAAATCGTAAAAGGTGCCAAATTCTGGATAGAATATGATGGGCCATTAGCCCCTCATATGACATGTGGAAACTGTTGATCAACTCTAGAGAGATAGTTGCAAAGTGAAAGAAAGGCCATGCCTTTTACTATTGCCAGAGTATGGAGAGAGCCGAAGAACCACTATGATAACTGCTATTTATGCATGATAGGTGTTACAAAGTACAGAAAAGCTGAAGGAAGACAGGCTTTTTAATATCGAGACATACTATCATCTGTAGCACTTGCCCCTCATGATGATAACTTCATAGCACTACATCCACCAGAAAAAGAAACCTTCAGAGAAATTTTGTCCATCGGCCTTTCAAAACGATCCACCAGAACACATTGGAGTTTTTCTTTTGCAACTTCCAACAGTAACCTTTTCCTTTATCTCCCCATATTTTCCCTCCTGGTTTATCTCTACCTACTGTCCCAACTATTTCTCAGTACCACCATATATTTGGCGGGTTTTAACCAATACCCCCCCTGCAAGCAACGCTGAACTTATTTGTCACTTAATCTGATAAGAGGACTGCAAATTCTTCGGTACTTGCAGAACGTCGTTTCATGATCCTAATGACAACTTCCCTGCCACTTATACCTTAAAGAAAGACGTTACGGCATGTCACAAAAATAACTTGGTATTAGGTTGGAGTAGTTTCAATCGTTTCCAGTTATCTGTTCATCCTCCCTTATTTCATTCAACCCCTTCAGAACCTCTGAAGTGCTTCTTGCCCTTATGCACACTGAACTGCCATTTCAACCCCCACCTTCTTATGCTTGGTGACTTTACTATCATCCGCTATACTCCCTCGCTATAAAGCCTTACTATAACTGACGCCTCGACGGCAATCTATGGCCACTTCCTAAGGGCCGTTCCGCTTCACTCGTCCAGATTCAGCGAGTCAATGTCCTTCCCTCCTGTTATCCCTTGCTTTTCTACATCGACTGAGCCTATGGCCCTTGATCTCGCCTACCTTCCACCTCAACTGGTTCATGCAGCTGACATCAATGGCACTTAAGGTCTTTCAGTCAGATCTCTTCTTGCCTTGATATCAACCTACCCCTTCCTAATCCTTCGTATCGTCATGTACGTTTTCCTTTTGCTTTTCTATCCTTTAGCTAAGGCAAAGAAGCACTGGCACGTCTGCAAGAGTTTCACCAAGTCGTTTGTTCTCGTGGGTACAACACCTCTGTTCTTTCCCTTGCCTACAACCTGGTTGTAGGCACAACATGCTTCTCAAATCAGCAAGTGAAGCCACTTTCCCGATAATGTCCTCTCTCTTGTGGCTTAAAGAAGTATTCAGCTCCTTTCTCTCTCTACCAAAACTAATTCCGCCACATGAAATTTCCCATCTTAGTTTATCGGCAGTTTTACTACCTCTTTTCCTTCATGTTATTGGAATCTGAACCACTTTAGTTTTAATTGGCGCTCTTGAATTTGACTTCGTAGATGCTACTATTTGCTCAATTCTAAAGAAACCCTGTATAGATCTAATCGACCCTAGGAGGTAACGCTCAATCTCTCAGCTCACGTGCCGTTTAAAAGATTCTAAGAGCGAGTATCCATCGGATTATGTGCCACGTTTTCCCCTCCAGCATTTATGATGTCTTTCACTCTAGTTTTATGGATGATTACATCACGTAATAGGCACCACTAAACGTCCTTAACTGCCTTATTTAGCTGTTGTCCGTGACTATTCTTCCATTGTACTCAATCTTGACCTGTCAGAAGCATTCAATTCGAAAAGGTACTGTCGGTTGTTTGTTGCCTAACTTCATCTTATTTAATAAAATCGCCATCAGCCTCAATCACGGCCTCAAGGAGGAGTTAAAACCTGATTCAGGCCTTCTGAATGGTCTATGTTTAACTGGGTGAAGACTGTGTTGAACCTGGACCTGTGGTGCACGGGGACTTGCGTGTTTCTCTCTCAACCACGCCCCACATATGATAGTCCAGGGGATTGCAGACTAGGGATATAGAAGGCCAGATATTTGGAGTGATGTAATGAAAGAAATGGTCTGGCAGACAAACCTAGGCCATCCTGCTTATGGAGCATGGTACCACACGTGAGGCCTTGCAGCGGTTACTTTCTGGATCCAAGGCAACACCAACTCCTCCAGTCACTTTATGCAGCCGCCTTCCATAATGAATCTGAGGCCCTCCAGGAAGATATACGGGGGTATAACTTGGCCCTATTGTTTACCGAGCCACCCTCCCCCCTCGTAATTACAGCCTGACTCATCTAACTCCTTCCTGATCTTCTGCACCGTCCTCAGATCGACAGCCAAGTACTCATAGGTCTTCGCATTTGAGCTCCTGGCGTGAATCCCAAGCAAAACAGCTTTGCCTTTTCCATTTTCTTATGGGAAGATTGAATTCAGCCATGCTATTGCTTCCTTCACAACGGATGCACAACTGAGTCTATTATGATATGAAGAAAAGGGAACCGACCCCAGGTAACACGCATGCTCTGAATTCAGAGTTGCCAACGACTACAAATTATCCACCGTACCCTGTATAGATCCCACCACCCTTCATTATTTAAGCGAATTTATGAGTGTCCCTAAAGCATTCCTTAACTCACTCTAGCCCCTTTTCTCGCCCTACTCTAAACCTGTATACATTGGAAGTGAATTCTCTGTGCTGGTAGAAATTCGTTTTAGTGTTCCACAAGGCCTTTTCCTCGGTGTACTCCTCTTTCTTATGTACTTTCTAATCTTATATGACGCCTTGTTCTATCATTCCATTTCTCTGGTGATGATAGACAAATCTATTTCTCACTTTCCTCTACCTCGTTAGCCTTGACCCTTAAAATGGCCCTCTCTGGCTACAAGTTCATCATGAAATGACTCGGACTACTTTCTGAGACTCAACCAGGAGAAACAAAGCTGTGGCTGCTTGGCACCCTGTGGTGCGTTGCTTGCTGTGTTTATTGCGCCTATATTTAACTTGCTAGGTACTAAGTTCTTTTTTATAACACTACTAAGCCCCGAACATCTATTTTAAGAGTTAACTCTCACTCAAAGTACATGTTGCTCATGTCACATTTCTTGCCTCTACTTCTCTCGAAATCTTCGCTGTTTTCGCTTGCTTTGATCAGAGACGTTTTGACCTCGCCAACCTAGTTTTCGTTACACCTCCATCCCCCCTTGACTACTGAAACTCCCTTTTTCTGGATCTTCTGTTCCACTTTCCATTTCCCTATGCAGCCCGTGTACTTCTCCGCCAGTGAGGAATTTATCGTACACCGCTCTCCCCCTGAAAACTGCACTGTCCCCTTACCCTACTCTGCGTCATCTTTAATTTTCTTATCATGCCAAAAAATAGGAGAATAGGAAAAATATTTATTTTCCAGTAATGAAGTAGTTTCGAAGCTTTTCGCCTCATTTTACAGCCATACGGTGTATTTCAAGGAGGCTTTAAAGCTCTTGGAATTTAACCCACCAATATATTTGGTACTTACGTGGCATACATGTATTTCTGTAATCCACGTTTCCTTTAGTAGAACTAAATTTATTGTGTTTAAAAGATAATTTAAAGGTGGAAATGGAGTCAATTAGGGCGAATTCAATGACCTGCCTGTTGTTGTCATCATTATATCTATATAGAAATTTAGCTTCTCGGTTTATCCGATTGTTTGAAGAACCTATGTGATTTTTAAAGGCATTCGATGTATTGCCATCATACATCTGTTAATTAAATTGCTTGCATAGTATTCTGTCTGTTCGCGTAATGTATGACTTGTTTTCATTTTTGCATACGCTGTTGATGATTGGGAGGTGGGGCTAATTGTGGCCCGACAATTCAGAGCAAAGACAATTCAGTGCAGAACTATTCACCGCAAAGACAATTCAACGTAAAATAAATTAGTGCTAAGATACCAGTGTAGAACAATTGAGCGCAACTACAATACGCATTCAGGGCAAAAGATACAGATAAAAGACAATTCAGCGCAAACACAATTAAGTGGATGACAATTCACTGCAAAGATAAGTGATAATTAAGCGCAAAAATAATTCAATGCCAAGACCATTCAACACAAGATAATTCAGCGCAAATGAAAATCATTGGAGGATAATTGAGCGCAAATATATCTCCATGCAGCACAACTCAGCGCAAATACAATTCTGTGCAAAAGAATTCAACGCAAAGAAAATTCAGCGGCAGACAATTCAGTGCGAAGAGAATTGAGTGCATGGGAATTCAACGCCATAAAAATTCGTTGTATGAAAATTAAGTGCAAAGCAATTCAGTGCAGGATAATTCAGCATAATACACTTCAATGGACGATAATTCAGCGCAAATATATTTCAGGGCACTACAACTCAGTGCAAATACAATTCAGCGTAAAAAAATCAATTTACTGCATGGCAATTCAACACAAAGATATCTCATTGCAGCACATTTTAGTTCCAAGACAATTCAGCGCTGGCCAAACATATTAAAATCTAACTAAGGTATTAACAAACATGAAAAAAACATCATTTAAAAATATATTTTTGAAAATCAATTTGTAAATTTATGACTTTTATTTTCAAGTTTATCATCTCTTTGGAATACTTAGCAGCTCAATCTTTTTTTCAGTATGATTTTTTGCTCCAAGCGAAGAAATTCAATTAATTTGTAGATTATTGCGTGAATCTGGTCAAGTGAAATCTTTAACACTGTGTCATCCTTTAACTCTATTTTTAGTTTGGAAAAATCTTCTACTCAGTCATAGATCCTACAAACTTCATACTTGATTAAAGGTTCGTTTCTTTGATTACGAAGTACGTAGGCCTTTGTTCTTAATAACTGGATCACATCTTAGGCCACAGGACCTCGCCAATTTGTCGCCATAACTTTCCTATCGTGTTTATATTAGGGCTCTGCGCAGGCCAAATCAGTATCCATTAACCACTTCACTATCTGTGTGACACGGAAAATTGTCCTAAATGGAAACAGGCTCAAGTCCTCCCGATGTTCGGAAATAGGGAATCACACGTTCCTGAAGAAGATTATAGTATACCACAGCATTTACCTTGTTACGTAAACGCACGAACCGACGACAGACTCCAGCGCTTGAAAACATACACCAGCCAATAACGCTGCCCCCTCTAAATTTAACTATATTTTGAGGTTTAAGTTTTCAACTGTATGACCCTATACATGCTGTTTACAATCTCATCCAAACAAGTAAATTTGCTTTCGTCGGTGAAAAACTCCTATTTTTCATCATTCCACAAGACATGCTCAGTATGGAATTCCAACTTAGCTCTTTTCTTTTTACATACGAATGATTTCTTATTAGGGAAAGTGCCATGATTCCTCCCTCTATCGAACGACGTGCCATAGTCTGGCGAGACACATAAAGGTTCATGATCTCGGAAATTTGACGTTGAATACTAACTGCTGTCTCAAATCGATCCCGTCGCTGCATAGTGCGACCTTTCTTAGGAGTGTTTTTACCGAGGGCGACCCATTCCTTCAGCGACTCGCACTACCCTATACCCTCATGGAGCTACTTAATGCATGAATTCACACTTTTTGAACAATTACAATGCATCGGAAACTCATACAGTGACATTCCTTCATTGTTAAGCTGTAGGCCCCATGACTAACTAAGTCCACTTTTGTCTCCTACTATTTTCTTCGCTGTCCTATCCTAAAACCTTCTTCTTACTCTCCTTCTTACTCCTAACCACCGACCTCACAGTGCTTAGAGCCTACTTTAGCTCTAGACATTGTAACTATTGAGTTCTATAAAGGAGTACCGGGCCTCCACCCCTCCCTCATTGGCCGCTCCATGAGTGCCAAGGGAGGCAGAAGAAGGGTCGAAGAGTTGTTCTTTGTCTCCCACCTCTCTTTTCATTTCATTTCATAATTCCATTTCTGTTCATTTTCTAAAAATGACCTAACATGGTCGAAAGGCGTCAAGGAATAAATGTTTTTTTCTCGCCTCAAAGACCCCGTTAAAAAACTTGTAAGAAATATTAAGAAAATACAAGTTAAAATTAATAACGCTGCCACAGCTGTGGACTTCAATAGAACCTACATATATATATATATATATATATATATATATATATATATATATATATATATTGGTTAGGGCTTCTCCTATGAAGCTTCAATTTAATTTGAAGGATGAACGAAAGGACGTATAGAGGCAAATTCATTTCATTTTCTTGATACAACGTTTCGAGTGAACTTTTCACCCATCTTCGGGTACTGTAAATACAATTCGTAGAAAACAATTTAAGTTAATAGTCAAACAGATAATCAAAATGACGAATTTATGGAAAGTATTTAATGTTTTTTTAAGGGGGGAGATAGCGATAAATTTACCAGGAATTGATATTTTTGGATTATTATGTTGAGAGTTAAGAATTAACGATTGGAGAAACACAGGAAACACATCAGGATAAACCAACCTTAAACAATCAGCCGTTAGAGGATAACTGGGGAGAAAGGGCGAGGAGCGTAAGAAGAAAGAGAAGGTTAGGAGGTTGGTCATATTTTTGTTTAGAGTGGAAGTAGTGAGTGGGAAGAGGAATCGGAATTTAAGGAAGGAGAAAGGTATTTAATATACATGGATTCAAGAATCCTTAATGATATGGGATCAGGGGTGGTTTTCAAGATTTTAAAATCGTCCGTTGTGATTTCAGTTTTACAATTAATAGAGTGAAGCCTAACAGGTGAGAATTCTTTCGTAGAGAGAACCTTTCCTGTCCTGTGGCTAACACCCAAATGTGAACAGAACCTCGCCCTCAGCGAGCGCACCGTACTACCTATGTATCTCCCCAGTTTACAATTGGGACAAGTAAACTCGTAAATAACGGAACACTTCGCTTCAGGCGGGATTCTGTCCTTACGGCCCAATTTTTAAACAATATTTACCATCCCAAATTTAAATTCCCTACTGTTTGCAAAGACATCCGTTACATAATATTTCCGGATCTCGGTTTTTTAAATAAAAAAATATCAAATCAAATTATAACTCTATTAAATAAATTCTTTTTCCATACCAACTTTATGTTAATTTTCATAAATAGACACCACATAGGATTATACTTCAATTGTAAGGACAGAATCCCGCCTGAAGCGAAGTGTTCTGTTATTTACGAGTTTACTTTCCCCAATTGTAAACTGGGAAGATACATAGGTAGTACGGTGCGCTCACTGAGGGCGAGGTTCTGTTCACATTTGGGTGTTAGCCACAGGACAGGAAAGGTTCTCTCTACGAAAGAATTCTCACCTGTTAGGCTTCACTCTATTAATTGTAAAACTGAAATCACAACGGACGATTTTAAAATCTTGAAAACCACCCCTGATCCCATATCATTAAGGATTCTTGAATCCATGTATATTAAATACCTTTCTCCTTCCTTAAATTCCGATTCCTCTTCCCACTCACTACTTCTACTCTAAACAAAAATATGACCAACCTCCTAACCTTCTCTTTCTTCTTACGCTCCTCGCCCTTTCTCCCCAGTTATCCTCTAACGGCTGATTGTTTAAGGTTGGTTTATCCTGATGTGTTTCCTGTGTTTCCCCAATCGTTAATTCTTAACTCTCAACATAATAATCCAAAAATATCAATTACCGGTAAATTTATCGCTGTCTCCTCCCTTAATAAACATTAAATACTTTCCATAAATTCGTCATTTTGATTATCTGTTTGACTCTTAACTTAAATTGTTTTCTACGAATTGTATTTCCAGTACCCGAAGATGGGTGAAAAGTTCACTCGAAACGTTGTATCAAGAAAATGAAATGAATTTGCCTTTATACGTCCTTTCGTTCATCCTTCAAATTATATATATATATATATATATATATATATATATATATATATATATATATATATATATATATATATATATATATATATATATATATATATATATATATATATATATATATACAGGGTGTTTTAGAATTCTTTGAACAAACTTTAACCTAAAGTTCCTTCAGGTTAAATAAGCATAATTTACTCTATGGAGGAGGTATTCAAAAATGTTTAGTTTAAAATTATTAAGACTTATAAGTAAGAGCGTGTCGTCGGGTAAATGAAAAATCAAGTTCAGAATATGTTTACTTTGTAGGAATACAAAGTTTGAGGTTAGGTTAGTAGTCACAGTATGTGTTCGAAATTCTGCCCATCTGCTGCGATGCATGCGTGGAGGCGCCGGCGGAATGATTGCTGAACTCATGCGAAGACACCAGGAGTTTCACCAATCTTAACACAGGCATCAATAATCTTGCCGATAAGTTCTTCTTCGGACGGAACTGGTGTTTCGTACACTAAACTCATTAGGTGTTCCCAAAGGTATAAGTCTATGGGTGTCATGTCAGGAGATCTAGGTGGCTAAGAGATTGGTCCGCCATGACCAATCTAGCGGTTTGGATACTGATCATCCAATAACTTCCTAACAGCTATCGTGAAGTGTCCCGGTGCACCATCTTGTTGGAACCACGTTCCTCTGCGAATCGCCAGGGGAATGTCTTCTAGCAACCTGGGTAGTACTTCATCAAGAAACGTCCAATAATTGCGTCCAGTGAGTCTTTCTGGCAGGATGTAGGGGCCGATGAGATAGTTGTCAATAATGCCCCCTCACACATTTACGGAGAATCTATCTTGGTGACTGCTTCCCCGTGTACCATGTTGATTGATGTGAGACCAAAAAATGCAGATTATGTGTGTTGAATATTCCCTCTAGCATGCATGTTGCTTCATCCGTGAAAAGAACTTATGATGCAAAATCGGGTTCTTGTCCTTATTGTAAAAACAACGTGGCAAATTAAATACGCCGCGGATAATCATCAGCATTTAAGCTCTGAACACGATGAATGTGAAATGGATGTTAAAGGTTGTCGTTGTCGTGAAGCACGGGCCACACCGCACTGTGACTTGCAGAAAAAACATTTGCTGTAGCGCGTGTGCTTGTTGTTTGATCATTATGAAAATGTTGAAGTATGTCGTCCTCCATTTCAGGGTCTCTTACACTTCTAGGGCGGCCTGCATCAGGTCTTACAACGCGGAATGATCTGGTTTGACGCAGTCTCCTATGTATGGCTGCAAATGTTTGATGCAGAAGCACATGTCTGTTGGGATATTTTTCACTCTTCATTCTCGCAGCCCTCCTAGAATTGCCGTTTGCCCTAGCGTAAATTAAGTGCATATCTGCAAGTTCACTATTCTGTAGTTGGTTCATTGTCGTTCACTACTTACTGTAAACTACCACCTCGAGTGCATCTGTATCTTCGCTGTCGAGTGCAGTTGCCTGCTAACCGGGAATTTAGATGCAAAGGTGAACGGTGTATTTATATCGTACTTTAGCATTTCAAGTCTTCGTAACTTTTAAACTAAACATTTTTGGATACCCCTCCAGCGAGTAAATTATGCTTATTTAACCTGAAGGAACCTTAGGTTAAAGTTTGTTCAAAGAATTCTGAAACGCACTGTGTATATATATATATATATATATATATATATATATATATATATATATATATATATATATATTATAAAATCTGATGATCAGGTGTGTCAGGGTCTTTAAAAGGTTTTACAAAGATTTTTTAAAGGCATCCCTTTAACTCTGTTGTAATTCCCAAAGCTGAGTACCGTTTGAGTTGCAAAAAACAAACAAAATAAAGCAGGAAACAACTCTGCCATATTTATTTATCCCTTAGTGTTTGTGTATGTTTGGACCAAGAACCTTTATTAGGAAAATTTTGTTAGGAGACAGAGCTTCTTTCGCGTTCACTTTAATCCCTGACGGATTAGCAGAATCCGTTGCCATTCTTATCTCACGAAGGCTCCATTTTTTAAACTTGGGGTTAATTGTGCATTATATTAGTGTGGGTATTTGGATAGCAAAGCTTCCGCATTTAAAAAAGCGTATTTCTCCGTGTGTGAGAACTTTGTGACTCAAGCTCCTTCTCCACCCGTATCCGATGGTCCATTAAATCCTTTATTCGGGCAACTTACACCCGTGTTCCGAACGATCTTTCGTTGTTCGAGACATTTAAACTCCAAGGAGAATACCTCAGCTTAAGTGACATAGACCTTGTCATCTATATAGAGTAAGAAGAGAGAAAAGAGAGAGCTGAACAAAAAGAGATTAGAGAGAGCGAAGAGCGCGAAAGAATTCGTCAATATGAATTTGAGTTAAATCGCAATCAGCTCGAATTCCTTTTAGTAAATTCCCCTGCAGAAGCCCCTCAATCCGCCTCCATTAAACTCCCCACTTTCAAGGAGAGGACTTCGGGTCTTTTCTCACTCATTTTGAGAATTTTTTTGAACTTAATGATTATGATATCAACACAGACTGTGTCGCCAAGCTCTTTCCCTTCTTAGCTCTCAGCTCCGGGAACCTTTTGTTTCCCTTCCATCGGAAGCTACGGTGGATTACTCCACCCTCAAGTCCGAACTTCTCCTGCGCCAAATTTCGACACGCCCGTATATAACCAAATGTGAGCTTTCGTCATTTTGAGTATACTCTTTCCCGTCATTTCAATTTCTGGTTAGACGCGTTGAAAGTTCCCCACGAATATGAGTCCATGGTAGACTTCGTTCTAAGGGATCAGGTGCTGGCGTCGCTACCACCAGAGGTCCGCTTCTTCGTGAAGCATTGTCGGTGCAACTCCTTCAAAGAGTGCATAGAAAAGGCAGATATCTATGCGGCGAGTCACAACCTATACCCGAAGGAAAATAAAAAGCCTCCCCCTTCATCCCCCTGAGAATAAAATTAATAACTTGCGGTTCCCTCCTAAGAACTCCCCCCCCCCACAATTTGTCAAGGTCACCTTTCCCTTTAAGCCCAGATGTTTCCCTCCATCGGAGACCCGTGATGTAAAGCCCCTCATCTCTAATCCCCGACGTCATCTTTTCTCCGTAGGCCAATTGTATGTTTCGCGTGCGGTGCCGAAGGTCACACCCACCCGTACTGTTCCCTAAATTTCCAACTCCGACTTATCCCCTTCACCAAATCCACCAACTGAATGCGGCTCCCGCTCTCCCTTCATCGCGACCAGAAACCCTAGCTCCGATTTCGTCTTCCAGTGCCCCAGGGAACCAAGTTAATTTCCTCTTCGACAAGAGTTCTCCAGGAAGTTTGAAATTTGATAACGGAAGCGTTAATGGGTGCCAAGTCTCCACCCTCTTCCGTGATACTGGGTGTACCTGTATCGTGGTATCAAATAAACCTCTTCCCCCTGTGGCCCCTGAACAAAAAAGGTTTGAGGTAATCCATGACTACCTGGGACGCGCAAACTGCTTCCCCATTGTAAACTGTTACCTGGAGTGTCAATATTTTTCAGGATGGGCTGAAGTCGTGTCAGCCCCTATCAAATTTTGTTCCGTCTTAGTAGGACAGTGCCCCTAAGTCGCATCTTACCCGGTGGCTCAGCCCTTTATCACGAGATCCCAGGCAACGAAAGAATTCTAGACGCCCGCTGCCCTTGAAACCTCCTTAGACTTGGATTTCAGTGGCGTTATGAGCTATGAATTCGCTCAAAGACAGGAGTGTCCAAATATCCTTCCATTGTGGGAAAAATCTCGAAGCCTAGAGCAGGATTCTGTCCGCGGTAAAAAGGACTGTCTCCTATATCGTAAAAGAAGTTTTGTTACATCGTGCTTGCTTGGATGGCGTTAACCCCTAGATTCACAACCTCTCTCTGTGTTTCCCGTTCGCATGTCCTCCTGATCCTAAATATTGCCCACGATTGTGTGTTTTCTGGCCACTTTCGCCACAATAAGACTGCTCAGAAGATTTTCCGTTATTTCTACTGGTCTAGTGCTGCAGTTGACATTTAGGAATACGGCCATCCTGTAACATCTGCCAGAAAACCACGGCAAGATGGCATGTTAAACTGCACCCCATTCATCGCGACTGATCATTTCGGAACCTTTTCCCAAGTGGCCATATACCTTGTACCCATTCGTCCCCCTTGGAGTGAAGGGCATAGTTATGTCCTTGCTCTTGTGGACTGTGCTATGCGTTTCTCCGAAGCTGTACCATTAAAGAAAATCGACATTGTTACCTGTGCCGAAGCCTTAATTTCCATCTTCTCTAGGTAGGCATACCACAGGAAGTATTGTCTGATAGATATAGACAATTTATCTCTGAATTGATGGAATACATCGGGAAACTGTTGAAGGTAAAAACACTCTTTATCACTCCTTTACACACCTGCGCAAACGGAGTTTGCGAAAAATTTAATGTGACCTTGAAGTCAATATTAAAGAAGATGTGTGCTGAACAGCCCCGTGAGTGGCATCGCTTTTTGCCCTTGACCCTATTTGCATACAAAGAGATTCCCCATCGTACCCACGGATTTGCTCCCTTCAAATTAATCTACGGACGTAACGTGCGAGGTCCCATTAGCATCCGCAAGGAGTTATTCTCTAACGACAAGTTAGACAGAGAAATTCAATCTTCCTACGCGTATGTTTTGGATCTTAGACGAAGATTAGAAAAGTATGCCGAGGTTGCATACCAAAATGCCGACGTTAATTTGGAAAAGTACCGAACGTACTTCAATGTCAAGTCGAAGGAGAGGAAATTCAAGCCCGGTGATTGAGATTATGTTGCTACTTCCTACAGAGAACAACAAACTTCTGAACCAATGGAAATGGCCCTACAGAAGAGAAACTGTTCCACGTCAACATGTTAAAGAGATATCACCGCCTCACGTGTATCAACAACACTGTTAACATTGACGAAGAGACCGCTTTGGAGGCCAACTACACGATAGATGCCCTGAACATTATACAGGCCGAGTGCGTCGAACAGGATAGGGATTGCCCCCTACCAGCCTTGCCCGGCACTACCAATTCACTACTCACCAGCTTGGATATCAATAAACGGCTAACTCCCGACTAAATTAGCCAGCTGCAGCTTATTCTAATTAAGTTTGAGAACGTGATTTCTGAGACCCCTGAGCGTGCTATTAATTTCGAGCATGACGTAACTCTCAATACCCAAGAACCAGTTCGCTCAAAAACTTACCCCCTTCCAATTCATCTGGTAAATGCCTTTAACGCCGAAGTTAACAACCTGCTCAACCTCAATATCATTGAACCTTCTACGTCAAATTATTGTTCCTCAATATTTATGGTGCGGAAATTAAATAACTCCTACCGCATGTGCGTAGATTTTCGCAAATTAAATTCTGTGACCGTTTTCGATGCGGGACCGATCTCATTAATGGTCCAAAACCTTCACTTGTTCGAAAGGGCAAAATATATTAGCGAGTTTGACCTCTGTAAAGTGTATTACCAGATTCCCCTGAAAAAGAGCGTAAAGAAATACACCGCCTTCCCCACCGACAAAGGCTTTAGTAATTCTGTCGACTTCCTTTTGGGTTAATGACGGTCTGCAGCAATTATAATCGGATAATGTGCAGAGTTTGCGACTGATTGGATAATGTCACCTTTGATTTTGACAACATTTACGTTGTCACTTGTGACTGGGACTAACACTTGGCCTCCCTTCAGGCGCTATTAAGCCGTTTGCGAGAACACGGCCTTACAATAGGCCCCGGTAAGTACCACCTCGCCTACAATTCGATCCAATATCTGGGTTTTCACATTGGAAACGACCAACCTAAACCCCAAGAAGACAAGGTCTGGGCGATAATTGATATGCCCCTCCTGGGTACAAAGAAACAGCTTCGTTCTTTCATGGGGTCTGCCTCATTTTATAGGAGGTTCTTCCCAATTTCGCGTCTTTGGCCGCGCCGATGTATGAACTGCTCAAGAAGAAGTCCCCAGACCGCATCGTCTGGAATTCGAAGGATACTGCTTATTTCCATCATTTGAAGGGGAAATTTGCATTTGTCTCATCCTCAGGTTGCCTGACCCCAGTAGACCATTCGGTATCCAAACGGATTCGAGCAACGAAGGCATCGGTTGTGTCCTTCTTCAGTACCGAGACGACTGTGAGAGTTACCCTGTGGCCTACGCGAGTCGGAAATTACTCCCACGCGAGAGGAATTATGCAGTGATATAAAAGGAAGCATTAGCTATTATTTGGAGCGTGAAAAAACTCAAAATGTACCTGGTAGGCCAAAAATTCGTTATAGAGACTGATCACAGCCCACTGGCATACCTCCGTAACATTAAACATCATAATGGCCGAGTAATGAGATGGAGCTTATTATTGCAGGAATTGCAGTATCGCCGATACCCTTAGCCGTAAATCTATGGGCGATGATCCCTGCTAAATTGTAATTGTAAATGCTCCATAGCAATTTGTCTATTTTTAATTAGTGTAACCGCCAGCTAGATATAAGTTAAAGGACAATTATTTCTCTGTGTAGAAGTCTGAATACCACGTAAATAGGTGTACGCAAAAAAATCTCCGACACAAGCTACGTGTCCCTCCTGCATTTCCAAATTCACCAGCCTCGAATTCTCTATCGCCCCTTTTCGCACCATCGTAAACTGCGAGGTGGCTCGAAGGCGTGAAAGAAATATCGTCAGCCCAAAGATGAAAAAAGGTCTTTCGCGCGACGATATAGATTTTACGAGAATTTGATTCGCTCTCTCGGTTTTTCTCGTGGGACGAATAAAAGAAAGACTTCTCCCTGGAATCAGGCAGAAACCCTTGGACCTACGTCGAGTTTGTGTGAAACTCGATCCACAGAAGAAACCGTTCGCCCGCTGCAAGGTAGGAACTTCTCGGGGAATTGGTGGTTGCTGTCACGGTACTTGTAGGTGACAAACTTCTTTCAGCTTCCCCCCCTTCAGAGTCTGAGGTTACACAGGACCTCCCTGGCTACCCACTCCAGCAGCCGAATAATCGGACAGGTACTTCGAGGAAGAAACCCAATTGAGTCACCACTTGGCTCACCTTCGTTATTCGGCAAAGGATCAGTATATCACCGGTCTAGGATTACCCCCCCATTCGGTAACCTCGGACGGCCGGACTAGGTGCGATCATCGTCACCAGAAGAAGATCTTCCCCGCCCCCCACTCCTTCAAAAATACTTACAAACTCAAAGGTATCGTTAATTGAATTATCCCCTCCCCTAACTTCACCAGTTTATTTGTGTACTAGAATTCTCATCCTGAGCCCATACCCTCGAATATTAGAAGCGCTTACTTAATTCAGTGTTTAATTCAATAATACTATTCCATTCATGCTGTCGGGTGTCATTAAGACGCGAGCACCCTAGTGAGTAATTTGCAAGTAATCCCTACGGCATTTTTGTAGACTTATTTATTCAGTGCAAGATTAATCCTATTTATATTTATATACGCTGTGTTTATTTCAAATTCATGTACATTAAAGATTATCACAGGCCTGCGTTTGGAAAAAATTTCTGTTCCTGTGGTTTTCTTTAGTGATTCCTAACAAAATTGTTCTCTTAAATTGAAATATGACATTCATTTTGCTCAATCAGGTTTGGTTTTTGAGATACAGGGCACTACTGTTTTTAGAAAAGGGCCTTTTTTGAAAAAATCCCTTATTTATATAAAAGTTATTTAATAAATTACAATTACTTGTAATAAAAAAAATACCGACTCAATTCGACTTTCTTTTAATTAATTTTAAACTTACAGACTACTTATGAGCTTACCCAGGAGTGCAAAGAAACTATTTTCCAAGAAAAGAAGTCCTTGATGACTTCCGCTTGTGAAGCGATGTTGGTTCGTGGCGTTTAAGACACCAGCAATAGTCAGCTAACATGTTGATGTCCCTCGTCCTTGATATCTTGTCTCCATCGTCTTTATGTCTTGGTGAAATCTTTCTCCTTGTTCCTCGCTATAATCTCCACAGTTTGCCGGAAAATAGTCAAGATGTGACTAGATAAAATGCATTTTTATCGACATGCGAGCTCCCATTTTTTCGAAGCTTTTCATAAGCTCATTTACATGTGAGATATATTCTGAGCTTCTTTTATTTCCGGAAAAACCGTCGATTACTTTACTAAATGCTCGCCATGCTTCTTGTTCACTGGCTTCCATATTGGTGTAAAAATGCTTGTCCTTTAACAGAGTTCTAATTTGGGGACCATCAAATATGCCTGCATGGAGCTTGGCATCACTGATCTGTGGGAATTTTTGCAGTAGATACTTAAAAGCTTGGCCTTCTATATTCAGTGCTTTGACGAAGTTCTTCATCAGGCCAAGCTTTATATGAAGAGGAGGCAGTAAAACATTTTTGGGAGGGACTAGAGGTTGAGCTACCACATTGTGGCAGCCAATTTGGAATGCCTCTCGAGATGGCTAGTCTTTTTGCTTATAGTGAAGACTATCCGCCCGGTTATCCCATAAGCACATGAAGCATGGATATTTTGTGTAGCCTCCTTGCATCCAAAGAAGAAGGCACACAACCTGAAAGAAAACATATTGATGCATATTAATGTACATGGTTTCTAAGAACTTCTATTTTTTGCATAGGCAATTTTCACTAAGTTTACTAGGGGTAGGGAGAAACTAATATGTGTATAATATCCTTCTGTCATTGGTATTTAAAAACAAACATTCCTTGAAATATTTAACAAGTTCAATAAAGTAAAATATATCTTACCTTGAGATCACCACATATTAACCAGTTCTGGTTAGTGTACTTGATTGTATTAATCAATACTTTCATATTTTCGTAGCTTTCTGTTAACTGAACTGAATGGCCAATAGGTACAGATGCCACTTTATTGCCAATATTTAAGAGTACTGCCTTCAAACTTCTGCTAGAAGAATTAATAAAGAGCCTCCGTTCACTTGGTTGGTAAGGAACGCCAAGTGCCTCAATTAAACCTTTTACATCATTGCAATACACCAAAGAGCTGCAAGAATCAACTGCAAAGAACTTTCGAGACTTTTCGTCTCTATTTCTGAACCAAAAGTATGTAGTTTCTTGAGAGAGGAGGTTGCTCTCACTAAGACGGGATGCAAGAAGTTGTGCGTTCTCTTTAGAAAGACCAAGATCTCTAGTCAAGTCATATAATTGACCTTGAGTGAGTGGTCTTGGCACAGTCATTGTAGACGTAGGCTGATATGTCACTGAAGTGTCAGTGTCATCCACTTCTATATCTTCTATGTTGTCTTGTAGCTCAGTATTTTTAGGTGGAGAAGGAACTGGAACTCCTGGACCATGTGGTTGTGGTTTAATGGCGAAGGAACATCAGGATAGACTACAGTGTGTTTGTTCTTCTTATTGACACCTGAAAAAAAGTTTCGCATACTTAATTTACATACTTTTAATTCACTCGACCCTCGTTTCTACATTTTTATACACATTTTTCATACCAGGTAAATTTACAATCTTTAAATACAATCAACTTTTATATACAATTTAACCACAATTTTTCTACCAGCATAATACACTATTTTTATACACAATTACAATTTTAATAGGCTACCAAAAGATTTGTATAAACGTTTCTAGATTTGTCAAGGACTATATTGTTAAAGTAATTATCTCACCTTTAAGATTTGTCATGCAAAAATAGCAGTCTGTAATGTGGTCCTTGCCTTCTCTCCACACCATAGGTACACCAAATGACAAACAGTTCGTTTTGCCCTCACTCCAGCGTCTTAAGGCTATGACACAGGCTTTGCAGCACATATGTGGAGCAAAGTTTTTGTCTTGATCTCCTAGCTTTATTCCAAAATATGCATTGTAAAGGAACTTTACTAACGGCGTTATAGTGCATTGCTGGTCACTAAAAGTTACCTTTCCACAAACAAAACAAAATCTATCAGGACTGTTTTTACACTTTCTATTCATTTTTATGAAATATAAGGAGTTTTGCTAATGTATTTGCCTGCAAAAAAATTCACAAAGATAAATAAAGTTTTAGAAATACACTTTAAACACTGTTCATAGATGAGAAAAATCAGGGATTAAAAAACCAACACTTAGTTGGAAAGTGAGCAAGCAACACACAACCACTCGCACTCGCGGTCTGCTAGAGACTGAGCTCTCTAACGCCATCTAGGGAGCTTGGTCTGTATCTTAAAGACTAGACCTGATTAAGCAATATGAATGCTTGATTTGGATTTAGGAGACAAATTCCATCAAGAATCACCTATGACCTATGAAACCCTTAGGAACATTTTTAACGCAGACCAGTGTTATTTTAGTATATGTGTGTTTAATTAATTTGGACGATCTTTTTGGCAATTATTAAGCAATCCACTCGGCTTAAAACTCATTATTCCACCGACCCGCCCATAGTTGGGTCATGCTGAGTGGAGAACACACTATGGAGATCATCATCTTAGTTTTGTTCTAAAGGGTACGTACCTGGGTTATTCTTATTCACCGGAAGTGGCTAAGGTAGGTGTATTGGATACGCTTCACCTCCGCTTCACCTCGGTGCGGTAATAAAATATATATCCAGTAAGTGGGACTGGGATTACTCACTCACTAAAACCTCGACATATATAAGTGGTGTCAGGTGTGTGGGGTTATCATAAAACCTCTCGACCTATATAAATGATATCAGATGTGTGAGGTTATCACTAAAAGCAACATCTAAAAACTTTAATCAAACATTGCCAACGTCCAAATTAGTACAAATACTCCAACGTTAATAGCAATTCTTGTTTTGGGCTCCAAAAGCTATTTAGGTTAGGGTGATTATCTAATCTTGCTTTGTTTTGTATTTTTGTAATTGTTTTCTCTTGTCTACCACGTCTTGGTAGGGAACTTTAATAACCCCTTTTTCTCAAAGCACGTTACGCAAAGGCAACTCTCCCAGTGCATACTCTTATCTTTGGATCGATAAGATGGCGTCCACATCGTTCGAAATATTCCTCAAGCAAGGACAAACATTCGGACTGGAAGGTAAGGAACTCATGGAGTACGTCTACAATGAACAAAAACGGAAGGACGATTTAGAAAGGAAAAAACTAGAAGCAAAGAGAGAAGAACAAAAACGGAAAAACGATTTAGAAAGGAAAAAACTAGAAGCAGAAAGAGAAGAACAAAAACGCAAGGACGATTTAGAAGCAAAGAGAGAAGAACAAAAACGGAAGGACGATTTAGAAGCAAAGAGAGAAGAACAAAAACGGAAAGGCGATTTAGAAAGGGAAATACTAGAAGCAGAGAGAGAAGAACAAAAACGGAAGGACGATTTAGAAAAGAAAAAACTACAACACGAAGAACGGGGAAGAATTCGTCATCATGAACGTAAATTAAGAAGGGACCAAGTGGAAGTAAGTTCAATTGGTTCCCGGGTCCAACAACCTCAAGCGCCTGCTCTCAAACTACCCCCCTTCGTGAAAATGAGGACTTCATTAGGTACCTAACACATTTCGAAAAAATATTCGAAGTAAATGGATGGGATATTGAAACCGATGGACTAGGTTGCCTTCTCCCCTTACTGTCCCCTCGTCTGAGAGAGATTTTGAGCGCATTGCCGCATGAGACGAAAATCGATTATTCCACCTTAAAACAGAACTTCTATCTGCCATTAACCTTAATCCCCAGTTCTATAGATCAAAGTTAAAATCAGATAAATTCCAAGCAGGACAGACATATAGACAATTCGGATTCATCATGAGAAGAAATCTTCAATTCTGGCTGGACTTAGCTAAAGCCGAACGAGATTACGAGGCATTGATAGACTTTATTTTAAAGGATCAACTGCTAAGTACACTTCTCCCAGAGATTAGGGCCTTAGTTCAAGACCGAAGGGCTGTTACATTCAAGGATTGCCTCGATGAAGCGGACCTGCACGCTTCAAACCATAATTTATACCCGAAGGAAATTAGAAAAAGTAACCCCCCTTTCCCCAAGAACAAGTTTGGGTACAGAAGACACCCACATGAGAAATCCTCTCAGTTTGTAAAATTTGCTCCCCCATTTAAGCCCAGGAACAAATTCCAGGAGACCCCAGAAGACCGAAAACTCCTGGTTTTAACGCTCACCCAAACAACACCTTCAGGAATAGTCCGATCACGTGTTACTCTTGCGGAGCCCCGGGGCACATAAAATCCCAGTTTCCGAAAATTCAAGGTTCTATTCCTCCCCAAGTCAGCAGGTACATCAAGTGTCTGCCACCCATTCTCCAAAACAAATCGCCGTCGATACCCCGCCACCTACAGCCCCATCAGATCAGGACTACCAGGTCAACTTCGTATTCAATAAGAGTTCTCCTGGTTAACTCAAGTTTGAAACTGGCTAGATTAATGGGTGCAAAGTGTCCACTTTAGTTAGGGACACTGGCTGTACCTGTATCGTAGTGTCAGACAAGCTACTCCCCCCCGTAAAATCCCAGCATGAGAAATTTGCGGTAGTGCACGACTTTTTGGGACGCGCCAACAGGTTCCCTGTCGTCCGGTGCCATGTTGAGTGCCGCTACTTCACTGGTTGGGCTGACGTGGTCGCGGCCCCGATGAAATTCTGTTTGGTGCTGGTCGGACAAAGCGCGCAACTCTCCCCGAACGAGGTTACCCAAACCGTCACCACCCGAGCGCAGGCGGGCCGAGAAAACCGTCCCCTCGCGTCGCTCAAACTCTCGTGCGGCCCTGAGTTCAAGAAGCCGAATAACGCTGAGTTCGCCTGGGCCCCAAAGGACTGCCCTTCCCTACAACCCCTGTGGGAAAATGCCAGGAGAGGTGACCTCCATATAGAAATAGAAGATGAGGAAAGAAGAATCAAGATAGAAAAAGAAGAAGAAGAAAGAAGAATAAAGATAATAGAAGAAGAGGAAAAAAGAATACAGATAGAAAAAGAAGAAGAAAAAAAAAGAATAAAGATAAAATAGAAGAAGAGGAAAAAAGAAGACAGATAGAAAAACAAAAAGAAGAAAGAAGAATAAAGATAAAAATAGAAGAAGAGGAAAGAAGAGGAAATAGAAGTCCAGGAAAGGAGAATAAAGATAGAAAAAGAAGAAGAAAGAAGAATAAAGATAAAAGGAGAAGAAGAAGAAAGTAGAACAAAGATAAAAATAGAAGAGGATAGAAAGAGAAGACTGATAGACGAGGACTTCCAGCTTCCCGCTCTTCCTTCTACCCCGCTCCCCCAGGAAGAACCCTCCTCCGAGTTAGTTGTGAATCCCAAACTCGAGCCCGTTAGGATCGCCCAAATGTTCTCGCTCTTAAGAGAATACTACAGTCTTATGCGAAAAGATGTAGAAGGGCTAGAAAACATCACAATCTATTTGGACAACGTGTACGTAGTCATGCGTATAGGAGAAGGACCCCCGGGAGCCTTCAGCCACTCTTAGACCCCCTGAGGTCTCACTGCTTAATAAGTAAGCCCTCCAAGTGCTATTTTCATTATAGCACTATTACCCATTTAGCGTTCAAGTTTCGCGAGAATCGCATATCCCCACAGAAGGATAAGGTAAACCCAATACCCGATAGGCCACCCCCAGTCTCGAAGAAACAACCCCGACTCCTTTTCGAAGCAGCTTCCTCATATCGGCGTATTGTTCCCCATTTCGTGTCCGTCACCTCCCCCTTAAATGACCTGCCTAGAAAGAAATTTCCAGACCCTATTAAGTGGAACCCCAGGGCTATTGCCAGCTTCGGCAGACTTAAACGAAAACCAGTGCCTGCCCCTATCCCGCCCTTATCTAACCCCGAGGAGAAAATCGGCATTCAGATCGGCACCCCTTACCTTGAACTTGGATGCGCCTTGTTGCAATACGAGGCAGAAGTGCCATTCATGGTGGCTTTTGCAAGTCGGAAACTTTCCGATCGGGAAAAGAAGTATGCTACTGTGGAGCTAGAAGCCTTAGCTATTGTGTTTGGGGTACAAAGGTTTCATGTATATTTAACAGGTAGACCGTTCTCCATAGAAACGGATCACAAACCCCTAGCTTATTTAAAAGGGTGCAAGAGTCAGAATGGAAGACTCATGCGTTATGCCCTGCTATTATCCGAATATCAATAGGATATCCGATATCTAAAGATATCTCTTAATGTACTCGCGGATAGTTTCTCTAGGAACCCAGTAGGCGAATCCAGTGAGTCTTCGTAAATAACCGGTATTATAGCTATGTAAGTTTTGGATAAGGGTTTATTATCCACCCAACAATTAATTTATATGTTATAATTGTAAAGTTGATAATATGACACGCTCTATAACTGCCGTGATTAATTTCTGATTGTTTTTTTTTTTTGCATGTGGGTCTTATATCATGCTACCCAGATTAATGTATCGAGTATAATCATTTATTTCTTTTGTACTTGGGTATCAGCTCTTAATTACTTCGGAGTTTGCTGTATATGACCGGAAACCCGCGTGTTCCTTTTTCCGTCATAATTATTTTATGTTCCTGCATTCGTTGAACTCCCGTTTTGATTTTTTTGGGGGGGTTGTTTTTTTCTGTATTGTTCGTGTAGCCAAAGTTAAAAGTATACATTATTCCTAGTTACACGTAAGGATGTAGAAGTCTGAATACCGCGCCTAGGTGTACGCAGAAATACTCCGAGACAAGCTACGTGTCCCTCCTGCATTTCCAAATGCACTAGCCTCGAATTCTTTATCACCGCTTTTCGCACCATCGTAAACTGCGAGGTGGCTCGAAGGCGTGAAAGAAATATCGTCGGCCCAAAGATGAAAAAAGGTCTTTCGCGCGACGATATAGATTTTACGAGAATTCGATTCACCCTCTCGGTTTTTCTCGTGGGAGGAATAAAAGGAAGACTTCTCGCTGGAATCAGGCAGAAACCCTTGAACCTACGTCGAGTTTGTGTGAAACTCGATCCACAGAAGAAACTGTTCGCCCGCTGCAAGGAAGGAACTTCTCGGGGAATTAGTGGTTGCCGTCACGGTACTTGTAGGTGACAAACTTCTTGCAGCCCCCCCCCCCCATCCTTCAGACTCTGAGGTTACACAGGACCTCCCTCTGTGGATTACCCTAGACGTAGCTAGGTAATCGGTTTTGGTTACCCACTCCAGGAGCCGAATAATGGGACAGGTACTTTGAGGAAGAAGTCCGATTGAGTTACCGCTTGGCTCACCTTCGTGACCCGGCAAAGGATCAGTATATCACCGGTCTAGGTTTACCCTCTCATTCGGTAACCTCGGACGGCTGGACTTGGTGCGATCATCGTCAACAGAAGAAGATCTTCCCCGCCCCCTTCCCCTTCAAAAATACTTACGAACTCAAAGGTATCGTTAATTGAATTATCCCCTCCCCTAACTTCACCAGTTTATTTGTGTACTAGAATTCTCATCCTGAGCCCATACCCTCGAATATTAGAAGTGCTTACTTAATTCAGTGTTTAACTCAATAATAATATTCCCTTCGTTCTGTCTGGTGTTATTAAGACGCAGACATCCCAGTGAGTAATCTGCAAGTAATCCCTACGACATTTTTGTAGACTTATTTATTCAGTGCAAGATTAATCCTATTTATATTTATATACGCTGTGTTTATTTCTAATTCATGTACATTAAAGATTATTTTAGTATATGTGTTTTTAATTAATTTGGACGATTCCTTGACAATTATTAAGCAATCCACTCGGCTTAAAACTCATTATTCCACCGACTCGCCCATGGTTGGCTTATACTGAGTGGAGAACACACTTAGGGGATCATCATCTTAGTTTTGATCTTAAAGGGTACGCACCGGGTTTATTCTTATTCACCGGAAGTGGCTAAGGTAGGTGTATTGGATACGCTTCACCTTCGCTTCACCTCGGTGCGGTAATAAAATATATGTCCAGGAAGTGGGACTGGGATTACACACTCACTAAAACCTCGACAATCTGGTGCTGGAGATGACAACTCCCATCCATCGGGTCCCCAGGTTGCGGATCGGGGGAAGGCCTCTAGATATAGAGGTTAGTTGCGAATAAACTGAATAAGCAGCCCCGGACAAAATCACGAGTCGCCCTTTGGCAAGGCGTAGCGCTCGGTAGCCACCCTATACCAGGGTTACGGTATGGGCAGGTGGAGCTCATAGTCTTGTGTGACAATCCACCTAGGAGAGGGACAACTCCGAACTCAAACCCGGGCAGGTGGAGCTCGAAGTCTTGGTTGACAATCCGCCTAGGAGAGGGATAACTCTGAATCCTAACCCTCCACTGTCTTGTGGATAGACACTTCAGTCAAAGGCTAAGGGACCTCCCTGACAGAAAGGTGTTCTCATGCATTGGATTGTGCCATAGCCTCTGTACCATGGTCTTCCACTCTCTTGTGTTTGAGATCCCTGCCTAAGGGTACATTTAGGCATACTTTCCTATTTTTCATTCCTCCTCTTGTTTTACTCAAATGGTGTGTAGGGCAGGCTTAATAGATGAGCAAAGAGGCTCTGATGGCTTTTCAAGAGGTTGCCTTGGTCTATTCTTTTCTTTTCTCTTTTCTTTATTCTTTTTCATTCCAAAGTCATCATTACTGTCCTCCCTCAGTTGTTGTGGCGTCCTGAAGGGAATTTTGCCTTGCATGATGTGTCGGCTCCATCATGTTGACCAGTTTTTTTTCCGACATATAATATTCAGTTAATGAAAGTTTTGCTATTGAATAATTTTGTACAAATTGTTGTTGTTGTTGTTGTACAAATTGTTATTTTTGTTGAAGATCTTGTTGCTAATATTATTTTTTTAATATCGATTTTAATTTTATCAGGAGATATTGAGCTCAACCCTGGACCTGGTCATCCTCGTCAGATAAAATGTCGTCTACTCTATATTAATATTAGGGGCCTACATGCCAATATTAAAGACTTGACTGCTTCATCCAAGTCTCATGACATTTTACTCTGTTCAGAGACCCTGGTTTCAAATATGAGGCATGTCTCTGAACTACTTATACCAGGCTTCAAAAAACCAATTTTACTTAGGCGTGATGCCATTCCTAGGGCTAGAGGAATGGCAGTTTACATTAGGAATGGTTACTCTGCTTCAAAGACCTCCTATGCTTGTTCTTGCCATGAGATGCAAGTTATGAAAGTATGTGGTAAGCAAAATAATTTTTATCTTTTTTCTGTCTATCGCAATCCAGACTTAGATGATACTATTTTTGATTGTCTGCTCCTTGCCATGGCCAAGGTACAGGAAAATGACCGGAAAGCCTGCTTTGTATTTATGGGAGACCTCAATGCTCATCATAGGCAATGGCTGTCTTCTGTCTCCCCTACTGACTGTCATGGTATCAGGGCTTATGATTTTGCGTGTGAGTCGGGTTGTGAGCAAGTCATTAGGGAGCCTACCCATTCATCTGGGAACTGCCTTGACTTGGTTTTCACTGATTCCCCTATAGTCGTTACAAGTGCTGTTGATCCTCCTGTGGGAACTTCTGACCACTGTGCAATTTCTATAACTATCTGTATTGAGCAATCTATTCCTAATATAGCTCATACAAGCAAAGTATTCATCAAATCTCAAGTAGACTGGTGCAATATATTAAATGATATCTCCCGGATCAACTGGCCACTAATATATAAGGAGGTTGAAGCAGTTCGTATTTTGAATGATAAAATTGTTTCAATTATTGATAGACATGTTCCATTCCGTATGATCAGATATCGCACTAAGGACAAAGCCTGGTTTAATGATGACTGTAAGAGGGCTCATATGCAGAAACAAGAAGCCTACAACCTGTGGAAGGGGAGTAGATCTGCCTTTCTATGGGATAATTATGTGCACTACAGAACAGCAGCTCAGAGGGTATATAATAATGCTGAAGTTGAATTCAATACTACCACAAAGGGAACTCTTCAGCGCACAGCAAATTCCCACAAATTCTGGACCACTCTCAAGTCTGCTCTTTTTGGGAATGATTCATCTATGCCACCCCTTCTTAAACCTGATGGTTCCATTACCCATAGTCCTGAAGAAAAGGCAACACTGTTGGCTGATGTTTTTGATAATAAACAAAGTAATGAGAATCTAACTCTACCTGACACTTGTTTCCCTGAACCAAGGTTAAACAAGATTGCTTTCCGTTCAAGTGAAGTAAAACAGTTACTTCTTGATCTGGATGCTTATGGTGGTACTGACCCAAATGGTACATTCCCTTTATTCTTTAAGAAAACTGCAGAGTATTTGGCTCCCAAGCTTTCCGTTATTCTTCGGAAGCTGGCGAGGAGTGGTAGTTTTTGCGAATGTTGGAGAATTGGTAACATCATTCCACTATGTAAAAGTGCAAGTGGTAGTTTTAACCCTACTGAATATAGGCCCATTTCTATAACTCCTGTTCTATCTAAGATTTTTGAACGTTTACTAGCTAAACGTTTAAGTACATTTGCCGAGCTTAATCGTCTGTTTCCCTTTTTACAGTTTGGATTTCGTAAGGGTCTGAGCACTTGTGATGCACTTCTCACTGTCTCCACCATTGTCCAAAAGTCATTAGACTCTGGTCAAGAAGTTCGCTTAGTTGGCCTGGATTTCAGTGCCGCATTTGACCGTGTCAATCATAAGGCCCTGATATTTAAGTTGAAGCAGTTGGGAGTAGGTGGTGTATTTTTAAATATTATTGAACAATTTTTAACAAATCGACATCAAAAGGTTTATGTTGACAATAATTTTAGTGATGAGAGAGAGGTGCTATCTGGTGTACCACAAGGCAGTGTTCTTGGTCCTCTACTGTTTATATTATATACCCATGATATGTGGTTTGGACTGGAAAATAGACTTATAGCCTATGCTGATGATGCTACTCTAATAGCCCCAGTCCCATCTCCTGAGTTGAGAGCATCGGTTGCAGAGTCTTTAAATAGAGATCTGGCTAAGATAAATGTTTGGTGCACTTCATGGGGCATGAAGTTAAATGCAAAGAAAACCCAGAGTATGATTGTTAGCAGATCCAGAACACTAGATCCTCCCCATCCAGATCTTTTAATAAATAACATTCCCATCTCCATATGTGATTCTTTTAAGTTGCTTGGAGTTATGCTTGACTCTAGGTTTACTTTTGAGAATCACATTCGATCTATTTCCTCCTCTATTGCTCAAAAAATTGGCATTTTGAGGAAATCTTACAAAGTATTTGGAGAGCAGACTGTTCTTATAAATTGTTTTAATGCTTTTATTCTTCCGTGTTTTGAATATTGCGCCCCTGTTTGGAGTTCGGCAGCCAACTCTTATCTTAATTTATTAGATAAAAATTTGAGAGCAATAAAATTTTTAATTCCTGACCTCAAAGTTGATCTGTGGCACAGGCGAGCAATAAGCTCCTTATGCATCTTATATAAAATTTTTAACAATGCAGATCATCCACTGCATCACGATCTGCCCAATTTATATGCCCCTCAACGAGTTACCAGAGGTGTACTAAATGCCAATAGTAGGGCCTTTACGCCTATGAGATTCAACACAACACAGTTTTCAAGAAGTTTCATTCCTAACACAACTAAACTGTGGAATGAACTTCCTAGTGTTGTTGTTGAGTCCTTGGAACTTCAGAAATTTAAAGTGGGTGCTAATACATTTTTAATTAACAGAAACTTATAACTTTAATATTTTATTCATTATCCACACATATATAATATTATAATATTTTTAACATTATAGCATTTAATTTTTTTTTTTTTTTTTTTTTTTTTTTCTATTTATTTATTATGTTTTTCTTAATCTTTGTTTCGTTTTTTCCATACCAGGTTTCTTTCCCCGCTGGGGCCCTTGGGCTTATAGCTATTTGCTCTTCCAGTTGGGGTTGTGGCTTGGAACTTTAATAATAATAATAATAATGTAGTTATATTTCATGGGGTGGCAGGTGTACGTCTGGGACGCAGATTGCCCTTTATATATAAAATTATTATTTATAATCCTGATCCAGCACCATTATATGTGTATATGTACCACCGTAATCTTCCAGTCATTTGTGTATGATGTATCTTTGAATATCCATTTCATTTTTCTTTCTTTGGTTTGTATAGCTCAGTGTATATATTCTTTTTATTTTTTTAATTACGTTCCCTGTTAATTCTCTTATGGTCGGCGTTAATCTGTAATAATTAAATTCCTTTCCCGTTTATATGTACACGCAGTCGGTGGAATTAGCTTGTACACCTGCTCGACGTCAGGTCAGGAATTCCCCCCTTCCGTTGACCAATCCCGTGGAAAACTCCGCTTCCCCCAAGTCATTTGGCTTAAGGGATGTCACTTTTCTCCCCCAACTCCAAGAGTGCCATCTTTTGGGATAGGAGGGAATGTAGAAGAATAAGGTCGAAGAGCGACCACGTGCCGTTCTTTACCCACGTGGTCTCGAGGTCACCGCATGGAGCTTTGAAAGCGCGGATGATCTACGGCGAGGAGGCGGTCCACGCCGTTTCATTGCACTCCATCTGTATTTGCTTAGGGACACATTTTCGTCGTCTCACATGACCTTCCAGCCAACCTTCCTGCCCTGCGGCATAGATCGAAATTCTTCGAACATTCTACGCCAACTTTATCTCGGTTCCCCCGAAGGAGTCGCTGCCTTTTCTTCAAGATCGTACGACTTGTGAAAGCTCCCACCAAGCCATTAAAGACACCCAGCAGACCGTTTATATAATCCATCGAGTTGGTTTAGCGTGTAGCACTTCACGTCTTTCCGCCTAATACCGCGTACGAGCTAAGGAAATACTTGCCCTTCGTGATCGGAGGCAACGACTATTTCGATTCGACAGCGAAGGCTAAATCGACATCCGTGAACTCTGCCATAGTCATTCGGCGAGTATCTGAGGAGGATTTCCATCTTCGAAGGCCAAACTACGTTTGCTCCCTCATCCGCCATGTGAGGTAACCCAACTTCCCCATTGCAGTCATTGTATCCCGACTGGCCCTTCCTTCAACGAACACGTAAGCAGTGCAAACGTTGAGGCCTACAGAGTAGGTTGGATGAGTTTATGGGAAGGGGAGGTTGTGATGGTTCCTAAGTTTTGTATATATTAATATTGTTTGTATATATCTATAGCTGCATGATTTATTTCTTGACAAGCCTTGATTGGTGATACCCTTGTTTCTGGATGCAATCCTCTGGATGTAGTTTTCCTGGGAGTTTAGGTGCCTTAAAAAAGAGGCCGTTTGACTCGGATGACCAACGATGAGCCCTTGTGGCTTTTGTCATCTGTTATATTATATTGTGGGGGACTTTGATTTTGTCTTCCCCTGGTGATGGTGCTTTTTGTGGGTGGGTTTTGACGGAGGCGGATGACCTCTGATAGGCCCTTGTGGCTTTTGTCATCCGTGTAATTATGTTATGTTATGTTATGTTAGATTATTCTATAATCTGACCTACCTGAATTGTCCCATCCTTTATGTGCGAACCCCGGTTTAAAATTCCCTTTTAATCACCAGCCTGAAGCCGACCACTAATCCTATTTAATTTCGCCTGTGCGATCATTCCTTTTAAACCCTATATCTGTGTATATTCAAATTCTATTTTTTTTGTTATCAGTAGAGGTGGTTTTCGTTATTGTCTTTCTTTTGTAACCGTAGATGTGTACCAGCTACCTGTTAATCTTTGGCAACTTGCATTCTAAATTATTTCCCGTAAATTTAAAAGTAAACCATCTCCACTGAATTCATAAGTATTTGCCGTCACGTACCGGCCACGTCGAACCTTAAGCCAACTTCGCCTCCAAAACTCCCAAAGGGCATATATATATATATATATATATATATATATATATATATATATATATATATATATATATATATATATATAGAGAGAGAGAGAGAGAGAGAGAGAGAGAGAGAGTCTGGCCATTCCAAGACAAGCTGATTTGAATGAAAGAAGGTCAAGAATGAGTCGATTAGAATCGCTCAGGGGTACTCCATCCTTCTCCAAGCCATTACTTTCCCGCCAATGCCCTTAGAGATGGACGTATTCACTCTTTCCCTTGATTACGGAGCTCTCCCCCCCCCCAATGGGCGCCGGATTACCAGAGGCACCTAGCGATCATATCGAACCACATTTTTAACCTGGGAAGAAACTTCGAATCTTTTCATTAGACGATGTAAGTAAGGGTCTTGGTCACACGGATACATGTATACACTCAAATACACACACTCGCAACAAAACACACATGCCTCCTTAAAAACAATTAAAACCATCATACATATAAAGAGACATAAGAAGAATAATCCGAATAGATTGCAATAGAGAATTGAAAGATTGATTGAAAGATAGAAAGTTAAAAATAAAAAAGTAATTATAGATAATGGGAAGAGGTAAAAGAAGTGCTTATCTAATCTATTGTTTAAAATTTTTGAACATGAATTTAAATTGCATTCTGTGGGAGAGAATTTTATTTCGAAGTTATCTTATAAATGAAAGAATTTACCATCCTTGTTGAATGGTACGCTTCAGTTTAAATTGATAAGCCCTTTCCTATTTTTATATTTAGTAGTTTTTTCTAAAACTAATTCAAAATTAATATTGTCAAACCTTTTGAGAAGTCTATTTTGAAGTTATCTTATAAGTGAAAAAATTTATCATGCTTGTTGGATGGAATCGTTTCAGTTTGAATTTATAACCCCTTTTTTTCTATTTTTATATTTAGGGGTTCGTTTTTAAAGTAATTCAAAATTATTATTGTCAAACCCTTTGATGAATTTATAGGTCAATCAGCTGACTACACAGTTGCCGATTGTCTATGAAAGTGGGTAAGGCGCGGATAGGTTACGAAGTTCTTGAATAAATCTATTCGCTCAACGTTGAATGCCCTGGAGTATATCAATATCTATAAGGAAAGGGGTGACCAGAGTTTGGCAGCAGACTCAAGTTGTGGTTTAACTATGGACTTTATTAAAGGAATCCCTATATCTCTACTCTTATATACAAAGTTTCTCGCAATGAGTTAGAGAGTTTGGTTCGCCTGTTTTTAAATTTGAGCGTAATGTTTTAAAAATTTTGTCACTCCAAACCAGTACTCCACTATCGTACCCCTCTATTGCCTAGTCTAATACTTGAGCTCCTAAAGTATATTCAAACTGACTGTTGCATATGCCAATTTGCATCACTCCCTTTGTATACTTTAAATGAAAGTTGCCATGTGTTATACCAATTTAAGACCATTAAATTGTGCTGAATTTCATCATATACAAAAATATCGCTATCATACTTAACAATTCATAGTTGACATCGTTTGTGATAATTAATAAAATATCTAATCCACCCAGAGACTAAACATTGTGGGGCATCGATTATGCCAAGCATCCCGTGAGATCTAAGTTTCTCCAGAAGTCGTTTTTGAGGATGTAAAAAAAGAAAATTCCTTTTTAAAATCCAGGTAAATGACGTCCCCAACTTTAAAATTATCATAGATAGCGGTCGTATCATTAAAGAAATCAAACAATTTAGTTAAGAATGAGCCACACCTAAAAGCGATGATTACTTTTTAATAAATCATTATTTCCTAAGTAAACTATATTATGCCTTATGATTGAGTGTCAACAAACTATAGGTCTATAGTTTGTTGAGTCTGCTTTATACTCTGTTTTGAAAAGCGGCGTAACATTTATAAGTTTAAAATCCTGTGAAACAATTACTTGTTTATAGATTCGTTGAAAATAACAGTTAGTGAACCAGAGATCTTGGTTTTGTTAGTTTTTTTCTTTACGTCTTGAGGATGTATTTCTTTAGGACGTCGGATTTAGAAAAGTTCATTTTATTGCTATAAATCGTAATTCTGCCAGCGATACTGTAATATAATCTGGCGTATTTGCCTCGTCAAATTTTATAGTGACCGGAAATGGATATTTTTATATTGCTTACATATGAAAAAAACCCTTAGGATTTACTTCATATGACTGTTCAGGATTAATTTCGTAAAGCCTCTTCACTCGTTCTAAGGCAATTTTGACCCGTCACCTATAATAAATATAATTTATTACGTTTTTATCATTCGAATTGCGTTTGTTTATATGATAATATCCATTTCTTTCTTGAATCGCATATATTATGGGGTCGTTAAGCCATGGCTGCCCATTCTCGCGAGTATGCCTGCTTTTAATCTTAGGGTCATACTCATTTTCATATACATAGACAACATAAATTCTGTATTCATTGCTCTGCATCGTTAAAAGTTACGGTCTCTAATCAGTCGACTCATTTTAATTTAGGACGATACTCATCAAAATAAATTTTCTGAAATTAGGGATACATGTTTTTCTATACCTTTTCACCCTCAAATAAAGGAAAATGAGCATCAAATAAAAAATTTATTTCATATTTTAAAACAATGAATTTCAAATTTAAAAAGTTGAGTTTCAAATTAAAATACTTGGATTTGAAATTTAAAAATGTTGACCTTCAACTTAAAAAAGCTGATTTTCAACATTTAAAGTCACTTTCGCAAAAATAACCTAGTGTTTTTTTATCTCAGGCAGTTATTTTTCCATGAAATAACTGCGTTTGTAATGAGAAACTGCTTAAAATTAGAAAAATTAAAATTCTCCATCAGTCATCTTCCTAACATTTTTAACAGTTCGGTCGACTTTCTACCCTGACGTTAGAAGCCTTAGTTTCGTAGCTTGTGGAATTTCTTTTGATCATATCTTCATTGGCAATTCCTTCGTGGCCCTTGCAACCGTTGCTATGCATAACTCATCCCTCTCAATAACCAGTAAACTATTTTTTCAAATACTGCGCTTGAAAAATATTTTAGAATGCAAAACTGCAATAAAACTGTATAAAATTTAAAGATCTCTGAAAATAAGAAATAATATCCTGTAAAATGATAAAAGTAACTGAAATAAAAGAATGGCTCAACATCAACTCCAGGTCGCAATGCTTGGAGAACGGAAGCAAGGAACGACCTTACAGCAAATGGCCAACCAAAGTGGGAACATTGGGCGCTGAAATGGCCTAATGGCTCGCACCTCGGCTCGACTCCTTACCTAAGTGCGGATGGATTGGGCATAAATACGGGTTATTATTCTCCAGGCGGAAAAAATTCATTTATTTAAATTTGAAATTCAACATTTTAATTTTGAAAGTCAATTTTTTAAAATTTGAAATTCAACATTTTAATTTTGAAAGTCAATTTTTTAAAATTTGAAATCCATCTTTTTTAAAATGAAGATCAACTTGTTAAATTTGAAATACAACTATTTTAATTTGAAAGTCCACTTTTAAATTTGAAGTTGAAATCTTTAATATTAAAGTGAACTTTTAAAATTTGAAGTTCAATTTTTTATAATATGAAAGTCTACATAATTTAATTTGAAGTTCAATTATTTAAATATGAAAGTCAACATTTTTAATATGATTTTTTTTTATTTGAGGGTGAAAATGTGTAATTTTCATTTCAATGTATGCTATTAAATTAAAACAGATTATGTAAAGATAGCATTCACCAGGATTCTGACTAGATCTAGAATATTTCTGGTCCATGTTGGCTCTCTAATAGCCTCATACCAAAGGTTTTGATTGATAAAAAGGAAGTAAAGTATTCCCCTAGGATTCGCTATGTCGTCTTCAAAGCATTGTTGAGGAAATAAAGTCGCCGCAAATACAGTTAGTTAGTCGTTGTCTCAAGATTTCAGCCAAAACCTGGACCAACGTCCATCGTTTGTTTCATTTTGAGAAGGTGGCCTATAAATGCATGTAACAAGACATACAACGTTAAAAAAAAGAATAAGAACAGTAAAATAAAAATAATAATGGGTGAGGAAAAAGAAAAGAGAAAAAAGAAATTAAAAATCAAGGTTGGCTGACCAAAAATGTCGCGGCCTTCAAAACTTACAATAATTACCGGACTAACCTACGAAGGACCTTGACAATTCTATAATTCGAAAGAGAATGTAAAACAACATAAGGGTTTCTAATTTCGTTAGAATCGGCCGAATAGTTATGATTTTATTGCCAAAACAAATTAATTCCCAGGCTATCTTTGGGAGGACTTTGGCAATTATATCATTCGAAAGAGAATGTAAAACAACATAAGGGTTTCAAATTTCGTTAGAATCGCCTCAATATTTACAATGTTATTATAAAAACAAAAAAAAGTAAAACTGGGACAAGCAAAACGAAAACCGACCGACCGTCAACATAGTGAGATGTAGAATCACCCGCGACTAGACTCGCACACAACTAAAAAGGAAGTGGAAGAAAATGCTCACAGTCCAAGCAATGAAAGTTTAAGGGTAACTTGATTTTCTTCTCATTCCACTCTGTAGCAGCCCTGCCTACCCTAGTCCATTGAAAAAGGTGTCGCAGTTCGTAAAAAGTATGAGAATGAAAATGGCTGTCATATTTGTTGTGGTGGTAAAGTAATAACGTGAGGTGAATTGAGGCATTGGCATATCTGTAGTGAAAGAACGCGGATGCTAAGTGAAACAAGAACACAGAGGCCGTAATTTTGTAGAAGCCTACTCCAAATCGGGAATAGACGACGCATACATTGAAGCGCCCCTAATAATTGTCGCTCAGAAAAGATGATCTCTACTTCTGCAACGGTTCCTATTGTAGATGCGATCGTAAAGTTACAGATAAGAGATCTGGAAATGGATCTAAGGTCATCGACACCAATACTCAACCTATCCCCTAAATTAATAGGTTTCTATCATCATAATAAATCGTATTCCTATGCTACACGACTTAAATTGTCACCGGCAAGTTTAGTTGCTGTCGAGCGCATTAATATAAAAATTTAGTGGGTTCTAGCATTGGCCCCTGCGGAACACCACTCCTAATATATATTTCAATTCTAGAACTGCTATGCTTATACTTCAATTGAACGATGAAAGGTGTGCGTGTGTGTGTGTCTATTTCTTTTGTAATACCCCAAACAACCCTCGTTGTTTCTAGTTTTATTTTTATCGTCCCATAAAAAGCCAAAACACAAAGAGAAAATGGATCTGTGATCGGATTGATAAAATCTGTGGAAATATAATTTGGATGTGCCAGGTATTACACAGTTCTGCCTCGCTCAAATATTGTTCAAATTCTTTTAAATCCAACCAAAAAAAGTTTTAAATCTGTGTAGTTATCTCTTCTTCCACAGCACGTTCTTTGCAATTAAAACTTGGAGGTGAACAACTATAATTCCATACACCTAACCAAAGCCGTAAGGTGTAATACCAGTGTAGTTTTGATGGCCAATCGAGTCGCATACATAAATGTAAAATTTTAAATAGCATGGTTAAAGAGGGTGTCTTGCTGGTGTAGATTGCAGATAACTGCTAGACATGATTGTAAATAACGCTTAGAAAAAGATTATATAGATTGGCGGCAACGTGTAGATAATTATTTTGATATGGATCGTATGTAATTTTATAAGGAGATTGAAAGGAATATGTATGTAAATATAAATTGGTGAAATTAATGACTGAGTGAAATTTCATTGAGTGGGAGTATATTTTGGGCACAAATAGCATGACTGGATATGGGAGGAGGCATTGATGAATTTCCGAGCAGTGAAAGGACGCTGATGGAGTCAAATGGGGTGGAGATGTACAAGTGGGATGGACGTAATTACTCTTTATTTTGACATAAAGAAGAGGTAGTGTATCATTGAAAGGAGGGGTTGGATTTCATGAAGAGGGAAGATGCAATTTTCGATAGTCACTGAGGTGGTTGGGTGCCGAATTTGGTCAGAAAGGTGGAAGGGTGAAGTGGCACTTGGGAGGGTGCAAGAACATTCGCACTCAACTCTGACCCTGATTAAAAAATATTCTTAATTCTTTATTGATCTTTAGTGTATTATTTACTTTTTCACATCTATATATTTACCTCATTAAAAATGGGAAAATGGTACTCTATACAAGGGTGCTAGTTTCCCTTTAAAGAACTCTCTCTCGTCTCCCTTGATGTCCTTATCTCGTCTTTGTTAATCTTGTCCCTAATTGGGACACACATATTTCCAGGGGTTCCCAATCATGTCTCATATGGTCCTGAATCCGTCCCATTTTGTCCTGTTCGATCTTCCTGTAGTAATATAGAGGTCCTGGGTAGGGCACTAAGTCTCCCACGGCCCCCATCACTCAATTCTCGTTCCCCCACCGAGTGGCACCATCCAAACAATGCTTCCCGGGTTAGTTTAAAAGACTTAATGCGACCTAGTTTGGGGGTTCGAGTCCCCATAGAGTCCTGGAAATGGACCCTCGTACCCTGGTCCCTAACAATTCACCAAATGAGGCCAAGTACGACAATGGTTAGGATTTCTTTTATTCTTTCCTCCTGGATTATTTCTCTTCCGTTCACTATTAGTATGCCCAGATCAGTATTGAGATAGGTGAATAATTGTGATCCTTAATACCTATCCAACCCACCTTTGCCTCCGCCATTCTCCCCAGCAGGCGTAAGATCTCATCTCGACGGCAGATTTTTTATTACAAACTCTCATCAAGTTCACACTCAGCGTGTGGTGTACGAGTGTAGGGGAGGTATCGCTGACCTAGAGGTGAGTCTTACAGTGGGCAACCAGCGCATTCTAAGCCAAATCCACATCGGACATCGTCCGGACAGTCAAAGTCCACATAAAAAAATAATAAACCGTTTTTAGGAGTTTTCACCACGAAAGTAAACAATGGTTAGAGCTTGGCCGTTTACAGACGTCGTCGACCTCACTATATCGTTTGTTTAGTGGGTTCTACTGGTAGGAGGAGGGGGGCTGATAAGGAATTTAAATGGAAAAGGCCCTCGTTTGAGGAGCCATAGTTTCGTTGGGGTTCAGGGAGGTCAGATTTGCCTCGGTTCTTGAGAAATGTGAGTTCTTCTGCATCTTTGCTAATCCAGGCCCGTTTTCTGCACCTCTCATATGCCCTCAATCATCTGGCCATCTGGTATCAAGCCCACAATCACATACTGATTCAAATAGACAACCTCGGTCAGTCCAGCACACCACTTTGCCACTCATGGCAATTTACACTTCATTTCATTCAACCAGGGGATTGGAGGGTAATTGTTTCGAGCTTTTCCTTAGGAATTTTCCAGAATGTGTTTGGTGCTATGTGACTAATATACGGAGCATTGATGTGCATCGATTGGGTCATGGTGAGTGATAGGAGTAAAACCATTACCCACAATGCACCTAACTATAATTTACCATCTCAAATTAAATCTAACCAACCTTGAGTAAACCAAATCTAACACAACCAAATCAAGCCAAACTTGATCTTATCCAAGCATGCGCGACCGCTTTGGTCGTGCTACTCACGGAACATTTTCCATTTCTCTTCTCTGCACATTCACTTAAAATTTTCGAATTTACATAAATAACGTACCTACTTTCTATTTCACTCTTACATATAATTTACTATGATATTATTTATATGTAATTTCAAAGCGATAGTAATTTATAAAATTGACTTTATGAGATATGATATGTGATTTTCAGTAAATTCCCAATATTGGTTGCAACCAACAAATGCTGCTGTGGGCTGGGGAATGACGGTTGCCCTTCAGTAATCTAACCTAACCTAACCTGAGTTCATTTTAATTTCTCAATCTAAAAATAATAATAATAATATGTATGGAAAGCAGAAAATAGAGCATGTAGAATAGCGATACATGATTAAGGATTGATTGCATTCATTCTATGCTGACGCCCCAGTTAAGGGGCACTCACAGTTCCCCTTTATCTCCTACCACGACCTAAAGATGTTCATCTGGTTTATCTACGGATTTAGTTAAGTGGGGTTGATTTGGTGGAATTGTGAAGTGTATTTCTTTGGCAGATTTATGAATTGGATTTATTGCTGGGATGATCCCAGTTGAGGATTAATTCAACCCGTAAACACAAAGCTGCGGGAAAGGCGATGATAGCAAATTCCACCTCGATGATCTCAGAATGGCCATCACACATCACTCAATCACCCTGTCTCCATTACTCGCGCACACATCACGAGTAATGGGTGCTCTGGGTTTGAGTCCCGACCTGGAAAGAAAACTTAGGGTTCCTGCCATGACTGTGCCATCCGTTGGTTTAAAGCCTCATATCTTACTTTTAACTTCGAGAATAAGGCAGCAAACTTGAGCGATGGACTGTGATCAATGGAGACTCGGGGGTACGGCATTAGGATGAGGCGGGATGACGATATGGTCGAGGAAATTCCACAAAGTTGAAGGAAGGAGGAAATTGATGGAAAGAATATTTAAATTAGATCTTGAGCCGTGACTCCCTTCATATAAGGTTACAACCATCATAACCATTTTGAAATCGCTTGAATTAACACATACAAGTACTGTTCTTTTAATAAAAATGGATTTTGTTTATGAGTAACGTGCATTGTTAAGTTTTAACAGCACTTAATTCTCAGTTATCATGGATCCAATCCCTCTAAGAAACTGTTGTTTATTTAAGGTTTGAAAAATTCCCTGGAGACGAATGGATGCTAACGAGACCTGAAGTAGAGGGAGACCTTCAAACTCCATTACTGAGGAAAATATGGCTGCTGTTCATTTTTTGTTCAATTCAATTAGTGTATGGTGTATGTTCAAAGGGCGAAAATGTTAGGTGTATAATGAAAGAGAGAAAAAGCGGGGGAAAGAGAAAAGTGTAGATTTGCAGAGATGCAGGACGTCTCGAGGTCAGGTTAATTGCTTTCTTTGTGTTTTTTAGTGTGTTTGGTTAATTTTTTGTGGTTTTCATTTCTTTTAGGCGTTCAAACATTTAACATATGAGCATGATTTTTTATTTGTGTTTCTTGCCAAAATCTTTTGTTTTGCTTTGATTTTGTATTGTGTCAGTTTGTGCTGTTTTTTGTTTTACATGTTGACATAATTAATTGTATTCGTATTTTGTTGTTTTTATTTTGTAGTTCGTTTGCTTCTTGTGTGTTATATATTGTTGTATATATATATATATATATATATATATATATATATATATATATATATATATATATATATATATATATATATATATATATATATAAGATTGTTTACCTAAGAGATAAGCATTGTATGTGGGTTTACTTAACTCAATAATCTGAACTTTTAAACATACTAAATGAAAAGATAGACAGTTTAGGCAAAATCATTAGATTAGTCTTAAATGTTTAGGGAGAAGTAAAGAAATGTATTATAATAATTTACTTACAGTTTAATCAAAAAATATACTAGAAAATTACAGGAAACATTTTGTTGGAATTGTATTGATGCTATAGTGTAACAAAACGTTAACTGATATGTTTAGGTTTTAACTTAAATAATAAATACCAGGTCCGATATTTGTCTAAGGGGAGTTATCAGTAAAAGAATTATTCACTGGGGAACAAGTTTCAAGTTTTTGTTAATTGACTGAGATTTGACAGTTAATTATACATAATTTGGGTGCGCTGAACATGAATTTTAACTCCGTTTTGCTTTATAAAGTCCTGATTTTGTTCAACATACTTCCTCTTTTATCATATTCATAATAAGGTTACTTTCTCAATACTTGCTAAGTCTTTTTGCAGTTGCACATCCTAATTATAATTATAATCATCTATTTGTACATATTTAAACTAATGGGTTTTTTTATATTTCAGATGTTGAAAATAAGGAAGTAAAATACCTTTACAAATTGACAAAACAATCAAGTAATATGACCTCAAGCACTAGAAGGTTTATATGCAAAAATTCTCTTGATTCATTTTGCTACATATGTGGAAATTTTACACTACCACATCAAATAGGAAATATAAAGGACTTTGTGAAAAGAGCTTACTGAGCTTATTTTGGCATAAAACTTGGGGATCGAGATAAATTATGGGTTCCACATAAAGCCTGCACTGTATGCATCGAAAAACTGCGACATTGGACGAAGGGTTCGGAGTCAAAAGTACCTTTGGGAGTTCCGATGGTAAGTTTATGATTTCATAAAACTACGTAACTTAGTCATTTGTGTATTGAAAATTACCTAAGTGTAATTGTAACTTAGGTAAATAATCAACTTTTGATCAAATTCGCTTTTGTTAACGCTTCACAATTCTCTTTCCATTTCAGGTGTGGCGAGAGCCTACTAACCAAGAGGCGGATTGCTATTTCTGCTTTGTTAAGACTTTGGGCTTCACTAAGAAAAATAAACATTGTATCGATTACCCAAAGTTCGACACCGCAATACGACCTGTGCTACATTCAAATGAAATTCCCATTCCAAAATTTAAGAGTCTGCCATTTCAGGAATTAGTGGAAGATGTTTCTGAAAATATTGTTATGCATTCTAAGGAGTCAGACATCGAATTTGACCCCAGCATAGTTGTGAGTGAAAGTGATCAACAAAAGTTTAACCAGGCCGAGTTGAATGATTTTAGAAGGGATCTAAATTTTCCAAAAAAGGCTGCGGAAACTTTAGCTTCAAGACTTAAGCAGAAAAACATGCTCAGTTCAAACACACGTTTCATTTTACAGAAACGGAGAAAAAGAACTTCTTAAATATTTTAGGACAGAACATAGTTTAGCATATTGCTGCGACATACCAGGTTTGTTAAAGGAGATAGGGTTCAGTCTTATAATGCAAGTGATTGGCGTTTGTTTTTAGATAGTTCCAAAAGAATTCTTAAGTGTGTGTTGCTGCATAATGACAATCTATTTAGCTCAATACCAATTGGGTACTCAACAACATCAGAAAAAAGTATGAACATATAGAAACTGTTTTAAAACTTATCATATGTGTTAACTTAGAAATGGTCAATTTTCTTCTAGGGCAAAGGGCAGGGTATACTAAATATCCCTGCTTTCTTGGCTTATGGGACAACAGAGGTAAAGAAGGACAGTATTCCAAACAAATCTGGCCAGCACGAACATCATTTACTGTCGGAGAAAGAAATGTAATTAATCCACCTTTAGTGAGCAGAAATAAAATCATATTTCCTCCTCTGCACATCAAACTAGGTTTTATGGAAACAATATGTAAAAACTTTAAATAAAAACGGCGAGTGTTTCCAACACATAATTTCAAAATTCCCTAGTTTAAGTTATGAAAAAATCAAAGCTGGAATTTTCGACGGTCCACAAATAAGAAAATTAATTAATGACAGCAGTTTTACTAATGTTATGAATGAACGCGAAAGAAATGCTTGGTTCTCATTCGTGGACTTGATAAAAAGCTTTTGAGGAAATTATAAGGCAGATGACTACGAAGAAGTCGAAAGAAAACTTTTAAGAAAACTTTTAAGGGAGTACAAAGAGCTATGTTGCAATATGAGTAGAAAAATGCCTATTTTGAATAGTCATCTTGACCAATTTCCATAAATTAGGTGCTGTAAGTGACGAACAAGGGAAGAGATTCCGCCAAGATATTAAAATTATGGAGGAACGTTATCAAGGACGCTGGGATTGCCACATGGTGGCTGATTATTGCTGGTGCTTGAAAAAAAACCTGCTGTCAACAACCAAGTACTTTAGAAAGTCCTATAAAAGAAATTTTTTACCGGAGTGAAAGCTTCATATCTCTCTGTTTTGTTTTATTTTAAGTTATTTCTACCGTTATAATGTAATTTTACAATAGTTTGAACTGCATTTATTCATGAAAATTGGAAATAAATGTTAACGCATGACTTCATTTTTTGTCCTAATTTTGAAAAAACTGGAAAATGGCGCATGGGCTGTTTACAAGAATCAGGACCTGATAAGCCAAACCGAGATAAAATTCGTTTTCAGCGCACAAAAATTACTTACAATCAAGTGTCAGATATCATTTAATAAAATACGTGTTCCTCAGTGATCAGTGTTATATATACACCCCTTACAACTAATTTCCCTTCTCCTTCATCCTATTTCACAGTTGTAACAAATGTAGAATCTGGAGGTTAAAATTATTTACCTGAAGAATATGGATGTTAGGTACTAGGTCATGGTCCGGCATCTCTAGTAGGTCTGTTCTCTCTGGTGGATTAACTCGTGCTTGTCAAAGAGGGGTCGAATAGCGTTTGTGTCATAATCATTTAAATAGGAGAGAAGATGTTTCTCTTTTTTAATCAGTTTGTAGAGAATGAAGACAACTTTATTTATGAAAGAGTTAGTAGACACGAAACGCTTATTAATCAGTATGATAAAAATAATAAAATCCTGCAAAATCATCCTTTCTAAAGGTTCAAGTTGGCACGTCGTTCTTTATACAGAAAAGCCAAGTGACACGCTAATGGCACCTATTGATTCTTTAAGAAATACAAAAGTTGATTTGGGGGAAATTTCAATCGCAAATCCTTCGTAATATGCCTTCTGCTCAGGATTTAGTGGCTTCAATCTTTATTGTATTTCCAAAATTGAAAAAAAAATAGCCCAAAGGAAATAGTTTTAATTCTCAATGGAAACCAGAAAAACAGCATTAGTTATCTAATTAACCTTAGTTGTCGTCAAGTATTCTTTTCCTTCTCTAGGTGAAGATTACCTCCTCCTCTTCTCCACTTTCATCAATCCTTGCGAAATTTGGGGATAATCTGTGTTCTCCATCCTGCTCTTTGGAAATTTGATTGGGTTAAATCAATCCTATTTTGTTGTCTTTTCTATCAATTTCCTGGATCTTTTCGGAATTATTCTGTTGAGTGATAGAAAATAATAGTTTTATATTAAGTGACATATGAACTTTTCTTTCAAATCCCAGCGGGAACAAATTGTGAGGTGTAATGTTTGAAAAAGATTGAAATTAGTCACTTGTATCTGTAAATATTATCGGAAAATGAAGATTCCTTATAACCGACAATCATTCTTTTTAATTATTTCTAACTATTACTGATATTATATCAGACAAATTATTAAATCCTGCTTGTGACATCTCTTAGATAAAAGATAACAAAGAAGATAAATCCTAACGAAGAAATATGATTCATCAATTATAAAGAAAAAAATATAATGTTGGTCGAAAGGGACTCGAACGTTCTATTTCCTTCCTATATAGTCATGTTTTTCTACGGAGTTTCCCGCAAATTATACTTAAGTAAATTTACTGTATATTATTTACTTCTCCGTTTGTTCTTTTTCAGTTAAATAAATAAATAACTTTCTGTTGTGATGATATTTCAGGAATACATAAACAGAATTTACACGCACACATACAGACACAAATTAAATCAAACTATAATAAAATGTAGAATTTTTAGTATTTTTATGAATTTTTGAATATTTTCATCACATATGAATAGTATATTGTTTAGTGGTACTTGAAAACGATAAATTAAATAATATTAATATTGTGTATGATATTTACACATGATAGAGACCAAGGACGAGCCTACTTGTAGACCCATTCTAGGATGATAAAGAAAGGGGCTCGAGCTTATCTAAACGGCACCACGCTCAGTTTCAATGAACCAACATCAGGTGTGGTTAGTCACAGGATGGGCTTACCACTTAGGTGAGCTCTGTTGGATAGTTGCCGTATAGTAACGACCATTGTTTGTGATCCTACATTAAACCGAAGTGCTCACTGAGATATGCCTCGAACAGAGCAAATCGCTATAGGCACGCACAACGATTTCTGAAGATAATCGACACTAATTAACATAAAACAAGTAAATTATAATTGTTAATAGAATTATCATTTTGGTAATTAATTTATCCCGTCATTTTTAATATTTTTGTTAGATATTACATTTGTAGGGTAATTTTTCATGCATTTTAAGATTTCCGATTTTACAACCATTTTTATTGTTTCCTATAACTCAATTTCCCCTTTATAAGTTTGGAAAACATTTAAATAATTATATTTTTATTCCCTACCACTGCAAATTAGGTGGCACAATCCCAACTTCCCGAAATGCATGTGAATATCCTACGATTTGCTACCCTCTTTTCCTTCCTCTCATTGCTTATCTATATCTTTAACTCCTCTTTCTTTAATGGGGTAGTCCTCAACCCCTTCAAACATGAAGCGGTCAAAATCCGCAAGGACCACTACAACCTTCAATCCTATCTCGCTAGTTCCCTAAAGATGGTAGAGAGACTGATGGTTCCTTGTCTCTGCGAGCATGAAATCTTCCTCTCTTGGCGCGAGTCCTGCTAGGCACAAATTGTCGACGAAAATATTCAGGAGCCTCATGACGTCACCGCACGGAACAAGGGTTATAATAGCGAGTGAGGCGAAATACAGGTTAAACATATTTATCTTTCCATTTAGTTATTTTTATTTGTTTGTTTGCAACAATTAATGACGTTACACAAGGGCCTAGCCTTTTGTCCTTCGTTTCTGACCATACTACTGATAGTCTTTTCCCCCTTGGTACCTTTTGATTTGCTTGCATTTGATATCGTCGCCCATAATGTCACGCAAGGGACATTATAGTCGATTACAACCCAGTCTTCGACTAGTTTTGGTTCTTCCTCACGAGCAAGCCAGACTTTCGAATTTAGAGCCAAATCCTTGACCGGGGGAACTGTGTCATTGTGTTTTTTCACTCAATTACCTCAATCATAACTATCCGATCCGAAACGCGACATTCATGTATCAGAAGTAAACGAACCTCTATCTACGGTATCAAGCTTTTTCCATGATTATCGCTTAGTTCTCATATATGATCCTCATCCATGGCCCACCTCCCCTTCATTCACATCTCGTAACTACAGTGGCTGACTGTAATCTTACATTTATTTAGGTTCATTATAAAAAAAACTCCGTCAACACCTGTAATTTTAGTCATCCATTGCATATTTTTCTTTTTTTAAAATACTGAGTTATGGAAACTTGCAATTTACTGTTTGCTTTGGGATATTTATGTGTGCATACTCTCAGCTAATGGCCCCCCAGCTAGCTATGACCCCCAGTTTGTGAACCACTGTATTATACTAATTACATCACAATAGCTTTCATGTCTCTATCATGCCCTGCCTTACTTTTATAGGGCTTTGATTTTGTGTAGAAACTTCGTGAGATTAGGGTCTCCCATGCACTTATTTTTATTTCCAAGTATCATAAAACCTTCTGAATCCTATGAATTATCTCATCTAGGTGCAACCAAGATTTCAGCTTTTATCTTTGCATTGCCAATACGTGGAAACATTTGCTTCTTATTTGAATGCCCAACCTTCTTTTATTCGTTGCTTCTCACAATATAAAATCTATATGATGTGGTAGTAAGGTATGGTTTCTTGGGATTCTTGGATATGGGGCCTTAACTGGAAGAGAGGCTACACATTCTTTACTGCTGTAGAGATTTTTGACAAGGTAACTATCTGTAGCAAACTCCCTTTTGTATTAAGACAATTATAGATTCTGAGTTTATAGTACATTTACTAACAAACGCATTTATATAAAGGTAAGAAACATCGTCATTTATGGTGTATTCAGTAAGCAGCCAAAAGGAGTCGTGGTTGTTTAGGAGATGTAGGGAGAAAGCTTTGACCAGAAGCCAACCTTACCACAATTAAGTGGAGTCGCACCTTTTCTGAGACTATCCTAAACTACCAGGTTAGAATGTAGGGAGGCAGTTGTATGCTATGCGAATTCCATAGCCCTGTACTAGCTGTTCATACAATAGTTAGGAAGTGGAAGTTCAATTGTAACTTAACCTCATATGGACTACATCCAAGTGGAGTGGTCTTACTCAAGTGGCATTTCCACTTGAGTGTAAATGACTTATCACTCTATAACGTTTCTCTTTTCTTACCCTGCAGGGGAATTAGAGTTTAAAAAAAACAAAACAACCTTGACCGCTGGCCACGGCAATAAGAAGTGAGACCAAGAGAATATTTTCAGGGTTTTCGAATTGGAACAAAAAAGAATCAGTAACACTGAGGAGTAGAATGTAGCTTCCCATAACTTAGCTAACAAGATCATACCATTTTCCTCATGTCAACACTAGTAATAATGAAATACCTGTATTGATTTGGGTGCTAGAGCGAAAGTTTGGCTAAAATAAGACAATGCCTTACTAAAGATAACAGGTGTTGAGCCATTTACTAGTAACGCTGATCTAGCACTCAGTTTTGTGGGAAAAAAATAATAAAAATGACATAAATGTAGTATAAAGTAAAAGTATCAGATACAAGACTTTAACTTACCCCCCCCCTCCCTTAAGTGGGGTAAGGTGTAACAATCTAATAAAAGTACCCGCCACCGAGCCTGCCCACACCTTCTATGCCGTATGATCGCGAAAAGATGCGCTCCATTTAGACTGTTACACCTGGTACCTGGAGGAGGGGCACGCCCTTCCCCATATCCTGTCCAGGGTAGTATCAAACTAGATTGAATCTACCTGAGCTTTATTTCTTCTAGACATTTTCATTTTTTTTTACACTTTATTTACAAGCCACTTCTCACCTCTTCCTTTGGCCGGCGGCTAAATTTGCAGGCTAGTCATGATCATCTTTCGTCTATTTATCCCTGGTCGGGGCCGGGAGAGTTAGGGTATTTGTTCACCCTTCCCTCTTGGCTCCGTTTTTTAACTTGCCCTCATTCTCCTCGCCCTTTACTCCTCCTGCCCTCACCACACTTTCTCTCCCTTATCTATTCTTTTGCGCACCTCGACCTACCATACACAATATCATTCCTCTTTTCCACACTAAGTTATTTCTCTCCCAACCCTTCTCACACCCTGACACTGCCCATCCATTCTTCTTATATGTCTACACAACCTTAGAACACTTTCACTCGCAACCTCATCCACCCCCTCCTTATAAAATAGATACAAACTTAGACCTTCATCTCCCTCTAATCCGCTCACATTCGCTCCCATTTGTCGCTCCTCATCCGATTTCCAAATCCGGGCGTCTCGAGGCAAAGTTGAAGGAAAAAGAGAAAGCAACTGAGGAAGAAGTTTGCTCAAGATTATTCTTTATTTAATTTCAGGAGCCACAAAAGGGGCGCAGTCCCCGAAATTATAAAGAGAAACAATATTTAGGTTACTTGAAAAAAGCCCCCCCCCCCACTAAACAGAATAACAAAACAATCACAATAACACAAACCAACAAACTATAAACAAAATAACAATAACAAAGGCATGTCCAGGTGCCCCAGAGTACACCTGCCTCTCTCGGGGAGCTCAACTAGCTACCAACAATTTATTGAACTTAAAAAGTATGAAGGAGCTCCGCCCCCCTCTCTAAAGCTCCATCACATCGCAGTCCGGTGTGTAGGAGGAGCCTGCCCCCAACACAAGACACAAGTGGTAGTGACGTCGTCTATCACATTTTGGGGACTGGTAGCGCACACAAAGCTCGCCCGGACTAGGAAATTAAACCTATAAGTGGAGTCCAGTCTGGGAGCCCTAGTAATCTTCACAGAAAGGTCCAGGAATTCGCTCTTTCAGAAGGCGCTGCGTCCTACGAGTGTGTCCAATTCGGAGACGACAGAAAATGGCTTGATACCGTCGAGACATTGTGAAATAGGCAAGTGGGAAGTGAGGAGGCGCAGTGAGACGAGACTTTAAATTCCCCGGCGCTGTCTCTTATTTTCTTGGCTATGCATCCCTAACGACTACCCGGATCAAGGCCATGTAGTCTATTTATTTTTATTTATTTTGTTAAATTGAAGTTATTATAAGGGAGTAAAGAGAGATGTAAGTGGAATGGGAAAAAAATAATAGTAGATTGGCAAAGAGGATGAAGCCTGGAGTTCAGGCAAATGGCTGTTATAATTCGTTTAAAGAATATATTTACATCTAATATTTGGCAATGTTGATGGCTTTTAAGCTGTTATTATTAGTTGGTGTTCCTTTTGTTATCATTTCTCTTACTCTTTGTGTGAGTAGATATTTTTTTGTAAGTGAAAGAAAAGGCTGCTAATAATTATCATTAATATATCCTAATCGCTCACTAACTTTTCTTTCTAGCGATATAATTGGAATCTAATCGTTATTACATTTTCCCTGTTTCTCCCAGGCAACGAATATTTCCTTGGTGATTGTTGCTTTAGTTGGCAAGGATAATCCCTATTTGCGTTGTCTAATCCAGGCTTTTTTTCTTTTATTGATCATGAATTTTGAGGTTTCTGTCTTGAAATAGGTAATACTAAGGTAAAATTGAGTGTGGGATAGATTGTATTGTCCATCTACTTTGGAATTTTAGCTGATGAATTCTAATTCGTCACCTTCTTGTAGCATAATGACGCTCTTCGAAATCTTGCGTGCCTTATGGCATCTTTGTTAATGTCTAGGAGTACCCTGACTTCATCTCATAGATTGAGAGCCATCTTTTTTTCTACGTTTAATGGATTTATTTAATGGTTTAACATTTTCTGAACTATGGATGTCTACTCCCTTTCCTTTCTGTTCGACAGGTGCATGTCATGATGTATAGGCACTTGTTTTGCACTCAATTCTTTTCCAGTTTCAAGGTTTTCGAAGTGCAAAGGAGAATAGGGGTAAGTTAGATCAGCGATGCTCTGAGTAGTGTCAGATAAGAATAATTTGCGGAAGTTCCTGAACCTATATAGAGTTCTGACTGTCATGGAACCTTTTTCAATTCGAGGTTTGACATGTTTCTTGTACCCAGCTGAAGTGATTCTCAAACTGAGTACATTGCAATTTCTCTTGTATGGATATCATTTAACTACCATTCCCTTTACATATGCTAGTTTTATTCTACCTAGTGCCACAATTTTAAATATGTCGCTGTTCGTCTGAATTTCCAATTTTGATTTGTATTCTTTGAGGATATTTTTGTATTGCCATGGCAGTCATTTGAGCTTGCATGGACGCAATTTTAATTGGACATTCAATCATCTGCGTGATGTCATAAGCGAATTAAGGTTTGATATAGTGGGGTTGAGTGGGGCTGGGATAACAACCACATGCATTAAAGACACAGATTAGTTAGGCACCCCCCTTGCAGTATACCCGATCGGAGGCAAAATTTAGGCCCCTCAATCTTTCATATATTAATGTATATTGCTATCTCCATGACGTAATGAGAGAGTATCATCTTTAAATTTTCACTTAGTCTCATATGGAGGATTTTGTATTACATCTTCCTTTGCCACATCTTATCAAACGCCTTCGAGACATTACGACCGATAATGTCAACATAAATCTCGTTCGAAAATGTTAAGTATTGCCATTTCCACTCTCTAGATCTTTCTAAAGTCGTACTGATGTTAGTTGTACAAGAAGTTTACTTGCAGACGGCTGACTAATAAATTCTTTAGGATTTTTCAGAGCTTTCCGCGTAAATTCACGAGTGAAATAGGACGGTAACTCTCTTTTCCGAAAAGTCAGTGGCGTACGCAGCTTTGCAATGAAAATTACTTTCGCAACTTTATACTCATCGATGAAGTAACTCGTATCTAGGTGGCGTTAAAATGCTCCTCATTCCATAAAAAATGCATGGAGTGGCATCGCTATAAATTAGTTTGCTCAGACAGGTTTTGCCTAAAGCTCTCTGCTTGGAAGAGTGAGGGACGCTTGTTTGCTCCCAATCATAATAAGAGTTTCGTCCCCTAAACGTCTGGTTTGCCTTGTTACCACCTGGTGAAAAGGGATGCGTTTATTAGATGTTGGTGTTAATTTCATCGACTATCCTGTTCTCCAACTATATCGAAGTTTTCATTTTCTTCGTCGATGATGTTGAAAATGTTCTTCCAGTGGTGGCGAAATATTCTTTCTGTCCTCTTCTTACGTTATGATTTCTCTTATTGAGTTTCGGATTTCTAATTTGGGTTTAGGCGGGATTACTTTTAGAATTCTTTGTTTGCTACTGTTGCTCCAATATCAGCTGGTTCAGTTCCACCTTTATTTTGCTCTTTCTTGATATAATTAGTTTCTATGATCCTCTACCGATGTTTTACTCGTGAAATTCTCTCAACTCGCGATGTCGTATTTCCATGTCATTAGATTACCTACAAGTTGAGGGAAAGATGCTTAAAATTTAGATGTATTTTTCCCAGTCCTCTTTGCAGTATTTTTTGGGAGATGTACATTGGGACTATATATGGGTTTCCTAGTAATTGTAAGGGAAATTTCTACATAATCGCTGCTCCGAAATACTACTGGTTTCATGTAAAAAATAAAATATGAGAAGAAATTGGCTAGGCAGATGTCAGACTTAATGGCTGTTCTCTCTGCAATATAGGTGAAGTTTAAGTATATAAAGCTTACCATACCCGGTTTTCTGCTCCTTAGCCAGATTCCTGGTATCTTTCATTGATATCACTAATATAGATGAGCGGAACTCGCTGTTCAAAATGCCCATGAGTGAGAAGTGGGCAAGAACCAGCGCCTCAGGGGTTGATACCCGGTGGCAATTATAATTCCCCCAAATTATCTCTTCGCTCCATTTGTGGGATGTGATTCATCCAAGTTTCCTATTTGTTGATATTTGATTCTATTTTGAGTATAATCGACACTTCATTGTACCTTTTCTGCCATTCGTTGGTACATGAACCTTCGTAGTTCTAAATCTCCACTTTTCTTTCCCTGTAATTGTGGCATGGTCAGCTATAAGAAAAATGTCGCAGCAATTTCGATAAAAATATTCTCTTCCATAACAATTTTTATTGTCTAGCCGTTAGTATTCATCTGTATAATTTCTAAGTTGTTCCTATTCAGGTTCGTGCACTACTCCTGTCTTTTTCCTTGACCTGTTTTCTGTGACTATATTCTAGGATCCCTGTTAGGATAAGTCTTTGGATCTCTGCTGGAACCTTGGCTGTGTTTTCTTGTTATTTTTTGTCGTCTTTCATGTCCTTTTTCAAGTTTGTTTTGATGGGAGTTTTCTTGTCGAGCTCGAGGGGTTGGCGATTTTATACCTCCGTGTCCGTGAAATGGGTGGAGTTTCCTTCTCGGAGACTGCGCTGCTGGTCTCGTTACCATCCTGTGTTCAGTCTTTATTTTTTGGTTTCCGTTTTCTCGGTCGAGTGTCTGGTATCTTGGTCTCGGCTAGCTTAGTCGCTTCTGCCTTTTTGTTGTATGCACGAATGCTTGCCCAGCGTTGACCCCTTGGATCTCACCGTTTAAGGCAACTTTAAAGGTTCCTGTAGAGTTAATCTTTGGGGGAATTTTATTTGTCGAAATTCACTTGCTTGTAGCATGCCATTCAGTGTATCCTCGTACGAGGGAGGGTCAATAAGTTTTGCATTCAGATATAAGGAAACGAGATATGAGGAAAAGTGTTTTATTATTTTTCTATATAACTACCCTCGACTTCAAATTCCCGACAACCAGAAATCTCCCGACTGCTGTTCAATCCACTCCAGGACATCTTCATTTTCCCTAAATCAGCGTCCACGCAGTGCAACCTAGAGCCAGTGGAATAAAAAGTAGTCGCTAGGGGCCAGATCTGGACTGTAGGAGAAATGGTTGAGCTCCTCGAATCCGCACTCGCGACGGGCAGCTTGTTCAACTCTGGCCTTGTGGACTTTGACGACGTTGAAGTCGTCATGGGGCGTGAGGTTTTTAGGGACCCAACGGACAGAGACTTCGTCATGGCCAAATTGTCGTGGATGATATTGATAACACTTCCATGTGATTTTCCAAGTTATCGCTTGATTTCTTCGACCATCCTCCGTCGATTTTCGAGGATCATCCTCTCCACACAGGCCACATTGTCCTCCTAGGTCACGTCTGACGGGCGTCCTGGACGAAAGTCATCTTCAAGGGACTCACGACCATGGCGGAACTCCTTATTCCAACGTGCAATGGATGCATAGGAAGGGGCGGTATCGGTGTACACTGCAACCATGCGTTCATGGATCTCTTTTGCATTCTTGCCTTCCTTGGTCAAAGATTTGATCACTGCGCGGTGCTCAACCTTCTCCATTGTTGAAAAATTTGTGACTAACGATCTGCGATCAGCTACTGCTTCTTAAATAGAGGAGGCAGGAGCGTGCGGCTGCAGGTCCTGACTTGACATAAGTTGTCCTAACATCCCCACAAACAGCCATCCCCCTTCCTTTGTTTTGCCCTTCCGATTCGCAAAAATTATTAACCGCCCCTCGTAGCATCCGGGTCTAGCAATATTTGCCAAATATGTGTAAATTAGGCACGTGCGGATGTTTGCATTTATTTCCACTGAGATTTCGACCACATGTTCTCGAAGGACGGTTTACATCTTTAGAGTTATGGTTGTGAAAGTTTCTCTTTTTGCAACATTGCTTTCTTCCTGTTCCCGTTCGATTATGTACTATTGTTTGGGCCAACTTGTTGCAGTGTTCTATGAGGTTCGCTGCAGTTTATGCATATATTGGTCCTGAAGTTGCAGTTTCCGTAGGAAGGACATCCCTCCTACGCGCATTCAGAACACAAAATCATGTCTTTGTTTTGGTAGTTTGTTGTGATGTCATCCTCCATCTTATAACATGTGGAGCAAATCTCTATGTTATATGACTCTCCTTTCAATGTTTTGGTCGTCTTTTATCGAATGGAGTGTAAGTGGTAATTTTACATCCATCTTTTGTCTTGGAATCTTAGCACATGGCCTGCCCAGCTCCATTTCAGGTTTCTTATAGCTTCCGCAATATCCTCAAGCTTGGTTTGTCCACGTATCCAAGTGGCTGATTTCCTGTCGCGCTAAGTTATCCCCATCATAATGCGTTAATGGGCTTGTTCTTTGTGCTTTAAGTTTTAATTTGAGTTTTTCGGTCAGGTTCTAAGTTTCTGCTCGATATGTCATATGTGGAATTATATATTGGTCATATACTTTTCTTTTCAGGAATTTTTCCTTGGAAAATTATGCTTTCCTTTCCAAATACCTTCAAGCCTAGAGTAGCCCCCGATGACATTGTGGTCTGTTGAGTTAGATCAGGGGTCCCAAAACCTGCTAGCCCATTGACCCCTTCATAGAATCTTTGACTCCTCATCGACCCCAGGCATGTACTTGAAAATAAATAAATAGAAATTAAGTTTAAGTACCAATTCTGATGTATTTCAATAAGGAAAAACTGCATACCAAACCCTACAAGTCTGTTTTTCTGTGTTCCCCTCCTTTGGAAATTTATTTCATTAAATATGAGGAGAAAAAAAATGTTTATTATTATTGTGGAGATCATGAAAAATGAGCAAACTTATGAACATAATGTTGAAATTTACCCATAGAGGGGTTCAAACGTATCAAAATACGTGGAAATACAGTATTATAAATGAATATGTATAAAATGTTAGATTGGGTAACAAAAAAGGGAAAAGCGCCTAATATTAATGTGATAGAACGAGTTGAATCTGTGTTAAATTCAACTCCTATCCCATATTAGTTAAAACCTCGAGGAGGCCCACGTGCATCTTCGATTCGAGGCTTGGAGTCTTATCAACAGCTGCCGGACGTCAATGTTTAAACAAGGAGGTTATCGTCCCCCCGTTCGCCCCCATACGCCGACCTCGCCAGATCGAGTTAGGCTTATGAACAGATAAGGCATTTTTCTCCGGCCCAGCTGTGCGTTCCCTCGAAGCTTCCACCCCATTCTCCCCCACGCCTAAGGAGATTTCCTGGCTATTTATATGGAAACTTTACCACTAAGATCAGATTGGAGATCCAGATTTTCGTCGCGAAACATCACCACGACCCTCTCTCCCTTTGTGCGCCAAGGGACCTCGGCCTCGAGATTCACCATCACTTGTCCAGGAGGACAATATTCCTTGAGTGCCAAAGGTTCGAGCCTTTAGTGACGTCAAGTCCCCAAGGCATCCCCCCCTGTTGTTCAAGGAGAACAGTATTAGAACAGCCATTGTTCGTTTTGAGCCCTTCGCCAAGAAACGGTTCTCATCCCCCCCCTATTGTTCAAGGAGAACAGTATTAGAACAACCATTGTTCGTTTTGAGCCCTTCGCCAAGAAACGGTTCTCATCTTCCCCCTATTGTTCGAGGAGAACAGTATTAGAACAGCCATTGTTCGTTTTGAGCCCTTCGCCAAGAAACGGTTCTCATCTTCCCCCTATTGTTCGAGGAGAACAGTATTAGAACAGCCATTGTTCGTTTTGAGCCCTTCGCCAAGAAACGGTTCTCATCCCCCCCCCCTATTGTTCAAGGAGAACAGTATTAGAACAGCCATTGTTCGTTTTGAGCCTTTCGCCAAGAAACGGTTCTCACCCCCCCTGTTGTTCAAAGGAGAACAACATTAGAACAGCCATTGTTCTTGAGCCCGTAGACAAGAGACGGTTCTCATCCCCCCTTTGTTCAGAAGAGAACAACCTAGAACAGCCATTGTTCGTCCAGCCGTTCGTCGAGAACGGTTCTCCTTCCCAAGACGCCACGTCAGGATCCTTTCATCCCCCCCTTCGGCTGGAACTCGCCAGCGGACCGAATATTCCTTCAAGTACCTTCGACTGCACCCTAACGAAGTTACGTAAGCCAAGCGTCACCTTTTGAGTATTGATCCCTTATTTGTAAATTCTATCCTGTGCTTTAAATGGTTTATCGAACCATCCCATCTCTTTAACTCCATATTTGTTTTACCTTTTTTTGATCCCTTAAATCCTTGGATTAGCCCGAGTCTCCACGACCCTTTCCATTCTGTTTGTCAATATTTTCCGGTTTTTTTGTGTTTTGTTTATAGTTATTATTAATAAAACTCTATTTTATTAATGATAGCAATATTATTATCCTTGAGCTCAGTTCCACTTCTTAAGCATTTTTGAAGATACATAATATCGGCCGCCAAGACAGTAAAACGCACTCTAGAGATAATTAAGGAAGTTCCCTCAACGAATAGTGTTATATATAGTATCGTCGGGAGTCATTCTACGACATATATATATATATACTATTTAATTTGGTATCAGGTGTGTAAGGTTTAACGCTATATCTTTGCAAACACTGGTCTCAGTCGAGTAAAGCATAGTGTTATTCGTTATAATAATAGAATATAGTAGTTCCCTTTTGTTTTAACGATTGCTATCCCCTTTTTTTTTGAAACTTAAGAAGCTGGAGTAGCTCAAGGAACGGTTATAATAATTTGTTTGTTTTTTTTTGTGATTTTAGTCAGTGGTTATTTAGATTGAGAAACCAAGTACGAATAGGTCAGTGCCCATATTTAGGTAGGCTAATTCTATAGAGGCATAATTCTTGTTGCAAGGAATTTTAGTTGGTTGACTAGTGCCCCCAAGTGCAAGATGACTCCGTTCGAAATCTTTAAAGCGCAAGGAGAGTCCTGTGGACTTTCCGGAAAAGAACTAATTAAGTACATTCAAGAGGAGCAAAAAAGAGAAAGAGAGAAACGGATAAGACAAGCTGACCATCAGATTGAATTAGCTTGGATTGAAGCAGAATTTCAAAGACAAATGGAAGTAATAGAAAAGGAAAGAGTAATCCGACGAGAAGAACGAGAAAGAAAAATACAACGAGAAGAACGAGAAAAAGAAATCCAACGAGAAGAAAGAAGGAAGGATTCGCGCCCCGTCCCAGGAAAGCTGACAAAGTTTCCGAGCCCCGTAAAACCCCCAAACTTCTTTCCCCAAAACCAACAACGGGACTCCAAACCTCCCGTTAAGACTTCTCCTCCATCTCTCTTCCCGAAGTGACCAACCAGATGCTTCACCTGTGGTGTAGAAAACCACGTGAGCTGGAATTGCCCCCAAAATTCTAGGCTTAAAAGCGGACCAGCCCACCAAGTTCACCAGATTAATGCAACCACGGCTCCCCCGGTGGTGCAGACACAAGCAGAAACTTCTCCCCATCCGTCAGGCCACCAGGTAAATTTTTTTTGGAATAAAAGTTCAGCGGGAACTTTGAAATATGAGGAGGGCAGCGTGGACAGCTGTCGAGTATTGACTCTCGTCAGGGACACAGGATGTACATGCTTCATCGTGTCCGACGAACTCCTCCCAGTGGCCTCTAACCACAAAAAATTTGCGGTGGTACGTGACTACCTTGGGCGGGCGAACAGATTCCCCGTCGCTAGATGTTACCTGCAGTGTCAATATTATAATGGCTGGGCTGAAGTCATTGTAGCACCAATAAAATTCTGTTCCGTACTTATAGGAAAGAGCCCCCAAGTAAGTTTCGACCCTGTGTTTCAGGCCGCCCTTCCTCAAGGCCGAGATAAGAAAGAAGCCCAGGAGCCCGTCCCCATCAGAACCCCGATACCGTCCGATTTCTCGGAGACCCCTAACCAGGACTTTAGGACGGAAAAAGAGGAATGTGATTCACTAAAACCCTTAGGTGATAAGGCCCCAGACAAGGACACGGAGACTGTCCTTGGACCCCAAGAAAAAAAGAACCCCCAACGCGCCCATGGAGATACCTTCGTAGAACTAGACGAAGCATCGGCGCTTGAAGAGGATTGCCCCGCGGAGTCCCTTAAGGTAATCCAGACAGTGTGCATCCAACCTGATGCCGATTACCCTCCTCATTCCCTACCAGGCGAGTCTTTGGAACCCTCTGACCTGGATAGTGACGCGCAGCTGACACCACGTCTGAAGAGCCAGCTACAAGAACTAATTAAATGGAATCACCATTTACCCACCCTATTAGCTCTTTTCGAACAACTGCGTGAAAATGGCCTCACCATTGGCCCCAGCAAATGCCAGTTTGCCCACGAAACCATCAAATATTTGGGTTTCAAAATAGGACAAAGCAAGTCAGGTCCCCACGAGAACAAGATTAAGGCAATCGCCCACATGCCCCTCCCAATTACAAAGAAGCCATTAAGATCGATCCTAGGATCAGCTTCTCCCTATCAGCGATTTGTTCCGAATTTCGCTGCAATTTTGGCCCCCCTATGCCCCCTTCAGGAAAAGAATTTCTCCGATCGTTTACGTTGGAATGATGTCGCTGTTTCCCATTTTAATAAGCTCAAAAGTAAGTTCATTTCTGCCCCCATTTTTAAGTTGCCCAACCCGGAAAAATCCTTTGGGGTTAAGACCGACGTGATCAACGAGGGCATTGGAGGTGTACTCCTTCAATACGTGGATGACAGAACGAGTCATCCAGTTGCATATGCTAGTCGTCAATTATTACCACGCGGAAAGAGATATGCCACTAGGGAAAAGATAGCTCTATCAATTATCTGGGTCATAGACAAATTTAAGCTGTACTTGATATGTAAAGAATGTCAAATAGGAACCGACCGCCGTCCGTTAGCCTATATTAGGAATGTGAGACACTCAAACGGCCGCATCATGCGCTGGAGTTTACTCTTGCAAGAGTATCGATTTAAAATAAATTATATCAAAGGTTCCGATAACCAGGTCGCTGACGCACTCAGTAGGAATGCGTTACCGAATAGTGTAGAACAATTGTATTCATAGGATTAGTATCTCCATGTAGGTATATACCGTCTTGTACGACTTAATTTAAGATTCTTTTGTAATATAGTTATTTAATGTATGTCTGAATTTTGTAACGCTCAATGTCTAATTTTTTTTTATGTATATATATTTGTTCTTATTAATTTACGTATAAATTATTTTGTCCCGTATGTACTAAGTTTATAACATTTCATTGTTCCATGCCCTTTTTTTTTTATTAAGTTGTATTAAAGGTTATTTTCCCCTGTAATCTAAAGATCAAAATAATCATGTATTGAGGTAATAATAGTTAGGTGCAGGAAGATACGGTTGGTACAAGAAAACGAGTTCCCTACAACGGAGCTCTATCGTTGTCCCTTCTCTCTTTTTTTTCGAAGTGACAACTTCCCCTGGAATGGAGGGGTGTGATAGAACGAGTTGAATCTGTGTTAAATTCAACTCCTATCCCATATTAGTTAAAACCTCGAGGAGGCCCACGTGCATCTTCGATTCGAGGCTTGGAGTCTTATCAACAGCTGCCGGACGTCAATGTTTAAACAAGGAGGTTATCGTCCCCCCGTTCGCCCCCATACGCCGACCTCGCCAGATCGAGTTAGGCTTATGAACAGATAAGGCATTTTTCTCCGGCCCAGCTGTGCGTTCCCTCGAAGCTTCCACCCCATTCTCCCCCACGCCTAAGGAGATTTCCTGGCTATTTATATGGAAACTTTACCACTAAGATCAGATTGGAGATCCAGATTTTCGTCGCGAAACATCACCACGACCCTCTCTCCCTTTGTGCGCCAAGGGACCTCGGCCTCGAGATTCACCATCACTTGTCCAGGAGGACAATATTCCTTGAGTGCCAAAGGTTCGAGCCTTTAGTGACGTCAAGTCCCCAAGGCATCCCCCCCTGTTGTTCAAGGAGAACAGTATTAGAACAGCCATTGTTCGTTTTGAGCCCTTCGCCAAGAAACGGTTCTCATCCCCCCCCCCTATTGTTCAAGGAGAACAGTATTAGAACAGCCATTGTTCGTTTTGAGCCCTTCGCCAAGAAACGGTTCTCATCTTCCCCCTATTGTTCGAGGAGAACAGTATTAGAACAGCCATTGTTCGTTTTGAGCCCTTCGCCAAGAAACGGTTCTCATCTTCCCCCTATTGTTCGAGGAGAACAGTATTAGAACAGCCATTGTTCGTTTTGAGCCCTTCGCCAAGAAACGGTTCTCATCCCCCCCCTATTGTTCAAGGAGAACAGTATTAGAACAGCCATTGTTCGTTTTGAGCCTTTCGCCAAGAAACGGTTCTCACCCCCCCTGTTGTTCAAAGGAGAACAACATTAGAACAGCCATTGTTCTTGAGCCCGTAGACAAGAGACGGTTCTCATCCCCCCTTTGTTCAGAAGAGAACAACCTAGAACAGCCATTGTTCGTCCAGCCGTTCGTCGAGAACGGTTCTCCTTCCCAAGACGCCACGTCAGGATCCTTTCATCCCCCCCTTCGGCTGGAACTCGCCAGCGGACCGAATATTCCTTCAAGTACCTTCGACTGCACCCTAACGAAGTTACGTAAGCCAAGCGTCACCTTTTGAGTATTGATCCCTTATTTTTCAATTCTATCCTGTGCTTTAAATGGTTATCGAACCATCCCATCTCTTTAACTCCATATTTGTTTTACCTTTTTTTGATCCCTTAAATCCTTGGATTAGCCCGAGTCTCCACGACCCTTTCCATTCTGTTTGTCAATATTTTCCGTTTTTTTGTGTTTTGTTTATAGTTATTATTAATAAAACTCTATTTTATTAATGATAGCAATATTATTATCCTTGAGCTCAGTTCCACTTCTTAAGCATTTTTGAAGATACATAATATCGGCCGCCAAGACAGTAAAACGCACTCTAGAGATAATTAAGGAAGTTCCCTCAACGAATAGTGTTATATATAGTATCGTCGGGAGTCATTCTACGACAATTAAATACATTAAAAATACATTAACATACCGTTTTATTGAAGTAGTTGACATCATTATTGGGAAGGATGTGCTTGTGAGAAGGAGAAAGATATTAATATTCGGTAGAAACAAGAACGGCACTCACAACAGTGCTACAGTGCTTTGTAGAGCTCCACAAAGAGTGGGTGGGTACTCTGCTTGGTTTTTCATATCCTCCATTCTTCCCCTTCTACAAACAGTTTTGAGGTCAAAATCTCGCTAATTCCAATTAGAAATTGACACAGCTTAAGATGGTCAGCAATTGATTCTATCAGTATTTTAAGCTTCTCTTACGAATGTCTTCTTTTAAACCCCAAAAGTTAAATTGACACAACATATCATTAATCAACCCCCTTTCGGCCCCTATGTACTCATCGACCCCCAGAATAGTCTCATCGACCACTTTGGAGACCCCTGAGTTAGATATACATATTTTTCTACCAACCTTTGCATTAAATTCTACAATGATGAGGAGGAAATGTGCTATGTATATTTTTAGGCTTTGCATGATGTCCTCGCCCTCCTCTCCTAAAACGAAAATACAGAGGAACAAGACTTAAAAGCCTAAGGGCTCCTCTCCCTCCGCGGGAGCCAAGAGGACGGACGTGTTCGCTGCCGTATCGATAAGCGCCTAAGCTAAGATCGGTACGTCCGGCCTCGTTGCTCCCTCGGGTTGGGAAGTCCCTGAACAAGACCAAAAGTGCACAGAGCGGAGCCCCTCATTGAGAGGCTACCTGGCACTTTCGAGCCGTTGGTTCAAACGCTTCCTCCTTATTTGCTCTAATGAAGGCAGCATGTTGGCTAAAGGCAACATGATCAATCGGAAGAGAGCTCTAGCTACTGAGATTGGTAGAGAGCCGAAGGTGACCAGTTCCTCGGACAGGAGCCTTTTGGCGAATGCGTCGAATTCCTCCGAGGCGGCCATGATTAGTGCCCTTCGGACACTTAATGGCACGCCGGTGAGTGTGACGCAGCACTCTACCATGAACTTTGTGAAAGGAGTGATTTATGCGAGAGAACTCGTAGATTACTACATAGATTTCGTCACTTTAGAGCTGGCCGGCCATGGAGCGGTGAAAGTCAAGTGTATAATGAGAAAACAGGGAGGGGCCTCGAGACCCACCCCTACACTCTTCGTCACATTCGACTATGACAATCTACCTGAGTTAGTAGGTGCCGGTTGGTATCGCTACCACGTAAAGGCATTCGTGCCACTGCCGCAGAGGTGCTGCTACTGCCACCGCTTCGGCCATACGAATTGCTCCTTTCGAACTTCAAAGTCGGATTTATCCGAAGTCTGTGTAAGTTGCTCCAAGGCCGCACACCATAATTACAAATTGTGTGTGGCCAAGGGTGTAAATTGCGAAGAGCCGCACCCGCTTCTTCAAAGAAATGTGGTGCGTATCTCCTTGAGAAGGAAATCCTTTCCGTTCAGGCACAGGATTGTCTCCCATTTCGCGAAGCTAAGGATGTGGTCCTGGCGCAGCCAACGCTGCCTGGGAGGTCCTATGCCTGAATGTTAAGAAAGACACCCTCTGTTCCTGACCCTTCCAGGCCTACGGGTACGGTCGTTTCCGTGCCATTCAAAACCTTTCTGCGGGTTCTACCTACCCCAGGCGCTCCCATGGTAAGGCTAGCGGAACAAAACGTTGACATCCCGCTGCGGCTAAAACCAGGGATCCCCCCGCCCCTTCCCCCAGCATGACCATTTCCCGTAAGGCGAAAGGGCCTGGTGCCTCCACCGAGTCGTTAGACTCACAAAAGGCAACACGCCTAAAGTTTGTTGTGAAGCCATCTTCCTGGATTCCTAACGCTGCCCACCAGAGGAGGACACCACTAGAGCAGCTTGGGCTCCTACGCCTACATCCAGTGGTAGGCTGGGTGGCTCGCAGACTGTGGATCCTCCAAAAGAGGGACTCCCGCCACCGAAGCCGCCCCGCTTGCATAAGGTTTTTTTTGGTGGGAGGAGGAAAAATCTCGCAAGACGAGCCCAACCTCCCTCGTTAAGTCCTTGAAGGCGACAGCGCCTTTAGCGCATTGTCCGGCTAACAACGGCCAGAGTTCTGCTTCCCGGAAGCATACAGTTATTCCGTCTTCTCTTCGAAGAGAGCCCACTCATCTCCTCCGAGCTAGGCATTGCGGGTATATTCCTTTAATGAAATTGCCGCGGATACCGAGCCAACTGGGAGCAGCTGCGGAGGCTCGTATCCTCCCGTTCCCCGTTAGCTATCCTTTTGCAGGAGACTATGCTGGCTGGACGCGTGCCCCTTGCCCACCCTCCCTGGGTATAGAGGTTTTGTAACCCAACTACCAAGAGATGGGTGCCGGGCAGTAGGATGCACGATTTACACCCGGCATGATGTCTGTTTTTTTCTTTGTTCTAGATACCTCCTTTCAGGCAGTAGCTGTTCAGTTACAGTTGGATAGCAGGTATACCGGTATTTCTGCTTACATTCCACCGCCAGCCACCTGCGGAGGCTCGTATCCTCCCGTTCCCCGTTAGCTATCCTTTTGCAAGAGACTATGCTGGCTGGACGCGTGCCCCCTAGTCACCCTCCCTGGGTATAGAGGCTTTGTAACCCAACTACCAAGAGATGGGTGCCGGGCAGTAGGATACGCGATTTAAACCCGGCATGATGTCTGTTTTTTTCTTTGTTCGAGATACCTCCTTTCAGGCAGTAGCTGTTCAGTTACAGTTGGATATGAGGTATACCGGTATTTCTGCGTACATTCCACCGCCAGCTGCCTTTGGAGCGAGGCACTTCCACCGCGTCGTGGTACGGTTGCCGAGGCCGATTCTCTTGCACAAAGATCTGAACGGTAGACATCTCTTTCTGAGGAGACTACCTGATTAACCCCAGGGGACAAGTCTTTGCCGACCTGATGGACGAGCTGGAGATAGGTGTCCTAAATATGGATGAGTTTACGCATCACTTACCGAGAATCGCTTCATTTTCCTGCCTCGATCTACTTTTGTGCTATCCGGATTTACATCCTGATTATTTTTTTATGGGGGGGGAGGGTCAATGAACTTTATGGTAGTGATTATTTCCCAGTCAAATATTATTTTCTGGTCCACTTCCCTCTAAAAGCCCACTCCGGAGGTTCTTGGCGCGGGCATGGTCGTGGTGGTCCGCATTTCAGGAAATGACTGATTTCTCTGTCTCAATCAAGGAGTTTAGGTTGGTATATAAAGCTGTTCAGTTCTCCGGCAACCTCATCGCAGTGAGCCTAACTACTATTCCTAGAACGTCTGGCCGTTTTGCACGCCAACTGCTCCTGTTGTGGACAGCCGAGTGTGAGGCGTCCCTCAAACAGAAGCGTTATACTTACATGTGTTATAAGCGCCGCCTGAACGACTTCACTGTTGGTGAATTTCGTCGAGCTAGGGATAGATTTTTTTGGTATATTTCGAAGTACCTTGCCACCCTTCTTGGCGGGCATACGTGGCTTTACTTAACGGGAAAACCCCTCTAGCAGAGGTGTTGAAGTGAGTCAAAAGGATCCGGAGGAAGTTCTCGCAGGAACCCCGCTCACCTCCCGTTCTCTCCAAGAAAATGGGACTGTAATCTCGGACCCCGCGTCCGTATCGGAATCCTTCGCGACCGCTTTCTCAGCATTCTTTAGCCGGGATGCTCCTCTGCCAGCATTCAATGTGCGCCGTGATGTCGCAGAAGGCCGCCAACTGGACTTTACCTATAGAGGTGGAGAACCATTCAATGACTGGTTTACTCTGAATGAGTTGCGTTCCACTATCACTTCGTGCGCGGACACCACCTCTGGTCCAGGCGATGTCCCGTACGTCATGCTTCGACACTAGGGTGAGCAAGGCATGCCTTCTGGAGTGTCGACTCCAGAAGGCATTGAACCGCGTCTCTTGCTATGCTGAAGCTCACAGGCTTCGAATTTCCTTGGCCAAAACTAAGGTGGTGTACTTCTGCCGACATCCACGGCTCCACCATGTCCCAGACTTGTTTCTCAATGGGGTGTGCCTGGAAGTGGTTGACTCGCACCGTTTTCTCAGTCTTGTAATTGATTGACGCCTCAATTGGGAGACTCATATTCTCACCCTTAGAGTCTCTTGTACCCGCGCCATAGATATTTTTTCCTCCCTGAAGTTCAGTGCATGCGGCACTGATAGGGCTATGCCCTACTTCTTTAACGATCCTTTGTTAGTTCTAAGCTCGACTATAGATACGACTTTTATGCATCCGCAGCCGAGCGTGTATTGCGGAAGGTGGAATGGAACACTACAGCAGCCTTCGCCTGGCGACCGGTATCTTTTGCACTTCCTTCATTGAGAAACCTACTTGTTGATGCTGAGGAAATGCCATGCACTTTGCTCCGTGTACAGTGCATTTTTTGCCTGTAAGCGCGAGCTTGGCGCCTCCCTTAGTCTCCAACAGCTCCCACTGGATCCGCAGTTGATCTCGGCGGTGCCTTTGCCGCCAAGAGACGCCAGTCATACCCTATGCTCTTTGAGTGCAGGGCTAGGAAACTCTTTCAAAGGCTAGGTATAGCTCTCGGACCGGTGTCGCCCCTGATTCTGCCTAGGATGCCACCCTGGAGGGTACCACCTTTGACTATTTGTCGCAACTTTTCTTCTCCCAAAGCTTCTACAGCACCGGAAGTATTGCGTTCGGCCTTTTTAGAGCACACTTCCTGTCACGCTGAAACCGTGCCAGTGTATACGGATGGCTCCAAGTAACAAGAAGGTGTTGGTTTCCACGCCGTATCCCTTCTGTTTGAAGTCAGCGGATCCTGCCATGCGATGCGTCTGTTTTCATGGCCGAGTTGGTTGCAATACACCGCTCGGTACGGGGAAAACGCGACGTATCCGGTTCGGAGAGCGGATTGTGATTTATAGTGACTCACAAAGCGCCCTAAGTGCTCTCGGGGCTTCGGAATCTCAGAATCTCTTGATTCGCGATATCCGTGATACAATGGTTTTGGCGAGCCTGGCGGATGTCGAGATTTTCTTTTCCTGTGTTCCTGGACATGTAGGAATTGCGGGGAATGAACGCGCCAACCAGACAACTGGGCGACCAGACAAGCGTTTCACTCTCTCTCGCACCGATTGCATGGCAGGAATACGGGAAGCACTCCGGGCTCCTTGGCAAAGAAGATTGGAGACGGTCGAGGGAATTTAAAGTTGCGTACCATTGCACCGCGACTGTTCCCATGGACCAACCCCCCCCCCTCCCCAATGCCGTGACAACTTCAAGTTGCTTACTTTAGTCTCCGAATTGGACACCCAGGGCGGGACGCACCGGCATTTGATGGAGCGGTCAACTGCGCCCTATTTCGAAGACTAAGTTGTTTCGCAGACTGTTCGACAGATTCTTGCTGAATGTCCCAGTCTTGGCGATCTTTGTGCACGTTACCTGCCACGGTGCGGGAGGAGCCGGGTCACTACCAATTGTCTCTTATACTTGGGACGGATTCGTTCGCACTGACTCGTGGGCTTTACGACTTTTTGGAGGATGTCGACCGGCTCCACTTCATTTGACTGTTTGTTGTGGGTCACATGCTGCTGCGTTGGGGGGTTCGGGCCTACTCCCGACGCTGAAGCGCACTTCCTTCGTGTTACCTTTTTGCTTTTTTTTTAGCCTATAATCTTTTTACCCTTGTTATTTGTTATTTTTAAATATAGCTTAGTGGTAAGCTGTAGTGAGTACAGAAACTTATGCCCAAGTTGGCAGTCGCCACATGGGCTCTTAAAAAAATGCGTCATGTCATCATTGAATCTATCTAATTATTCCAGGGTATTAGAAGATGTCGCTGTATAACTTATGCTTTCAGATATGCCATGAAACCCTCCTACTATTTCTTTGATGTCTCTATTCACCTGAAATCCAACTCCATGCTACCTTTGAAACAAGTGGTGATGCTACTTGTTTTATTGATAGTTTCCCCATATCGTCTGGTTTCACATAGACCAATTATATCCCATTTAATATCATTGACTACTATGAGATGCGGCGTCTGCGTAATGTTCCGCAGTTGTAAGTTACAATGTACAAGTCTTTATTTAGTTTTTCATATCGTAAATGAGTACCAACAACGAAAAACTATTTAACCTTTATTTTCAAGAGTATTTTGTTACTTTGTAAGTATAATTGGTAACACCGAAGCAACCACCCTGCATTGGACCATTTCAATGAAGTCACAGCCAGTTGTATGAGTCAGTTGGTTTCTTGGCTTTAGATTGCAAATTGGATATTTTCTGTTATTATATTAACCTATGATTGTTAACAATAGTATTTATATATGTTTGAGATAGTTTGTCAATTATTTTAATAGTTTGATTTTGTCTGTTTAGGTAGGTTTTAGCTATAAATGGTTTAACAGAGTGATTTGAATCCTCGAAAATTTGATAAATAAACGTTTTACTGAAAAAAACTAAATTAAAACAGAAAGAAATATGAAAAACTAGTTGTTTTAAATCAAATAGTCAGTGTTATTATGAAAAAAAACTAATATCGGTTGTCGTAGACTAGGCTCTCGACGATATACCATATATAACTATTCGTTGAGGGAATTATTATAATATTTCGAGTGCGTGGTAATCTGATTGACCGAGGTTAGTCCAAAAGGGATGGCGGGGGGGGCTAGAGAGGCTTATTTATCTTTAATATGCTTAAGGAGTGGAACGGGGCACAAGGATAATGAATATGGCTACCATTAATAAAATAGAGTTTTATTAATTAAACTATCAACAACACACAAAATTCTTTTTTACATAAACGGAGAATGAAAAGGGTCGTGGGAATATCTGACTAATCCGAGGATTAAGATTGGGAGAGATCTAAAAAGATGAACAAATAAAAATTAAAGGGGGGGGGGGAATGGTTCGCTAAAGCATTTAAAGCACAGGGTAGCGTTGACAAAAGGTTAGATGATTAAAGGTAATGCTCAGCTTACGTAATTACAAAGTTGTTGTGCAGAGGAAGACGATGCGAAGGAATCTTCGGTCCACTGGCGATTTCCAGCAGAAGGGTTCTTCGGGGGGTTGTCCTTAACGAAGGGGAAGGACTGTCTTCGAAGAGTGCGAGAGAAGTGGGGCTCAGAAGTACGAGCGATCTTTGTGATAGCAAATCGGAGATGTTCTAGATGAACAATGGAGGTTATTGTTGAAACCAAGCGTTCTCTTGAAGAACGTTAAAAAAGGGGGGAATTAAATTATCCTGACGTGATGTTTTGGGAACAAGAACCGTTTCTTGACGAACGGGCTTGAAGAACAATGGCTGTTCTAACGTTGTTCTCTTTCTGAACAACAGGGGGGGGGGTGAGAACCGTCTCTTGTCAAACGGGCTCAAAGAACAATGGCTGTTCTAACGTTGTTCTCTTTCTGAACAACAGGGAGACCTTGTTGACTTGGAGTCTCGAAGGGCACAAACCTTGGCACTAAAGGGATATTGTCCTCTTCTGGACAATAAGGGGGTTCTCGATGTAGAGAGTTCCTAGGTGCACAAGGAAGACTGGATCGGCGTGATGCCTCGCTAAGATAATCGGGATCTGATTCAATTAAGGAAAGCTATTGTATAAGTACCCGGAGCAAACTCCATGGCGTAGGGGATAATTGAGTGGAGGACTTTGAGAGAATGCCCCGGTCGCACCTAGGGAAAAACCTTATCTCTCCATAAGCCTAATTTAATCTGGCGAGATCGACGTATGGAGGTGAAACGGGGGAGTGAACCTCCTTGATTAAACATTTGCTATGGTGGGTGATAACGCGCTCTGCTTCCTTTCGCAGATGCACGTGGGTAGCATGTGTTTCTAACATGTGATAGCAGCTGAATATAAGTGGCGTCAGACCATTCTATCACAACGGTCAAGATTTAAGCACAAAAAGGGTTAGAAAATGTAGTCGAAAACGAAAAAAAACAACTCCAAGAACAGATAGAAAATTGATACAACAGGTTCTTAAGAATAAAAGAACATATTTCAGGAAGATCTTTATCGAGCTGGCATAAGAGGGTGCTAACCTTGCCCAAAGAACTGTGAATGACTGGCCTTTGGAAGCTGAATAGAAATCATATCGCCCGAGAAAGAAGCCTCGACACACGGAAACAATGATGAAGGCACGCTATTCCTGGGCATAGAATCACCTTGAGTGGACTTCAGAACAATGAAAAAGGTAAGAATGACGTATCTAGCTAACCAGCTACCTGTAATTAATAAAAAAAACATTAATACCTACTAACTTTAGCAGTGTTGCCTTTTGTAATGGCTCCAATCTTTTCAAACCATAAAGTTTATTTGATGATTCATTACTTCAATGGCTTTTCCAATACCTATATTGCTGTTCAACTACTATGTTGTATTTCTACTTTTGCAGGTAGTTTTCTCTGACGAATCACCATTGCAGTGGTAGGTGACCGCGTGCAGAGTGTAAGAAGGCAGCCTGGAGAAGAGTTTTTGGCTAAATGTTTGAGGAAAACAGTAAAATTTCCAACGAAAATCATGGTGTAGGGAGCCATTTCTGTGTATGGAAGTAGTCGTTTCACATTATTGAGTAAACTATAAACCAAGAAAAGTATATAGAAGTTCTTAAAGGTCGTTTACTGCCTTAAATAAGGGAATGGTATGGCGACAGACCTTGGATATTCCAACAAGACTCGGCCCCATGTCATACAGCAAAATCAGTGAAGGCATGGTGCGCACAAAACGGACTTCAGCTGCTTCCATGACCCTTAAATTCATTGCACATGAATCCGATTGAAGTTTATGGTGTGTGTTTAAGATGAAATGCATACAGAGCCCATTACGACAAAACAACGACTCATATGCCGTCTTATTGAAGTTTGGTTCAGATCTAAGCGAATTTAGGGAATGTGCAAAACATTGATCCATGCCAAGACGTGTTAAAGCATTTATGGATACTCTGGGTGGCAGAACTGCTTAATTATGAATCTTGAAGACCAAATATTATGCCATTGTGTCAAAATAAATCTATTTACAATCAATAAAATTAGTTTTATTAACTTTTTGTAGAAATTTTGTAATTTTGGGGGGAAAAATCCATAATAATTTCGCTACTACTGTAATGTGCAATCATCTAAATCTAATAATTTGCTAAAAAATTTATGTGAATGCTGGTACCATACGCAATAAATTCTCGGACCTAGAAAAAATTGTATTTACTGAAAATTATGATATCATTAGCTTTACAGAATCATAGCTAAATATTAAGGAGATAGATTTTCTAACTGAATATAAACCTCTTGGTTTCCTAACATTCGAAATTACTAGAGTTAGTAAAAATGGTGGAGGCTTACTATTTTCCATCAAAGTAAGTCTTAGCTCTATTTCACTGTCAAAACTCTTAAATTTTAAATGTTGATATAGCTTACATTCACTTAAAAAAACTATCAAGGAACAAAATTGAATTAATATACAGACGCTCTGGTATGTCAATGCAAACTGACCAAGATTTACGAACAAATTGCAGAAATAAGTAACAATCGAGTTACCGTAATTTTTGCTGATTTCAACTTATCGGTATCTATTGGGTTGAGGAATAAGTTCTTGCGGTTTTATCAAATTTATTCATTACCATTAACAATTTTAGAAAAACTTTATTTTTAATTGATAACAATATGCAATTTAATCAATAATGTATTCTCCATTGTTATTTACGACTTATTCCCAACGTTCAACTAGTTTTTCGATGCCTCTGCAATAAAAATCTCTGGATTTTAACTCGAAGAATTCGTCTAACCAGGTTCTTAATTCCACATCAGTATTGAACGAAACGCCGCGCAAATTGTTGGAGAGCGATCGGAAAAGATGGAAATCCAAAGAAGTCGAGTCTGGCGAATGTGGAGGATGCGGCAGGATTTCCCAATTGAGTGTTTGGATGGCGCCTTTTGTCATATTGGCCATGTGAGGACGAGCATTGTCGTGTTGCAGAATGACTCCATAACGTCGATGAGGTCGCTTTTCACGAATAGCTTCGGTGAGTCGATACATTTGTTGAACGTAGAGTTCCGCATTGACAATCTCGTTGTCTGCAAGGAGCTCATAAAGAATGATGCCCTTAAAATCCCACCACACACACAGCATCGTCTTTCGTGGATGAGGTCCTTGCTTTAATCGCGGAACTGTTTTTTTTATTGGGCTAAGCCATTGTTTTCGATGGTTCATGTTGACATAAACACGAAATCTGTCCTTATATCCACGAGTAGCCTTGTGACGAGCAGGAAAACCTGCGGCAATCGTGGAGCGTTGAAGCTTGTTGCTTTCGCTCAAAGCGTGCGGAACCCATGCACCGAGTTTTTGAACTTTCTCAAAAGAATGAAGGTGATTCGATACAGTTTTCTGATCACACACCAATTGTACAGCCAACTCTCTAGTCGATTGACGAGGATTTTCATGAAGAATGTCGTTTAATCGATTTTCATCCAACTTAATGGGGCAACCAGAACGCTCTTCGTCATTAAGATTGAAATGACCGTTTTTGAAACGTGAAAACCACCATTGAGCTGTCCTTTCTGATAAAGCATTTTCTCCGCACAAAGCACAAATATCGCGACGAGCTTCGGCTGCGTTTGCATTGTTCTCGTCTCGATTAAAAATGAATAACAAGTGTCGAAAATGCGCCTTTCTTTCAACTTGACATTCCATTTTGAGGGCACAGAACCAAAATTATATTAACACAACTTTTAAATAAACCGCAATGACTTATTACTCAACTTCAAGACGTAGCCTAAGCAAAAGCCTAATAGTCTATGCTGTTAAGAGACGTAGCCTAACCTTTGCAAATTTTGCTCTCATTATTTATTATTGTTTCTTAATATGTGCACAAATCACGTCAACAAAATTTAAATCAACACAACATTAAAAAAACGCAAGAACTTATTCATCAACCTAATAAATGAGACAACGCACTGCCTTCACATTCTGGACATGAATTTTATCCTAACTTGCAAGAAATTTCGCTCTTTCAACTTGTCCAATCTCCAAGTCGTGGAAATGATATGTACTTGACCGTGTATTTGCAACATAAAAAGGCCTGGCTGGTGATCTTAAGTTAGTTATACTTTAGACAACTTATTACGTTGGGCCCAACCTTGGCAAATGTGCTTCAACGCGAATAAATGCAAAGGCTCCACATAGGAAATCAAAATGAGAAAGCATCTTATTCAATAAATAGAACACGATTGAAAAGCGTAGACATGGAAAGCCAAAAAGTTAATCAAGGAAACTAAAAAATGCCATGGAGGTACACATAGCGAATCAAAGTAAACCAACTTTATAGAATTCTATAGCTATATTAGAAAGAAAGGGGTAGAAATATCAAATATTGGACTATTAGTGAATGAGAACTGGGATTTTATAAACGGTAAAGAAGAGATGAGTACCACCCTTAATATATTCTTCGCATCAATATTCACTACAGACCACCAAATATTATTCTTTCGCCAAGCCAAATAGATGATTCAAGCGCTCCACAATATGTTACCTTAAGTGAAAATGATGTGTTAAAACTTAAGGGAGAGCTAAACTCAAACAAATTAGTAAGACCGAACACTATCTCACGAAGAGATCTATAAGAAGCTAAGAATGAGCTTTCCAAACCAGTTACATTTCTTTTCAATAGATCTTTGCAGACAGTGGCTATGCCAGACAAATGGAAGCTCGCTAATGTAACACCAATATTTAAAATGGATAGCAAATCTATACCTAGTAACTATCGCCCAGTTAGCTTAACCTCCGTTGTGTGAACAATTCTTGAAACACTCTATAAGGAACAGAATCGTGAACTATTTAGAGACAAACAACAGTCTTAAAGAAACTCAGCATGGCGTACGTAATAACGTGACTGCCTCTTAAACCTTTTAGACTTCTTCCTCTATATTCTTAATCTATGTATACAACGAGGCCTTCAACAAAGTTCCTCCTAAATATCTAATGATAAAATTACAATCGCACGGAATACAGGGCGATATATTAAGATGGATTTAGAATTTGCTTAGCAAAAGGAGGTAAAGTAGTTATAAATAGCTCAATGCAACTAGTGGGGTTCCCCAAGGCTCAGATTTAGGGCCTGTCTTCTTTCTAATCTATATTAACGATATTGATGAAGGTCCGCCGTGCACAAACTCAACTCGCATACGAAAGCAGAAGAGATGCAATACTTTATAATCGACCGATCTAATTACACAATGGGAAATGGATGTAAATTTTTATTTAAACCGTTTAACATACACGAGTATAAAAGAAATGTTTTCATCCAGGTTGTCAACTTATGGAATGGTCTTCCTCATTGCGTCATTGCACTAAAATTGATTCGTTTAAACATAAACTATACAAATACTCTACCTCAAACTCAAGACCCGACTACGTTTATAAGGGAGTAATATTTTCTTTTTTACCTTTCCACCAGTTAGGAAAACATAAATGATAAATTCGAGAAAGTTTAGTAAACTTAGCCAGATAATGTCTGTATGCAGCTTCTGAATGATCGAATGGTCTATTATTGAATGATATTTCCTTTGTATTCTTTTGTATCATCAATAAACACCCAAAATGTGTTCTTCAATCTATCTCTGTCTTTCTTTTCTCTATTTCTCTCTCTCTCTCTCTCTCCAACTTTCCCTCTCTGTCCCTCTCTCTACCCCTCTCTCTTTTTATCTCTCCCCCTCTCTTTCTCTCTCCCTCTCTATTTACCATCTTTTCTCTCCACTCTCGCATATCTATCCTTGTTTCTCTTTATTTCCTCTCTATTTACTCGTTCTCTTTCTTCCTCTCTCTTATTTTCCTCTCTCTCTCCATTTTTTTTTCATCTCTAGAGATAGGTCCTGACAGATACAGGACCTTGCTGCATTATAGACCTCCTGCTCAACTCGTTGAGAAGGATAGAGATCTGTACCGGCTACTAGGTGAACTTGTTGAGGACAGAGTGTGTATCGTCATGAGAGACTTCAACACTCAAGCTTACTGGAAAACCAGATAACCCTGTGGCGAAGACGCACTGCTCCTGGAGTTCGCGAACAACGAGTTCCTGACTCAATGGGTGAGAGAGCCGACGAGAGGCAATAATATTCTCGACTTGGTGTTCACCTCTGAGGATGACATCGTTGAGGGGCTCTCTGTAGCCGAGGAGCTCGGTGGCAGTGACCAGCGACTAGTTAGATTTGTTGTCAAGGTCCTCAAGGTAGAGTCGGCGACTCGTGAATCGAGGAAGCTTGATTTGAGAAGAGCAGACTTTGCAGGTCTTCGTGCTGGATTGGCTGATGTGAGGCTGGAAGGGTGTGAAAATGTTGGAGATTCGTGGAATAGTTTTAGAACTACGTTCATGAGTCTTCAATCACGATTTATCCCTGTGAAAAGCTTATGCCAATCTTATGTTCAATCAAGGTGGTTTAATCGAGAAATTCGTCAACTGCTGAGGGAGAAGAGAAATGTGTACCGGCAGTCAAAGATTTCTGGTGACTTCGATGAGTACCGTAGGCTAGCTAGGAGTGAAGTCCAGCATAAGGGCGGCAAAGCCAGCCGAGGAGCTCCGAGTGGCAAGACTTTGCAAAGAGAATCCCAAGGAGTTCTTTGGTTATCTAAACAGCTGTAAACAAATCTGCCGCAAGAATGGCCATTTGGCGAATTAGGAGGGGGCGTTAAGGCACTCAGATGCAGAAATACAAACCTCCTGAACGACTACTTCTCTTCATTGTTCACTGAAGAGTGTGGTCCCATCGCTCAATCCATGGACTCTTACTTGGGTAAGAAGCTGGAGGAAATGGACTTCACCCAAAGCGAAGTATAAAAAAAATCAATGACTTAAAGACGAATAAGTCTCCTGGCCCGGATGGGTTTCTACCTAGGGTGTTGAAAGAAGTGCGTGATGATGTGTTACGACATCTGGGCACAATTTTCAACATGTCAATCCGGGCTGGATGTGTTCCTAGAGACTGGCGTGAGGCGGAGGTGACTCCTATCTACAAAAAAAGAGACTCTAGACAACCGTCGATAGTTGGTAAACTCATGGAAAGCGCCATGGTGGACAAACTTACTATTGAGGAGTTTCCAGCACGGGTTCCGAAGGCAAAGGTCATGTTTGACGAATCTTGTGGAATTCTTCCACTTCGTTTTCAGTGAGCACGATGGAAACAAGGCGGTGGATGTTATCTACTTTGACTTTCAGAAAGCCTTGGATAAGTTACCACACCGCCGCCTTCTCCTGAAAGTGTGTGCACTCGGAATAGACGGAAACGTAGCAGGTTGGATAGAGAACTGCTTAAGCGGCAGACGGCAACGGGTGGTGTTGAATGGACAGGTTTCTGAGTGGCTGCCCGTTATTGTCTGTGTTCCTTAAGGTTCTGTCCTGGGACCACTACTGGTCATCATCTATTGTTCCTCCCCAAATTACAAGATTGCTTTCCCTTTCCAGCCTACCAATGATATCATCTCAGATATCTCTCTGCTTCTCGAGGATAATGTTCTTCATCTCATCGCTTAGTTATCTCATTCTGGCTCTCCTTTCCCAGTTTGGACCTGTCCTGCCCACTTCTTTTTAATATTTTTCTATGTTCCCAGGCGATATGCATCATCTCGTCCGTCCACCTAGGTTGTCGGAGCAATTTATATAAGATTCTGAGAACGCATCTCTCCTCAGATAGTATCAGGAGATCAGTGATTTTGTTTATCTCATCATTTTCTTTAAGGTTTCCATCGCTCAGATCAGCTGGCTGGTATTCGCTGAGCATCTCTCTATACAGCTTCCAGTTAGCTTTCGCATAACTTTTTCTAAGTGGGGCGGTCTTGAAAATTGGGGAAAGCGAGATTGTGGTGGTGATTTGGATGTGAGCGCTCGGAATCACGGTTCCTAGTTGATTGCTGATGTTGAAGGGGAAGTTTCTACTCGCTAACACTATGTCCGATTTTGTTGCCGACCGTGGACTAGGAAGATCGGAAAATCTGGTCCGACCCTCTAGAGTTTGTCCCTTTCAAGTAGTAGCTCTAGGTTCCTCCCCTTTGGTCGGTGCGACCGTAACCAGGTGCTTGACTTCTGGCGTTTAGGTCGTCGCCTAGCAATGCCAGTCTCCTGTGTCCGAAGAGGGTGAGGAAGTTAGTGATTGGCAGGTAGTTACGACGGCGCGGCTGGTAGGCAGCTGCCACGATTAAACTTCCAACCAGGGTCGGGATTTCGATAGCCATGAATGATTCTTATAAGTCTGGTAGCATGTGTATGTTGGTTTTTTTTCAGATCTCGATGGCTGCGCCGTCGAATCGATCCCGCGTGTGTTTTTTGTTAATGACAGTGTAATTTAGAACTTTTACTCTGTTTCTTTCTGTATTAACGTTTCATGGGTCAGAGTGGTGCCCTGAGAGTAGCATCACTCTGACCCGTAAAATGCTTAACAAAACACCTCCATCATCCGGCAACTCCAAAACCACTGGACACTGCAAATGGCTAAAGCCGTCATTGTCCAAGTAAAGAAACCCTTTCAATTAGAGTGCAGCTTCAAACAGTAACCATCCTTATGGCAGCTCGGTGTCTTCGTAGTGACTGCCCATAATACCCGCTAACGCTAATCGCATTTCCCTTTTCCTTGTCGAACATTATTTGTTATTTATTTTTCCTTGAATGTGATTGGTCACTTTATGGCGCTCATGTTAGAAAAAAGCTAACTTTAATTCCCCCTTTAAATTTCCCTTATCTATGATTGGTCAATTTAACAGCTAACGTTAGATTGCACTTAAAATTTCCTTTATCTAAAATTGGTCAATTCTCTAGCGCTTATGTTTAGGTCAAAAACTATATATAGTGTAGGATCTCGTAAATCATTGCATTTGGCTCATTCTGGAAGACTTGAAGTGAATTGCAAAAGTGAAGTCCTATTATATCTACTTTCGGAATACTTTATTGCGAATCATAGGTGAAGAGAATACCTAGAATCTGAAGATCACCGTCTATTGGGTCCTGCTGAGATCGACTGAACTGTTCACACGGTCAACAGCGCGTGTGTGCCTGCTTGGAGATTTCGAGGCACCGAAAGGATCACCGGTAATCCACCTGATCCCATCTCAGCAGCACATCTTTGGTTCTGATAAACTTTCTGCCATTTTAATTTCTGTAGAAGCTGCCTGCCTCTGACATGTGCGAACCCCGTAAGGAAGCCCTGCAGGGGGCTCGAAGAAAGGGGCTCCACCCTGGAATGGAGTGGTCAGGACAGTTAGGAGGACCCTGGTAGACATTCTATTTAGGTAGGGAAGATAAGGGTGAACCAGAAAAAAATATAGGTAGATGTCTCCGCGATAATGGCCTGATAGTTTCGAAAGTAGGAATTTCCGTGGTTGGGGCCGTCATGGACAACCACGATCATGAGAATCGTCTCCCGCTCTGGGTCAAAGAGAGATGCCAGAAGCCGGCGCGCGAAAAAGTCTTCTATACTCCAAACTGGGCTTCGTGCTCTGTAGATTGAAAGTCCAGGTTATACGTTTGCATGGCCTCCTGCGACACAAATCAAGACCTTGACAACCTAATGAGTGCAAAATCGAAAGAAAAACTGAAAGAGATTGGGCTCATACCTAAATTTTTTCCACTCGTAGCTGCACAAAGATTGATTATCTGTTGGCGCATCGACCCATTCGTTGGATCGCACACTGAAGAGGCGTGCAAATTTAAGAACAGAGAAGGTGAGGAACACACTCACGTATTTGAAGTGACTTTTCAAACAGTGGAGATGGCCGCCAAGGCAGCGGAGAACGGGCTGATCATGTTCAATTCCAAGTTTCCGCAAGCTGCATAGAGCGTCAGGTTTTCGTCCCGCTGCATATCTGCTTTTCGTGTTAAGCCATGGAAAAACATGCCACCAAGGAGTGCAAACTCGAGGGCAAGGTATGTTCTGAGTGCGCCAAATCAAGTCACACGTGGAAGGAATGCACGAACCAAAACAAAAATGTGTTAACTGTGGTAATTCCCATCACACCATATCAGTAACTTGTCCAATCAAGAAGGCACTGATTACAGACAAAAAGAAGCAAATGATTGAAGAAAGATTAAAAAGTCAACTACCACATACGCGCAGGTGGTGTAAAAGACCGAGTAAGAAATTATCATTCTTCAACTTTATCCAAAATATGAGACCTGACCTAATAATGTGTATTTTGCCTGCCCATTTCGCCAACGTCATGAAACTAAGCATTTACACAACGGAGTTTAACAAGATGTTGGTCCACAACGGCGTCAAACCAATGTGGTTTCCAGACAATTCACCGTCAGGTGATCTGTTCTACGCTCAAATCAAAGGCAAGACGCAAGTGGTGTCGAGGTCTCGCTCGGCTTCTTGTGACCCCCGTCTAAACAGACAATGAGCTCCTGAATATACGAACTCTCATATGGAAACAAGCGACCTATTAGGAGACATCATTGCGCTTAAGGATATCGAAATTGAAGTAAAAATTGTTGAAACTGCCACACCCACTAAACCATGCCGAACTACTCAGGATTTATGTAAGATAATTTTTGGCTTACCATCTGCACCGATACCGATAAAATCCATAGTTAGTGATTTAATTGACAGAATAATAAAAAGAAAGTATAAGTGGGACTTTGACGCTGATATTGGAGAGGAAGACTTACTCTAAGACTGATTGAAATCCGCCCCGAATCATGTTTCAACTCAATTCAAGATCAATTTAAAAGAAAATATCACGAAGGATAAGATATCCAGTAGAGAAAAAGGAACAAAAGTTAAATAAGCACATAAGAATTAAAAATGGCTATCAGTATCAAGTAACTCTGAAATCTAAAGATCTTATCACTTAATGTGAATATATGGAACAGCAAAAGCACGATATATAACGAAATCACAAGATCCATCGATCTACAACTATGTGGTGCTGATGGTTAACCACTGGAAACAAATATACGATGGAATGGCCATTTCCATCAGAAAAGGCATAAAATTTAAGGAAATACATGGCTTGTAAAAATCTTACCTAGCCCTTAAGATTGGTATGAATTTGGGTACCAGCCACTTAGACTCCATACCTGCCAATTCCTAATTTTTTACGACTCTTCAGGAAAGACGCTTCAACACCTTAATCTGTGATTTAAATGTCCGTTGTAGAGAGGCCGGCTACACCATAGCGTTGATCGGAGCTGGAAACACACCAAGCCTCCTAATCGACAGAGGTATAGTGCAGAGAGAAGGACCTGATTTTCCCACTTTCCACATGGAATGGTTTTCTACCATACCAGATATAATATTAACTAATTGCAACTTCTTCCTGAACCAAGCGACGACTCTAGGCCCTTTCGTTCCAACGGATCACATCCGTATGGTTACGTCTACTTATCTATACCTCCTCGATTTAAGTTAAAATTCACAGACGCAAGTGCTTGGCGAAAGCTAACTTGGCTGCACATAGTGAACATGGGCAGAATGTGCAAATAGACCAAATAGAAGGCGCCTCACTGGAAGAAATTGATGAAAAACTCGACTACCTGACAACAAAGATCAAGGAAGCTGTTTTCTTAGCTGTCCCTTGGACGGAATACAAGACACTGCCGGCTCCAAGGTGAGACTTAAATATTCAGGATAAAATAGACCAGCTAGAGATTAAACATCCTATAATGAAAAGATCAAGCGAGAGATGGGACAACATAATAGCCATTACTGATGCTGAAAGAGACCCCCAGAAATTTTCAAGTCGTCTAAAGAGATTGCGGAGCCCTCCCTACAAAAGTAGAGTGAGCATCAAAATCAATGCCATCGAAATCACAGAGGATCAAGAAATTGAGCGAGAATTCAGATAATATTTGCAAAACCGTTGTCAAATAAGTGAAGAAGAGAACAAACTCTTTGACGCAGGGTACAAAGAAGAAATATTCTTAAGACTTATATAGCTGGGAGTTAACCTCAGGCTGCATCACATCGTAAATGAAACACATCTCGCAAGAGGAAGATGAAGACCTTTCACCCATAACGAATACGAATAAGTTTTGAAAAGCTTCAAACAGCAGGTGCCAGGGATAGCTGGCATCGCAAAGATGAACTTGATGAATGCTCCTCAAAACATCAATGATGCCCTATTAAAGTTATTCATTGCCTGCTTCAACGTCGGATATTTTCCTGACCAATTCAAAAGAGCCAAGATGAAATTCCTAATAAATCTAGGCAAACCAAAAGAGGATATCAGTAGTTACAGACCCATCTCTCTTTTAAAATTTATGGGCAAATACTAGAAAAACACCTCAACAATAGACTGGGGAGCTACCTAGACGTTAATATCTATACAATAACTAGCAACACGACTTCCGGAAGAGACTCGGCACCGAGACGCATTAGCATTAACAATAGAAAAAATTACCATTGGTAAGGCCAGGAACAGTAATTTAGATGTGGTCCTGAGAGATGTGGCCTCGGCCTTTGATAAGGTGTGGATACCTGCGCTAAAAAAGAAGCTCAGTGACCTTGGTATGAAGGAGAATATGGCGAAGATTCTCTGTAACTTCTTAGAAGATCGGCCAGTAGTTGTAAGAGTAAACAACACTGAATGAGAGACATTCAACCTGGAAACTGGTGCCACAGGGAGGATGTCTCAGTCCTACGTTGTTTTCGGTGTACACCGGCGACCTGCCTTACCATAATCAAGACCTCGCTCAGTACATCCAGCTGGCAGATGACATCACGCAGGTCATTACTAGCGTATATAAAAATCCTGTCGACGTTGCCAACAGGACAGGAGGGGAAATCGGAATCTTCAATAACTTCGAAAAAATTAACAAGATTAAAACTAACGTTAATAAGTTTAAAATGATATTAATTGGACATCGGAAGACAACGGATCTACTTGTGTAAGATGATTATTATGCTTATTCTAGGTAGGGCTGAGTACCTGGCCTAAAATTAACTTCAGATGGGTACGCCGCACACTACAAAGAGAAGATTGCTAAGACCACGATGAGGCTACAGTCTCTGTTTCGCTTGATACTACTCTCTCCACGCAATAAGAAGAAGTTGTAATTTTTACTCGTTAGGCCGATACTCCAGTATCCCGCCATTTTCCTCCATACTCTGACCAAGGCAGGTGTGAAAAATGCACAGGTGGTGCAAAATAAAGCAACAAGATTTATTACAAACGTCATCATTTTGGACTGCATAGTAGCCGAGATACTACATGAAATTACTGACATCGACCCTATTAATGTAACTCTACACAAAAGTGCAGAAGACTTATAGCATAAAATCTACCAAAACCTACCAGAAGATGTGCTACACCAAATTAGATTACTGAGCAAAGACCTACCGAATTTACGATTTAGAAGAGCTTTTAAAAGGACACAGATGGAAATCTTGGAGAGGCGCCTAATAGAGTAGGCCTATCAAGGTAGGATGGTCGCCGAGTACACTAACAATCAGGTATGTAAGAAATCCTTAGGTACACACTTAAAATAGAATTAGTTTCCTAGACCCTGTCGTCTTTTTAAGAGTATGAAATGGAGGGGCTTCCTCCCCCAAATCAAATGATCACCATGGAATCGGAATGTAAGGAACAAGGAGCATTAAAGCCAAAAAGAGGCATAGTTATACGAACACTCTACGTGAATATCAAGGTCACCCTGATCGAGCTAATAGATGCTCAAACCGGATACGTGGCTATATGTCACAAAGAAGATGTGGAGAAACACGTCTCTGAAGAAGGACTCCATACACTGAAAAAATAGGACTCTTACCAAAACTGCCACAACAAGTAATAGCTAATAGATTCGTGTATACAGAAAGTTCGACCTTTGGGTGGGCTCGCATATAAAAGAAGGTCTTAAACATGAATTAAAAATCTAAAATACATATCTCAAAATTACGGAAGTCATCAAATTCGGGAATCACACCAACGTATTCAAAGTGGTGTGCAACTTCCTAGAGATGACAACCGAGGCGGCTAACCAGAGACTGATGGAATACGGCATGAGAATCTCCTCGGACTATATCGAAAGAAAAATCGTGAATATACAGACGTGTATTCAATGTTATGGCCTGGAAGAACACACGTTAAATGCCTGCACAAAGAAGACAACGGTGTGCTCTGAGTGCCTCGAAGAGGGTCACACTTTAGAAACTGCACCGAGAACTCTGAGAAATGATAAATTGCGGATGCCCTCACAGGACCATGGCTATAAAGAGCCTAAGGGAAAGGAAGTAATACACAGGAATCAATTTGTATTAAAAGAAAAAGAATGCACCGAAAATGAACCGGACATATGCGAACGTAGCCAAAGCTAAAATTAAGGAATCCTGAAACGATAATGTGGTCCTTACCCTAAAGGATGGAACATAACTGAATATTTTTACGTGCATTATGTACGTGCATATTCAGAACATTGCGATGCCTGGCTCCTTCTCAGGAGCCAGGAGAATAATGGAACCCACAAAATCTGGTTCACAAAGAACCCACCTACTGCTCAGATTTTAGGAGTAGCAGCCTTTGAGGATATGAAACTTAACAACATTCTCGTAAATAACAAACCCATATAAACAAGCAATAATGAAAAGGAAACAAATGAAGAGACCATAAAGGACACCAGAACAATGTAAAAATCAGATAGCAGCAGCTCATCTGGAACGGAGAGAAAAGAACAAAAAAAGAAAAGAAGAAGAAGAATGGCAAGGTAAGCACAGACTCCGAATCAAGAACAGAAACTGAAACAGGAAGAGAAAAACAGTCAAAATTAGAAGGGTGTGCCTAGGAAGCGAATGACTTTTAACTCGCTTTCCTAGTCAACCCAAACGAACCACCGCCAAAAAAATCCTGACCTAAAGAAATCATCAAAAGAGTAAAATGCGAATCATGCAAGTGGGTGTTTAACTCACAGTACGAAGAAAAAGCAGTAGAAAAATTACTCATGAAAAACAAAATCAGAATCTTCCCCACTAATATTAAAACCCCGAAATTGAAGCCTTCCAACTTGCTGAAAATGGAAGGTGGCAGAAGACGGTGGATAAATGTAAACGCTCCAAAAGCAACTAAAACATGAAAGTAAATAAAAACAGACAGAAAAAACTAGTATGGAACCAATCAGAAAACTTAAGATAATACATATAAATATAAATGGATAAAAAAAACAAAAGAATTGCATTCGGAAATATATTCAGAGAAGTGGACCCAGACGTGATAACAATCTCGGACCATGGTCTACAACATCCAATGGATGAATTAAAGATAGGAAACTTCAATGTTCTGGCCCTGAACCCAACAAACGAAGGACATAATGGATCTGCGATAGTAATCAAAAAAGGAATTAAATACCAAGAATAGAATCAATTGGACGAAGCTGATCTATCCATCACTACCCAATTGGAATATTCCCCTCTCGCAATGACAACGGAATACCAGCCTCTCAGGTATGACTATCTCCCTATTCACACTTTCATGGAGATATTCAGCAGCAGAAACCCAACTATACCCTTGAGTGATCTGAATGCCTACTGCACAGAGTCGGGTTCTAGATGGAAATAAAGAGTGGAAACACTTCTTGATAGAAATGTAGTCTGGACAAACGGGCTTGATTTCCCGACCTACATCACTAGAAGAAGCGCGACAAATCCAGATATTGTACTAAGCATCATAAATATGCCCTGCAATATACTTATAAAACACATAGCCTTCCCCTGAAGCAACCATATTGGTATAGTGGGTCCCATCAACCAAAGCCCAATGCAGGTGGCTATCCCAAAGATGAAATAGTAGGCAAAAGAAAAGTGGAATAAGTACAAGTAAACATTGATGACGCGCAGACCAACCCCATTAGAAAGGCGAAACAAAGACGATATAGATGCAGAACTGGAAAATAGTCGAAAGATAATTAAAAAAATGGAAAGAAAAACGTCCCATGGATAGAATATAGAACAGTAATTCACTCAAAATGGACATTAGAAATGAAGACAAGAGCCAGAAAGATAACGGAAACATACGAGATAATTAGGCAACAAGGCCCTCATAAAGCTGCAACGGCTCAAAAACGAAATTCTGCTACTAATTAAAGAAGAGCAGAATGAAGAATGGAAAGTGCTAATAGACAAGGTAGAAAAAAATGCCCTAGAAAAGCATGGAAGACAATAAACAGAATCAAGGGAAGACCGAAAATGAAAACCATCAAGTTGGATGACGAGAACGGAGATCCAACAGACGACAAACAGACAAATGAACGGAAACTCCGGAAACATTGGGAGAAGATCTTCTAAATTACTGCAGAGGGCAAGGCCCAATTCGACGACCAAACGGAAGAAATGTTTAGAGAGTTCCTCCGAGTTAACTATCATTGGACAGCTCCTTGTCCCTCAGTTGATAGAGCTAGAGAGGAACACATGAACACTGGTGTAACTATCACCAAAGAAGAGGTTGTAACTGCTATACACTCATTCAAACAGAGAGCACCCGGACCATCCCGGTTGAAGAAAGTGCACTTCACAGCAGCACCAGATAAAATAATTGATGGAATTACCAACCTGTTTAATGTCTGTCTAACAATAGGATATTACCCAGATGGGTTTAAAACAGCAAAAATGATCTACATTCCTAAGCCCGACAAGAAAGCGAACTTGGTAACGAGTTACAGACCTATCTCGCTACTCAACTTTCTTGGCAAAGTCTTGGAGAAGATCATGAATAGAAGACTAGTAGATTACCCAAATGAGAATAAAGGATACAGAAAATTTCAGCTTGGTTTCAGGAAAAACCGTAGTACAACAATGGCACTTTCGGTTATCACTGAAAAGATCGCCAAGGCCAAGGTCGAGAAAAACACAGTTGATATCGTTCTGCGCGATGTTGAAGAAGCATTGGACAAAGTCTGGACCGAATGGTTAATCTACAAGATTTTTCGGCTGGACATAGAACGCTTACTCTGCACTGAATGAGAGACATTCAACCTGGAAACAGTGGTGCCACAGGGAGGATGTCTCAGTCCTACGTTGTTTTTGGTGTACACTGGCGACCTGCCTTACCCTAATCGAGACCTCGCTCAGTACATCCAGCTGGCAGATGACATCACGCAGGGATATGAAGGACCAAAATTCCGACTGACCTCTGGAGTGCTACGGGTGGATGTCTAATTCCGACACTATTCAGTCTACACTGCAGATATCCCTGGGCCCGTAACACCAGGCATCCTAAATATTCAGTACGCAGACGATTTCTCAAAGATTATAACAACTCATTACCGGACCCCTAGGAACCAAGCAAGAATCACAAAAATGGAAATAGAAAACATAAACAATTATGAGAAATATGGAAAATCAAGACAAACATATATAAATTTAAAATAATATCAATTAGAAGAAGAAAAACCATCCAAATCGAAATTAACGGAAATAATTTCAGATACACACACAAAGGATCAGTGCTAGGACTAAAGGTAAAATCAACAAGATATCTAGTCCTAGAAAGAAATAAGATATATAGAACAGAATCAGGAATATCTTTCATCGTAAAAATGAAAAGACTGTGCATGAATTATAAGAAAAAACTTTCTTTCTAACTCGCTGATACAATCGGTCTTAACTTATCCACCGATACCAGCCTACTCACTATCCAAAAAAAGACAACTAAGACTTCCAAAGATTCAAAATATAGCTATCTACTGGTTAACAAACACAAGACGGAGAGAAAGCAGAAGCCTCGCGGACTTACTGGCAGAGGCCCATATTCTGCCACTAAATCTAACGCTAAGAAAATTGGCACAAAAAATATAGAACGATATTGAAGAGAAAACCAAGACGAATACAACGAGACCAACACTGAGAAACATACTAGAACAAACATCAGATTTCCAAGCAGTACAAAGAAACTGCAAATCGACGGAACTGCAGTATTCACCTCAACGATAAATAAATATGATGAGGAAAAGAATGTAAACACCGAAGGACACAAAACAACGGCTTGACAATCTATAAAGATGACCCCACGCGTATGCAGACTCCCCCAGCAGAAGAAAAGAACAAAAATATATGATAAACAAGGAAACATAAGGAGATCGGCTGGCATACACAGCCTCTAAGGTAAACAGTCCAGACCCTAACTTACCACTGTGCCATATCCTCCAGGAAGTCGGCAATCAAGGACTTCCTCCTTCTTTTGTCCCGTGTAGCTCTGATGAACTGCTCGCGCGACGTTCCTCCTCCCATCAACTTCACCAGTCCATCCATGTATTTTTTCTCTTGACCTTCCTCTTCCCCTACTTCCCTCCACCATTCCAGTTACAACCAAATTTTTCATCCCTTCTCTTCTGATGACATGACCGAAATATCTCAATTGTCTTCCTCTCACCATCTTCATCAATTCTCTCTTCTCTCCTACCATTTGCAAAACTGCTTCGTTTGTTATTCTTGTTGTCCACTGGATCTTCATCATTCTTATCCAGCACTACATCTCCATCGCATTCAATCTGTTCACCATTGTTGGTGACAATGTTCAACTCTCCACTACATACAACAAAGTTGACCACGCGTGCATCTTTATTAAACTTTCCGTCGTTTTTATCGCTAACTCCCTGTTCGCTAATATATTTCTAATATTTCCGAATGCCATCTTTGCTATTTTTATTCTTCCCTTAATTTCAGTGTTGCTTCTTACATCATCCGTTACCACACTTCCTAGGTATTTGAACGAGTCCACCTGGTTCACTGTCTGGTCTCCACAACGTACATAATTAAAATCTTGCCACTGCTGTATTCTTCGATATAGCCATACACTTCGTCTTTCCTACGTTAATTTTAACCCTTTGTTCTCACTTTCTTTTTTTACTTTATTCAATATTAGTTGTAACTGTTGTCTTAAATGAGCTATTAGCACTGTGTCGTCCGCGTATCTTAAATTATTGATATTACATCCTCCTATTCTTATCCCTTCGTATTATTCAATATTCCTCATTATTACCTCACTCTATAGTAAGAACAGGTCTAGGAACAACACACAGCCTTGTCCTACTCCTCTTCTAATTTTCTGAAAGTCAGTTTCTTCACCATCTATTCTTACACGTGACTTCTGTGCCCAGTATAAGTTTTTAATCACTTTATATTCCTTTCCATCTATACCTATACTTTTCAAAACTTACATTAAATCCACATGTCTAACTTTATATAAAGCCTTCTCATAATCTATAAAACAAACATATAGATCTCTCTGTTTCTCTATTAACCTTTCTGCTATTACTCTCAAGATAAATATTGCATTGCTTGTGCCTTTTCCTTCTACAAAACCACATTGTTTCTCAGATACTTCTCGCCTTATTTTTCCTCTTATTCTTTTTAGTATTACTTTGAGTATGATTTTTGTTATTTGGCTCATTATGCTGATTGTTCTATGCTTTTTACATTCAAGTTGTTGCACCTACTTTGGGAATTGTAATGAAAACTGACTTGCACATTTGTTCTGTTATTTGACCTGAGTTGTAAACTTTGTTTGCTATTTCAGTTATACTCCTTACTCCCGTGTCACCGGCAGCTCGTAGCATTTCTATCATAACTTCATCATTTCCTGCAACCTTTCCTCTTTTCATATCCTTCATTACATTTCTTATTTCCCTCTCAAGAATTTCTTGTCCTTCTTCTTCTCCTTCGAGCAAGTCTTCTAACTCTTCTCTCTCATCATGGAATAATTCTCCAATGTACTCGCTCTATCTCTGTTTCACCTCTTCTGTCTCCATCAATACCGTCCCATCTATCCTCTTTAGAGCACTGCCCTTGTTCCTTTTTTTGTGTAAGTTCTTTTATCTTCCTAAATCTTGAGTTCTGATGTGTTCTACACAGCTGCTCTACCTCTTCACATCGTTCATTCAGCCATTGTTCCTTTCCTCTATTTCATTTTCGGTGAATTTCTCGGTTTTTGATTCTGTATTGCAGTTCATCCTGGACTTTTAACTGCCTTATTTGCTCCATCATATCTAATATTTCTTCCGTCATCCATGGCCTCTTCTTCCGTCGTCTGACATCTGGAATAACTTCTCGCACGCCCTCCTGCAGAGCACCTGCCAGAATATTCCAATGCTCTTCAGCACTGCCCTTAGCTGCATCCTCTTCTAATAACGCGTATTTGTTTTGAACTTCTACTATATCTTTCAGTTATGTCTGCATCTTTTCCTAATAAATCAATATTCTTCTTTGAGTTAAACTTTGGCTTTCTCAATTGTTTGAGCTTTAACTTAATAGTGGCCGCTACTGGTACGTGATCACTATTCACATTCGCGGCGGGGAAAGTTTTTACCTGTGTGACTGCGTTTCGGAAGCGTTCATTTACTGAAAGGTAATCAATCTGATTTCGTATTACCTCTCCTTGTAATTTCCAAGTCCACAAATTTCGCCTATAGTGTCTAAACCACGTGTTCGTCACAACTTGCATGATTTCCAAACACCACTCCACAAATCTGTCGCCTCTGTCATTCCTTTATCCCAAGCCAAATGGTCAAACCACCTGACCTACTCTTCCTTTTCCAACTTTAGCATTGAGATCTCCCATAACTATATCAATTTCATGATTCTTGGATTGTCTTAGAACCACATCAACATTTTCATAAAATTGTTCTATTTCTTCTACCTCAATTTCTGTAGTTAGGGCATACACTTGTATAACATTAATATCCATAGGGGTTCCAAATAGTTTTTCTAGTATTATTCTGTACGACACAGCCCAGTATCCTTTGAAACTACCAGCAGCTTCTTTAGACAAAATCACTCTAACACCTTTCTCATGTCTTTCTACTCCAGAATAAATAAACTGGCATTTTTCATATTGCACTTCTCCACTCCTCGTCCATCTTACTTCACTGATTCCTATGATACTTGTATTCAGTCTCTCCATTTATTGATGTACATTTGCCAACTTTCATGCTTGATACATTGTTCTCACATTCCATGTTTCAATCCTCCATTTCTTTCTTTCTTTGCAGACAGTCGCTCGATGACGGACAGGGTTCGCTTGCCGTTCACGAGGTTCCTGACCGGGCGCGACAGCAGTTCTCTGTTGATCATTGCTCTCTTTGACGAGTTGTTGTTATTATTTATTATTGACAAGTCCCTGGTTAAACTAGGATTAATACGTAGAGATGGTTCCACTCCTCTTCTACGGTGACTGGCCGATAACCACTTTTGAAGCCTGGCTCGCTCTAAGGTGTGTCACCCACCTTGCTGACACATTTACGCACCGGTGGATGTTTAGCATCTCATACGCTTCATCACTGCTCTGAACTTTACTTGGTAGAGCTGGCACTGTTCAACACCACAGTTTGGAGTTGTGGTGCGCTATCACCTGGTTTAGCCCATCAGCAGAGATGGTTTCCCGAGATGTGGCCGTTGTTCTAAGCTAACAACTACTTAGAGCCACAGGTGAGAGTTGGGGGTGAGTATTAGCTTCAGGGTCCTCCATATCTGGATCGGCTGTCTATCCTACATCCCTACATCCCAGTCTAGACAACAAACAACAATAAAGAACGGACAGGTGGGGAGTGAGTATAAAATAGGGGACCCCAAAACTGGATAGATAATAAAATAATAACAAACTGTAGATCTCTTAGAGAAATCTGGCTCTCCCGGCCACTATTCTACTTCCCCCCGCCCGTTCTTTGGCCAGATCAACTAGGGTCAACTATTAACCTCCACCACACTTGAAAATTTTCACTTTTCATTTGTCATTGACTACCACCCTCTCTCTAAAACCTCTTCCGTCTCTCGCCTGTAGCCTACTTACATTCGGCCAAAATATAGCCGATGCGAGTAGAGGAGAGAGAATCGGCAAAGAGGTCGGCCCGGGTCGGCTCATTCCTTCTTCTCCTAACTTGGATGGGACGGAGAGGGGGTGGGAAGGAGAGTCCTATGAGGCCGCACTGTGTCTTCTCCCATCAAATAAAACAACAACTCATTGCATTTCTGCTCATTCCCTGAAGATGACTTGTCACAGTGGAAAGACGTCTAGGAATAATATACGAGTATGTCCTTTGTAAATGTTCTTTCTCGCCTCACAGACCCAGTCAAAAAACTTGTTAGAAAAATAAAGAGAATACAAGTTAAAGTTAATAATGCTGCCATTGCTGTAGACTTCAACAGTATATATATACATATATAAGCCACGAAAAGCAACATCGAAAGCATATTTTTTCAACATTTGTGCCGCCTGGAAATAAATTCCACAGGAAACAATTTCTGACCTTATTACTTGACTTAAATGGTTAATGCATTAAAAATTGTACAAAGCATGTTTCCTAAATAATCGATTAAGTATTTAAATGCATTAAAGGAAATTATTTTGTTTATAGAAATAAATCTTTCAAAAATGATTGGTTATATACTGTATATATATATATATATATATATATATATATATATATATATATATATATATATATATATATATATATATATATATTACATATGGAAAACTCACAAAGTATATATATATATATATATATATATATATATATATATATATATATATATATATATACATGATTCGCAAGGTCGATCGGAACTATGAAAGAGAGAGAAAATTAATAGGAAATTCAAAGGACAAAGGAGAATTGAGGTAAATACGCGGCGAATATACAATGTATAAATCTTTCATGAGCATGAAAGAATAATGAAAATGAACCTAAAAAACCGCAAGAAACAGAAAACGGGAACATCTTTCTTCGGAAATATTATTTCCTAATTCGCAAATATTCCGTACAGGGGTGGGATTCGAACTGTGCACACTGAAGCAGCGAACATCCGCTGTTATCTCAATTAAATCATCTCTTAAGCCACTTGGCTACGCGGAAGACCAAAAAATCTTCCGAATAAACAAGCTTTTAAGCTACGATTTGCAAGATCGATCAGGACTATCAAGGAGAGAGAGAAAATTAATAGGGAATTCAAAGGACATATACATATATATACTTTGGTCGAGTTTATGATGGGTTGAAAGCCTTTCGTTTTAACCCTTAAAAAAAATAAGTATCGTATGATACAGTAACTAATAGCTAGCCGGTAATTTTATATAATTTCGTAATATCGTTTAAAACCAACCACATAATTTAATCCTATAATAAAGGAATCGCTGCCAAGCACTGGCTGGAGGCCCGAATGCTTAAGTCAATAGAGTTTGATTCCAGGTAACCACAGCTACAATGCGAGTTGCGGTTAGACGCTGGGGAATGAATAGTTAAATGGGGTGTAGTGTGTTGGTGTAAAGGGAAGAGATAAACGAGGATACGAGAGAGAGACTCTTTCTATCCATGCTGAATTTTGGTATGACGATAAGAAAATCACCGAAACTGAGAAAGGGCTCAATTTAAGAATAGCGATAGCTTGCTTCCACGCACATTCGCAATCAACTACTTCATCCTCTCCCAACCAGGGCTTGCTTATGCAAATGGAAGCAAGTCGAGGCCTTATTCCTCAAGATTCCACTGATTACACCTTATCACTTTGAGTTTGGCTGCTCGTTGTGGGCTGGCGCCTGGGTGATAAAATTGACCGACCTCTTTGGCATGCGATTGGGCATCAATGAAATGCCCAGAAAATAAATGATGCCGAAAGAATTAAAAAGGCTAGGCTGAGAAATGCTAAGCAGAGGTTCCTAAAATCTGATCTAGTGACCCATTCTGGTTGGCGACTGCTGTCGATTTGCACAATCACCATAATATTTACATTTACACAGATCTCTCCTTACAAACATACGATGAGACGACCTCGTTTCTATTGCGCTTTTAATTTTAAAAATTCCTTCCCTAACATCAACACATTACACATTTTCAATTCCCCAATTTCTCCCACTTTGCATAATTACTCCCCCCTCTTGTTTCACTTTACACACCTCCTTCCCCCCTCTTGTTTCACTTTACACACCTCCCCCCACCCTCTTGATCCACTTTACACACCTCCCCCCCCCCCTCTTGCTCCACTTTACACACCTCCTTCCCCCCTTCCCCCTTAAAAATTCGTTTGGATATGCTCTCGTTGGCTCTGCTTTATTTGAGCTACTTGTTCGTAATTATGTATCCACATGTTTGTACTTTTGCGGTATTTGTTCGTAGATTAAGTTTCTATGATTATATGTTCATATGCAATTGTTCCTAATTTTAGGTAGATATTTTCGTACTTTAATTATTTGTTCGTACTAATGAGATACTGTTCGTACTTCTAGCTCTATACGTTCGGACTTTTGATATACGTATTCTTACTTTTGGTGTTGCTTAGCAGTAGTAAGTAGCGCTATTCGTGCCTGGCATCAGGGGCGAGAACCACCGATCAGATAATGAAATAAACATAAAGATTAGAATATGACAATCGCTGGCAAGCCCGACTCTCACAGGGGCCGGTTCCCGTGTAGGTGTGGGATCAAAGGGGAGGGGGAGGTAGGTAGTATTGTGTTTTTTCACCAGCCAGCGATCATAGAACCCTACGTGCCCCCCCCCCACCGACTCCCCACGCCTCAGAAGTATGTGGATATGTGAAAGCCCTCATAGAGATAGTAGTAGTCCCTCGGCAGGATTCCGGATGAGTTATGTTGTGCTATGAAGACCGGAAGGGAAATGATAGTGGTGTTCCGGTTGGTTATGATAATGCGTATTGACTTACTTACCAGCCCCGTCGAATTAACAGTGTATCTGCCCAGTGGGCGGCCAGCTCATGATGACGTTGAATATTTTGTATCCGCGTTCTCTGTGGGAACGCATCCATGCCTCGACGATAGAAGTCCAACGCGGTACCCGCTATGCTAGCGAGAACTCTTCGGCGTTATTTCGGGGTTCCAACTCCTTGTGTTCGTACCTCTTAATTCGGGTTCCCTGTGTACGCATCTGTGCCCGGAGGTTTTGAAGGGACAATCTCGACCCCCACCGACCCTTAAAGTTGAATAACTTGCGCTAGTTTCTTTCGGTGGAGATGCCCTCGTTGGTTTCGCTCATCCAGAATTTATGGTAATAATGTAGTAGTTGTGGTTCCTGTCACCAGTAATGGGCACCTGCGGTGACTGGGTGGTATAAAAGGGTTGACCAAGTGATCTCCTGACCTACTTCGCATCCCGATTTGAAATGATACACAGTATTTATTTATTTGTGTTTCTTTGTTTCTTTGTTTAAAATAATAAAAAAAAACAACCAACCAAACAATTTTCGATTTTGGTTCGTTAGGAAAGTGTTGAAGTTAGGGAATATGAAAATATGTGAAAGTTCTTAGTCCGAGGAACAAAATGAGATTATTAGCTCTTACTATTGACAAGGAGGGTACGCAATTCTCTTGGTTCTTTATCTCATCTTAGACAGATCACCACACCCTTGGAGGAGGAGGACGCTGAAAACATGTGACAAGGCTTTTACATCATGTACATTCACGTATAATCAGTCATCACATACAAAAACTCCATACATATATATGAATATATCTATGTGTATAGATGTTATTAAGCATCAATTTATAAACGGACAAAATGGGGTTTTAAACGATTAATTTCAAACAAAGGGTTCAATAAATGGCTATAAACCGACGTAAATTGGCTTTTTATCCACCCAAACAAAGGCTTTTGGTCGATCTTATACGAGACGTAAAAATCAATTAACATTAGCCTCTTATTCGCCAGCGCGCAACATTTTGCCTTGGCTACATTAAAATGAAATAACATGGGTAAACATCATATGCGGCTAATTGTAGGGTTCCACAACGATTTTATAAAACAACCCATTAATATCAAACCTTTAAAAAACTCTTTGATGATCCCTAAGCCATTTGGCGGTTAATAAAGTATGTGGAAATCACGCCACCACGTCAATCGGGTGAGGACCCAACATATCACCTTGTGGAACTCCGGGATAATATCGCGCGTTCTTCTTACGTACTCGGACAAATGGATGTGGCTACATGAATGCGACCCTAAAATAGTCGTTTTGTGGCTTTCTTTTTGAAAAATGAAGATAAACAAGAGGCTTAAAGAACTTCAAACCGATAAAACGATGGAATGGATTGCAGGATTTATTTAGTTGGGCCGAAAATACAGTCTTTGTTTTATTTTAGTTACGCATTCGATTGTTTCGCGCAACAAAAGAAAACGAATGCTATTCATGGCGGCAGTTCGACAACAAACAAATTTGTTGAGGGGTCGGCTAAAATATGAGTAGAGGTCCATTCAAATCTAGTAAATAACAACAATTCATTCATCATTGGTGGACGCGATAATGGGTGCTAGGGAACTCACCATCCTATCACTATTCAAAGGACTTCTCCGTCTGACCAGGTACGTAAATCAGTTGTATTTTTTATTATTTTGCTTTCTCACGAAGTGGAATATCGTATTGGCGAGGAGAATTATTTCTTATTTGAAAGAAGTATCTTTTGTTTCTTCCACTTAAGTATTGAACCGAGTCTTTTAAACTTCGTTGGTGGGATTCACCATGTACCGATCCCACAATGAACCTAGTCACCGGGGAAATTTAATTTACCATCCGATTAATCGACAAATTCAATTTTTTACCGTGATGATAAAAGCTGGTTCCTAATATCCCGCAAAGGGGCATCTGCGGTGGCCTAAGCAGTCGTCCCACCATCAATAAAAAATACAAACTTTTGGCGCTATATATCAAAATAACCCATAATTTAGGACTCTAGCCAGGATTAATGGCATAATAATGGGTGCAACCCAGCGCGCCATACATCACACACAACCGGATTCAGCGTCATAAACCAACCAACCGAAACGCAAATAGAAAAACTCAAATCAAAGTGAATACAAACCTTAAAGATCATAATTGGAACGTGAGCAACCGCTTACTCCTCCTATACCTGCGCAGTAGACCGTTTCTGAATGATGATTCTGCGCATGATTACACAGAATTCCTTAGGCATCTGGGAGCTCACATTTTTGTCCCACTTAAAAAAATAATTTGGAGTTTTATAGAAATAACGATAATGAAAATTTTAAAAATAATAATGAATTAACACGATTTTCTTTGATTTTTATTCTTTTCACAGATAATAAACGGAAAAAATTATCAATATTAAAATAATAATGACAAAAGACTATTGGATTTTCTTGGGCACATGATTAAGCCACCCTTTCCAGAACGCACCAAGTAGCTCCCTCTCTAAAACTCTCGGTTTGCGTGAATTCCTCAATTTTCAACTTCACTTATCCTCACCACTTATTTACAAAACTCTTTAAAAGCTTATCGTAAGAAATACTCTCGTTGATTATCGCTCTTTATCTAATACTATAACAATAATTATAATGATAATAGCAACAATAATAATGATAATAATATAATCATTTGATTGCGATATTGGTGCGGAGAGTAAGAAAGAAAAGTAATAATAATGCCAAATGGGATCAAGAGTAAAGAGATAAGAAGGAATTTTGAAGAGAAAATAAGAGTATTTAATAGAAAGAACTCTGTCCATGAGTCTTTTATTACAGTTATGGCGCTAATTTAGATACTGACTTTTTAAATTCTGGAATCGTTTTAAGACCGAGACTTTTGGTAGAGACTAAGATTAGAATGAACGTCAAAATAACCAGGAATGTCAAAGGCAGCAACGTCTTAAATAACTACGAATGCAACAACGTTAAAATAACCATGAATGCCAAAGGTTGTTACGTCTTAAGATAATGTGAAAGTCAAAGGTAGCGACGTCTTCAATTCATTTGAACTAGGCAAGAGCAACGACTTAGATAACATGACGTCAAAAGCACCAATTTTTTATATAACTACGAGTATAAGGGTCAAAAACGTCTTAATTTTACAGTGCACGTTAAAGGCAGAAATGTCTTAGATTACTATCAACTTTGAGAACAGCAAAGCATTAGATAAGTTGAAAGTCAAAAGCAGCAGCGTCTCAGATTACTATAAATTTCAAAGCAGCAGCGTCTTAGATTACTATAAACGGCAGAGGCAGCAATTTTTATATACTCGTAAATATATGTGTCACAAAGTCTTAATTTTACAGCGCTCGTCCAAAGCAGCAAAGTCCTGGATTACTATTGACTTTGAGAACAGCAACGCATTAGATAAGTTGAAAGTCAAAAGCAGCAGCGTCTTAGATTACTAAAAACGTCAAAAGCAGCAATTTTTATATAAATATATGTGTCAAAAAGTCTTAATTTTACAGCGCTCGTCCAAAGCAGCAAAGTTCTGGATTACTATCAGCTTTGAGAACAGCAACGCTTTAGATAAGTTGAAAATCAAAAGCAGCAGCGTCTCAGATTACTATAAACTTTAAAGCAGCAGCGTCTTAGATTACTATAAACGGCAGAGGCAGCAATTTTTATATACTCGTAAATATATGTGTCACAAAGTCTTAATTTTACAGCACTCGTCCAAAGCAGCAAAGCCCTGGATTACTATCGACTTTGAGACCAGCAACGCCTGAGATAAGTTGAAAGTCAAAAGTAGCAGCGTCTCAGATTACTACAAAAGCATCAATTTTTATATAAATATATGTGTAAAAAAGTCTTAATTTTACAGCGCTCGTTCGTCCAAAGCAGCAAAGTTCTAGATTACTATCAACTTTGAGAACAGCAACGCTTTAGATAAGTTGAAAGTCAAAAGCAGCAGTGCCTCAGATTATGTACTATAAACGTCAAAAGTAGCAGTGTCTCAGATTATGTACTATAAACTTCAGAAGCAGCAGTGTCTCAGATTATGTACTATAAACGTCAAAAGTGGCAGCGTCTTAGATTAATATAAACGGTAGAAGCAGCAATTTTTCTATACCACTAAGGGTAAAAAAGTCTTAATTTTACAGTGCACATCAAAAGCAGCAATGTCTTCGATTACTTTAAACTTTGAGAACAGCAGCGACTTAGATTACTATAAACATCAAAAGCGGCGACTTTTGAGATAACTATGGACGTGAAATACACTAACGTCTACCTATAGTGTGAACGTCAAAGGCCGCTCGGTCTACGATTGTTTTGAACGCCAATAGCAGGCACGTGTTTGATTAATACCCCCAGAAGGGGCTTCTTATGTCTACTGTTAAACCTTGCAATTTGCCCCCTCCTTACTGCCATTGGTAGTACCACACTTGATTGAGACTACCAGCGTTTAATTTTTGCCCTTTGCATCTATTTCCTCGGGGAGGGGTAGTCGTTAATTTTGCAGGCCAGTCATAAACTTGCTCCTAACTAGCCATCACTGAGCGAAACCGGTAGAGAGAGTCTCTCTCTCTCTCTCTTTCTCTCTCTTTCTGTTTGTCTCTCTGTCTGTCTCTCTATTAGCTTAGGGATGGGGGGGGGGTAACATGCCTGTATTCTTCCCACCCCTTTCGTCTTATACTGCACCATCTTTCTTTCTATTTTCAAGGAGGTAACAAGTGTAGCATGGGCAATCATGCTGCAGCTTACATTAAAAGGACTGAGTTACTTCCCGGCATCAATGCTTTGGGGTGGATATGCGGCTATACATATATATCTTCCGCATGTTTTCACTACCCCCATATTCACCACTTTATTTACACATCTAACTTTACAAACTTTCTAAAAGAGATCCAAGAACAGATTTCGCTTTAAATTAAACAAAAACAACAACAACAACAACAACAAAAACAACAAATAAAATTACTATGAACGTACAAAGCAGCAACGTCAAATTGCGTAAACCACTTGGATTACATGAACATCGAAATCAGGTTGGTTGTTAGTTGTTATGCCAGACTTTGTAATGGGGTATGGTGTTTATTTCTGTGGAAAGAAATATTGATCATCCTCTTCTCTTCCAAATATTCAGTTAAAATCTCTGTCACTCTAACTGTTCCTATTATCCTGTCATCTATTACGTATTCTCCACATTTAAACCCCAGAACCCCACCTAGTCCCCGAGCCTCTCTACTTCTCACCTCATTCCCATGTTCCTGTCCAAACAGTATTGCCAGCTCTTCTTTCAGTCTTGCTCTCTGGGCATTGTGTCCTTCCCATTCTAACATCAGATATTCTACCCCCTCTCTCTTTTTCTGCCCTCATGGGCACCACTCGCAAGAGTCATCTCCTCCGTTCCATTTATATGTTCGTTCCTTTACATCCAGAGATCCCGTTCGGGCTGAGAATAAAAGCTGGCTTCCATAGCTTTAATCATACATTTCTTCCATGGAAGGCTCTCTTTTGCACCTATATATATATATATATATATATATATATATATATATATATATACATTCAGAATTCTTTTATCATTTACTCTCCTTCTTCATATCCTGTTTCAATTCTCTAGTAACTTCTGCTTCATCTTTTCCTGTGTTTTCTGCTCCACATATATTGTTTGCAATTCATACTTCCTATCCACTTGTCTCACTCCCCTATGGCACTGTGATGCATTATTGACAACATCAACATATTCTGCCAACGTCTCTAGACGCATCTAATGTAGCCTCATTGTATAATTTGTTTTCATCTTTACAACTCTTTTCATTTATACTCTACCATATTTCTCTCCTTAAGGCTTCCACTGCTATATTGGAATTGGCTCATAGGGCCATGCTTGCCACATTATTTTTTATCATTCTCTCTACTTCCACCTTTGTCACTCTACAGATTTCACAACCATACAAACTTCTTAGGACTCTTCTTCCTCTCCACAACTTCCAGGGCTGTCTTATATTGATATGAGCGCAAAAAGTCGAAACTTCTTGAATTACTGTGAACATCAAACTCAGAAAAGCCTTATATTACTCTGAATGTCAAACGCAAAACGGTCTTGTGGAGGTATGGACGTCAAAAGCAGCAAAGTCGTCGGTTAGTATTAAATTTAAAGTGGCGTAAGTGCATTCAAGTCGAGGGCAGTTATATTGAAAAATAATAAAATACTTTTCCTCATATCTTGTTTCCTTATATCCGAATTGCAAAACTTATTGACCGCCCATCGTATTCGTATAGAATGTGAAAAAAGGATTTTTTTCACCATTTTCTTACGTGAGAGGAGTTTCATTTAATGTGGTGATATTTATGATTTGATGCACGAAGTCTAAATACGGTGGTTCTGCACAATGGAAACACGTGTGGTCCTTTACCTTTGGTCACTCTGTATATCTTCGAGGTAGTTATGAGAATTTGGAATCGGTTGTTGCAAGGAAAAAATATCCTCATAACTGCATGATTTGTTTTTGTTGTTGTTGATTTTCCTCAAACTATCCAGTTAACAACCCCGAGACGCTGACGAAGAATATAGCCTGTACTTGGTTTTCCCATAGAACTCTCAGGCTGTGTATATTGTGTTGTTGCGTGTGCCATTGTGTGCAGTCTAGGCTTGAACAGTGTGTTTGTGTGGAATGTAATGTTTTATATTGGCCGAGCCTCCGCGATGTTCACATCCATCCTCTTCTGGCTGCTCAGGATACCTAAGTGTTGTCCACACCGAATCCATGGTGCCACTACTACTGGTGCTCCCAGCATTGCCGTGGAAAAGGTGCCACGTCTAGTTATGCTACTACTGATGCCAAGGAAATACTGACACCTCTAATGACTCCCCCACCCATCCTGAAAAATGGTACCACCTCTACTAATGCCCCCACCGCTACTGATGTTCACACCAGAGCGTGGGAAATGGTACTACTACTACTCATGCCTCCACCGTAGCCTAGAAAATGGTACCACCAATACTAATGCCCCACCGCTGCCTAGGAAAGTGTACTACCTCTACTGCTTCCCTTGCCGCTGCCTTGGAAATGGTGCGACCACTACTGATGTTCACACGACAGCCTAATAAATGGTACCATCACTATTGATATCCACACCATTGCTTTGGAAATGGTGCCACCTCTGATGATGCTGTCATAACATCCTAATAAATAGTAGAACCTCTACTGATGCCCACAGCGCAGCCTAGTCAAGTGGATTCTGTCCTCACGAGGAAGGGAGGATTAAAAAAGGTGGATATCAGGGGGTCGTGCGTGCTGCGTGGAGTTGTGCGAAAGTGACTGAATAGAGCGTTGGGTGAAGTGAGTATGAATATGTTTCTGGAAGCAAATTTGGGGTAGGTGAGGTGAGAGAGTTTTTACTATCTCTAATGTAATATAAATTGGGTATTAATGTAATGATATTTTATGGGATTGGGTATTCTGCACTGTAGTATAGTGGGTGCTTCGAGTTTGTGGAAGCTGCAGCTAATATTTGACTGCTTCTTTTATTAAGGTGATCCTTGACCTTGAAAGGATTAGTTTTAGAATTTAGACGGCTGTAGATGTACATTTCCCGTATCTAATTATATTTTTCATCTTTTTATCATCTCGAATTTTAAACAAAGTCTGCTGACCAAAGGTCGCATGCTCTCACTTATTCTGATTTATAACCTTACAACCTTCAAAACTTTCAATAATTCCCGGACTAACTTCTGGAGGACATTGGCAATTATATCATTTGAAAGAAATTGTAAAACAACGTTAAGGTTTTAAATTTCGTTAAAATCGGCCGAATTATTATGGTGTTATTTCCAAATAATTCTCCGGCTAACTTTGGGAGGACTTTGACAATTATACAATTCGAAAGGGAAAGTAAAACAACATAAGGGTTTCAGATTTCGTTATAATCGGCTCAATAGAAGTTATTGCCAAATAATTCCCGGGCTAACCTTGGGAAGACTTGTTGCAATTATATGATTCTAAAGAGAATGTAAAACAACATAAGGGTTTAAAATTTAATTAGAATCAGATGAATAGTTATTATGCTATTGCCAAATAACTCCCCGGCTAACCTTGGGAGGACTTTGTCAATTATATCCTTCGAAATTGTATGTAAAACAACATAAGGGTTTTAAATTTTGATAAAATCAGCCGAATAGTTATGATACTATGGCCAAAACAAAATAATTCCCAGGCTAACCTAGGGAGCATCTTGGAACTTATATCATTCGAAAGAAAATGTAAAACAACATAAGGGTTTCAAATTTCCTTAGAATCGGCCGAATAGTTACAATGATATTACAAAAAAAAAAGCAAAACGGGGACTGACTAACCGATCAAAATAGTGAGATATAGTCTCCCGCGACTAGACTCGCACGCGACTAATAACCTTTGGGAGAGGTTAGGGGTCCTAGTAGGTCTTGCATAGTCAATTACGATGAGAATGAAATATTTATAAGCTGTCGTTGAGGAGACTATTTTATGTTTAAATGTTTAGTGCGTAACTGATTTAAGGGTCTTTAACTTGGTGTAAATTTGTTGCCATGTTTTTTCATGAGAACATTGTATGTCATTGACGTATTGTTTATGGTTAGATGAAGATGATTTGTGGAGACTTTAAGGTCTTGTGATTGCTTCGGGCAGCAGAGAGGATATACCAAGCTCCCATGTGTGTTTCTTTTGTTAATGGGGGATAAGAGCAAATAGTCAATGCTGGGAGCCCAAACACTGGCTATAATATAAAATCTCTTGAAGTTGAAGGCTAGGATATTTTTCATAAAAATGTTGTTGACCTAATTAAAGCCTTTCTACCCATTCATATAAAATTAAGTTTTATGAATATTATTAAGGCAATATAAAAAGTAGAGAATGCTTTAAGTATCTCTGTAAGAAATTCCTTACCATCTCACAAGCAAAAGAAGGCATTTATTATGCGGAGATTGAAGAAGACAGATGTCATATGAATGAGTGAAGTAGAAAAAGTGGTTTCGGCTTCCTTCAAAAGCGTGGAATATGCTGGAAGATTTTTAAGCTTCGGGATACTTAATGAGTCTCAAAGTTCATTTCTCGAATGCACATTTAGACTTCTTTACAGAAAATCGAGGTGCAGTAAATGATGAACAAGAAGAACATTTCGATCAACATATTAAGGAGATCGATAGGAGAGACCAAGACCTGCAGAACGTTAAAATATTTGGGATTATTGGTAGATGCTGGATCGTGAAAATCTAGGAAAATGCACAGAAGGAACTGCAACGGAGGCGTTTCACTATCAAAATAAATATCTTCAGATTTGACTAGGAAATACGATTCATTTGATTTTTATTCACTATTTATTCAGTAACATATAACATAAACTGTCATAGCAAATTGTGAAAAAACTATGTGGTCAAGCAAATTTGGGGCCAGTTTGGAGAATTATCATCCCAAATTCAATAAAACCAGCAATTTAAAAAAAGGTTTTGAGGAGCATCAATTTTTGCAAGCTTGTTATTAAAAACTATTTAATATATTAAAATTTCTGCGCAACTACTTAAAATGAATTATTAATGAGACCTAGTTTAATGTTGGATTATAGTGATTTCTAGACTTTAAATTTATTAATAAAAATGAAAACCAAGGAGGGCATCTCGCCTAGAATATATTGAAGTGTGTTTCGTAAAAAATGCGAAACTTGGGGGAAATGGAAATGTGAGGCAGTACATATATCAAGTAACCAAGCTAGGAAACATAATAGGTGTTTTGAGAAAAGGTAGCGCAGCTCTCCTAAACCCGTGCCCTTAAAAATGACAGCATCCTTTTAGCAACTGCTATTCATATTACCTCCGCCAACGGAGTATGGCGGAGGTTGGGTGATCGCACGTGTATGTCTATCTATCTATTTTCGTGCAAGATATCTCAAAGTTGTATTTACGAATTACGATGGAAACGTGTGTAGTGGTGGGACTTCGGCCAAGGAAGAGAGGTTTATATTTAGGTGCAGATCCAGATCAGGTGCGGATTCTGGTACCACTTACTTACTTTACTATTGGGGGAAGGGCATTTTGTGACATTTTTCCAAGGTCATGTGAAAAATAATGGTATAATCATGGTACCCAATTTAATGTGAATCTGTGAGATCAAAATTTATATTTGAAAGGGCAATAATTAACCTAGATAGAATTGAGAATGGTAGAAACATGAGACTACCACCAATGTGTAGCTGAGATGATGTAGATTTAGGATCTATCCACCTAATTTTGTCTACCTATTAATGGTAAAAAATTATGTGAAACAAATTCGAGATCATGATTTGTCATTATGGAAAAAATCAGCCTATAATTCACAAACTACTGAAGATTAACGCATAATTCCTAATGCAACGGGGAGGGGGGAGGGGCGAATGAATTATATGAAATTAATTAATTTGGCTGTGCCCAATCCGAAGTAGAAATGTGGATTCATTCCACCATCGCAGAAAAAGTTTTAATTACGCTGGCGTTGGCTGGCGAAGGTATGCGCTAGCTAGGTCCTTTCTACATTTGATTATCATTATTATTGCCATTTTAATACTAAAAATGATGAAATAATTGAATTTCAAAAACACTCCTAATGAAATTTGTTTCTACCTGAAAATATTTGAGTAACAATAATTGTTATTATTATTATTAGTTCCAACCTCTAGGCCCGTAAGGTGGGTCTCTGTGTAAAGTGTTGCACATGGCATCGAAGAGATTTGAATTGCTTGCATTGGAGCAGAACAAAATGGGCGTAACCCAAATGCATTTAATATATTCCAGGTTTCTCGTCCGAGCCTAAGTGTAAAGGAGAGGATTTTTACTTGTGTCTCTGTGAATGTAGGTCCTAAGTACGTACAGGTGTAGGGATAGTCATGTTTGATGATATTTGTCTCGTTCGTTTCGTTTCGGTTCACCAACCATCCTTTATCCAAGCGGATCCCGACCGGATAATAAAATTGACACAAAGGTCCGTACGACAATCGCTGGTGAGTCCGAAGGCAACAGGGGCCTGCCCTCTTTGGAGACAGATGCCAGGAAGTATCGTGTTTTGACACCAAACATCGTTCAGGTGGAAGCCTTCGTCGCCCCGGGGCAAAGGGGCCTGTTCCGCGTCAGAGGTATGTAGATATAGATACCCATCGGTAGGATTTCTCGGAACAGAGAGAGTGTGTGTGTGTGTGTGTATTGTGCTGCGAAGACGAGAGAGGAAAGAAAGCAGTGTTATAATTGGCTATGCGTTTGATGAGAAGTGTAAGATCTACCTACCCGAATACAGGACTGAGCACATCGCGTCCACCAATCGGTAGCCAGAGGTGACGTTTGTGTCCGCTCATTCCGGGATCGAGCCCGGTAACATGACGTTGGAAGACCAACGCCGTATTCTATCGGATAGAAAGAGCTCTGATAATAATTTTGATAGGCTGATCTAAATCTCATTGAAAGTGTTTGAAAACACTCGAAGAGGAGATGTCTAAAGCAAAGAATCCGAAAACAGTTCAACAAATTCGCCTAGAGAAGGGAGTAAATTACAGTTGCTTTGTTCGTGTGGTAAATGTTAAAGCCACATCGAGAATAAAGACATTCACACTAAATACTAATTATGAAGAACCTGTACAAATGTTTTTCGCTAATATAATCGTTATATATCAATAGAAATCTGGTTCCGAGGTCGCTAAGTTCATTTTGGACACCTTATTTTTTCTACTAAATTGCTTATCTACTCATAACTTTCGTTATGTTCATCCACACTTGCATAACCTTTACCTATAGGTAGTTTATACCTACAGGTTATCGTACACCAATTTTAAAAACATTTCTTCGACAAAAGTTATAGGAGATGTTGCGATACAAATCCAGGCGTTCGGATCATTTTAGACGGGACTCGTGCGTATGTACATAAGATTCTCTTCATCTATGTTTCTGGTTGATTTTGCCTATGTGCTTACGTGAATTTCTGTGTATCTATTTGTGCGCGCTCACGAATGGAAGTCTACTTTGTCTTGTATGTAATAAAGCTCTCCTGCTTATGTAGGTAATTGAATTTTAGTGGGCGCATGTACGCGATATTTTTAAACATAAATCTAAATCCAAAGAGGGAATCTCCTACATACAGTTTGTAAGGAGAGATCTGTAAAGTGGTAAAAATGGAGTAAGTAAAATTATCTGGAAGATATATAGCGGCAGATCCTCTTAGAGACATTGGGGTAAGGAGCCATGTACACGAGACTATCTATACCTGTATGTACACCCGCGATTTTTCCAAAATAAAGACATGTAATTGCATTCACATGTGTTTGCGTCATCTGCCTCCTCCTCATCGTTTTCCTGATACGTTATCAGCGGCATTTGGACTTAGGGCGAGGCGAGTGGACGTTTCTGCCTCTATTCTCTCTGTCACTCCGTAGCTGCACCATGGCCGGTAAGTCGATTCTCTGTCTTATTCCGGGCCCTACTGACCCCGCAATGGGGACTCGCACCCATCTCAAGGAGGTGTAGGGAAAGGGCAGACGTGGGGTGTAATTGGAAAATGCAAATAGGATTGAGAATGGGAAGAACCACCTCATGGAAATCATGTAACTGCCCAAAATGGCCTGGAATTCGTATGTAGGGTACCTTTCGTTTGTATGTAGGGGTGCCCTTGTTCATAATATGGTCCCTACGTTCGTAAGTAATGTTCACCGTGTTTCCTAAATAAGGGCCCCTGAGTTCGTAGGGAATGGTTTTCGTTTCCGTATGCAGCGCTTTCTATGTTCATATGTAAGGGCTCCTACGTTGGTGTGTAGTGGTCGTATGTGTTGGTCCGTGTTCGTATGCAGTAGTATTTATCTTCAGAGATAATGGCCCATTTTACATACAGAGGGACGTATTGTTCGTATGCAGGTTCTAGTGTTGGTACATGTAGGCTTAGTTTCATATATAGGGGTGCAGTGTTCGTATTTATAGGTAATTGAGTTCGTATGAATGGACTCTGGTTCGTATTATTGACCAAAATTGAGTATGTAGAATCCGATGGTACCGATGTCCGAAATATTGGTGGTAGATAAGGACCCATTATTTAGATATTTAACCCTGTGTTCGTATGTAAGTATAGTTACATGTTTTCATATATGCGGACCCATTGCTCTTTTGAGGACTCCTGTTCGTATGTAGAGTTCCTTGTGTTTTCATTTAAAAGTCGCAGTGTGAGTATGTACTGGTCTAGAATTTACCTTTTTCGTCTGTAGGAGCGCACCGATGGTAGGTTGAAGCCATTTTGTTCGTATATATAGGTTTGAATGTTCGTATTTAGGAAACAATTATTCCTATTTTGCTCGTATGATTGGTTTGTAGAGATCAATGCGTACGAATATGAGTTCAGTGCTCGTATGTAGGTATCCATTGTTCATATATAGGGATAAGTACTTGTATGTAGACATCTGTTAGTATTTAGCACTCAGTTGTTCGTATACTTCACCCAGTTTTTCATATGTAGTGGTCTGTTTTCTGTAGAGTGCAAATTATTGTGATTCATTCTTAGTTTGTTGGAGTTCTGTGCACTTTTGTACAAATAATAATGGACTTAAAGGGGAAACCGAACTTTAGTACGCACTTGTGCAAGCCCCTCCTCGGGCAACACTGGCCGCAAGAACTGACAAGAAGATGATGGACCCCTTACCCCGACTGGTACCCCACTGACGACCGAGATTTTGTCCATCACAGAGAAAGATTTGGCCGATGCTGTGCCATCCGGCAAGCGACCAGCTAAGACTGTCACGTCTGGCTCCAAGGCAGTTTGACGCCGCCCCCTACAATGAATTTCATGAAAGGAGTGGTTTATGCGGGGGACTTGTTGACTGCTCCTTTGTAGCGATCACCAAAGAGCTGGATGACCAGGTAGCAGTCAAGGTCGAGCTTGTTATTAGAAAACAGGGAGGGGTGGGGAGGCTTGAGATCCTCCCCTAACTCTTCTTCGAATATGACAGGCTCTTTGTGTTAGGGAAGGAATTCGTGCCACTACTACAGAGGTCCTACTACTGCCATTGCGTCAGCCAAAGGGATCGCTCTTTAGACGTGCCGAGTCGGCTTTATCCGAAGTCTTGGTAATTTTCTCCAAGGCCGTACACAATAACTCCTTTTCGTGTAAATTCGCAACTTGCTTCTAAGAAATTTAAAGCGTATCTCCTGGAGAAGGAAATTTTAGCTAGTCAGACTGTGAATATCTCCTCTCGCGAGGATTAGGACTTGGTGATTTGGCGTACAGTGATATCTTGGCCGTCTTATGCCTTAATGTTAAAAGGTACAATCTTATCTTACCCCCTGCAGGCCTAGGTGCACAGTCGCTTCCGCTCCCTTTTGCGAATTCTACTGACTATTGGCTCTCCCCTGGTAGAGCTGGTGGCAGAAAAAGTTCACATCCAGCTTCGCTCCATCCTCTCTGTGTGACACTTTCCTGTAAGGCAAAATGGCCGCTTTCCTCCGTCGAGGTGTTAGAGCAACAGGAGGCAACCCCGCACAAAGTTGGTCACAAGACCGTTGTCGGGGATTTCTAAAGCTGTCCAGAAACGAGAAGAAGTCTTGATTCTTATTTCCCCATAAAGTCTATACCGGTCGACTCGGAGACGTGGGACCCTCCAAAGAGTGACCCGAAGCTAGGGAAGGAAAAGACTCGCATAGTGAGCCCAATTTCTTCTGATAAGTCCTCGAAGGTGACAACGGCTTCAGCCCCTTATTCGGCCAAAACGACTGGACTTCTGCTTCCAAGAAGCATACGGCCATTCCCTCGAGGGCCTTTTCTTTGAAGAGATGCTCCACAACTTCTCTGGCAGAGGCCTTGAAGGCTTATTCCTTCAATGGAATTGCCGTGGACTCTGAGCCACTGGCAGGAGCAGCGGAGTCTCATCTCCCCCCGTTCCCTGTTAACCCTCAGGAGATATTAGGGTTTTCCGACCCCCGCACCACGAGATGGCGGCCGAGCAGGAAGATCTGCGATTTAAACCCGGCATGATATCTCCGTTTTTTTATCTGCTATAAATACCTCCTTTCAGGCAGTGACATTGCAATTACACTTGAATAGGATGTAAACTCTTATTTCTGCATGCATTCCACCGTCATCCTACTTCGACGCGGTGGGACTTCCGTTTCGTTGTGTCACGGCTACTGAGGCTTTTTCTCCTGATGGGGGATTTTAACGGTAGAGACCCCTCTGGGGACACTACACAATCAATAACAGTGGTCGAATCCTTGGTGACCTGATCGACGAGCTGAAGGGAGGTGTCTTAAATATGGATGAGTTTACGCATCACTGCCCGATAACTGCTTCATTTTCCTGTCTCTATCTTTGCATGTGCATTTCAGATGCACAGCTTGATTATAGATGGGAGGTGGTCGATTACCCTATTGGTAGCAATCACTTTCCCATTCAACTATCATTTCATGGGCTGTCGCTGCCTGAAATCAAGGCGCGATAGTCTGAATTTCAGGATAATGCCTTTGAGTTCTCCGGCAACATAATCGATGTGGGCTTATTTACTATTCTTAGAGCGTCTGCTTCCTTGGTGACCGGTCGAGTTTGAGACGGCCCTGAAACATAAGCGATATGCCTCTACATGCGCTGTAGGCGCCGCTCGAACGCTCTAACTCTCAGAAAATTTCATCAAGCTAAGGCTAGGTTCCATCATATTTCGAAGTTTCTCTTCCTGGCTTACATGCGTGTCTTGACTTAACGAGAAGACCCCTCTTGCAGAAGTGTGTAAAAAAGTCAAAAGGATTCGAGGAATGTCCTTTCAGGATTTTTCAGGACAATTGGACCATAATCTCGGAACCCGCTTCCGTGGCAAAGTCTTTCATGACGACAGTTTCCACATTCTTCAGCTGGGATAATACTTTACCAGCATTCAATGCATGACGTGATATCTTAGAAGGTCGCTGACTAGACTTTAGGTCCAGACGCGGAAAACCCTGAAAGATGTTTACAGTGAGTGAGCTGCGTTCTGCTCTCGCTTCATGCCTGTACACCGCCTATGATCTGAACCATGCCCCGTCCGTATGCCATTCCTTAATACTTAGGTGAGCTAGGCATGACCTTTATGTTAGATTTGTTTAACAGGATCTGGACAATAGCTAGTCTGCTTACTTTTCTTAACTTTGAAGAAATCACTCCACCCTGGCCTATTCCTGCGCAATTTCTCAGAATTCTTATCTGCGCAAATTGATGGGGAAATCAGTACATGTCAAATTCTCCATTTTTTTCTTTAAAGTGGAGGCCACCTTTATTTTTACAAGGCGGCTTACACAAGTTCCACTCCACTTGGAATGATCTGCCCCGACTGGAAAAGCTATCTGCTAGTTCTCCTTTAGTAGACAGCACTAAGCAACGGTGTTTTTTTTATCTGGAGAAGACATATGATACCGCAGTGCGATACGGTATCATTGAGACCCCCCACACGATGGGTGCGAGAGGACGCCTTCCAATCTTTATTTCTGAATTTCTACGAGATTGTCGATTCCGCGGATGTGTGTTACGGCAACCCTCTCCGGCCAAATGGAGCTATAAGAGGGTGTCCCGCATTAAGGTGTCCTCAGTGTCGCAGTCTTTGCCCTGAACATTAAGAATATCACTTCGGTGCTGCCAGAAGATGTTCTCGCTAAGCTCTACGTGGTCAACCTTTCAATCACCTTTGGTTCGTCCCAGATGATATCTCTGGACCGTCGACTGCAATTGGAGTTTTGCCTACGGGAAGCGTATAGACATTCCCTTGAGGGCCTTTTCTTTGAAGAGAAGACCAAATCTTCTCTGAGGGAGGACATTTTTCACTATGCTGAAGTGCACAGGTTTCAGTTTTCCTAGCCAAGACTTGTTCCTAAACGGGGTTTGCCAGGAAATGATGGATTCGCACTGTTAACTTGGTCTTGTTTTCAACGGATGGCTTACCTGGAAGCCCCATATTGGAAGCCTTAGGTTCTCTTGTACCTAACCATGGACATTCTTTGTTTCGTGCTGTTAAGCACTTAGGGTGTTGATATGGCTACTGCTTTAATTTCCTATCAATCCTTTGTTCGTTCGAAGCTTCTCTAAGGATGTGAGTTTTCGCATTCGCAGCGATGTCTGCGTTGTTCCCCAGACTGTTGGGCACCTTCTTGTTGAATGTCTCACTCTGGGTTATCTTCGTGCACGTTAGCTGTCCTAGTACCGGGACGACTGGGGTTTGGCTTCTGCTTGTCCCTGGTACTCGAGTCAGATTCGGGCACACAGACTTGTGGAGTATTCGATTTTTGCATGAGGTTGGATCCCTTTATTTTATTTTACTCTCTTTGGTGTTGTTCCAAGCTTATGCACCGGAGGGAAGTGGCCCTCCCCTGACATCGGAACATGATTCCTCCTTTTTCTTGCTTTTTGCTCCTTCTTTTGTTTTTGCTTTTGTTTGTTGTTGTTTTTGTGTGTTTTTGTTTTCCTATCTTTCCTAGCATAGTTTATAATATAATCATGGCGACTTGTGTCCTTGTAAGTACTGGCCAGATTGGGGCCATAATACAGTCGAAGGGGTCTTTTGCACGATCGGAACACAAAAGGGTTCGGATTTACGAGCATCTTTCCCTCCTGACACATTATCAGACCAGGGTCGTATTTTAAGTGAAGTTTGCAAAAGGAGGAATGAAGTTTGGGAAAGTGGAAATGTATGGAAGATACATCGATTCCAAACCTTGTTGCAGTGCTTGAGGTTGTATAGGATTTTGCCTTTTCTATAGTCACCAGGTTCGGGAGAGTTACGTACCCCTCCGGATCTCCTAGCAACCAAGGTTATCTACTCGGGCTTTAGATATTCAACACATTTTTACTTCCCCAACGTTACCACTTTCTTTACGAATCTCGCAGCCTTTCGAGAATAGATGCCCTCGTTGGTTTTCGCTATATTTTAGGGGGGGGGGCTGCTTGAAATGTCATTTTACCTCCGTAGAGATTTCCCACTCTCAAAGCGTCGCTGCCTCCTTGCCCCACTTTCCCTTGTGGAGAGGGGGAGTGGTTGTCGCTGGGTTACCCCTACAACCCCCACTTAAATCTATGGCTTGGAGTGGCGTTCGTACGTATGGACACTTGAACGTACATTGAAACATGTTTATACGAGTCATATGTTCGTATGAATGGGCAATATGCCCATATATTGGAATCCACGTTTGTACATACACACTCATAGGCTACTGGGTACGAACTTTACATTTCCGGCTCGATTTTCAGGGAAATATTTGGAATAATCCAACGGCGGGGACAGATAAGGTATGCTGTACCTAGGATTAAATCTTTAATCCCGAAGACGGAGTATATTCTAGAAAATCTACGAACACGTCTGTAGGTACGAACATATGAATGAATTGGAATGGCTTTGAGACACTTGCGTGGTCAAGGCTGATGGAAGCGTTAGCGTCCTCGGTTCTCCAAGATACGAACAAAATAATGCTGAGACTCGAATATACAAACTTGGTGGCACCGGGGGTGGGGGGTGGGGGTGGAGGAGATGAATGTAAAGACGTTATTATACATTTAAAAAGGGGGTATCCCATGGTACCCACAACTAACAAAATTAATAACGTGAGAATACCCTTAAAAGAGAGACTTTGTAGGTGCTTGCTTTAGATGAAACGAATATGTAGTTTAATAATAATAATAGGCATGTCATAAGAGGAAAGACGTTTTACAGGTTTTTGTTTTTTAACATGAGGCTCCGAACCCCAAGTTCAAAACTTCCAACCATACTGACCGGATTAGACGAAGGTCGGTTATTTTATTCAAATTTTCGTCCAGTTTCAAATATATGTTCCGTTAATGTCACAGAAGGGGGCGTGGATTGATTAACTGATTGAGACACCCGGAAGCTCCAGCTAAATCTGACTTGTACCTAGCTATGAGTGAGACCATTTTTGGAAGGGGGGAAGAGAATAAACTTAGAAAAATAAAACCATTGTCAACTTCCACTTAAAGTGGGATGGGGGAGGGGGAGATTTTTTTAAGATAACTGGAGATGAAATCTCTCCATATACACTTAATGCTATTTTAAGCCATTTACCTCTGAATTACTACGAACAATGGTTTGGGGAATTCTTCTCCTGGCGTTCCCCAGTACGGTAATTTTTCACCTCTCGAGTTTGAAAGGTGGTATGAGTGGAGGCTTAAACTATGAACTGATTCAAATTTGAGGATTGGTTAGGCTCAAAGTGTCCACCCCTTCACGTTTGGAGATGCAAGGACTATTCCCTTTCCCTATGTTGTTAAAACTATTTAGAAATTAAAAACGATAATTTAGGCAGGTTAATTTAGGAATTAAATTTTTAAGAATTGATGAGCATAAAATTAATGCGTTTTAAAATTTTAGCTTAAGTATTTATAAATTTTTGACAATATTTTCGAAAAAAAAAAGATTCGAAAGTTCTTATGCTGTTGGTTTTAAAACTTCTTGAAGTAGGCCACAGAGGTTCTATGGTTTACATATGGAGGGAATATGAGGTCAAAGAGGGCGTTTTAGGCTGGTTTGCTCTTCGCGTTTTAGTAAAAACCATATCTTCTATCAACAAGAAACTTTTTTCTTCACCTTTACCACTTAACGTTACTATTCCTTTCAAACTTGATTCACCACTTTGCCACACAGAACACGTATTCATAACAGTCAATCCTGATTGTTGCCTGTGACCGCTTAAGATCAACCTCCTTACTGGGGAAACCGGGCTCCGAAACCGTCCTCTGAAATCTCAGCAGCGTTGGGCTCGTCAGAAAAATGTTATGCTCAGCCAGATCATCTCGTTAAAAGGCCACCATATTTGAGCGTTCAATTTTGGTCTATTTAAATCAATCACTTCGCTGAATAATCTATTGACTCATAGGCATCCTATGGAATTATTTTTACTCGTTCTAAAATATTATTTCCTGACAAAAAAAACCCCTCTTGTTAAGCAACTAGAATGACATTAAGTTCGATCGTTAGTTGTGACGTGTTTAGATCAACCGCTTGGCTAGACAATCCCAACCTTACAAACTTCTCCTGCAAATAGAAAACTTTGGTTTGTCCTAAAAACAGTACATTCTGGCAAGCAGCTTATCTTGTTTACTCATTAATCCATCATTTAAATATCACTCCTATTTGAACCTGACTTTTCTCTAGTTTCTAGTCAAGATTAGTTTATTGCTGGATTTGGAATAATCATTTTGACACTTTTGAAACTTTTAAATAATGGATTGTCTTTGGGAGATTTATTGGGAGCAAGAATGAAGACAAAACGCTATTCAATTGATCTTTTCTCTTTTGAAGTTGATCTATCACTTTGTGGAAAATGAAAGAGATATTTCGTGAATCCTGAGTATTAGTAGCAGAGACACACTCTAACTAGCAACCCTTTCTTTTGAAATAAATTCGAAATCAATTTGGACGACAATGTTAAATTATTTAATTGTCTCCCTAAGAGTGAAATTACTAGTCTATATTGTTTCTACTTTCATATATGTACGGTTGTGCTACTAAACGCGTGAGTAATTTTGTGTACACCTTTTCGTAAGCGTAATTCTAAAACCTTGCAATATATACACAAGTAAATTCCTTTTAAATAAGTTGACGATGTAAACAGAAAGAAATTAATATCAAGAAAGCTTCCATATAGTTTCTGCCATGCGTCGCTTCATTGACGAAAACATGAAATTATGTAACTGTTGATGATATACATAGAGATGAGAGAAAACATAGAAAGATAAAAAATGTAAGAAAACGAATGTGTATATGTGTGTAAATCGCGAGTTTCTAGAATTACGCTCACGAAAAGGTGTACACTAAATTACGTGTTAGGTAGCAGAAACGTGTAAGTATCAAATTATAAACAACATAGACTAGTAAGTAATTCCACTTACAGGGAGACCATTTAATAGTGTAACATGGTCTTCCAAACTTCTTGAACCCATTTAGGGAACTGCAATTAATACCCGCTTCGGGTAGAGTATTTCCTTTATTGGAAACAAAATATTTACTGCATCCGAGTCAAACCTTGGCACGTGGTGGTTGCCATAGGTTACTTATCGTTCTGTAGATGTTCTTTTAAAAGGAATAGAAACCTTTTAACTTTTGTGCAATTTGAATTTAAAAAGATTGGATCCATCCAAGATTTCTCAAATTTGGATTTAGAGGGATCGCACTCTTTAAGAATAAAAAAATAGAGGTTTAAAAATCCTTCAAAATCTAAAAAGAATTATTTTAAAGGGAATGAATCACTTTAAGGTTTGGAATTTTATATTTAAAGGCATGGATTCCCTTTAAATTTATATATTTAAAAGGCTCGACCCTTAAGACCAAAATTCCTTATTTTTAAAAAAATATTCGAATTTAAATGGTCGTATTTTCAAAAACTAATTTAAAAGAAACAAATTCTTTTAAAATAAAAAAGATAATAATTTCTCTTAACCCTGTCGTTTCCAACGGCCGTAAATTTAATGTTTAGAAACCTTTGAGGTTAACTTGCGTAGCGTATTTGTGCAGCTGATTTCCGCCTTGCCTTGTTGCCATAACAACCGCCGCATAGATCACTTCACCAGGTCGTATCTAAAGAGCGGCAACGGCTACCCCATTCTACCGCACTTGAATTCTGAAATTTAAGTTATACCGGTGGCGCCTCAAGGTGTGTTATGATGACTTGCAAAAGACCACTCTTATGAATCAATTCTAAATTGCGGAGTTTATGCAAATGAAGAACAGAAGTGGTTCTGCCAGGACTGTAGTTTCCAAGTTGTGGCAGATAGACACTCAACATCACACTATGGAATTAAATTTCAGAGAAATTTACTAATAATATTGTCGTTCATTACAATAATATTCTGCCTTTCCTCGGCGATATTTTTAACACTTTCTGTTTCGCTGGCGATTAACGAGTGTTTGAGAATTGTGCCCATTAAAATGCTTCTGCATGGTAATCCCATAAAGAGGATTTTAATGGTTTGGAAAGACAAGCTAGGGGAGATTTGGCGTTATAAAGAGTTTTAAATAGCGATGCTGGGTGTTTGGTTTATAGAAAGATGGCATTTACCATTAACGGAAAGATCAGATCAGTCCCGGGCTTGTAGGTAGCATTGGTTGAAGTTCTCTTTTCTTTCTCACAGTTCACCACACACAAGACTGCGGGGAGAGTCACCATTATGAGTTCAGGTACATTCGGTCTCACAAGATTCAGTTCAGCGTGAAAGCCGAACGGGATGCCGCCCTTTGCCTCTCCCCGCACCACAGCAACGATGCTGACATGTACCAGATCTTCCTGGGAGGCTGGGGCGGTGTAGAGTCCGGGATACGAAAAGGTCAGGAAGAGGACGTGGTCCGAGTGTCCACCCCGGATATATTATGCCCGGACGAGTTCGCTTCCTTCTGGATTACGTACCGGAGAGGCGTGATCAAGGTGCGTGAGAGCCTTTGTTAATGCCAATATCTTTTTATCTCTGGGGCCGCCACTCCATCCTTGTGGTGCCTATTCATTTTTAGTGGTGCCTAGCTCTGAGGATGGAAATTTTAGTTGGGGTCATTCTATGTTGGTGCAATTTTTGCTGGTGCCAACCTCTATTAGAGCATTCTATGTTGTATCAATTTCTGCTGGTGCATCTTTGCTTAGTATTATTCTATATTAGTACCAGTTTATTCTGGTACCAGTCTGTTAATCTAATTCTATGATGGTGCTAGTTTTTCTTAGTCTTAGAGCATACTAGTGCCAATTTCTGTCAGTGCCAAACTCGGTTTTTTATCAGTGCCAATTATGCCGGTTTCAAGGGTACTTCCTGTACAAATGTACTCATACGCCTCCTTCCGTAGGTGGGCAAGAAGGGCAAGCGTAGCGCCTTCATGAGCTACGAGGCCCCGGACAAGATCGAGGACCTCCGATTCTATGGCTTCTGTACTTCTTATGGCATTGACGGCGAGTGGATCTTCCACGGTAAATGACTTCTCAACTTTAGTCCAGTAAAGTACTGGTCCTTGAATCTGAACTTTGGGTACAAGGAGACAGGTACCCGGGTATGAGTGTGAACATTACCACAAACATACACTGTGGTACTAGGTCGGTACACCCACGTATCCAGCCTTTCATCCCCCTTTCCCCTTCCCAGATGAAAAAGAGGAGTCGTCCTCTAGTTCGTCCTCCGCCGTTTCCTCGTCCGACTCCGAGGCTGAGTATTTGGAATCTCTCGAACAGACACGTAAGAAGTCGCCCTTGGCAAAGTGCCACTTTAAGGAGAATGGAATTAATGTCAATGCCACCAAATACTGACTTTCTTTGATCCAGTGCCACCATACATAGGCCTTAAGGGTAGTGCGGGTTGTGCTATTGCGATTGACATCTCTAAGAGTGTACTAGGGGGACAACATTCCTATCCAATTCCGCTAGGTTTAGAAATAGCTAAATATTCCCATTGAATTGGGACTTGGAGTACTTCTCGAGTACTGTGTACCCCCTTAATCTATGGGGAGTAGTTTAACTTAATAAATTTGATTCATTGACTATTTTGGTGCGAGAACTTGGGAGTGTTGGGGAGAGGGTTTGCATCTCTGATCAGCCTCTTTTATTTCCATATAGACCACCATTCTGCCATTGAGCACTCCCCCCCAAAGCAGAGTACCCTTAATGGGTACCACCATATTATCCCCATGCCGGAAAGTGTGGGTGCCACCCCTCTACTCCATTTCATCGGCCCCCAGGATATACATTGTCACTCATTCGGAAACAACTCTTTTACCACAACTACTATAACAATCCATTGTCCAAAAACAAGAAAAATAAGTGCCACTTTTCAGGGAACAATTCATGGCTACGAGAACTTTTAACTCAAAGAGCTTCAAGAACAAAAAAAATTGACACTCGTTTTAGAACAATTACTTTTCACTGCAACCACAACACTATTGGCACTACAACAACAACAAAAATTCAGTGCCGCTAAAGAAATAACAATTTATTGCCACTGCAGGAGGAACAATTCGTTAATAGTTTCTCCAAATTATTGACATACTACAAGAACAATTCATTGTCACTACAAAAAGAACAGTTCGTTATCAATACTACAAGAACAATTCAGTGTCACTACAAAAAGAACAGTTCGTTATTAATACTACAAGAACAATTCATTGTCACTACAAAAGAACAGTTCGTTATAAATACTAAAGAACTATGCATTGCCACTCTTAAAAGAGCGATTCCTAGGGAGAAGAACACAGAAAACCATCTTTTGTGACACAAAACTGATCCTTTATTTTACCTTTACAGCCATCATGTACAAGCGCCCCGCCCGCTGGGTCCCCGGTCACGGGGGCTACATGCCCCACCACCCAGTCAGTGGAGGCGAGGGGCCCGAAGGCCCAGTGTACGTGGGTATGGCGAGGCACGAAGAGGGCCATATCCTGGGCATGGTGGTACCTGAGGAGGGCGTCTGCTACATCCCGTTCGACGGAGACGCCGTCGCCAAACACGAATACTACGTAAGAAGCACCGTTACAAAGAATGACCGACAAATATGATGATAGATATGGATGCAGCGATAGACAGACAGAAAAATATAAAGAATGATAGATACAAATGAAATGATAGATATGAATGCAGCGATAGAGAGACAAGAAGATAGAGAGAATGACAGAGAAAAAGAATGAGAGAGATGGATGCAACGATAGATAGACAGGAAGAAAGAGAATTTCAGATAAATATAAGGATACATATGCATAGGAGATAGACCTACAAATGGAATTAAGTGCAGATAAATAGAATGATAAATATAATAACAGGTGGAGTGACAGCTAATATGGCGAATGGATAAAGTGGAGGTGTTAATGAGACGTGATACTAGACAGAATGGCACATATTGAGAATGACAGACATAGTTGCAGATAGATTTTATGACATAATAGAGGGACATATAGGATAGAGGGATAGAATACCATTACTATAATGAGAAAATGATAAAATAATATATTGATGAACTTACAGGTAAACAGAATTATAGACGGAAGTGTAGATAGCCATAATAGACGGCTGACAATTTGAGCCTTTCACTCTATTAGGCTACTGTACGCGTTTGACATGGAACCCCTCATTAACTGTAGACATGCATGAGACCCATTTGGGGCTAAACCTCGTACGTAGTTTTAGTTTGTATCTTAAAGTTGATTGTGTGTATTCCGAGTCCGTGTTTGTGCCCATTTTTTTTATTATTCTTCGAGTTCATGCTCGTATATTAGGAAACATCGTGGCAAAATTCATATCTGCGTAGTCTGTGTTCTACTGCATCTTTATCTGGCTGGATCCATCATGAGTAGAATTATTGTTGGTATCTCTTGATCCAGCACTTCACATCTATGTTCGTATCTTAAATTAATGTTCATCGTCACATGTTTGTATCTATGGATCCACCTCAATTCTCTTCATGTTTCTAGCTCGGGATCAGCTGTGCATCGTGTCCTCAATCGCATATCTGGTTCCAATAAATAACCATGTATACGTTCGTATTTTCGGGACCACTACATCATGTATGTATCTATAGTGCGTTGGGTCTGTGTATGCATCTCTGAATTGACGACGGCACCTTTAGTTCGCGTTCGTATTTCTGGGTCCATCATGCATTGTATCCATCTATTTCTCGGTTAATTCCTATATTCTTAACAGATCCTGGGGAATCCTGGCAAAGTGGAGCTGGTGTGGAAGGCCGGTAGCGCCGGAGCAGTCCCCCCAGGCGCCCTGGAGGGGGGTTTCACAGAGGACGGGGAGTCTTTGTTCATCGGGAGGGTGATGGTGGACGGCGTCGTGTCCTGTGGGAAGGTAGGTCCATCCTGCCTTTTACAAACCCCGCCCTTCCCGCATAGGGTGTTAGTGATTGAGAGTTGTTTTTTGCCTCCTTCTTCCCTTTTCCAGTTCATTATACCCTCATTATTCATAAGGAATACCACCTCCCCGACAGTGACCTTTCTGTTGAAGGGGGGACCTGTCTTCGGGAGAGTTGCTCTCCGCCATTCGTATGTACCATCACAAAAAACGAGATGCTCTCTTTGGTCTTATTAAATAAGTCATGGTGAAATGTGCCAATATGCTAAAAAATGTTAAAATAATTCATGATTTTTTTAGTTTGAAGTCCCCTCCAAAAAACATCAAATGTGGAGGAGGTTCATCTCTCTGAATGTTGGACCTCCCATTTAACGTGGGTTCCGAAACACGGTTCTCTAAAGTGGACTACAACTACTCTTTTTTACAGGTTCACCCAAGCCACGGGTCGTGTTATGTACCCTACAGTGGTGCTGAGCATGCTCATAGGGACTACGAAGTCCTCTGCGTGAAATCAATCCCTTGCAGACTCCGTCTGTAAAGTTGATTTCAGTCCTTTGGACTTCCCAAGAAAGTAGCCGCTGAGGGAAGGTTCGGAAACCGGAATGTTTGTACTTCGACAAAGACGAGGAACTACAAGATGGCAGACTATAAATTTAGTCTTCCCTAGGAGTCTTTGTTTATATCTCCAATTGTTTGTGAGAAATCGTGGCATGAATATATTTTTCTTTATTCGTACCAAAAGTTTAAGTCTTTATTTCACATTTAAAAGAGTGACAGGTCAATGTCTCTAATTGTGGTATCGATTTTCTGAGTTATGGAATTAAAAGATTCGCTATCTGAAATTCTCTATTTTCCTTCTAAAGTTAAACTTATATTATGCTAATGTAACTTCCTTCAAAAATGATGGAAATGTTTAACTTTTTATTATTGTCGTTAACTTCAATTTTAGAACTTCATTTCTTATAAATAAAATTTACTTTTATATGGAATTATTTAGAAATAATAAACTATTTACGAGAGATTATGTAGTACTAAGAGTTAGCGATTAATTGGCTTTCAAAATTTCTCTCCTTCAAATGAAATTTCCATTTGACAAGAAAAGTTGATTTTGCAAAAGTTAACAAAATAGAACTGCTCAATATTTATATTTAATAATAGATTTGCCATCAAATAAGAGCCCCCGTATAAACTTTATTTGTAAATGTTTGATCACACGGAATATATATATATATATATATATATATATATATATATATATATATATATATATATATATATATATATATATATAATATATATATTATTGAAAGTGACTGCTAACTTATTGTTAATTGTTTTATTTTCGCGTCTCTCGATGATTTGTTTTATATTCCGCTTCTGG